>OY812998.1:56939670-58139670 GCA_963681545.1 Germaria angustata | reverse complement strand
AAATATTGCCAAGTTAGCAAGTTGCCTAGAAAAATTTAGCATCGTAAGATATATGGTTGGTTCTAGATGATCGATGATCCATTTATAGGAAATTATAATAATAGACATTGCACCTAGCCATTTTGATCTCAGTATTATTAACGAAATTTTTTTTATAAGATCTTGGCCTTATTTTCACATTTATGTTTTTGTGGGGATTACTTTTACACCAAGGAGAGAAACATATCAGCCTATCCAATTTAATAATTAATTAATACCACAACTGTTTGAGGTTAAATACCGTGGAGTTCACTTAGATGGTCATTTAACATGGAAGACCCATAAAGTTGATCAAATTGAAATCAAAAGAGTTTGAAATTGATTGATTTAATGGGAGAAATCAATATATAGTAGTAGTAGAGTATATCCTGTACATCAAAATAAATAAATTAAAGCTCTCAATTTGCCTCTCCGGAAGGAAAATCGTTAATACCTGCGATCCTGTTGTTAATAATTCGATAAGCTTCTCACAGGTGATTGCACTAAGTTTAAATTGAGTCTTACGTTTTGAAGTGAGTGGGAATCTAATTCAATAACATGTAGGTGAAGCTAGCAAAATATTGTTAATAAATAAACTCTAGTATCCTTTAGACCCAATCTCGCTCTTAAACGAATACGAGAATCGTAAATGGCAACAGCAAAAGAAGCCGAAAAAATCGTTTGTCTAGCATTGGCCTGACTTAAGCAATTAACCATTTTGAATACATTTTATTGATAAAAATCATATGGAAGATACGAGAAAGAATACATGAAAAAATCCCATAATATCGGTATTACGGAATTTAAAAAATATATATGTATTTATAAAAACGTAAACGTAATCGAAAGTTTATCAAAAATTAAAAATAGACGGAAATCTATACAGTTTTTGCTATAACATTTCACCAAATTGAGTTTCACCAAAAAATACAAAAAATTGTGGAATTATCATAAGTTGAGAAAAACTGTCACATATAACTCTTAAAATTTTGGAAAAGAATTATAATTGGTAAATCGATCAAGGAGCTCCTTAAAAAAAACTTTAATATCCCATCAACAATGAAGTAAGAAGAGCTAAAACTTGTATTGTATCCAACATTTATACATGTGAATGGCATTTTATTTTCAGAAATATTTTTTTAAATTTTTATCCTTTCAAAGGGATAGAAGGGAATTTGTGTTATTTAATAAGTATAAACTCAGTGGGAAACGCACGTAATACTGTAAGGAGCTAAATTTCAACACCGTAAGTGAAATTCGTATGAACTTCGGCAGCCTGTCATCTAGAGGATTCTCTATTCGTCCTTGTACACAATTTATAAATTACAATTTATGTGCAGAAACCGCCAGTTTGTTTTGCCCTAGACCAGGAAATATGTTCCATGATACAAAAGCAATATAGATTGTAGCCTAGTGAATATATGGTAAAATTTGAAATTCAATTCAACCTTTCGTTCGACAATGAATTTATTAAAAAAATTCATGATATCATTATTGTATATAAAGAATTTATGGACCACATGCGGACCACAGCAACAGCTGTAAAATTCTAATAACACAAAAACACTTGGTCCAGTGGTTCGATCGTGGTGTGATTTCTACGTTTAAATGAGTTTTTAATTTTTATTTATTGTTTTTTTTTTAGGAACCAACTGGGTGCAATAGTATAAAAGTTTTTGTTAAATATCATATATATCGCATTAGAAATCACATATTGTTACAATTAATCAAATGGGTTTTGCTAGACACGAATGTGTTTCATCAAGTTTTTGCTAAAAAATTAAATTTTCTTTATCTTTTATCAATTTGTACGTGTTTTTTTAGTGAAATCTTTGCGAAAGTGTCGGCACTTTTACCTCAAAATGACTGATTAATAAGTAATAAGTATCGAGTAATTCCTTAAAACAGATCGAACACACATTTTGCTAAGTTTAGCTAGGTATTGTGGCCACAAACTTTTCAAAAGTTTGAAAAGGTTCAATTTAATTTTGTTTGTTAATGATGAGTTGTAATTTTATCAAAATTTGTACTTCGTCCAAACATAACACTAATTAACTAATACCGGCCTTGTCTTATATCCTTAATCTAAGACCCAGGCAGGATGGTATTTTTTATACCTATTCACCGGTTTGTTAGCTGTATTTATTATGGATAGAAAAGGAAACTTTTTATGATTTTTTTGCAAAGAAAACAATGTTATATTAAATTAGTTTTTTTATTCATTTCGTTTGTTGCGGTTTTAGCTATTCATATATCGACATTCCCTTGGTGCTAAAATAAACTCATCAGCGAACCTCAAAAGTTTTAAAAGCATTCAACCAATCTCGCATGTTTATACTTAAACCTTCACAAAAAATTTTCTTATTTTTCTATTAAGTACCACAAAAATAAATTACTTTTTAGTTAAGATCGGATGATTAGATGCAACTAGATATGCAAAAATTTTCCTTATTTGCACTGAATCCTGCTCGACTTAGAATATATTAAGTATATTCGACGTTTAGTATATTTTATATTGCAATTATTTGCAAATGCGATATATTGTTACTTCTTATTCAATTGCTAAACTATTTAGATAATTAGATTAGATAAGAGCTAATATAAATAAGTATGACTGTCAGTGCTATAAATAGTTTTATCAACTTTATGTATTTAGTGCTTTTTAAAATTTTCAACGCGGAATATTTTCGATTTCATAAAGTTACTTGTATCATATGGGTTACAAATTTGAAGAAAAAATAGATGGCATTGTAATCAAAGGAAAAATTTAAAAAACATACTATAAATTTCTGTAAAAATTTAAGAAATATAAACCAGACTGCCTTCAGACTTATACAATTCAAGCATAATTTTACAATACAATATCGCTATCAAGGATTTGTCACTTTCAGATTCAAATGTAGAAGGTGTGGGGAGTTTTTTGTGAAATAATTTTTTTTTTTCAGTCTAGAATTGTTAATCAAATGATTTTATATTCAGTTAAAAAAAATGTTGTTGTTATGACTATTATTAAGAGCAATATGTGTAGAGATAATGAGAATTTTAAACTATATTGTGGCGAGGTAATAGGGATAACGAGGAAACTATAGATTTTATTGTCAATGTATTATATGTCATTATGATATATTTCAAATAATTGATTTCTTGTGCTATATTCACAGCACTAAACATACACACATGTTTAAGCATATTTTTAAGAAAATTAAACAAAGTCTGACATTTAGACAGGCTTTGTATCAGCTATTTTGCGTTAATAAAATATTGGTTATTAAAATAAACAAAAATATTTATTATATATCCTCTAATATTGTATTTTTTCATCCTGCCTGCACTTTTGATCCCAAATATAAATTTTTATTTATTCAATTAAATTTTTACGTTTTTTTGTACACTTGCAACTACATTTAATCTCCGTCATTACAAAACGTTTTAAGTGAAAAATATAAATAATTTACCCCTATCCCAACTCTGACTTTACATGTTTTTGGTAAGAGTTTAAATTTTAAATACATGTGTTTATTTAATGAGTTTTCAAAGAAGTCAATGGATGGAAAATATTGCCAACGTTAAAAATTGTTGATTAAAAGTTCTTAATTTTTAATAAAGACATAAACCAAAAGTACTCAAATGTACTTAAGACATGAACCGAAGGCATCGTTATTGCCACAATTAAGAAAATTAAATTTTATTCTATATTAAGGTGGTAATAAACTAATTTGCTTAAATTTTATTTTATAGTTTATTTTAACTAAAGTTACCATTAACTATCGGGAAGCTTAAAAACAAATTGTAATAATTGGCCTTAAACAAGACAGTGATAATTCCTTATTCTAATGAATACATAAAACTTTATACAATTTATATGAGTTACTGATTGATTCATAACCAAAATTTCTCTATTAATTGTCTTGAGAGCCCTGTGAAGTTGGTGTAAGTCAATACTAATTAAAGGTACAATCGTCCATTTGTCGTCTTTATTGTTATCGCTTTATTACTAAAGTTGCCATATATAAAGACTTTAAATCATTTTTATAGGTATTTTTACAACGGAAAAATTTTTTGGCTCGTCAACTTTTGCTTCATTTGTTAGCATGATAGAGAAAGTATAGCAAACTTTCCCCATCTTTCTCACAGCTGAATTAAGAGCTGAAAAGCAAAAGTTGGCATGAGTGAACCAGGTAATCCAAGCAAGATAGAACCAAATACAACATCTATAGCAAAGACACAATCCGAAAACACAATAAAAAACCATAACTTGCGTAATTGTGTGGCACGATGACTTTTTAACAATTTGTCATTACAAAATAAAGCAATCGAAACATGTACCACTTCAGTAACTTGAACTATCATTCCAGTAGAAAGGTGACCAAAATGTTTAAAGGTAAGGAAAACTTAAAACATGAATAAACGGGTAGGAATTGCGCTATATTTTCCGTTTCCTCTAAGAGCTTGTAATAGGTTTATTGCGTTCACTAATACAATGGAGTACTGCCAGCGTCAAATATTTATTTCCCAGACAAATTCTTTTATACCAATTTTCCGATTTGGAAAGGGAATAAATATAATAATATTAAAATATTTTTTAAGAAATCTCACTTATAAGAAAAAATAGCCTACAACTTCTTTTTACCGTACAACATTTACGCGATGTACGCGTAAATGAGTTTAATGAGTAAATCATTTTGTATCAAAAAAATCAAATTTATGTATTAATGCGCTTTTAATATTGCATTGATGCACTGCAGGCATACGTTTAGCAAGATAGCCCATATTATATAACAAACACTTTCTTTATTATTTATAATTTATTAAAATTGTTATACAAATTATTGCATTAATAATTCAACTAAATAAAAGCCTTAAATTATGCTTGAGAGTTTAAATATAAACTCTACCATTTGCTTGCAATTCAACACAAAAGAAAAATATGTAGACGTTTTAACAAAAAAATTAACAGCACCATCTAGGTATCAATAACTACTACTAGCGTCTAACATAACTAAAACAAAAACCAACACGAATGTTAGTAACCGTCAAAACAAAACTAACGGAAGCACAAAACAAAATAAAAGACACACAACCGTCATACATTCATTTATCATTGATATTGAAGATTCAGACTTTTAAAACTGGCCTCATGACGAAATCGTATTGGACTAATGAACTTCTCTACACTATTCTATGTACATATGTACATATATAAACAAGGATCAGTAATGGCTGCATGAAGAAGGCGTGGCAATAAAAGAAATTTTCTGAAACTCAGAGGCAACCATCCGAACGAATGCAACATATTATATCTTGTGAATTTAGGTATAGTCTGATATTCCGCTGCGCTAACCAACTAATTAGTGATTTCAATCTACCACTACAACTAGCAAATCCAACAGGCAGAAACCAGTTGACCGTAAGCGAAGAAAAGCCTTTCAGAAAGAGCTCAGTCCCAAACAGGCTGTTTTCCTTATTGAATTTGTAATTTATAATATAATTCTCCACATCGTTAAAATGCACCCTCCGAAAATTCTCTAGTTCCGCTTATGAAGGTGACTGATAACAAGAACATATTCCTATCAGACGCTATTTGGGATGAATTGCTTTTGAAATTTCTTTTCCACGAGTTGTTATTACACCTACACATAATAAACGCTTTCTATACAGATTTTCAAAACCTTTTATTTGGCCACTAGCACTCTTATCACACTTTTAAATTAAATTATATTAACACTCAGACTCGATGTACTCGCGCATGATTTATTCTGCTGTTGAAAATAGACTAACGAAATGAACAAATAAGGCACAACTAAGCTGACATCTGTTTGTTCTTTTTGATAGGCCTTAATTCTTGCTTCAGAATTTAATTGTAAACGAAAGCATTTGTTTGCAATTTGAACATAAGACCAAGACAAATTTGTGCTTCAAATACAGCGGCACTGCCTAAAAACCAATAATTGCATCTATCCAAGGCGATTTCAAAAAATGTAGAATTGACAGCGCAGCTTATAACTTTTTCGTGAGCAATGTCCAAATTTATTAATTTCTTGTGTTGAGTTGTATTTGTTGTAGTTTTGGTGAGTGTCATTATTATGAATTCGCCTTGCACCTATCAAAGAATATATCTATAGCACAACAAAAACAACGAACGTAAACAAATAACTAAACTTAAAAATCCAAATAAAAGACTGACGCAAACATGAATTAAATTGTTTAAGACCTCATTTATCATTGATATTGTTAGCCAACCATGATGAAATCAATGAGCAAGAACTTCTTTACACCGTTCTATAAAAATTGTCCTGCGGAGAATGACTTGTGGTATGAATAAGAATTATAAATGGCTGCATGACGAAAGTGCTGTGATTATAGACATTTATCAAAATCAGAGATCACTTTAAAGAATCCAAGAAAGTTGGTTGCTGAATATCTAATACATGTGTCTGAATTTCGTTGGCCTCAGCAGACTTCAACTAAAATGCCCATAAAGCATTCAACTTAATAATACAAATAGAAGATTTAACACACATAGTTCAGGTGATCATTAGAGAAGGAAAGTCACCATTATGTTGTTTATCTTATGGAATTTGTATTCATAACGCTATTAATTCTCTTCTGCGTTAAAGGTCCCCTATAGAAAATTTCTCTAGTTCCGCTTACACAGGTGATTGTCAGTAAGATCATATTCTGATCAGAAATAAAGCAAGAGTTATTGCAATTGTCTATTCCCATTTTGTAAAACATGGCCATGATTTCAGTGCAAGAAAGAAATACTTGTTGATAATTTTACACAAAAGAAAAACTTACTTTGATGCCAACCCTTTATTTGACCACTAACACTTCTTTATTATTTCTATTTTTTTTTACTATATTAAAAATCATCACACTCTTAAATTAAAATTAACACTCGGACTCAATGAGTGCATTGAATGATTTCTTCAGTTATTGAAAACAGACTTACGAAATGAACGAAATAAAAAGCACACCTAATCTGACATTTATTTGTTCTTCTTCTTTATATTACTTACATACTTATATAATAGAACATTTGCTTCCAATTTGAACATAAAAGAAAAAATCCGGCAGCATCTTCCAGGTATTAATAATTAACAACTAAAAACAAACAACAAAACTGATAAAACAAAACAAAAGGCACACATAAACATCATGCAGAATTTTGCATGCATTCATTTATTGTTGATATTGTAGATTCTGACTTTTTTTAAACAGGTTTCATGACGAAATCATATTGGACTAATGAATTTCTCTGCACTATTCTATATGGAGAAGGAGTAGTAATGGCATGATGAGTGCGCAGCAATAAAGAAATTGTCCGAAATTTAGAGGCAACCATTTCTGGGAATCAAAGTTGTTGTTTCTTATGGATGGCGCTGTCTATATTTGCATATGCCTGATTATTCTTTGGAACTCACCAACACATTAGTAACAAGCACTCTAGTACAGCAATTGACAATCTAACAGGTAGAAGAAAAGCCTGTTCGAGCAGGGCTAAGGCCGTACCAAGATGTTGTCATTGTGGAATTTGTAATGCATAACATAATTCTATATTTCGGTAAAGGGCACCCTCCGAAAAAATTCTCTAATTTCGCTTATGCAGGTGATTGATAATGTGAACATATTCTTATCAGAAAATAACGCAAAAATACTTGCAATGGTCTATTCCCATTTTGTAAAACATACATAGATATGATCTTAGTATGTATGTAAGTATGTATGTACATAAAAGAAAAACTTACTTTGATACTGCCGTCATGTTGGATGAATTGCCTTTCCACAAATTATTATTACAAATATAATATATAGTTTCTATACACATTTTCACAACCTTTTATTTTACCACTAACACTTTTATTAATTCTACAAACTATTGCACTTTTAAATTAAAATTTATTAACAATTGGACTCAGTGCGCTAACGTATGATTTTTTCGACAGTTCAATATAGACTAACGAAATGCACGATACGATATGCTCAACTGAAATGATGTTTATTTGTTGTAAGCTTTTTTGCAGCGCCATCTAGGTATCAGCTACGAGAAACTGTGTAAAATTATGGCTATTTTGAGCAATAAATAGCACAAATTGATTTTGCGTGATATATAAACTAACGACCAAATCGGCGATATATATTTTAATATAACAATTAACAAATTAAGGCTGTTTATGCATTCAAAAATTATATCAAATCACGTATTCCTATGCCCGATTTTGCTTTAAACTGAAAGGAGTCTGGCAGCTCTTCTAAAGGTTTATTAACAGCTGTTTATGATTTTTCCAAGTAGGCAAATTGTTTATTTTGTTATTTAATGTTTAGGTTTTGTTTTTGGCCCACGAATTTTATCTGGAATATTTTTTAAAATTAATTGTACTAACAATAAATGGAAAAAGCTAGTGGATCGGAAAACTACTATGACATATTGAATGTCCGTAGCGATTGTACCGATAAGGAGATTAAAACGGCCTATGTCGAACTTTCAAAGATAGTAAGAAATTTAATGAAAATCATTGAATTGTTTATACATAATTTGTTTGAAATGTTATATTTCTAGTTTCATCCTGATGTTAAAAGTCCAAAAAGTAATTCTCAACAGACAGCACGTTTTCTGCAAATCGCAGAAGCTTATCAGACACTAAGCAAACCAAAGCTGCGTAATGAATATGATAGAAATTTGCAAATCGCAAAATCCATGAGAGTTTATGAAGCAACTAGTTCACCAAGAAGTGAATTTCATAGGTAAATAGAAGGTGGTTCAAAAACACACGCATCTGTTTTGTTATATTTGTTGAAGGAGGCACAATGATACACAATTTTTCGTGAAATGATAAAGTGTGTTCAGTTGTTCCACCCAGTTGGGAGCACAAATATTATCCAACAGTGAAAAACATCGATTTTAATACAACAGCATTTTCGATAAATACACTATTATAGCATCCAGAGTATATGGTACATCAATCAAGTTCTAAATGTTGGTAATCAATTCTGATAAAAATGATTCCTTAAAACAAATGTTGAATAGGACGTGTAGTCAGTTTTCCATAGCCTCTCATCGACCGTATTCTTTTAATATTTTACTATTAAATTCAAAGGCTATTATTATAAAATATATGTATCTATAATAAACGTGATGCTCTTTGCTATTTTTGCTTTTATAGTACAAGGTTGGCCACCGAAACGTTTTAATATGGAATGAAATAAAATTCTATTTTTTTAACATTATTAATTAATGTTTTATTTGTTATTGTTTTGCTAAATTATTGATACCGATTTTTTTTCAAGAATTTTTTGGTAAACCTGCAATATTATTGATTTCACATATAAACGCCAGGGAAATACAACTTAGAGACCAGCTGACACTGAAACAAGTGAATTTTATATGTACAAATATACATAAATTAAGAAAAATTAAAACTATTCATGAAATATGTACTTTTAGCACTTCTAATAAGTTAGAAAAAATTTTAGAAAAATTTAAAGATAAAAAACAAATTGATCTAAATCTCAAAGTGAAGTTGACTATATCTAACAACATATAAAACATTTTACGTTCTTTTACATAGAAAAAAAATATCGGTCGTATGAATCATTTTAAGTAATAGTCCTATTTCAGATAATTCTTTTGTTTTCGAGTATAGCAATTGTTAAGAAAAAAGGTTTCAATATCAAGCGGCTTCCATAATAATCTTATGTAAATTTGTATTGTTCTTACAACTCTTTAAGGCCCTGGGAAATAAAACCAGACATTGATCCAAATCCAGGACCTTACTATGGTATAAAGGGCATAAATAGAACAACCAATTGCAAAGTGGCTTTACTTCTTATAGCTTTGGGAATATTTAGTGGTATAATTGGTTTTGCTTCAATCAAGTAAGTCTTTAAACACAATTTATATATTTATGTATAATGAAATTCTTAACATCATTTACATTTAGGCAGTCATTTTATTTGAATCAAAAACATATGGATGAAGTATCAGCCAAAGCTAAAGCGCATCATCAGAAAATTCGTTCTGAAGTTGAAAAATACAGCAATGATGAACAGCTCCAACGTGTAATTGATCGAATAACAAGTCGAGCAGAAAGATAGAACTGATTTTCTGTCTCAAAAATTAGCAGTTATAATTTGTAAAGATATATAACATCGCACTAGTTAAAGAAAACAGGATCCGGCAGAAATTTTCGTGAACAAAGTCACATTTTATATCAAAATTTAACCACCGAACAGACATGGGAATATGATATTCTTTATATTTAACACAATAAAAGCGATATAACACAATGTTATGATACACTATTTCGGTCCGTTTCTAATATAGTAAAATTTTAACAATCAAGAATTTGTAGCGGTCTGGTAACTTCGTGGTAGGCCACACCTTGGGTAGAATATACAACGCTGATGTTTAAAAAGAAAACGAATTTTAGTTACTCAGTAGGCGTAGAGCATTCGACACAACACAAAGCGTTTCTTATACACAAAGTAATAAAAGCTACAAATTTATTAATATTAATTAAACGCTGTTATCTTTATTTAATACACTATAATTGGTGACCCCGACGCCAAAAAATGAATGACGCAAGTACGAGCAGTGCAACTTCACAGCTATGCAAAGTAGCTGTTAAACCACCACCTTTTTGGAAGCCTGACCCGAAGCTATGGTTTTTACAGGTGGAAGCGCAATTCGCACGTGCAGGAATTACGACGGACGACACAAAATATTATACAATTGTGGCCGAGATTGACTCCTCGGTGCTTAAAATCGCATCCGATATTATATCAAACCCACCGGCAACAGGGAAATATGAGGCACTCAAAACAAGGCTCATTGTCGAGTTTAGCGAATCAGATGACAGCCGTTTTAAACGTTTATTCGACGATTTATCAATGGATGGAAAAAAACCTTCGGCAATATTACGCGAAATTAAGGAATTATCAGGAAACAAATTGGACCCTGACATTTTAAAATCGTTGTGGCTACGTCAACTACCAACACAAATACAACAGATTTTAGCAGCAACGGAAGATAATTTGAACAAATTGGCCGAAAAGGCTGACTGTATGACGGACGTGCAAAATCAACCTAAAGTTAACATCGTGGATGATAAACCGGATTTATATAGTATCATCGAGGACATGAACAAAAGGTTCGATCGTTTGGAAAGGAGTAATTACGATGCTCAACGACAACGTTCAACCAGGCGTAGAAATTCACCACTACCACGTACATCACGCTCACCATCAAATGAAATTTGCTGGTACCACCGCACATTCAAAGAAAAGGCCGGTAAATGTCGACCACCATGTAGCTTCCGCACAAGATGTTCGGAAAACTAGTAAGCCCCCCATTTTTAGCGGCGAAACAAGAGGGGCTCAATACAAACACACGCCGCCTTTACATTAGGGACAAAAATTCTAATTTACGTTTTTTGATAGACACGGGCGCGGAGGTTTCCGTTATTCCCAAAACAAAAAATACACATTTGAAACCATCTTTAATTAAACTACTCGCCGCCAATAACACCGAAATTAATACGTACGGTAAGAAGCTTCTTTCATTAGATATTGGTTTACGCCGCCAATACAAATGGTTTTTTACTATTGCCGAAGTCACGCACGCCATAATCGGTGCGGATTTTTTGGAAAATTTCAACATATGGGTGGATATGAAAAACAAAACGCTGGTCGACGGGACAACCCACGCACGTCATGTTTGCAATCTGACAAGAAAAAAACATCCATCTATGGCGACAATACGCAAAGCAAATGACACCTTTCACGAGCTTCTTGCCGAATTTATTGATCTTACAGACGACACCCTTTCACTATCTAAGATGCCATCCGAGGTCCTACATTTTATTCAGACGAAGGGGCCCCCAGTAGCCCAAAAGGTTCGACGATTATCGCCCGAAAAATTGGAAATAGCAAGGAAAGAATTCGACTATTTATTAGAACGTGGCATTTGTGTGCGGTCTAAGAGCCAATGGGCGAGTCCGTTACACCTTGCAAAGAAACGGGACGGATCATGGCGGCCATGCGGCGACTTTAGACTCTTGAACTCAAAGACAATTCATGATAGCTATCCAATAAGGCATATTCAAGATTTTGCAAATGAACTGGGTGGCAAAAATATTTTTTCTGTCATAGACTGCAAGAAGGCTTACCATCATATTCCCGTTAACCCAGGGGATATTGAAAAGACAGCTGTTATAACACCATTCGGGTTATTTGAGTTCAGATACATGACATTCGGACTGCGTAACGCCGCCCAGACATTTCAACGATTTATGGACGACACACTTAAGGACCTTGACTTCGTCTTTCCGTACTTAGACGATGTCCTGGTTGCATCGACATCGGTGGAACAGCATTTAGACCACTTACGACAACTTTTCGAAATTTACCGAAAAAGGGGTCTAGTTATTAATATTGGGAAGTGTCAATTGGGCCAATCCGAGGTCGAGTTCTTGGGGCACTTAATAACCAGCGAGGGCATAAAACCTCACCCGAGAAAAGTAGACGCCATTATAAGACGCAAGAAGCCAGCAGAGGTACAGGATTTACGCAGTTTCCTGGGCGCAGTAAATTTTTATAGAAAATTCCTCCCCCACGCCGCGGAGACTGAAATACCGCTGCAAAAAATGATGGGACCGTGTAAGAAACGAGATCATACAAAATTAAAGTGGTCCACCGAAACTGAAGGCGCGTTTGAAAAAATAAAAGCAGAGCTCAGCAATGCAGCATTACTAGCGTTCCCACAAAAGGGGGCCACCATAGCACTCATGACCGACGCATCGGACAATGCGATGGGGGCGGTATTACAGCAGAGAAACAAAAACAATTGGCAACCGTTGGGATTTTTTTCCAAAAAATTTACAACAACTGAAAAAAGATACAGCACATACGATCGTGAGTTAATGGCCATATACGCAGCAATCAGGTACTTCAGATTTTTTTTAGAAGGCACGCAATTTATTGTATTTACAGATCACAAACCCCTATTAAATGCCTTCGATAGGGGATGGGAACGTTTATCACCTCGGCAAACAAGGCAACTGAATTTTATAAGCCAATTCAGCGTGGATATACGACACATAAGCGGGATGGAGAATGTCGTCGCAGATTTCCTATCAAGAATGGAAACTATAAAACTCCCAACATCTATCGATTATCAATTACTTCACGAGGAACAAACAAAATGCATCGAGCTACGAAGCCTTATCCAGTCAACATCGACTTCACTTATTTTGGAAAGCGTTAAAGTTCCAGGCGTAGATGGCGAAATCATATGTGACACATCAACTGGCAAGGCACGTCCCTACATTCCGGCAACCATGCGGTCTACAATCTTCGAGGCACTACATAATCTATCACACCCGGGTGTCAGAGCTTCAACCAAGTTAATCTCAAAAAGTTTTGTGTGGAGCAAGATGAACACGGAAATAAGAATGCTCGTAAAAAATTGTCTGCAGTGTCAACGGAGCAAAATAGCAAGACACACAAAGAGTGATTTGGGGACTTTTGCAGTTCCAAACAAGAGATTCGAACATATAAATATCGATCTAGTCGGCCCTTTGCCAAGTTCAAATAACTGCACATACTGCCTAACATGTGTTGATAGGTATTCGCGATGGATAGAAGCAATTCCAATTATGGACATCACAGCAGAAACTGTGGCAAAGGCGTTGCTGGGCGGTTGGATTAGCCGTTTTGGAGTGCCAAAATATATAACGACAGATCAGGGTCGACAATTCGAAAGCAGTCTTTTTCGTCACCTTTCAAAAATGTTGGGTATTAAACATATACGAACAACCCCATATCACCCGCAGGCGAATGGGCTTATAGAACGTTGGCACCGTGTACTAAAAGCATCGTTGAAATGTCACGAGGCAAATACAAACTGGACCGAAATACTACCCATCATAATGCTGGGTCTAAGAACGGCTGTAAAGGAAGACTTAGGGGCATCAGTCGCTGAAATGGTTTATGGACAGGCGATTAGGTTGCCAGGGGAGTTCATAGTAGATGAAACGAACAGCCAGGTCACCGAAAATGAATTTTTGATAAAATTAAAACAACATTTCGAGAATCTACGTCCAAACTCAACGACCCAGCATGGCAACAAAGTGGTGTACGTGCCAAAAGATTTACGTTTTTGTAATCACGTGTTCCTCAGAGACGATACAGTAAGATCTCCATTAAAGGCTCCATATGACGGCCCATACGTAGTGCTCGAAAGACACCCGAAAACTTACACTATACTCATTGGCACAAAACAGAAAACAGTTTCCATAGATAGACTAAAACCCGCCTACGTTCCTATGGAAGTCGCTCCACTGGAAAACAGATATTACAAGCCGCGCAAGGTCCGATTTTTGACCCAATTGCCATTGACAAAGGTCAGGAGCGGGGTGATGTAGCGGTCTGGTAACTTCGTGGTAGGCCACACCTTGGGTAGAATATACAACGCTGATGTTTAAAAAGAAAACGAATTTTAGTTACTCAGTAGGCGTAGAGCATTCGACACAACACAAAGCGTTTCTTATACACAAAGTAATAAAAGCTACAAATTTATTAATATTAATTAAACGCTGTTATCTTTATTTAATACACTATAAATTGAAGGAAAGAGAAGAATTTTGAGTTGGACATGCAATTGAAATATATCTCCAATTTAATATGTAATAAACGAATTCTTAGCTTAATAAATTTAGAAATTATCAGTTCTTACCCATATTTTTGTTTGTTTGTAATCAACTAATATTTTTGTAAAATGTTTCAGAAATTTAAAAACTAACAAAATATAAAATTTTAGGTAGTTGTAGTAGAGCACATTAACTTTTTTTCTATTTAGGTCTTCAGAATTGAAAATATGTTAATTATTTAGATTTTCTGTAGGCCGAATATGAAAATTGCTTAATATATTTCTGTGAATATAATTTGGCCAATAAAATATCTACAGATGTTTGTAAAATATTTTTTAGCATAAGATTACTTTTAACTCAAACAAGTAAAATGTTAACAAAATTTTAAAAAGTTTTTCGTATAAACTAACAAATTGTGATATTCGTTATTTCTTTATAGAAAAATTAAATAAACACTTAAAAATACTCTTTAACATTTAAATTTGTTTTGCATCTAAACATTTCGTTCCACGTCAAAGTTGGTTTTTTAACAGACCGATATTGGTTTTGTGCCAAATTTGACGTGAAAATCTTTCCAAATTCCAACAAACCTGTTTGGAAAAGAAATAGAACACTTACTGATTTCTTTCCGATTGCTGAAAATTATGTTTACGTACAGATCTCCAAATTTTTAGGTCATAGAATGCTCTTCCATTTCCGCGAGTCAGTATGCATAGTTGTATGCTTTTGTGTGCCTGTGTATGTAAGACGATCGTAAAAAATACGAAGATTGCCTTAACTTAGATTTCTCGTAAACATGAACGTAGTAAATTTAAAGAAACTATATTTTTTTTAAATCTATATTTGATATAAATTTTAAGCTGCCTGCCCTATCAAGCACAGCATCTAATCACCTTTTGAACCAAATCAGATCAAAATAGATTGACTCATTCGAGAAAGATATCGTATCGGAAAATAATTTTTTTAGCTTTAAAAAGGATCTTGTCAAAACGATTTCATAAGTGGAAAAACTGCTTCGAATGCTGCAAATACGATCAGCAGCGTTTTATTTTTTCGAGGAAATCCAAAGTAGTAATTTTTTTCTTAATAACTCTAAATATTCTTAGCGAATAGGTTGGCTAAGTTCCATTACTTTTCAGACTGCATCGAAAGCATTAAAGATTTTCTAAATCGTTTAACTGGTTCTTTTAATTAAACTGAAAATTCTTCTCAGTTCAAGCTTCAAGTTAATGGGAAATTCCAGGTATGTCCTGCTAGATCAATCATGATATAGTAGCTATTATATATGTATTCGTATATATTTTTACTATTTTATGATTTTTTTATTTCCGATTTTAAATTTAAATTTAATTCATCTTTTAAGCGACAGACTAACTTCCCATTATTACGGTTTAATTTTTTTTTCTTGTTAAAAAAGCACAATTTCAAATTGTTTTAATTTTCAAAATCATTTGAAATTCAATTGAGTATTATCTACATAATGTATTATTATCTTTATAATGTCAAAATTTGCCAATTTCTTTCATCTAGTATGAGTCGTAATTATTATAATAGTTTTATTTTAATTTCAAAATAATACGATAATTTGAATATTTTTTGTATTATATTATTGTAAAAAAAACGTGTACTGTACTGTAGATCGCAATTTGCTTAGAACGTTGTCGCGTTTGTGATCTTTGTAACAATCAATTAGTTTTTTTTTACTACAATTGTTGAAATCGTTTTCTCGTTATCTTTATTTAAACAATTATAACATAATAATAAAATTAATTTAAAAAAATATATACATTTATAACTTAAATGTAAACAGTGAATATAATATGCAGATTTGTCAAAAATAGTTTTTGCCCAAAATATTTGTTCTTGCTACACAAATTAGCAAAACATCATACACAATATTGTTTACGCATAAATAATTTTGTATAACAAACAAATAGTATGTATATTTACAATCATACAATTTAAATTCTCAACATTTATTTATTAATTTTCACACATTTACTTAAGGTATACTTTAGATAGAACGATAAATTTATTTATACCTTAGTTTTGCAACATCATAGAGAATTATCTGCTGTGATAATTAATTCTGTTGTGAATTACTTTTATTATTTAGAACATAATAAAATCATTAATATAAAATAAAAATAAAAAATTTACGTCTCCCCTTTTAAAATTAATTTTTTTTACATAAATACAATCACACATATAAAACAATTCATACGTAATTCTAATTAAATTACCAATAAAATAAAATGCGTTTTTCTCTCACTGTATATTGAACTTAAGTTTACACGATCACACAAACTGTGGGTAAGAAGTTAGAAATAGTTTGAAAAATTAGCAAGGATAACGGTTTTAATAAGTATTTGTATATTTGTATGTATAAGTAAGTATATTAAGAACCAACACCAATAAAAATATTAACTGGATCAAATCTAAAATCACATTATATAATAAATTATAAATTTTATACATTTTCTTATTGAAAATGCGTTTTTCATTAATTAACCACTAGAATCTAAAGTTTAACAACATTTGCAACCATTCCTCAATAAATGATTGGGTGGGTTATTTTCTGGTACATGTACATATGTATGTACTTACGTATGCACTCGTATATATTTTGTTGTTATATTAAAACTACAAGTAAGTACTTATTACTCCATTTTGTTTGATGTCTTACAGTACAAGCGCCCTGTGCCCTTAATTTTCAGAAAACAAAAGTTTTACAGCTGACTTTTGTTTGTGTCGGCGATCTCTTTAACCAATAAACGGACTGCTGAATGGGGCTCGTCTGGTGCAAAGACGACTTCATTGTTGATTTTGTAATCGGCATAATTTAGACGATACACTTCATGGAAGCCCAATTTCTCCATTACGCGGGCCGAATAATGGCTCGAGCACATGACATGCATAACGGGAATGTTATGATCGCGCATGTAATCTAAAGTGCGTTCGGTAAGACGACCCGCAATGCCCATGCCGCGATAATTGGAATTGACAGAGAGAATTTTACCATCTATAATGACATCGGTTCCGGGATACAAATCAAATACATTGAAATTGGCTTCAATGAAATCCATTAATTGCAAAATTTTTCTAAATTTTGGATGATCACAGGAATCAGCGGATTTTTTATGCTCAGCATTGGCCACCTGCAAAGAAATAGATGTAGATGTAAATTAAGAAAATATTCTGAACTTAAATGAATCTATAAAATATCCATGATATCAATTAGTCCAGGACTTTTTGAATTTCCCGCTTCTTAACTAAAAGGGCAATACCGCTCTTGTTAACAAGACTTCTATCAAAATATTGAAAAGCTGACCCATTTAGGTTGTGTTTGGCAGTCATTGACAGCAGACTACCGCGTGATTTGAGAATAAAATGGAAAAAGTGAATTTCCTGTGCTCGATAAGTATCATTTTTTGCGAAAAAAAACCCATCACTTAAACCAAACCTAAGCTTGATAAATACTGTGGGAGTTCTGCACCATCAATTTCATTGGCAAAAAAATGGTTTACTGAATTTTGTTGTGGCTGTACGTATACGAAAGATGGCAAACGTTCTGGATGCCTAGTTGAGGTCTCTACTCGAGAAACAATTGAAAAAATTACGATATGGTGTTCGTCGATTAGAGATTGCAAGTATGAAAAACTGTGGAAGCCTTAAGCATATCCCATACATTAGTGGTTTCGATTTCGAATAATGAGTTTTGTATAAGAAAGACTTTTCAAGATGTGTGCCACGTTCGCTCACAATCACAAACGTGTGACAACTTCGCAGGAATGTTTGGAGTTGTTTAACCGCAACATGGACGAGTTTTTGCTCCATTTCGTTAATGTGCATAAAACGTGGATCCACCACAATCGCTCTTTGGACTGCTGTTCGTTCTTTATTAAATAGCAGTCAATAAATTCATGGCGACCCTTTTTTGGGTTACACGCAGTATAATCCACATTGACTACCTTAAAAAGGATAAAGCAACTAATGGGGAATATTATGCCAACTTATTTGAGAAGAAAGCGACCACATTTGGCCAGGACAATGCAAAGGTGCTCACATGTGCAGTTATCACAGCAAAATGTCATGAATTTGGCAAAATTCCACCCTATTCTCCGGATTCAGCCCCAAGTGACTATTTCTTGTTTCTAAACTAGAATAAATTTCTCAACGGAAAGAGATTTGACTCCAACGATGAAATTATCCCACAAATAAATACTCGACAAGTTTGAATTTTTGGAAGGCACATAAACCTGGAGAAACGTTGGACAAAGTGTATAGAGTTCAAAGGAGAGTATGTTGAAAAATAATGATTTATGCAAAAGCCTGTGTTTCATTTAAAAAGTCACGGAGTTAAGGACCCGACCTCGTACCACTGTAGGAGTATCCTCAGGAAAATACTTGTACAGTTTTATTAAAATTCACAATACTGTACAAAAACATACACCATTTTACTTATACAAATAAATAAATTAATCAATTAAAAATTTATGATATAAAACAATTGTAAATAATCACAAAATATTTTCCTAAAGTTGCTACTCAAAGGAAGGCGAAATATTGAAAACAATATGAAATAATAAATAAATGACTTAGTTCCGATGATTAATAAAATTATTTATTAAATACTTAAACTTGAATTTAGCGGGATTGTATTAGTAAAATGTTTGAACTTTTCAAATTGTTTGTTTTTCTAAACTTACCGGACGATGCATAAGAGCATTTAAGAAGACACCAATAATTTCACCACTTTTCGTTACCGCCTTAAACGAGCAGCCGTCTTTTATACATTTGACTGAATATTCTTCCAATTCTTTACATTCTCCTAAATTTAGATAAGTATTTAATGGCTCGTCCTGAAAAAGTTCAAATGTGAAAATAAAATTAGTTTTAAAACCCAATTTAAATACTTTCGCAATAATAAATTAAAAAATGTAAACTATAGACCCATTAAATTTTTAGCTTTTTTACAAACTAAAATTAAGCATAATTTACTACATTTTTACTCTTAATACCAGATAGAAAAAATGAGGCTGACCTTGCTGTCTATCCTTGAGATTTTCCATTATTATTAAGCTCGATTAGAGAAGAGTATTCGGTGTTAAATAAAAAACAATGTTTTCCAAAAAAATTTCCCAATTTCACTCTCCCGACATACAAAGCGATTTCAAAACTCCAAGAAAATGATCGAATTTAAAAAATCGATTTAAAAAGAATTTTTAGTGTTATTAAAGAAACATAGTACTCGAAAAGCTGGTCAACGATAAAAGGATTCCAACCAAATTTAGAGTTTCGAATTTTCGACTTTTTTTTTAATTTTCGACAATTAGTTAATCGATTTTAATGAAATTCGCTGCAATTAAACTCGTTTTTTTTAGTTCCAGCTAGATATTGGATTCGATAAATAAGCGCTAGCTTAAAGTTTATTTGAAAATTGTATATAATATTTACATCAAAATCACATCAACTCGATTCATATACACAGGACATCTAATTTAAGTTGAAATATTCATAATGCCGAACGATTGATCCATTCAAAAGTTGATAGGTTTGAGCCCACAAACACACACACACACATGTGTGTCTGTATCAGAAAAATAGAATGACTTCCATAAATCTCAACACGACAAAATTTTATAGAAAGCACAATTTTCGAAAACCAGAGTGATATTGACAATATCCTTTTTTTTTTTGGTAGAGGGAAGCTAAAAATATTGAAAAGTTTATGACAAGTTTAATTTGACGTAATAATGATAAATTTTTAATCAATAGTTTTTCCTTAAATGTTTGTATGCTTCACAACTGAAATTTAATGTAAAAAATATTTATTATTGATTTTTTTATTGAGATATGAATGACTTTTTGTCATAAAAATTAAAATTTTTCCGAATCAAGAGAAAAACTTTTTTTGATCTTAGGTATTAAAGAAATCCAGAGGTTAAGTCCCGAGTCCTTTCATGAGTAAAGGATATAATAACATGTGATCCAGTGTCTTCCTTATAAAATGTCATTGGTGGAAAAGTGCGAAGAGGATTTTCATAAACAAACGATTCCTTTTTCCCAAGTTTTATTTTTTGTTTTATTATTTCTGTGGCAATAAGTTCCTAAGACAACTTAAGCTCCAAACGAATTAATGGCACCAATGTGGTTTGCCACTTCAATAAAATTTCATTAATTTTGCCCAATCTAATGAATTAGTGTAATTAATTTCTGCTTATGCTTTTTTGATGTACAATTTCATTTGAAATAATAAGTCATAAAATTGTGTATGATAGTTCATTTATTCCTAATATAAGAGACCACAGAATGTACATAATACTCTGCGTTAAAGGACAAATTCATTTCCAAAAGTTCTCTTCAAAAAAAAAAACTACAATATTAGCCTCAATTATTTTTTTTTATTCGCTTAGATTTGTTGTGTAAGTTTTTAAAATACGATGAAAGGCCTAGTGAAATACTCGTACCAGGCATATACATAGATTAGCTTAAAGCTCCTAACTAATAATCAGATTAAATTATGAAAATAATTGCTACAAGATAATTCTATTTGTTGAATTCATTATTCGAGATATTCTCTAAAATAATTCTTTAAAATATTTATTGTTTGTTGTTGCCTTAGCTTAGTATACCATATACCTGCATTTCATTGTCGTTAGCCAAATCATCAGTGCTCTTTAGTCGAATCATGTTTGAAAACCATTCACACTCACTCACTTATACGAAAATCAATAACTATTATACGAGAATTTTATAAAATTAAATCACATACTCAGCTAAGCCAACAAAAAAACATTAAATTCTAAAAATAAGATAATTATACTTAAAAAAAATCATTACAAAATTGTACTAAAACGATTTATCTTGAATATTTTTAGATTAAATGGTTAATGACTAATGTAATTAGTATAATATATAATGAAACTAGTCTTAGATATATTCAAATTAAGGCATTTGATATAATTGGTTTTTTTTATCACGAATATTTTATTCAAAATATTTGATTTTTGCAAACAGCAACAGCAATTCCCAGCAAATATATGCATGTATTCTATTGTGTTTCTTTCAATTGCATTTCTGTGTACATGGCTTCTAATATTGAAATACACAAACATCTTATAGACGAGTATTTAAAATCTACTTATTTAACCAATTCACCCTGTTCTACATATTTCTTGTGGACATATATACATACATATTTGCTATTAATAATGCACAAGCCAGTTAAAGTTACCAAAAAACCGAATTATTGGTAAACAAATTTATTAATCAGTTTTTTTATATAAACGGGCTGTTGATTATATTTGAATAAATAATTTCTTATTTTTAGATCGTTATCTTTAAATTTTTACTAGAATTTCAAAATACATTTTTTTTCATTTGATGTGATTATTTTCTGCATAATAGAAAAAAGTGTTTAAAAAGTTGGCAAAATGGTCTAATTTTTGTAAATACAACTACGCACTTGGTCATTATCTACCATATTTAATTTACCATTTAAAATAAAATGAATACGAGAGATGATGAGATATTTTTAGCTTTTTCAGAGTCCATTTGGATCTGTGGTTACAATGGCTTTAGGCGGTAACCGGCAATGGAAATCCCTATCCATATACACTGTACAAAATTTTTTTTTTTTTCAAATTTACAAGGTTCTAACAACTAATTCTGGTAGAGAGCACTTAAAAAAAATATACGTCGGCATATAAGATCTTGTAAGCGATAAGTTTTAAGTAAAAAGTGTGTTCAGCGTTTTTGTGTAAAATAGCATGAGGAACATATTTGTGGATTATTTGGGTCTTTTCTGATCAAAGGGGACATAAGCTACCTTTCAGCGGCTCTCTTGCGGGCTGAAGTGTTCTACAAAAATATTTGTCATAAAATTTTACTACGCGTTCTCGAACACACCAAAGTTCTAAGTTCAACTGAAACACCCGAAATATTATCAAAACTTAAAATGCGCTTAAGGGTTAATTTCTATGTATTCATAATAAAACAAAGTTCAGCTGATAAGTTCCTTTGTTAATAAGTTCGTCGACAATAGAAGCATCAAGTTTAATTCAGAATCAGATTGATAAAGTGCATACTACAAGCAACTCCAATTATGAAATATTACAGAGATTTCAATCAAAAACCTTGAGAATGATTGTGAAAGCACCATAGTATATTACTAATAAAGCTATACATAGAGATTTGGACATTCCTTTTATTAAAAAAGAAATAAACGACTTCAGCAGGAGATATCTTCAAAGATTAAGCTACCACGTTAATTCATTGGCCATCTCTTTACTGGATGAAAGTTTAACAATCAGACGACTAAAAAGAATTCACATTTTAGATCTCCCATTTATATAATATATTTCCAATTGATATAATTGATATAATTGCGCATATATAATATATTTATCTGTAAAGAATTTTTTAATTAGATTTGTAAATATGTAAATATATATAAATAACATACATACATACATAAGTATAGATTATGTTATTGTTTTCATTGGATTCCAATAACAATATATCTATATTTTTGTTGAATCCAATAACTCATGTGAATTTTCTTAACTATTATCTCATTTGCTTAATGTTCTAGAATAGATTGCAAATAAAGAATTTCAAAAAAATTTTCTTTGTTATTGAAAATACTACAAATTTTTATTCTCATCGTTTTATTAGGAAAAATTACATATATCTACTGCTTTCTTTTGTGACGCCCTATTTTCAATATGAACTTTTATATACCTTAGCGATATGTACAATATCGCAAAAAAAGGTAACATACGTATACATATGTATATTGAAATTTTATGTAAGATATATTTTTAATCATAAAACTCAGTTTTGTAGGATATTTTAGTCTGCCGCTGCAAGCATTTCCACGACTTCACATTCCATACAAAATGGCACTGATGGGTCTTGCAAATTTAAAGATATAGACCCTTTATAAGCAAATAATATTTTATAGTATTTTATATAATTTTTTTATATGTTATCGCTTAATATAGCATGGCAGGCATTTCGTTGGTTCTAATGCCAATTTATCAGTAGACCTTCAGCCATCACTTATATACGTCTTTTATTTTTATATATGTATACGTCTTTTTATTTTTGTGGTGGAATATTCGGAAAAATTTTGTTAAACTATTTAAAATTTTAAACTATTATAAAGTTATCGAAGGAATGAAAAAATTTTACAAATTTCGAAAAATTATGAGATTCGTTAAAATGAAAAATTCAGCGCAATTAAAAAATTTATTTTAACTCATATGCCCGATCTCATACTCAAACTCTAAGGCCACTAAATGCCGCTCTTAAATAATGGCCATTTCACGACCATTAAAAATAATTTTTCGTTCCCCCTTTAAGAACACGCCATACAAACAAAATTCAAAACGATCTAAGTCACAACTACTCGCAAATCAATTTCGTATTTTATTTAAATCAAACTTGAACAATACGAAAATATTTGCAGGTTTTAAAATTCGGAAAAAAAATCATTTCAAATATGGAACGAATGGTCAGTACGTTTTTTGATATAATAATCACACCATTAGTCTGGCTTTATTTAGATACAAAACGTAATTATAAAGATTTGTTTATATGAATATACAAACAGAAAGTACAAGTTTAAATATTCCAATCACGTTTAAGGTTTCAGCCAGCCTTATTTAACTACATACATGAATATTAGCAGATGGTGATCCAATCTGTCACCCAACTGATTTAATTATTTTAGTTGGGACAAAAAAAAACACGACAAAAACTCAGTCATGTGCATGGATTTTATTTTATTTTATTTATTAATAGCTGGAACAAGAAATCTATGCATCTACTCGTATAAATATTTATTTTTATATTTGGAACAAGCACTCCTTCCAAAGTCGTATTGCTTTGGTGCGAGAATGCTCGTACAACTACACTAGAGTCTATTTGCTTGAATTTTATTAAAACGTTTTTTTTTCTGTCTAAATTTAATTAATCACTTATGCCATCAACATGTTGTATTTAAAATGCAATAATAATAGACTACCACATTAAATTTGACTTCACCCTCGTGCAGGAACTGACTGATTACAGGTGGTTCTGCATACGATTATGGCGTTGCCGTTTGGCAGTGATTACTGGTGGCGGTTTAATAATAAAATATATGTATTTATTATTATAATTTTCATTATTATAGATTTTTTAACATTTCAATACAATCGCAACAGATGTTTTATTTTATAATCTTAATTATGCATAGTACAATAATCCAGATGTACGTATATACATACGTAAGTATGTATGTACATATGTATGTACATACATTTATAGTTATTGTACATTTCAATTGACGTAGATTTAATTAATGTGATTTTAATCGTAATGAATATGAAAATCGTGCAGTAAAGTGTAAGCAAATTTTATAATTATTTCATATATAGAATGGCAAATTAAGACTGATGTCTGCATTAAATGATACGATCTTGATAAACAGATTCCGATTTTTTATCGCATTTTCATCACAGAATAAATAGAAATGGTTCTGTGTTAAATCAAATATATTTTATAAAATGAGAGGGATCTTATCTACTAATATCATGCTACATACTTACATTCATATAAGTATAAGCACTTAAATGTTTAAAATAGTACATAAATCTTTACATATCGCTCCTTTAATGTAAAAGTCATATTTTTTAAAAAGCTTGAGTTAGACAAAATGCCATTGAGGTTTTTCAACTTGGAAAAATGCGGTAATGAAACTTCTACATAACTTTTTATAATTTTTGTATAACTTTGATATATTTTCTAATTATTTTGTACTTATAAAGAGGATATTGAGGATTTTGTTCAAAGTTATTTATTTATTTTGAGTTTTAAAATATGATTGTAAATTTTGTTTTTATTTAGATTTAAATACATACATATAGTTTTATTTCTTATTTAATTAATTTATTGGAAATTACATTAAATTTCAAATAATTTTATTTGAAAAAATAATAATGTCCATATTAAGTACTATGTACATACATATGTTAATGCTTTTATTTTGCACACTATTCCACTGCACTTGAACTTTTCTTTATTTAAAATGAGTTAAGGTCAAAAATCGAAATTGCTTTATACTTAGTCGAAAAATCATAAAAAATAATATGACAAGGCTGATTTTGATTGTGCCTGCTAAATTACCGGAATGGCAAATGCAGAATCATAATAATACTAAGAACAAAATAAGCAAGATGCTTATTTAAAACGATGTAATTGTAACATACTCACGTAAATACTTATGTAAGTATGTTACACACAATATATGTATGTATGTATGTATGTATGTATGTAAGAATGTGTACAAGGCCGTGCATGTTCGATCACGATTTCTCTATATGCTTAGTAATAATATTAATAAACTGTATTATTGTTACATTATTTACATAAGTACATAAATATGTACATAATCGTAAATAATAAATAAGGTTCAATGTAGAGAATATATGTATGTACTTATTTACTTATGTATTTTTATGAATTTTCTGTTTCTCCAACTACTCCATTGTGAATGATATACATACTTACTTAAAAGGTATTGCTTCGATTAACTCTTCACAACATCAGGGATGTCTAACCAATTTTGTTAAATACTCTGTATATCAAAAATTTAAAAAAGGTAATTTGTAATGTTTTTATCTGCATTTTATTTTCGGGTATTTTCAGAAAGTTTTACCGAAATAAATGAAATTTGCATGAAATATTTCAAAATTTTTATTTAAATAATAAACAATGGGTTTTGGTTATTTACATGTGTTTTTAACAAAATGAAATTTTTTCATTGAAATTCATCC
The DNA here is from genome assembly GCA_963681545.1 of Germaria angustata. Lineage (NCBI taxonomy): Eukaryota > Metazoa > Arthropoda > Insecta > Diptera > Tachinidae > Germaria > Germaria angustata. The sequence continues at coordinate 58,113,179 of OY812998.1, read as the reverse complement.
ACCAATTTCGAATTTATTTACATTTCAGTGATGTTTTCTTATTTCACACAAAGTTCAAATGTCTCCAGTGATCTTGCATTTTATTGCATTCACTTTGGTAAAATCGCATGATATAAATATTATATGACTTTTTTTTATCAAATGGGAACTGTGAAAACCAAATTTATTCTATTTATACAAAAAAAAAACAAACTACCAGATTTATGATGCGTTACTAAGAACAACATAATTAACTAAAAAAGTTATCTTGTAGGTAATGAATATTGATAATAGATGTATCCAAATTGAATAAGAAATTCCATGCCTTCACCTTTACCTGCATTATCATTCAAAGATACGAGTAGTCAACATTCCACTATTATTTAATAATAATAGAAAGCTTATGCATATTTAATACATTTTAATTCACATAAATTAACATCTATTACATCTACTGACATACATATACAAAAATACTCGTAATCTAATGTGTTGCATGTAAACCTGAAACTACGAGTAAGTGAAGTTAAACGTTAAACGTTGTAACTAAGTATGTACTGGAATAACAGTTTGACACCTTTTAGCAAGTCAAATTATAAAAAATGCTACAACATTTAATTGCCAGTATCAGTATTCTATTATTTCACTTTAAAGTCAACTGGTATGCTGTCCCATTTCGGAACTGGATAATAATTTATTATGGCAACTTAATTGCTCTCGTAATAAATTGATTAATATTTATTTATGACTTAATACCTGCATCCTGAATGCAAAAGGTTATTACAAAACAAATGGATGCAAACTATTTGGTGTGTAATGCATGATTTTAAGGAAAATGTTTTTGCAAGTACCAAGAATAATTACTTTTTTTACACCAGCGCCATTTCAAAAATTTATTAAATTGCAATGCCATTTATATGCAAATTTCCCAAGTAATCTTCATATTATAATTGTTAATCGTACTATTAAATGGGTTTTTTTTTAATTTAAAATAAATTTTTAGAATTTTAATGTATAAAACAGATAAATTTACACGAAAATCGTGGTTAGGAATAAATTAGTTTAACTGAATTTTAACGTTTCAGTAAAATTAATTTAATTTTTGTTAAAACTACGAAGAAATATTTGTATCGTTTGTTATTTACAATAAATTTAATTTAATTTGTAATAGAAAATTGGGCGGCAACTTTGTCATAGAATGGATTTTTATTTATTTTTATTATTATTATTATTATATTTTTTTTTTTTTTTTTGGTGGAAGTGCACAAGTGATGTTACTTTTCAGCATGACTCACGTGTAACTAATATTAAATTAGCAGAGCATACGACCATAATTTGCAAATAAATTTGTATAGTTTTATATCATGTCATAGTTTGTTGCCCAACGCACAAGATAGAAAATTAAAATTTTTATTTATAACAACCCGGTTAAAATGTAGAATTACAGAGTTGCAGATCTGAATATTTTTGTATATTCAAGTCATTTCCAAAGATTTTAATATATTTTTCTGGATCAGAGTATATTGGGTGGGATCTTCTCCAAATCAAATAGTTTTTTTATCATTTCAATAGAATTGCGATTTAAATATACACCTCTGGAAATCTAGTTCTTCGTTTTCTTATGTATATAAAATCAAATCAAATTAATTTTATATACATATATTTTAGTTTATCTAAATTTTTAGTCTATGCAATAGAAAAGGTGAATTTTGAAAATTTCCGGGCTGCGTGCATTCGATTAGTGATTTTTGTTTGCGAGAGGCATAGTGGTTAGACGTGTTTTGTGTTTTGCATCAAGTTTTGTGTAAAAAAAGAAATTCAGCACTCAATAGCACTTTAAATGTTCAGAGTGACATATAGTGATTGGTATCTGAGTTAGAAAAATATTTACAAGCGGTACAAGCTTTTCGAAGAAGGTCGAGAAGATATGAATGACGACGCTCGTCCGGGAAGCTCCATCACATCAAAAAACGATGAAACTGTTGAGAAAGGGAGGAAAATTGTTATGAAGAATCGTCGAATCACTATTAGAGAAGTTGTAGGGGATGTCCGAATTTCGGTTGGCTCATGTCATGCAATTTTTTTTTCGCGAATTTTGGGCATGAAGCGTGTGGCAGCGAAGATCATTTCAAAATTGCCGAATTTTGAAAAAAATCGTCCCATGGGTATCGCTCAGGAAATGTTGAAAGATGTTAGCGATGATCCAGACTTGCTTAACAAGGTCATAACTGGTGACGAATCATGGTTATATGGTAATGACATCGAAACTAAAGCCCAATCGTCCCAGTGGAAGAGCCACGGAGAGCCAAGACCAAGAAAACACGCCAAGTTCAATCATATGCCAATGTTTGGTCATTGTTTTAATCGATTACCATGGCGTAGTGCATCATGAGTTCTTCCCACATGGTCGTAGAGTTAATAAGTGGCATTATCTTGAAGCAATACACCGCTTGTAAGAAGCAATACGGAAAAAACGTCCGGAATTGTGGAAAAACAATTCATGGCATACGAGTTTTTTGGTCGAAAAGAATATCTTTATCATACTTCAGTCACCGTATTCACCAAATTTGGCCGCCTGCGACTTATTCCTGTTCCCAAAATTGAAGAGGCCCATTATAGGACGGCGTTTTGCGACTATTGAGCAGATAAAAACCTAAGAGTTCCAGGCTATACCAAAAAGTGAATATCAGAACTACTCCGTGGATTTGAAAAGAGGTGGCAAGAGTGCACTACATCTAAGGGGGAATACTTTGAAGGGGTCAAAATAGAAATTGATGAATAAGCAAATATTTTTTGGGAAAAAATAAAATTCACTTTTTTATTGAACAGACCTCGTATAAGGGGATGGTTTTTTATAAACAGTACAATGTAAAATATACTATGGAAAGAATAGCTTTTGAAGTACATATGTACTTCCAAAAAAAATTGTTTTTCCATAACAATTTGAACATGACATGAATATCATCAAAAAAAAAAAACGTATTGCAAAAACAATATTATGTTAAAATTATTGAAGATCACTGCTTTTCGAATTTTTTCTGCTTTTGAATCACAAGTTGTAGATCTTATAAACTTTCTTTTGGAAATACCTCTTTCCTGGGTTTTTGCGGTCCCTGCTTCCTATTGTTTTTTCTTAGCTGGCATTATCATTTCTTTTAAAACTTTTAAGTTAAGTAAGGGTTACTACCAAGAATCGTATTTAAATCAATTAGATTTTTAGTTTACTGTAAATCGTTGAGACTTTTAGCCCATTGCAAATTCACGCGACTTTCCTTACCACTGAACAACCTAAAGATCACCGAATTCAGGACATACCCACAATGATCGTTAGTCTCTTCGCAAAACGGAGATAGTGACGTGAACAGTTCCACATGACTTTTCGGCTGGTGCGGTTGAAGCCATTATATTAATTCCCAACTATAGAAAAAATTTTATTTGTGCATTAATAAGTGGAAAATGTATGTACAAATGTGTGTCTTAAAAAAATAATATTAAAAATACACATACATACATATATTTAAATTTATGAAGGTGGAGGTCCACTGATCAGTTGGCGTTAGCATCAACAAAATGCATCCACATAGACAACTAAGCCCCATCAAATAACAATTTGTTTAATAAATTAATTGGTGGAACATTCCGAATACTGATTAATTTCATTTGCCGCCAATGTGCGTTTGAAAATAGTACGTTTATATACACATACGTTGTATGGAAATATTTTTCAACAACAATAAATTCTACAAGGGAGAGAAATATGTACACATGGCCAGCCACTACCTCCTTCCTAATAGTGCAATTTGTATTATCCGCACGAATGTGTATTTGCTTGAAAGATGCAAATTTTAATTACACTTAAATGAAATTGAATTAATTTATTGAACATTTGCTATCGAAAATGTTTCTTCGTTTGCAGTCGTTTTTCAGATTAAAACACAATGCAATTATTTATCAAAATCAATACCGCTGTTGTTAATTGTTTATCGAGACTAAATTTTTAGTGAAAAACAAAAAGAAAATTGGAATTAAAGCGATGGGTACATTGTACGAGTCACAGCAGAAGAGGGAGTTGTTAACTGATGGCATACGTATGATGAAGACAGAATTGTTCACGAATGTAATCGTCATCAATGTCAATAGTTTTGAATAAAACTGTTTCTGAAGGAAGTGTTGAACAAATTTTATTAGTTAAGACATTAATTTATAGATATAAGTAATAAGATAGGATGTTTAATTAATTTTTGTCAGTTCACGCCACTATACCAAATACGCACAGGGTGTTGTATCTAGACAAATGGCAGCCCCATTATCCTACTTGCTATAGTAGACCAATCATCTACTTAGCTGGAACTAAAGCCGATTAACGAAACTGACACAAGAAAAATAACAACTTCTACAAATCGTGTAAGATGTAGATGCTTTGTGGAAGTCATATGTTCCCCAGACGGGTAAAAAAAAACATAACGCCTTAAGTAGTAACGGAGGAAGGTGGCTGACGATGAGTAATATTAAAAATATAAGTATAAGCCACAATATTTCTTAATGAAAAATATATTCCGACGACATACCCCGCCTGCTGTCGAGAAGAATATTATCATTCAAGTTGGAAATTGGTTCGGAAACTAGCGTATACGACTACAGGAGTATGCAATTTGATGATCTTAATTTAAAAAGCCAGTCATGATATTTTGTTACTCACAATTATGCACGATCAGAAACAAAAAGAGTAATTTTTCTACTCATTTTAATGTAAATATGCGGCCAATCCAAACATTATTTGTACCTAGAAAAAGCTTAATTCGTATTGACTACACATAATCTAGTCTAATCATGTGAGTGACAATCATCTCTTATAAATAAATTTATATTTCGGAGTATATTGTTATTAACGTTAATCTTATTTCTTTTGAAATGGTAATCTGCTTATATTTTGTAATTATAAATTTAATTTCTTATTTGTAAAACTAATATTTAGCGGTACCCATCTTTAATATAAAAATTTATATATGGGATTATATTTCAATTAATGTTAATCTCATTTCTTTTAAAATGGTAATCTGCTTATAGAGTTTTTTCGGGATTTTATATATGAGCGTTCAACTTCTTTATCATTTCCAATCGCATTTGTTAAAAGAAAAATTAAATAAAATCAATATAATTATTAAATGTTTACGGTAATTTAATGGTTTATATTTAAACAAAAAACCTTTAGTTATTAACGTTAACATTCCTTTCAGCTTCTGGCAATTTTGTTTATTTTAATATTGTAGCATTTGTATTTACTTAACGGTAGAATTTAATCGTCGTGTTGCTATTAAATAATGCTAATGAGTTGTTTTTTTTTTCTATCGCATATTTAAGTAAAATTATTCCTTACTAACGTATGTAGGTATTGCGTATTGATTGTTGTTATTATTATTTTTTTGTTGCAAATTATTTATTTTGTTTAATTATATTTAAGAAAATGCAAAGTTAAAAACCTTACCTTGAAGAAAAATGCTTTCAACATTTCAATAACTTTGTCAGAATCTTCAGATGTTACCAATTCCACTGTGTAGGGTAAATCATCGGATTTTTGTGTTTGTGTTGTAGCGGCAGTTGAAGAAACATTTAAAACACTGTCCATTTTTTGGGAAAGTCTCGCAATGGGATACAGATCCGAAAGCTGGAAAAATATACAGATGCAGGTATGTATATAAATCTTGTTAAAATAGAATTCTAGAATATCAGAAATCAATAATACAAAAAAGTAAATGATAAAATTTATTATTTGTTGTGGGTTTAGCTGTTCATACCTGCATTAACCTATTGGTAAGCATTCAACTTCGTATATTTATATAAAAACCAACAAATAGGAAGCAATGTGTTCGTTTCAAAAATGTTTTTTCAAAATTAATTGACGTAACTTCGGGAGTGCCTCAAGGTAGCCATCTTGGACCACTTCTCTTCACCCTATTTATAAATGATTTGCCAAAAGTAATTAAATTCTCGAATATCTTGATGTATGCTGACGACGTTAAAATTTTCCTAAGCTTTGATAAGTATTTAGATCACACTCTCCTACAAAAGGACTTGGATTGCTTTAACATATGGTGCAATAAAAATTTGATGCAGCTTAATTTTAGCAAGTGTAGATATATAACTTTCTACAGAGGTTCCTACATTAACGCAAGCTACAATTTTGGAAACCATCGTTTGGAGAGAGTAGTTTCAATCATGGACCTTGGTGTTCTGTTGGACTCTAAGCTTAACTTTATTAATCATATTTCTTTGACTGTGAATAAAGCCCGTGGAGTTCTGGGTTTTATAAAACGATGGGCTAAGGAGTTTAAGGACCCATATGTTACGAAACAGTTGTACATTTCCTTAGTGAGGCCTGTCCTTGAATATGCATCCGTTGTATGGGACCCAGTGTATACGTCACATATTAACTCAATTGAGTCTGTGCAAAAACAATTTTTGTTATTCTGTCTACGTACTCTTCACTGGAATCCACTAGACCTTCCACCATATACCAGTCGTCTAGCACTCATTAAACTACCAACCCTTAAAAGCCGGAGGACTATGTTAAATGTATCTTTTATTTTAAAACTGATTAATGGTGATATTTCTTCATTTTTCCTACTCAACAATATTGCATTGAATGTACCTTACCGACCTTCAAGACACTATGAGTTGCTTTCTATCAAATACTTTAGGACTAACTATGCAAATGCTGATCCATTTCGGAGAATGTGCAGCCAATTTAACAAATGCTACAGAATTATTGATTTTTCCTTAAATCTAAATTCAATTAAATTTCAAATTATTACATTTTTTAATGCTTTATAATGTCTACGTTTTTAATGTTTTCAATTTTGTATGTATGTTTGTATGTCAAATTTCATAATTGTAAATTTGAAAACTTCTGTCTGTAAGGATGATTTATCCATAGACATGAATAAATAAATAAAAAAAAAAAAAATAAAATAAAAACATGTACAATATGAGAATTCGTCGTAGAATGTCTCAATGCAAACTGCACAACAAACAATTTGCATCTGATATGAATCTATTTTATTTTTATAAAAATAATAAATTTCAGTATTAGTAATTAATATTAATAACAATAAAAATTTTGTTTTAAGGTTGGTCTAATAAATAAAATCATTGATACGAGCTTGACTAAAAATAAAATACATATATTCAACTGCAGTTTATAAATAGACATTCTAAGCCTACTATGATTATATATTTTGTAATTTTCATATGTACTTATATGATTGAATTCTCATATTGTATATGTTGGTTTTTACATGAACATACCAGGTTTAATGTTTAAAAATCTGTTAAAGTTCACTGATGATTTGGTGAACAGCTAAAAAAATAACAAACATTTTTTTTTAACTCTAATTGTTTAAACGGTTAGTTGGGAAGAATATCCCAAATAATAAATTGCAATGTTAAATAAATTAATGACATTTAAAATGAATCCCTTAAGTCTATTGTAATGTCTAATTTAAATTTTAGACTAAAAGTAATTCTAGTTACGACTTATATCCCTTTTCTCTTATTATGTTATATAATTTTTAAATGAATTGGGCATATATGAGTACTATTCACATACAATACTGGACGATTTGTTATTTTATTTATTTATTACAATTGTATTATTTATATTTTGTTTCATGTATTAACTTATTTTAGTTAATAATTTATATTTACTATATTGAACATTATAGATGGCTGCTGGTATTTTTGGGAATATCTGCAATTTAACACGCTTGCGTATGAAAAAAGAATACAAGAAGTCTAATGTTTCTTACATTTATTACCAACACTATACGCTAACACATTTTTGGTTAGTAAAAAAATTCACATGGCTAAAATATATAACGCTCATTTCACACTATAAGGCTTGTCAAAAACTCAAATAATATGTGAAAATGTGATAGTTGTGAAAAGAGAATGTTATGAAAATGTCAAATAATACAGAAAGAAATTTTTCATACCATACGAAAATATCATTTTTAGATAATTTTCTTAACACCCAGATCATTTGAACAGGGTCTCATTTTTACAAAAGCGAAGGAAGAAAATAATAATTCAGCAAAAATTCAAGACAACAAAGCAATATGAACAATAAGTATTTATTTAGAGATTTGGTTCTGATGACAACTGTTTATTTATCTTCTCATATTTTCCAATTTATTTGAAATATGATAGTTTAAAAACTGAAACTCAAATTGTGTAAAATTTTTTTACAATCTTGAAAATTATCTTTTGATTTCTCTCTTACAAAATCCAATGAAAATCTAAGTACTTGTATTATAGTGTAAAAAGCCCTTAAGAAAAATTTATCTTGTTGTATTTTTCTTCCTACACAAGCGTGTAGTTTGTTGCTGATGTTCCCAAAAATAGTAGCAGTCAGCTAGAAATGTGAACAACAGACAAATTAATGCTGCTGCCAATGATGATATAGTGACCAATGAAAACAGCACTGTTACGTTCTGCTGGTGTTATAATTGGCTTCTCCCTACATCTTCCTCAATAGAAATAATTTGTAAAGTTATTAATCTGAATTATGGAATTTAGGACGTGAACCGGAGTCGTATTTACTAAATTTTCAGTTTATTTTGTTTTACTTTTTTAATATAAATCTTGATTTTATTTTAAGAAGAATCTACATACTCGTATATTGATGGCTGAATGTTTATTTCTTTTATTCGTTATTGACATTGTTGTACATTGTTGTAAAGGTTATATTTTTTAATTTATACCGTAGTTAAAGCTAAAGTTCAGTATCTCTAACGTTTTGTTCTAATCATAAACATGTGCTATACAGCTATACGTTTGGTTTTCTGTTCATGAGGTATAGTCAGAAGAAGATTGTTAAAGAGTAAATATCCATCTAGGCCTCGTACATATATCTAATTTGGAAGGACTAGTTTTAAATGACTCAGCTACATAGATAAGAATGAACTAGAGTAACGAGCTTTATAATATTGAATTTGAGGCCATACACTTGTGAATCTTCTGCATCCTACCAAATAATCTCTATCAGAGTAAAATTTGCAATTATATTACGTTCGTATCTCAAGTGAACTAAGTGCCCACTTTAAAAAATTACAATTTTGAAAATATTTGTTGTTGCGTTCTTCAGTTTAGACCTCCTAAGTTTAAATAAAAAAAAAATCATAATGTGGCTGTTATTGGATTAGATTGTATAACCAATTAATTATTCACCTGCGATATCAAACTTATTAAAAGAATAAAACCAAATATACATATATGTATGTATATTGACCTTGTTTTTAAATCATTTCATTTATATAAATTTATTGAAAACAAAAACTATACAACAATAACGTTTACATTTAAATGTGATAAAGATTTGCTCTTCTTAGTAAATACAGTAGTAGTTTGTTTAGAATTTTCCTTGAATTTTCCGGAAATTATATGTCCGCTGCATTTTGAGAATAACAATACACAAAGCATGCAAATGTTCTTATCTCATTATACGAGAATGACTCGATAAGTCTTTATTTATAGAATCACATCAGAAGCAAAAAAATTTAAAATTATTTATTATTTCCAAGTTAAACATTTTTAAAGAAATTTGTGATTTTTTTAACCAATCGATTGGTTGAAACATTTTTTTCTACTAGTCAGTTTCTCTACTTGGGAGGCAAAAAAACAAAAAGTACACGCAGCAAGTATAATGAACATCGGCACTAGAATACAGTTTGAAGGGACTTAAAAGGTCCATACATCCAACTGAATTCGTAAAAGTATTTGAACACGCGACTTAAATCAATAATTTAAAGTTTGCGCGAAAAATTTAATATAAAGACGCAAAGAAATTGTCTGACAGATTCTATGGTGAAAATCCATGAACTGAGGTTCGGAATTTGGGAGATTCACAATTGATTTTTTTCAATTTTTTATTTTAAAGAAATTGTTCGATGGGAGAAAATTCGAGGCAAGAGATCTTAGGGAATTTTCCTTTGTTGAAAATCGCTATATAAAGTGTCAGATGATAAAAATCTTAATATTAAAATAACTCAAAAAATTCAAAAGACTTATAAACTCCCCCTCATATTTATACGTATAAATTTGCAGACGACAGTCTTATTAATTTTAAAAACATCTTTTTATTAATCGACTATTTATTAAAGTGACCTCTATCGCTAGTATTAGTAGCAACAATATGAAATCTTATGTCTTTAAACAAAATAGAAAAAAAAAAAGAATTGTGTGCAAATTTAGCGCGTGAAATATTTTTTTTTAATAATTCTAAAAGTAAACTATATAAAATTTTATTTCACAACGGTTTTAAACTGAAAAAGTTACCAAAGACTCTTATTAATGTTGAGTATTGATGGGTATTAAGTAAAAATTGATTAATTTTTAGGAAGTGACTGAGGAAGTAAACAAATTAAGAAAATGGTGCTGGTGACTTTGATTTGCAATTATTTATTACTGCACTTAATTTCATTTCATATATAAAAAACAAATAAATATATATTCTAAACATGTGCATTCTAGCATCCATTTACATACGTTCGCATAAAAATTAATATCACTTTAAAAAACTGTCAGATAATTTGTATTTAAGCCAAGTAGAATCATAGAATTTTATTTTACATTTAATAAGGAAAAACGCTTTGTTGATTCATTTAAAAATTGTTGTCATGAATATTCAAAATGTAAATAATTTTTATGAACATTTCACTACATATTAAAATTATTGATTTATAATCCATCAGTAAATTATTTTAACACACTTATTTCTTAAGTAGTTTTTCATTACTTTTAAAAATTATATTTAATTTTGCTAAAAGTACCTTCATCAAATTTACAAAATTTCTTGATACATTTTCTTTCTAAAAAAAAATTGAAAAAAAATTTCCTATGGACTAAATTTTATTTCCTTAATGGATAGTGGACATTCTACAACAAACACATCGTAAAAACAACCTGGCCTTTTAGCGTGTTTTCTTTGCTAATAATGAACTAGGACCGATCGAATACGATACATTTAATCTCTGGGCGATCTAACGAGCTGTTTTTAGTCTGTTAACGCTTTAAGTGCAAATTTGACAGTTGAAAAACAACATTAAGTTTTGTTTTGAAATTTTACCAACTCAGCAACCTGTTATTGTTTTCTTAATTTTATTCTCATTTATATTTGATTGATCACTAAAACCGGTTGGTAAAAATTCGTAGTCAAAAATTTTATACTCGTATTTGTAAAACATAAACAAATTTTGACAGTACAAAGCGAAAATTTAAGTAATCAACACTATCTAGAGCAAGTAAATTTATATTGGTTTAGATGAGTGTCAAATAAACATGGCAAAAATTTCTCAGAGGTAAAATAATAATTCATGGGTTGAAATATTCTAACGTCTGAAAAATTGCTTAGGGACGATTGGATTTTTGTTTTAGTTGTTCGGGAAGTAATTTTCTCTAACAGAAGACTTAATATTTAGGTCGCTAAAATGAAAAACTCTCGTATTGAAGCAGGAATCGAAATTAAATTTGTACATATAGAGTGGCACAAAACTAGTATCGTAATTAGAATTGGCTGCCATTTTTGCATTTGACATTTATAATGTACATATATAGAGAATTAAACTTTTTTATGACAACAGATCACTTTTTCTTAGTTTATAACAAAATGGCAGCAAGTTCAAATTATGAAATCATTATTGCATTACTAATATTAGACTACTAGTCTAGACTAAGAAATCAAAAGTACGTTCGAACTATATACATATATCAATTAAACACAAAAGTAAATATATTTGAGAAAATAAACTATTCTTAAGTACAGGGGTAACGGCATTCATCCAATATCACAGATAATGTCAGTTTGAGCCCATGTGCTCGAATTAAACTGTAGAAAATATTGTACCTTTGAGACATTTGGATGTTTCCATTAATGAAGAAACTTTAAACGGGTCATGCTTCTTTGTGAATTTTTTAAAGCAAATGGATTATTTGCTAAGAAATATAAAATTTTTCTTAAATTTAAGAACACATGAAAAAGAACTTTAAAGCAGCTGCAGCAAACAGTGCAGCTACTTTTACTAGTAAAACGTTTTTGCCGGCGAAGTAAACGAACAGACCTAAGATCCAATTGACTCTATGCACAGTGGTTGGTGAAATTCTATTATATATGGAAAGTGAAAAGCAAAAATTTCCTCATAATTTTATTTAAAAAAAAATTAATCAATATGGAATGGAATGTATGAGTAGAAGGCCAAGCAAGCCGGCAAAAAGTCGTGAATTCGTAGAGATATTAATTTGATCAAATTTGACTGTTACTTTTCCCCTAATAATAAATAAACTTCCAAGACACTCAATAAGATCCAGAATTCATGATTCAGAAGTAGAGAGAATCCGAATCATTTCTACTTTCTGTTCTCTTGTGTCATTTCTATTTACTACGTTTATAATCATGTTCACAATGTTAGGAAAAAATTATTGTTGCAAATATTTTAAATATAATTTGTCAAAGAATATATTATATACATAAATATATTACAAAGAAAATAAAATTAAAATAATATATTTAATGATGTAAATGGATTTTTGTAAAAATGTGTCCCAGTTTGTTTCTCCTTATGAAAAGTAAAAGCCTCAAATAAATATAATGATGAGAATTATATATGAAAATCATAGAAATAATTAAATATTTCAATTAACATTTTACTGTTTAACTTCGAAAAATTGCACCTGTGGATAATTTGGAAGTAATGAAAATGTCATTCCTTAAAAATCTTTTTTTATAGGTTCAAAATCGCCTTTTATTTTTGTAAATAAAACAAATTAATTTATTTCATATAGAAAGCTCATGTGAAAATCTGCAGACCAATATTTCAATCTATAAATGAAATTGGGGTAGTGATGAACATTTTTATAGGACCTCCATGATTTTATTTTCTCGCATTTATGGTAGTGAATTAGTTTTTGATCGATTTCAAAAAAGAATAAGGTTATCATTTCGTGTGCATTTTTTTATCTTTTTTTTAATGTTTGTATACTCATAACTATACCATTTATGAACCGATTTAATATTTTTCTAATGATTTGCCCGCCCATCCGAATTCCAATTTTGAAGGGGTTTATTTGTAGTTTCTTCCCACAGGGCAATTTCCCTCCCCCAAAAATTTACTATCGCATAACATCTCCATTTATGGATAGATTTTCAATATTATTTTTTTGCTTACAGTTTGGCCGTATATTTTTTATCGAAAATCGTAGGGGGAATTTGCTCTTTCGAAATATTGATTATCGCATACCTCCCCCATTCATTGACCAATTAAAATTACTTTTTTTTATTTGAAAGTGTAGTTTGCTTTTACTGAAATTTAAATGGAAATCGGTCGGACAAAGTGAAATAATGATTAATTTTTAAGAATGTATTCGAATCTTTCCTGGAAGTAAAATATAAACGAAAAATGGATTATATCGAATTCTATACTAACCCATAGTTTTGCTTCGATTTTGCAATCTGTTCGATTTGGTGCTTATATTGAAGTCGGTTTTTTTAGCCAGAATTATTTCATCACCAATGAATATACGTTGCACGGAAATAATAAATAAAAAGATTGATTATTCTTTATATGCAATATTTCCTATGTGCATAATTGGCATTTATTATTTTTCGGCTTCAGTTCATACGAATAATTCCCAATGATTTTAAATTACGAAAAATTGCCTGCATAGACGCTGTGAATCTAAATAATTCTTCTGATATTGGCTCCCAGAGGAGTCAGGCATTAATGGGTTAAAAATTTACTTTCGAAAACTCTTGCTAATTTTGTGTTCCGAAGTAAGTAATGCAAAGGGATTATTTGTTTGTTTTTTAGTAACTTGCTTCTAACAAGTCCGAACATTTTAACTAGTTGAAAAGTATAATCATAAGTAAAAAACCCATAAACACACTGAAATTTTTTGTTAAATATCATTTACTTTTGATTAATTACCAATTGCTAAGAGATAATTAAATTTTAGCTATTTCTATGTAAAAAAAAAATAATAATATATCAATCATTTTTTGGTTGCGCATACTCTAAAATACATCTTAAATTGTAAAATTTTGTTAGAAAGTATTAGTAAGTCTTAGTGAATATATTAAGAAATTTAAAGTTATATTTATGCATACGTAGTGCAGATAAGTGTTTGTAATTACTCTCTCTAGTGCTAGGAAATTTTTTATAGTATTTTTTTAATAAACACGTCTAACATTTTGTTGATTTATGTATATAATTTATATATGGCTTACAGGACTGCATGCTTTTTACTAATAAGACTGCGCTTATCAAAACACACTAAATTACTTTTTCCCCTTTGAAAGGACACCAAATTAATATATATTTTTTAGAAAATAATAGACAGTCACCTTCGTCTGATAGAAGAATATATCATGACTTAATTATGAATATATTCAAAACTCCTCCATCAACTGCGTTGAAGTATGACATTAAATATTCTCAATAAAATTACTTTAATTTTTGCTGACTAAGAACGAGTTATTCATTAATTTGGATTTTTAATAACCAAAGAAAAAACATTTAAAATTTTTGAGTGAATATAGTTTCTGTCACATTTTTTAATATCCATAATTATGGAGTAGATTGAGAAATGATGGCAGCTGAGAATTACTTGATTGGATATTTTTGAATTTTTGATTTAACTAAATTGGACAAATCATATAAAAACTCTCAAATAACAAATGAGAATTAAAAAAATATAGTCATAGTAGACTAGGAAACTTTGGGCAAACGTCAAGCACGCTGCTTAACATGCAACATTCAAAGAAAATGGAAACGTTGCAGACTCTCTCTCTCTATCTCTTTCTTTCTCTCTCTCTCTCTCTCTTTAAAATTAGCTTAGAGCAATGTAAAAAAAAGCGTAACATTACTGGAATATCAGAAACCGTTTCATTGCAAATATTTCGTCGATATCTGGATACAACACCTTAAATAAGTTTTTACATATCGTGGGGAGCAAAAGGCCTTGTAAGACACATAATAAGTAGGCCTTCCCTGCGAAGTGCAAACGGAGAATGGGCAGGAACTGACTCTGTATGGGAACCAGTTGGAAAAAGTGTTTATTCCCAACACATCTACTGATACCGTAGTGCTGCTATGCCGAACCAGCTGCTTTCCTACGATTTAATATTCAGGAGATTGAAAATGCTACATTTGGCTTAAGCTCGAAGAAAGCCACAGGTGCTGATAAGACATAGAGAAGACTACGAATCTAATAGGCCAAAACTGCACTGTCGAACATGCTTGTGAATGATTGGTAGTGGTTCGGAAGAAAAAAAATTGTTCTGCTCTCTTTCTGATGTTTCTTAGGATACTGATAAGGTATGGCACGAAAGATTAATCCAGAAACTAAAACTAGCACTCATAAGTTATTAGAAAGTTATCTTTTGTCCGCAATTGGGTGATATAGTTTTAAATGGACGGCGTTACGTGCCACATATCTCCTGCGCCATTCAACATTTTGCATGAACGATTTGAGGGCACGGTTATATCACGTGGAGGTTATGTGAACTGGACACTGTGATCGTGATATTTTAACCCGTTAGAATTTTTCTTGTGGAGTTTTCTAAATTCGCAACTAGTAGTTACAAGTATAGTATCACTGAAGCCTAAAAATTCATAATTTTTAAAATTGAAATTGTATTTTTCAACCATAAACATTGTTTAAGAGTACAACTAAATATTAATACTCAGATATTTATTAGATAAAGGATATTTCATCTCATTGTGCATTGCAAATATTAGGCTCTCTCTTGTTGCAAATTAATAAATTTGGGTGTACAAAAATAAATTTAACTATGCAACCTGTATAATTATTATTAAATTTTCTTTGTATGTATTTAACTTTTAAAACTGAAATCCAATCCAAGCAGGAAATCATACTATGCTGTACGGGGGTTAACTGTATTTATTATTAGACGATTTGTTTTTCTTAATAAATTATCATAAAACATTTGACTTTTCCTTTGATTTCAATTGGATTGTTTGTGACAAAAACGAAATTGATATACATATGTATGTACATATACATACTATATATGTATGTATGTATGTATATTTGGAACAACATCAAATGTTTTGAAAAATCAACTCGTAATGAGAAAAAACTACCAATAAAAAAGAAATTAAAACACACACAAACACACACGTCTATATTTGCTTTAGACAATCAACTTACAGTGTATCTTTTCTCAACCATAATCGCATCATTATCTGCAAATGTACGATTAGTTTTTAGCATTTGTGAAAGATTTTCAATTTCCATGATGAAGCTGAGTGCGAATCGAGTTATCACGGCAATAAAAAAATTATATTTTTAAAAAATAATTTGTTTGGTCACTTGGTTAATTCTATTTTTTGATTCAATGAGAAGAATCTCTCAAGCAAAACAATCCAACAACAAGAATGTGTGATAACGAAAAATATTGTTTAGTTTGTTTATCTTTCGAATGTTTCTGTGGTTATTTTTTCTTCTCGAGTTTGTTTATTTTTTATTTATTTATTAACACTTGCTATTTTCTTTATAACAAATTCGAAATTATCTGGCAACAAAAATAAATCACTAGAAATTGTCGATTCAATAAATGTTTGATTAACTGAAGAAAAAAATTTAATAGTTTGTTTTGTTCAAATTTACTGTGATTTTTTATTAATTTAAAAATTGTTTTCTTTATTATTTGAAATTCCTCAAATCCTTTAAATGCTGGCAGGATTTTTTTTTAAAGTAACATGTAAAATTTGCTACGGCTCTTAACACGACGTTTGATTTTCTTAGTACATGACTGAATGATTGTCAATATTATATAGTGTCACGTTTTATACGAATACACTTTTTCTTTAGCGTTGTTTTTTATTTTTATTTTTTATTTTTATAATATATAAAATGTTCTCTTACAATCAGATTTTTATTTAAAATAAAAATACTGTATTGTTTTGTATTTGGCCATAACTTTTTATTATTTATTTATATTTTTTCTTTTTCTATCTTATAAGTAGATGTATATAAATATTTTTTGTATGGTTTCCGGCGAGTTTTGTATTTGCAGCTGAAAATATACTTTTAGCGAAGCTGTCTGTGTACGTACGAGAGTGAGTCTTAACTAACTGGTCACGATTGCTTTTCACTCTGTGTAGAAATGTGACGGAACAAAATTACAAGCCGGCTTTTAACGAAAACAAACAAAAAAGCAAAAGTGTATAAATACATATGAATCTCATAGTATGCGCTGAAGGAGAATTTCTATAGACGGAAATTTTTGTTTTTGTAAAAAAAAGTTTGTTAATAAAAAATAAAATGCCCGTACCGATCAGGGTTGTCAGATATTGCGATTCTTCGCCAAACGTGGCGAATTTTTATCTGTAATGGCGATAAAATTTTTGATTTGGCGACATGGCGATTTTTTTTGGCGATTTCAAAATTACTTTGCGATATATTTGGCTACTTTTTTCAATTTTCAGTTTTCAAGTTTTATGTAATTTATGATACATTACGACCCTTTATGAGCACAAACGTTTTAGTAGGCGAGTATGAGCTTCAATGGGCGAAGCCGTGCTGTATTAACTGGAACGACTATTTTTAGGATGAAATACCTACAAATTTGCTTCATTTTTGCCTTGTGTTAATTTTTTTTTGTTAAATGAATTCAATAAAAATTAATTTTAATACAAAACGGGGCACTTTCAACTACTGGCACATCTTAAACGAGTGGGAATAGCGGGAGGAGATGAATGTAGAGCATGTGGGGAGGAGAGCGAAACATTGGGACACTATTTGTGCCAATGCCCCGCCTTCTCACAAATAAGGTCCCGATATCTTGGGAGTGACACCTTACCGGACATATCCCGATTACAGAGACTATGCTGGAGGAAACTAAGGAACTTTGTGAGTGACACGGAGTTTCTCTAGAACTTTGGGCCAATATGTTATGGTTAAACCCAAGGGAGCGCACAAGAAGCCTTCACTGGCTTAAGTGTATGTCGTATGACATGGGCTATCACACCCCTCCAATCAACCTATCCTAACCTAATACAAAACTTTATGAAATATTTTTTTGCAATTTTTTTTTCTTTTAAAATCATGGAAAAAAATTTTGGCGAATTTTGGCGATTTTTGATTACTAGTTTGGCGATGGCGGCGGAAAAAAAAACTGACAACCCTGGTACCGATGCCGAACAATGACAATTCATTCCTCGCGAGCGAAAGACAGATGTTCGCACAGAGATTCTGCGCTATGGGATCGTTTCAGAGTCAGAGTCGGAAAGTTTTGTATAATATAATTCCTTATGTATGTATGTTTGACATTTACAAGTTGCTAGAGAACAATCAAATAACAGTTTCGAAAAGACGATCTACGTACCCTGGGGGTTATTCTCTATTGCGATGCGTAAGAAAAATGGTAACTAATCGGATAATTTGTACCATTTATTGCGATTACGCATTTTTCCTTTCGCATCTATTTTTTTCACTTTCGCAAACCTGGCGTCAGTGTACTGTGTAATACGAAAGCGTATGTTAAAATCGTTCGTTAAAAGTAAATATCTTGCGCTAATAAAATAACAAACGCATCAAACTAGCTTACGCATCGCAATAAAAATTTAATGACCTTACTTAATAGATCATTGTATATATAATAACGTCGGTATAAAGTACGGTAGACTGGAGTAGAAGAAAAAAGTTTCATTGGTGGGTTCATCAACAAAAATAAATTAAAAGCCCTGCAATCAAGCCAAACAAATGATTGCAAGATTTTCGACAGAAATCGCATCGGCTTTTTTATACAAAAACAATAATTTCTTATTAAGAGATCACTCTAAAAATTACTTATTTCGAAAACAGTTTGACATCTCGTTAACCATTTAAATAGTTTCAATGAAATTTTAAGTAGATAAGTTTGTTGTGTCTTTTAATAAACATTAAAAGAAATATGATTTTTTTCGTTGATATAATTTTTTCCCAAACCTACGAAACTCTTTAGTATTTTGAAATGAAAACTATTAAAAATGCGTGTAATAAAAAAATTGGAGGGGAAAATATCACGTTTATTCTTCTAGTCTTTCTAAACTTGGCCAATATTAGCAGAAAAAAATATTTTGTTGACATTTTTGTATTATTGTAGAAAAAATTTATATTTTTAGGTAAATATTTTTAGAATTCTGTTATTAAAGAAAAAATATTAAAAAGTTTTCACTCTGTTAAGGCGAAAGTAATCACATCAATATATCGTCAAGAAAGCTATTAATCCACATATTTCAAAATCGCCTCTAAAGACCGCCAAAATGACACAAAATCCTCACGTCTGCTATAAAAACTTTGTGAATGAATGTACAACTTGATTCGTTTTTAACAACCAATTGAATTTATCATAAGAAAATATTTTACAGATATCAAAAATATTAGCAAACATAACAAATAATGTCAATAAAAATATATTTAAAAAGATAAAAATACGAGAGTAACTTCATATGAGTTTGTATGTTTTTAAAACGAAAATAATTTACGAATAACAAAATAACTTTCTTCGTGGATGCTGAATATATAGACAAGAAGTCGTTATCGACCAATACTTAATTTTGCGTTAATTTAATAATAATTGTTTGTGTATTAAAACCCACAAATAATTTACTATTAAAATCTTAATAAATGTTATTCGCCCTTTTTATGTTACTATTATGTAAAGTTATTTAAACTTACTATTCACTTTCTTAAAACTTTTACAAAATTTTTCTTCAAGATATATTCAAATTGATATTTTTCCTGCAACAAAACGCCCAAGAGCGTATCGAAATATTTGACAAATAAAATCAACTTATAAGAACTTTAATAAAAAAAAAATACAAAAACTGACCATAAGAATCAAGGAAAACGTTTTACATGTCAGCGATATCCTCACAATATTCTTATTTGTATAAATAAAGTAACAGTTAAATAAAGTTGAGTGCAAAAAATGTCACAAATTTACATGTTTTATGTACAATGTACAATTTACATGTTTTATATACAAAACTGACCTTCGTAGACTAGTAAGTAGTGTACTAGACTCGTAGTGCGAAGGTCCCAGGTTCGAATCCTGCCGCCGAACTTTGGCAGTTTGTGTCTGATAATTAAATGGAGCGCACAACAAGCCTTCACTGGCTTAAGTGTATGTCGTATGACATGGGCTTATCACACCCCTCCAATCAACCTAACCTAACCTACAATATAGTTAGAAAAGAACATATTATTTTTTGCACTATTGCTTATTATTTTTATTACAGAACACAAATATGAAGGTTAAGCAAAATATGTGTTACACTTTTATCATGGAAGAAAACGCTATTAAAAAACGAAATAACATAGTATTAGAAATAGCTCGTGATATATAAATTAACCTTTTTGAAAATAATTTGAAGCAGTACACGGACAAAACAAAAACTAGCGTTAAATCGTTTTATACAGTAAATAACGAACCCTATATTTAAATATAAGTACTACAAGAATCGAAAAATTGTCGCTGATTTATATAAAATTCGACATAAGTAGATTAATTTTAGTAACTTTTCGATACTCTACACACATTTCAACTGTTTCCAAGAAAAATAGGGAAATATTACAGATATCAATAAGACATTTATATAAGTTTATTTATCATATTAAAGCACATTTTTGTGATATATGCAAAAAATTTTCGATGGCTGCATATATCTTTGGTCTACCAAACAGAAACAAATTATAAGAATCATATGGTTAATGTATATAACTTAAACAGACTTTAAATAAGCAACGTTGGATATTTAAGTATCGGATACCTAAGTAGAACTTAAAGACAAATGATATTAAAATACGAAATCAAAAACTGTTCATAAAACTAAAATTATTATTTTTATAATATAATAACAAATACTCTTATAGCGATCCTTACATCTAATTTTTAGTCCATTTCAAGAAATATCAATCAATCAATCCCTTTTTATCCCCATTGCTACGTTTGTTCCCTCAGAACTCGGAAATACGCAAATTGATTATAATTTTTAACTCTAATGGAAGAATTTACCTAATCATGTTTCAATTATCTATAAAATAGAAAGTAGTAAATATCCTTCTTCAATAAAAGCCATCGTTCAATGGTTTGAAAATTTTGAAATAAATATATGAAACGAAAAATTGTTGCTTAATTGTGAAAATAATGGATTTATATACTCGTAAAATTTGATGCAAAAGTACTTTGGTAATATTAGTAGCCTGGTAGTATGTTTCGTAATTTCAACAATAAAATTATTAGAACTTAACAATATATAAATATTTAATATAATGATAAACACTCTTACTTCCAGTTCTTAGTCTATTGAAAAAATATGAACTCAATCTTTATCTCCTTCCTGCGGTAGCTCCCTTAAAATCGAAAATTTTTAAGCCGATCAAAGGTTTTCTTCTGTAAAGGAAAAGAAAGAATTTACCTTTGTTTTAATACTGTCTGAATTTTCGGGAAAATAATTAAATATTGTTTTTCAACTACTCGTATTCAACAATTTCTTATGAAAATGTGGATATGCAAAGTGTTCCCCATAAAATACAATAATATACTTTTCTAATCAGAAAAGTAGGCGTGGCACCTATAAAAACAAATACTGTTTTTCAACTAGTTCTACCTACCAACAGTACCAGATATTTTTTCTACCTGTGTTGCATGCATTTTTTTGTAGCATGAGTTATTTTTCCACAATATGTATACAATAAAACTATAATAACAGTAATTTGAAATTCCAAACATTTCAGTTACCCATTAGATGTAATGATTATTGTTGAAACTACGATAACATTAATATGTAATTATTATTACACTTCAATCGATTGACCTCTAATTGTAAATGTAACTGCTGTATTACCAAATACAATTACATTTTATAAATAATTTTAAGTGTGATAAACTATAAACATTAATTGCTATCCCAAGTCAATATGCATTTTATACTTATTTTGATCGATATAAAAGTTTATGACGTGTATTGTTGCATATTCAATTTAACAACTCTGGCTGCAGCTCTTTCTTTATATATGGCCAATATAAATAAAATAAATAAATTTTTATTACAAACAGCCTTCCTTCCAACTTAACAACTGTTGTTTAAACTCAACAATCTACTACATTTTATTCTAAGTGGCAATATATTTTAATATAAGTGGTCCATTTGATTGCAGATAAAGTCTTTTGTTCAACTTCAATATTTTCTCTAAAGATTGTATAAATAAAAAGTCAGCAACTGCTTGTTTCTTTGTGTACTTTCATTAATTGTCATTCATATTCGATTAAAATCTCATTAAAGTCCTCAAGATTTTTGAGTGATAGGCTAACAACTTAATGATTCATCCAAGACTGTACGGAATATGTATGTTCTAATGAAGTCGGCGAACTTGTCTCTGAAACCCTGTCTTTTTTACGAATTAAACGTTCTTCATTAAGAGCTCATCTATTTGCGGTCGATATGCCAATTAAGCGCACTTCGCATTACAGGGAAAATTTGTTGTTTAATCGAACAACTCGTATGTGGAACAAATTCCCAGCAGACATCTTTTCTGTCACATTCAGCGTGGGAGGGTTCAAGTCGAATATCTAGAAATACTATACCCTTTTCCAGTAAAAAAAAAAATGTTAAATGCAATAAGAACCTTATATACATGAGAAAAAAGTATTGTTACACTTACGAAAAAAAATCTGTGTTGATGGCATGGTAATCAAGGGCCGATAGAGAATAAGAAATGAATCAAAACAAAACAACAATCCAATGATATATTTAAATATATAAAAAACATACATACATACGAGTACAAAATAAACTTTTAATATTTTAAAGAAAAGTTTCTTGATTTTACACATAATTTTAATGTGTATTTGGTGTCTGGTATACAAACTATGAATTCTTTGGTGATATTACTACTATTCAAGTAATTAATGAGATATAATATAATGCTACAAAGATATGTATGTTTAAATCAATTATCAATTACCATAATAGAATAATTTTGTCATCTTCTCAACTTCATCAGATGATGAGTGTGTTGGCAATAATTCCTTAAACATTTAATATCACTATATCAAAATATATTTATTTATTATTAAAATTTTACATAAAAGCAAATGTATATTAGTTCTTGTTGTTCCTATAAGGATCATGGGGCCATATTCACTTTTTTCACTCATTACTGATTCCTTGATCATTTAAGCTTTCGATCATTAGCGGATTAGTCTAAAGCATCCTAGTCTGACTGGTAAATAATAAAACGGGGACCAACATACTTATATGGTAGTGTCCTAATTCTTATTCGCAATTGGGCGGACATATAAGCAAATAAATGAACGAAAATTAAGCAAAACAACAAATAAATAAAGTAATAACACAGTTAAAAAAGGATATTATCTATTCTGAAAATAAAGTTGTGCGCAAAACATGCTGCATACTTATCCAATATAATATTTCTTAGCACAGCTGGATATACTTTTAGTATAAGCAAAAAACCTGCAGGAAGGGCAAAATATATGTGACATTTTTTCCAGAAATGAAAACGCCATTAGTTACTCGTACTTCAAACTTTTCGTGCAGCAAGTGTATCACGCCAATAATGATTAAAAGCATCACGTTCTTAGACTACGTTCAGACGAATCATGTCTTATTGACATGATTGCTATTTTATTGGCGAGATCGACGAGGGGAAAAGAAATGAGTACGCAAGTTTATGTACTCTGTCAGTACGTTTTGCTCTCTCATTCGTAATGTCAAAAATTCTCAAACAACGTTTTTTATGTACACATACATAAAAACAACTCGTCAACAAGACATGACTTGTGTGAACGCCAAAGAAAGTTCAAAGAAGAAAAAGTAAGAATCATGTCAATAAGACATGATGCGTCTGAACGTAGACTTATTGCACACGATATATTACTTCCTTTGCTCCTATATATTCATAGCCTGCAAAATAATCCACAAGTTTGAAGACTCACTACCGGAAGTCAAGTTTAAAAAATCTGTATTAAAAAATTAAATTATTTTGTACGCATGTACAATTATATTCCAGTTTTTTTTAATAGCCTTTTATGATTTCTTTAATAGAGTTTTCGTTTCTGACAATAATGTTACACATATTTTGACTTTCATTCAAGTTTGTTTTCTGTTTTAAAAATATGTGCGGTAGTGCGAAAAATAACATGTCCCTTTCTAAAAATGTCGCACATAAACTATGTATTTATTTAAAAATGCAATATGTTGTGCACTAAACTGTGTTTAAAGTTTATATACTATTCTTTACTTCAATTATACTAAAAAAAGTTATTAAAAGAGAATACAATTAATATCCTATTAAAACCCCTGTTGTACAATATAATAAAATTTAGAAAAACTGAAGGGAAGGGCAGATTATGGACACTGATTGCCAACAATCACATCACGGCGATAACTGTTTAAATGTGATGACTAATGATACTTTTAAAGTCTTTAATAGAATGTGAGAGTACTCGATCATTTTAAAAAATTCTAGAATTCCATATCCCAACAGATCTAACAACTAATGATCATTATTAACCAAAATATGACTTCTAGCAGAATAACCGAATTAAAACATATCCCATAATTATGGTGGGCAATTAGTTTCCTAACAGCCTCATATAAAAAAATTAAATAGCATCCGACGAATAATGTCGTATATATAGATTCTATGTTTAACCATTCTATTAAAACAATTTTCTATCCTATCCATATTCTGTTGGGATGTTCTTTTGGACGTACTATATATTTCCATACCAAAAAAAAAAAAAAATGGACACACAAACAGCAGAAATTAATATCTTCTTTATATTTACCAGTAGGTAAGAGCCATGGGATTGAATAACTATAATAAGTAACGTTCAACGCCAAAAAATCAACACTAAATCACTTGCAACTTGCAACTTGTATGTCATCCACACAAGCAGAAAATCTACAAAAGTCCACTCGTGCAAACATATCATCAACATACATCATGAATAAAAGTGGACCAAGGCCAAAACCCTGTGCTACGCCTTTATATTTGAAGCAACTATTTTTCTATAATTTTCAAGATCACTTGAGAGAAGCATCACTTTACGAGGGTGTCGATGATATGAAAAAAATGTTCCCCATTTTTAAGCCAATATATTATTTCACAAACGAAGTCGCCATAAGTATGCGTACAGCAAATAAATATCGGTGGGCTTATAAAAAGATATGCGCAAGGGAATATATAATCATCAACAAAAGGAAAGGATAACGATTTTACTTTGCACTGGTGAAGAAATCCTATCTTTGCACGAAAATGCAGAGTGACGCGAAACTAATGTCATAATTTGAATTGGCTGCCATTTTTGCATTTGTCATTTATGATGTACATATGTATATATATATATATATATATATATATATATATATATATATATATATATATATATATATATATATATATAATCCAAATTTTTGCAGAGCGTGGAAAAAATGTACATTCAATGCAAATATGTTTATGAAATCCAATCGCGTATAATATAGATTAGTATTAAGCAATGCACATTGGGATGTAATATAAAAGAGTACAAAAGGCTAGTAAGTATAACTACTTAAAAACTCTGTACTTAACATGTTTAAAAAAACATGGTCCATTTGATACTACCACGTTTCCTAAAGCTGACTTTCGTGTATGATTTTTAGCTTTATTGTAATAAAATCAAAATGCAGTATTAATAGCGTGTCGTATATTTTCTGTTGTATTTGTTGGAATAACTAGATTATTTTGTTCATTTTTCTTCGAATAAAAAATGTACTTTTGAATACCCAACTACGTCCCGAATTAACAACAAAAAGTTTAAGCTAAAGAAAAAATTGCTGCATTCATGTTCAGCTTCTTTGCTGAACTAGATGATAAGCTCTGAAAGGTACATATGAAAACCTTATTCATGCAATCAGACATCGCACATAAAAACATGCAATTGCACCTTTTTGGCTTCTCTGACCATTACACATGCAATGAATATCAATGTCGCGGGTACAGCTCCATAACGAAATATGTTTTGCATACACAATACGACAGAAACTTCAATAAAGTAAATTAACTTAAGGTATTCATATTCTATATTTTTATAGGTAAAAGGAAAAGTTGTTAGTTAAACAGCCTAAGAAAATTCCAAAATTAAAAAATTTACTTATTTTCTTAACACATTTTCAAACTATTCTTGACCCTAAATTTGAGTTCAAATGCCCCGCATGAACTTTTAGGTCAACAATAGATACTCGTTACTGGTTGGTTTCAAATAATTAATTGTTAAAACCGATTACATTTTAAAAAATACACGCTTAACATCACTGTAAAAAATTGTATTGAGACCCCACAACAAATAGTAATTTAATAAATTATAAAAAATTTACGGAGCTGGGATAATCAATAATTTTTCATTTATATTATGTTTTCTTCACGAACAAAATTAATATGCATTCCTGTACGGTGATCCAAGCACCTTGTCTTTTGAGTCTTATTCACGAAAAATTATTGATAATAAATTTTTTGAAATTGCATGCATACGATGCTTTTCAAACATGATGGTTCAAGTCTACTGATGAAAAACGTTTTTTGGATTTTTCTTTAATTCTTTTTATAACAAATAAAAATGAAAAGAAATATATGTACAGAGATCTTACTAGAGTTACTTATTAAATTATAAAACGTTAGAAATCAGGGGTAAAAAGTAACATCTTCAATTAGCCAGAGTCCGATAAAAAGCACCTTGTGATAAAAACTACTTTTTGTTGAATATTATATTGACAAAAAATTATCTTTCTTAGTTCCTTGATAAAAATTAATAAGTAAGACAATAAGTAGCTTTTTGATAAGAAGTACCTATTCATTAAAACAAAAGCATTTTTAATTGAAAGTACTTTTTTATAAAAAAAAGAGTCCCATGTTGATAACAAAACCGTTTTAATAAAAATAATTTTAATATAAAAACTTTTTGCTGAAAAGTACTTTTTAACAAAGAAATTTTTTATAAAAAGTACATTTTTAAAACCAAGTATCTTTTGTAAAAAAGGAAAAAGGACTGATTAAAAAGAGTACCTCTTATATCAAGTAACTTTTTGAAAAAAAGTATCATATTGATAGAAGTATCTGTTTGACAAGAAGTGTATTCTTAATTAAAAGTACCATCTGGATAAATAGAAAAATCTTGATATGAAAATTATTTGATAAAAAGTACTTTTTTATAAAAAGTACCCTTTAGACAAGAAGTATCTTTGTGATAAAAAGTAATTTTTTGCTTAAAAAACAGTACCTCTGACATAGAAAGTAGATCTTTGACAAAATGTATTATATTGATAAAAGTATCTTTTTGATAAATGCCATTTGTTAAAAAAGTACCTTTTTGAAAAATTAGCTTTTAATAGGAAGTAATTTTAAAAACATGTTAATAATAATTACGTTTTCGCTAGAGAAAAAGATGATAGCACTTTTTTGATTAAAAAAATTACATTCCTAAAAAAATCCTTTTTCATAAAAGATTTTTGATAAAAATATCATTCTCAAAATTTGTATTTTTGTAAAATGTTTTTTTAATAAAAAGAACATCACGACTAAGTCACTTCTTATTTCAAAATAATAGAAGAACAGTTTAAAGGAAACGATCCCACATGCAGGTACATAGATAGATCCTCAACATATTTAATTTTAAGAATCCACACTTTAAGATGTTTTTGCAGAAGACAGAATTAGAAATACTCAATTTGTAACTTACAAATAACACTCCTATATTTTGATGGTGGTTAAAAACGGACATGAAACTGATCAAAATTATTCGTAAATATTGCATTTCCGTTTGATTTTTAAAAATTCAAACGGAAAATTTTTATTATCTCGAAATTTTTGTAGTTACAATCACGTTTTTGTTATACGAATACAAAACAACTGGCGATCATGTGCAACTCCTATTATTCAAGTGAACGATGCACATTTCTTGTTTCTAAATATATATTATGGAAGCTTCGTTGGTCCAAAAGATTAAAATTTTTGACGGCAGTATCATTCATTCACAAAAGCAGACATTTGTCAAAACAATTTGTGCCCTCTATCTGTCTGTCCGTCTGTCTGTCTGTCTATCTAACTGTCTGTACACGTCTATTTACATTAATTAATGACACATTATGGCCGTTCATCAGTTGCTCAAGTCAATCATTTATTTTGGCGCCAATTATTTATTTTCTCGTTATTGTTTTTGTTTACAAATAGTTGTGTTTCACTAACAATAACAACGGTCTCAG
This sequence comes from Germaria angustata, assembly GCA_963681545.1. NCBI lineage: Eukaryota > Metazoa > Arthropoda > Insecta > Diptera > Tachinidae > Germaria > Germaria angustata. The sequence continues at coordinate 58,084,878 of OY812998.1, read as the reverse complement.
ATTTAAAAAAATTAAAAGTGTGAGACACATATTAAATAAACATTATTTAATTGAATGTAGATATGTACGTGATAATTACTTCCACAAAGATTATGATGACGGTGATTTGATTTTGTTTTGCAAAAGCGAAACAATCATTGATGAATGGATGAACAATGTACAAAATTGGCACGCGACAATAAATAATCAAATGAAATAAAAAATAAGACTACAATTGCTGTGAATTTTATATCAGAAATACGTGCATTTATGGAGTTTATACTTTTCCTATGCAACGTAATGTGATTAAAGATAATATAATTTAATTATTTTAATTAAGGTAGGCAATTTTTATAGAATGGAAATATATATTTTCGAATTATGAAAGGCTTACAGAAAACGTTTTTATAGAAAATTTATTTCATTTATTTTATTATTAAACAAGAATAATGAAATAAATAATTTTTCTGAAGATGATACTCAATGAGTATCAAAATATCGATAATTTCAAATAAAATTGGCCTTAAGCTTAAATAATATTTTAATCAAAATTTTTATAAAAAGGCCAAAAAATATAGAAATTTTCATCGAAAATATTTATTATGATTAAGACCATAAGTATCAGAATTGAAATACAGTTTTCAGTTACATATTCCCAGTAAAAAAATGGAAAATGTTTCAAAGAATAACACTTTCATTGCTTGCAAATATCCAATAGGGCGTTTTGTCAACTTCCTATGAAGTAAAGTTCATAAAATTTTTATTAAAAATATGAAAAAATCGATTTTGCAAATCCATAACAATTTATTTTAAAACACTTTATTAAAAAAATACTTATTTCCTTTGATCTACATATTTCTTCAATAAATAATAAAAATTATTTTCACTTAACACAAATAACCAATCGTAGTTTAATATAAAATTAATTTCTTTTCAAAAGAAAAATTCCCATTTCTCAGCATAACGAAGATAGTTTCCAAATCGTTGAATGGAAATATAACATATAGCATTGACAAACCTATAGGCTTATCGAAATCATTGGAAATGTACTATTTCCGTAGCCTAGTATCAGCATATTCATTACTTTTTTACGCTTTTCTTTTACTGATTATTCAATATTACGGTGATCTTTTTAACAACTATTAATTTTTTTCGTACCGTGTCCGCATCCGCTATTCTTGTAATAGCTGGAATGATCACCTTAGATATGCAAGCGATAGAGCAGATGAGAATATTTAACACTAAGGAAAACAACTCTCAAGCAACGTTAGCAATAGATGCCATAAAACGAGAAACACGAGAGAAGTGGCAAACACGCTGGAGAAACGATACACATGGCAGATGTACTTTCAGACTCATTCCACATATACAAAAATGGGCGAACAGGCGAAATGGGGATGTAAATTACTACATAACACAGATGCTATCTGGACATGGCTTCTTCCGGAAGTACCCGCATAAAATGGGGAAGTGTAATTCACCCTTCTGCATTTATGAAGCAGAAGAGAAGGTAGACGATGCTGAGCACACTTTTTTTAAATGTTGCCACTGGTCTGAGACTCGAAGCCAAGTAGAAACCCAAACAGGAAGAATTACATCCGAAAACATTGTAGATAAAATGGTCGAAAGCGAAGAAAACTGGAATGCAGCGGCAAGGTTCTTTGAATACGTACTACGCACAAAAAAGCGTGACATTGATCTGGCATAGAGAGCAACGATGACGAGAGAAACACAAAAAAAAGATAGACCCAAATGGGTAACAAAAAGCGGGGGCCTGGACGCAGGCACAGTAGATATGTATGTTCTCAGAACAGAAAAAAGATCCACCTTGAAGCAGTGCGAGAGCGGTACCGAGGTGGTAAACATATCCCGAGAGATATAAGGGTGGTTTTTAGCTAGTAAACTTTTAAGTAGCCCGGCATACGACAATGAATGACGATTCTCGTTAGATGCGTAACGCATTTTTTCCTACCCTTCCCAAAAAAAAAATTAATTTGTTTAAGAGAAAAATAAATCGACATTGAAATGGCTTAGAAAAATAACAGATACAAAATTCGAATGAATATATAAATGTTTAATTTTAAAAACTTAAACTGTGCAGACTTTGTATCCTGCGTTCCTTAAGAGAGGAAAAGCTATATATATCCTTCAAGATGGCTTCTTTTTCAAATACAATTTGATGAAATTATAAAGTGGTTTCATTGTAAAGTCCTAGTACATTTCCGCATAGACTGTACCCTTTCGCAGAGAGTTTAGTTTCTTATCTATTGACTGCGATTAATTTTATTTATTATTATTTATTTTGGTCACACTGTACAATGAATTGTAATACAAAGCCAAGATCTATACTAAGTTTTAGAACATTGGAAATTTAAAAAAAAACATTTAATTGTGTGTATAAAATTTTGAGCTATAAAAATTAGACCACAAATGGCCATGGACTATTGAAAATTATTCCAAAGCCAATAAATTCTGTTTTGAAATTTTAAAATCTAACATCGGCTTAGCTCATAAGCTTCTTAGTAATCACAATAATAAATCATTTTTACACTACAGCCGACTGATTCATACAAATTCGCTTTCAAAATGTCTCATTTGTAAAATATAATTCACATAATAGACATTGTAAACTAGCATTTATTTAAAAATTAATTTATTACTTTTTTGCATATTAATTTATTTACACTACATACATGAACAAACGCAATTTTATCTAATGAGTAAAGATTTAGCTTCATTAAGTCTAAAGAAGATTTTCTTTTCACGTAAAAAAATATAAAAAGTTAAATAAGCAAATAAATACATTATTATAATTTATTTAATAAAACTTCTTGAGACGTAAACCACAAGATAAATGAAAGTTATTGCAACCTATTCATACATTTTTATCAGGAATCTTTGTTAGTGAATGGTAACATGCAACGTAATGTTGCATAAAGAGCAACTACTTGTTTTCAATAATTCTATTAAATTGTATATGTTTAGTGTCTTCTATCTTGAATGAATATTTTACTTGTTAGAAAAGAAATTTGCTTAGTACTCAGAAGACTTATTGACTGATAAACTATGTATTTATAAAATATGCTAGGAAGAGAAAAGATTTATCTCATATCAAATAAAATACATACACATGGGCCAGTAACAGACCTGTTGTGCGCTCCCACGAGGTGCCATGAAGGAAATTACTTAATTCTATGCAGTCAATACCACTAAGATGAGTTATCTCGACTGCATCAATGCTGGGCAATGGCAGAGAAAGGGTTCCACTGTCTCATATATATATATATAAATTCGCAAATGGATAAAGCATAAAGGTTAATACCCTTACATTATGTGTATATAAATATGTTTATAAAAAAAACATACCGAAACAGGAATACTTAAAAAAATATAATTTTGAAAGATTAATTTCTTTTCTTTTTTAATAACACAAGTAATGTTTTCAGGCGACATTAAAAACATGTTATTCAAAAAATAAATACATATTTATTTATTAATAAATTATCGGTCTAAACAGAAATCAAATGAAATAAAAAACACCAAACAAGACACCAAAAATAACAAGTTAACGCTTAATTCGGATTGAAACTTCTACACTGTTCGAAAAAAATAATCTGCGATTATTCTTTAAATACAAAGATTTCACGAACGAAAACAAAACAAGAGCTATACTACAGAAAAAGCATTAATAATTAGTGATTAAGTCTTAATTTAAAATGTTTACCATCAAAAAAAGTAGACAATATAATCATGTGTATTTTATGGCTAATAAACAAATTAAATATTTTTAAGTGGAAAAAATTTATGTAGTATGAGTTATGATGTTCTTCCAATAAATCCGATATGTATTCCAATGCATTCATGTATTTACCCAACAGGTCTCACTGAAAACAATAATAATATTTTCAGCACAGATAAATAAATAAAATATGAACCGCAATCCAAAAAATCCCATTTCTTTAAAAATTGCGGTTTATTTTTGGTTCACACTAACAGACTGGAAGTCCATGCATCATCGTCATAATCAAGTCAACAACGGAATTAATTCACATCAACGCGTTTATTAAGCAAAATTATAATCTAAGAAATAGAAATAAAATGGTAAACCATAAGATTTAAATATATAATTAATAAATGACTTAACAGTAATAACGTACCAAAATATGTCAAAATATGTTATGGAAAGCTTATTTAAATGGGAAGATTAGAACATTCTAATTTAAGTTGGTTTCGATGATGATAAAAAAAATATGTCTAAAAGAGACTGGCAAAATTATCCAGCGGCCACACTAAAAGTTCAACCTAGTGGGTATATCGTATTTGGAAGGGATATTTGGATATGAAAAAGCTATCCGAACGATAGGTTCCGCGACTGTTCCTACTAAATGCAACCGTGTGACCACTTCAATGGAGAGTTTGGCGATGTTCAGGCGCAATTCGAATGAGCTGTTTCACCGTTTCGCAACCATGGAATGAATCCACCCACAATATAACAGAGGCCAAATAACAATCGTAACGGAAGGTGACATCTTGACACTGATTACCTTTTCTTTTACAGATTGAATATTCAGTTGAAGCACAAATGACCTCATCTAGCAAACAAAAAAACTTGTGTTCCATAAACGCAATGTACGGCTGCATATTTTTGTACTCACTATGGCCATGAATTTGGGGTACCAACTGCTGTCCCATCTGTCATAATTTCTAGATATAGCCCCTTGCGGCTGTTTACTGTTTGCAAATTTAAAGAAATGGCTGGGTGGTAGGATATTTGGGTCAAAGAAAGAGATCATCGTTGAAACATTCGCCTACTTTTAGGACTTTGAGAAATCGTATTATTAAGTGCATCGAGCTTAAAGAAGACTGTCTTGAGAAATAAAACGCTTTCGTGCTGAAAGAATTATCTTTTTTTAATTAAAAAAAGTATATATGTAACAAAAAGTTTAAAAAGGCCTTAATGGAATTCAAAGAATTTAAATAAAGTGCTATTTTATCAATTTACCTATATATGTACATATTTTATCTAACATTCTTTCGTGTAATATATCTATATCGGAAATTTTTTATTTCTAATTTTTAAGGAGCGGGCGCTTTATATATATATATATATATATATATATATATATATATATATAATTTGAATATATATTATCAGCTTATATAAAATTGAATACATGGTGGTAGCTAATCCGTTTATGGGTCGTGGGGTTGTAGTAAACTTCGCTACAACCAGTTAAATGCTCATTAAATCAGAGTATAGTTTTATTTGTATCACATAGTATTTATAAATGAATAATGCCATCAGAAATTACTTGAACTTCAAACTTCATTGTTTTATTGTTAATAGATTAGAATTGTGATGCGAGTTGAAATGACAGTTTAATTTTTTTCCCTTGATTAGATTGGGGTTTTATAATTTCCTGAAAAATATAAGAGCTTTCACAAAAAAAAATTTATAATGCAGTAGAGAACAACATTCACTGCAATTAGAGTCAAGTAAATGTTTTATTTCAACTACTTTTTACATTTATACACTTGTTAAAAACTCCCCTTGGGAATACAAGTCCAGCAGATGCGAATATTTTTATTTATATTATAAAGAACAACTATTTTAACATTTACCATGGCCTGTCCAGTTGATTGAATATTATATACAAAAAGAGTTTTTATAATTAAAACATGAACAGAATTTATTAGAATATATATAATTTTAAACAAATATTTATAATATAGCACGAATATTTTACTCGTGATTAAGTATTAACTTTTTTTATTATAAAAACCTGGCGTTTGCAGTGATCACAAAAACAAATAAAGATATTAGTGGATATAAATTAACCATGGGTGCTAATGAATCTGATTTTAAATGGTCATACTTAGATAAAAGAGCAAGAAATGCTGAAAAATCGTATAAAAGTTTCAAATGCATTAGGTTTGAATAAAATGCATTATGCATGCATTTTAAAACAAACCCAATACTGAATATTATATTTTAGTTCAAAAACAACAATAGCAACAAGAATAAAAAAACATGCAAAAAAGCTTAAACGGAATTAGTTTGACATTTTCAATTAATCTACTACACTGCAAGTGCTCCACGCGGCTCTGCTGTGCATTAAATGATCCATTTAAATACTTTGTATTGAAAAGTTTGTTTTATATACATACAAGTACGAGTATCGTGGCAAAATCTAAGTATAATAATCGTGACCAGATATTCACTGTTCAAAACAGATTTCCCCCTTCAGTTGTTTGAACAAACAAATAAATGCCAAAACAAACATTTTTGTTAAATCAGTAAGACAAAACATTTTTTTAATATATAAAAAAGCAGTAAAAAAATAAAATATATAAACACTTCCATATGACAAGAAGGTAACTAGAGGCCAAATGAAACAATAAATATCAAGCTATCGGATATTAAATTCAAGTACATTATTATATTAAAAATTTATTTCAATTTTTATTAGTATGGTATCTATGTTTGCGTGGAGACACAAGACTTGCTGATTCTGAAGGATATAAATCAATTGAAAAATCCTGCACAAAATGCCTCATGTTAAGGATGGATGATTGTTAATTTGTTTGGTTTTTATATTTAATATAATAACTGAATATAAAACAGAAAATTATTATAATTAACAAATGAAATAAATTAGAAAAAATATTATTTTGGAAAGAAGTTCCAAACATGTTTAAGATGTTTTTTTTTTCCGAAAATATCATATTTTCGGGAAAAAAGTATTCTACAACAAAGACATCGAAAATACACTACACCCCCATCCTTTTTTACATATTGCTATAGTGGATTCGGCATAGAAAATCTTATAAGGTTTGCCTCAACAGTTTTGTGTAAAACGCTACGAAGAAAATTTTTGTGTAATGTTTTAACCTTCACCTCTTAGCAGTGTGGGTCTTTCTCCTCTTCTTTCATGAAGAGTGGCTAAAAATTTCTTTAAACAGCGATAGAGCGTGGTGAAATGTCCTCTAAAAACATTTGTTACTATACATCTTCCAAAGAGCGAATGCTTAAAATAATCCTGAGGGTTACTTTCATACTTATTCACTAAATATTCCGCAAAAACGAAACCATAAAAAAAAGCTACAGACATAATATTTGTTAATAAAAAATATCGAATTAAATTTTTGTTAAGATGTTTCACCTAGATTAGGCAGTAGAAAAAGGATAAATCTTCGATCATAACAAAGGATTAATAGTTTTCTCTTAAATTTTTTTAAGTTTGATTTTGTTGTACATCCATTTGACAAAAATGTTCTAGAACTGGGATGAGAATTTGGTTCAAAAAAACAGTGAAAACACAAAATCAGACAAAATAGAAAATATTGAATATAGGAAATTCGTTGAAAATAATATTTTATATATTATATATAAAATATATTATATTGAACTGGTTAATAGAGACAATGTTTTAAAGAATATCATATAGATGAAATTTTTTTTAAATAGTCTGAACAAGAAAATTTCACTCGAATTCCCTTTAAAAATTTTTATTAATTAAATTGTAATCAAACATTGTGACGTCATATTATTCGCTATTCGCCTTGATTGTCTAATTGAAATTGAAAGTGGTTTAAATTAATTAATTTATTAGAAGAATTCAATTACAAACTGCTTATATACGGTAAAAAAAGTAATGAACTAAAATTTAGGAAAATTTATTCAACTTGAGCTTAAAATGAGTGTCATAGAGCGCCAAAGGCAATTTTTACAGAGATTTAGTAAAAAATTGTCCTGTTGTTAGCAAAAAAACCTTTTACCTAATATCAACAGAAATTTCTTTATATGTAAGGAAAATTATATTAAATTTTACTACAAAAAATTTACTGAATTTTGAATGTTGTTAACTTAATTTTTTTTTTTTTTTTTTTGGGAATGTTCAAAAATACGATAATGAACTCAAATTTAGTAAATTGTCTTCAGTTCTACTTCATGAATTTTTTCTATATTCATGGTACATTTCTTTGGAGGAAGAAGTACACAGTGAAATCATACATTTGCAAAGATTTAAGCGATATATTTGACTGATCTTCGTAGACTAGTAGGTAGCGTACTAGACTCGTAGTGCGAAGGTCGCATGTTCGAATCCTGCCGCAGAACTCTGGCAGTTGTGTTTTATAGTTAAAGGGAGCGCACAACAAGCCTTCACTGGCTTAAGTGTATGTCGTATGACGTGGGCTATCACACCCTATCCAATCAACCTAACCTAATCTAACCTAACCTAAGCGATACATTGGATAAAACTGCACTTTCAAGCCATGAAACAGCATACGAGTATATAAAGAAGCTTGAGCTCTAACCGAGCGCGATAGCTGGCAATATTATAGCATGTTTTGTAAAATCTAATGTCCTTAGTGAGTCAGTCCCCTTAGACTGTATAAGCTTATTAATTTTTGACGACCATATAAAGTCCTGTTGCAGCATACCGGAAAAAGCTAATTCGTCCTTCATCTTTCAATGAAATCAAAACAATTTTTTATTCAATTAATTAATTAATTAATTTCAAAAATGTATTTCATAAGAACATAAACACACGTGTTATTATTAAGGCTGATAGTACAATGCTATTTCCTTTTTTATGAGGGTATTCCAACTAACCTGATTGATTTACGAATTTTCCTCCCAGTAATTTAAAATTAAAACTTTTCACGGCTTTCTTATTTTCTTAAATTCGATTACTGTTTATCCATTTGCTTGATGATGTGAGTTTTACACTATATATTATGAATTTAATTCCTAGACGTTGTTGAACTCTGGTGTATAATATTTTGTTATAAAATGCTGGATTTCTTTTGATAACGCAAGATCATTTATATTTGTTTCCAATTACTAATGCTTCGTTTTGTATAATGTTTGAAATGCAAAATTCAAAATAATATGAAAAAAAAACAGGGATTAATGTGTCATAGTCTTCTCAAAATCAAAACGTTAATATGGCGGCGATAAGGGAGAACTGTTTTAACTTCTATTCTCGTACCATGGTCCAAACTATTATTATTGATAATATATCAGCTTATCTAAGTAAATGCCACCTTAATGCTGATTTTTACTATCTAACTATCCCAGCTTGTTTTATAGATATGAAATTTACACCACTGCTAGTTTATTAGCACAAAAATTGTTTGACCATATTTGAAAAATAAAACGGAACTTTTGTTGGCCACTTACTTCATACTTACTACGAGTAACTGATTGTACCATGTTGGACGGATCGCTACAAACAAACTTGAAAAATGGAACAAAAAAGTTACATATGACACCAGTCGGTTATGGAGACCTTATTAGCCAAATACACTTGAAAATTTGAAATAAAATTTATGAGTGACAAAGGAATTAAATTTTATATTATTAATAATTAATATGTGTGTATTCGGCGCCTCAAGACAAAACTCAGTTAACCAAAACTATAAAACTACGCCCAAAATCAGAAACAAAACTGTGAACTACCAAATCAGCAGCCGCAGAAAGTAGTCGGAAAATTAATTGGTCATGGAATAATTAAGAAATCTCAATAAATCAGTATGGTAGCCTGAACTTTCTGAGTCTTTCAATTATTTACAAAAAAGGATAGCAATATTTTGATGGCTTATTACAAAATTAATTTCGTTATTGTCGTGGGCTTTAAGTTAATCTATATATCTGATGTTTTGCATGTGGAGTGTTATAGATTTTTGTTTCTATACTAAAAAAATATGCGCAGTAGGCCATAAAATAACATGTTATTTCCTTAAGTAGATTAAATTAGGTTGAAGAGAGAAAATGCATCCCATGTCAAAAAAAAAACACACACACATGCACATGCACATAAGCCAGTAAAAGGCCCATTGTGCACTTGCACATGGAATAATGGAAACCAATAGTGCCATGAAGACAGTTCCTTTATTCTCTTAAGTCAATAACCCTAATGTCATACGCAATAAATCACGATCTCGCTTACACAAAGGCTGGGTAATGACAAAGGAAATGTTCCGCTGTCTCAGTGTTCTCCCCATATGGTCTGCATTCGACCTTTTCTGCAAGACGCCAATCAACTAACGTAGCTTTAGCTTCATATTCTCAACAAGCATCTCGTTTCATCTTCATCTAGATCCCTCCATTGGACCTTAGTCGTATTAACCAAAAATATTGCACATACAAGTAAATATATAGCAAATTGTTCACATTGTTGACTTCAATAACTTCAATTATCGAAATTTCGCTACTTTGTCATCTTGATTAACTTTTCTTTTTGTCTAGTTCCTCTTTTCAAAACTAAATATTATAAATATCCTTATTGCATTATATGATTGACTTCCCTAATTAAAGATTTGGTTCAGTGTATTTATTACAATTGCCTTAATAAAACTTTTTTTAAATGTTGACCATATTTTTACATTTTCTAAATAAATATATATATTATTTAATTCTCTTTATTGTAATTATATAAATATGTGTAATTAAATGTTCATAGTCTTAACTTTTACTCCCATTATTGTTATTTTATTGTCATTTTATTTCATTTAATTTTGTTTTCTTAGAAAACACGAATTTCATTTTGAGTTGACATGTTCACATAAACACACATTTAGACAAAAAGCAATCTTTGATTGGCAATAAATAATTTTCTTAAAAGTTTGTCATTTGTAATTGCAACTCGAAAACACCTTGATTAATGAACAATAGAAATTTGAAAAAAAAAGAAAATAAATATATATAATATATATTACAATTGTTTTACAAATTGCAAATTGTCGGTAATAAGTGTTTTAATTTCACAACTATTCATCGCTTAATAGAATTTTAATGATTTCTGCAATTATTTTCTGAACGATTTTGTTTCGTTTACAGTCAAAATGATTCTTTTTTTAAGTTTTTACTTAAAAATTTATTAGAATTTTAGTGTATCTATTTAGTACCCTACATTTATGTTATGAAGAAAATATTTTAATCGTTTCAACAATTATAGTTTCATATATATCGGCATTTCATTGGCACCTAAAGGGCTTATACTTGTATATAGGCTGGAAGAAAAATAAAATAGATTCATATCAGATATAAATTGTTTGTTGTGGATGGATAAAATTCTCATATTGTATATGTTGGTTTTTATATAAACATACAAGGTGTAATGCTTACAAACCGGATAGAGCCCATTGATAATTACAAGTATGAACAGCTAAACTCAAAACAAACAATACATTTTTTAAACTCTTGTTGTTCAAATGACTAGTTGGGGAGAATAACCTAAATAATAAACTTCAATATTATGTATTTATAATATATTTTTCATAACATGGGCGTAGGATACTTTTATTGAAGATAATCTGGGTTGTACATATTTCCAATCGATGACAATATTAGAAAATGTGTTAATTATCGGAAACTTGTTGGAAAGTTTTTAAGAGAATTTTCAGAATTTATGCCAGTATTCATATGTTTACCAATTTTTTAACTAGACTTTGAGCTTTTTTTCGTATCAGGAGTTAATATTTGATGTTTCGCACGACTCAAGCAAATATTCTAAATGTAACCATTATTTACATCGAACAAATATTTTATTTGACTGCAGCAGATCTGTAGTATAAGAAGAGAACAACGAAAACGAACGAAAAGCCTCGGGAACAACTACGCTCACTTCTGCCTGGGCAGCAGATGAAGGGAACCTATCAAGCACATCTCTTGTACGAAAAAGCGATTTACATTGACAGCCACTTGTTTTAAGGTTGTATGGCGGTGTCCAGGAGGTAAGCTCGTTTATCAATAGCAATAGAGTAAAATATTTTCATTTGGAATTAAGTGTTTAATATTTTAGTATTTATCTGTATTTTGAATGTTTTGCTGAAAGGAAATTTTATGTGCTTTTTTTATTCGCCACATTGGAATTTTTTAAAATAAATTTTCATTATTTACCTTTAGACGAATTCAATAAGATAAAATCTGAAATTTACTTCTATTAATGTAGGGTACACAATTATAAGTGCCAATTATGGTAACAAATAGCTTGACACGACTTCGCATTCTTTTGAGCAACATTATTGAATTAAATTTTTTTTGTTAAATACATGTACCTTTTTTTTAAATTCCAATTCAATATATTTTTCAATTGTTTTCTAATAACACTTGAGAGTGCCAACCACATTCAATTGCGATTTTGCAACTTATAATAACTTTTTCATGAGATAGCATTTTTAGTATTAACCAGGAAGAAAAGAGGAAAAATCTCAAACCACTTCCTGGAGTTTCATTTAAAGTAATAGAGTGAGTTATTTAATTAAATAACACGATATTGCAAATAGTAATTAATAGAAAGGACAAATGTTTAATTTTAGAAAAGCATAAAAATATCAGATCATATATGTATGTGTTTAATAAACTAAACTTATTTTTCCATGAAAGAATATGTAATAATATGAACATGTAATAATATATAATAATAGTTTTTTACTAGGGAATAATCCTTTAAATGCAATTTCCAGCTTTGCAAAGGTAGATAAAAAAGACAGTCATGGAATAAATTAAATGTCTTTAATAAAAAATTAGAAGAAAAGAACGACAAATATAAGTCCATGGAAATCATTAGATAAATGCAGAAGCCAATATTTTCACTTAATGCCGAGTGCTAAGATTTAAACGAAACTCAGGACAACAATTTTAACTACCAACTGCAACTTCCATACTCAGGTATATATTCTATTTGACTTTTCAAATATTTTTTTAATCATAAAATAAAAAAATTTTAATTTCGTTGAATTTATTCGAGTACTTTTTTTAGTTGCATTATTTCATTCTCCTTAAAAAATAAAATAAAATATTAATATTTTTTAATGTCTTAATTTTTAATAATAAAACAAACAAAAAAAAAACGCAACAGAACTGAATATGGTGAATTTGGAATAATTTAAATTATTATTTGGTGAAACATTATTCGAGCGAATGGCCTATTGTTTATCCAGTAGTCATATTCGTAAGAGTTCTGGAACTTCTGCTTGCAATTTTTAATAGAATTAAGACAGGTAAGTCCAAATCGTAACCATAAGCTAGGATATAATCAGGTCAAGAGTACTGTAAAGTGGATGTGGGGCTCTTATCGACAACACAATCGCAGAAAATTTACTGAATTTGAGTTCAAAAATGTTCTCATATGGCACCAAAGTTATTTTTATTGGAATTTTAGTAAAAAATGTGTCGATTTTATTAAAAAAAATTTCTTTCATAATTTAAGTTTTGGGAATATTAAGAAAAAAAATTCTTTTAGTTTTTTAAGTTTTGAAAAATTTCACAATTTTTAAGTTACAAATTTCAATGAATTTCGCTAAATTCTAATTGATAAATTTCCCAAGTTTTTCTGTATGCATTAATTTTTCATTATAGGAATACGCAAAAATTGCAAATTCATTATTAAATACAAACAAAACAGTCACTTCTCATCAGTGATAAAAGGAGCTTCACATGATCCTAGAAAATTACCTAGTCTTGCTGTAGCCCTATATTTTCTCCGCTTCAAACTTAAACCAGAGTCAATGATTCTCTTTAGGAGGTAACAAATTTTTTCTGCCTCAACTTTAGTTTTAATCTTTAGTTTGGGATATTTACCAAAAATCCTGTAAGACATCAACCAAAATTTTTTTCTTACATCCAGGAAAGCTCTGCAAAATTACAAGGGGAATATAAACTTAAATTGATGGCCTTCGTAGGCTAGTAGGTAGTTTACTAGACTCGTAGTGCGAAGGTCCCAGGTTCGAATCCTGCCGCAGAACTCTGCAGTTGTGTTTGACATAATTAAAGGGAGCGCACAACAAGCCTTCACTGGCTTAAGTGTATGTCGTTTGACATGGGCTATCACACCCCTCCAATCAACGTAACCTAACCTAACCTAAATTGATGGCAACTGTATACAGTTCCTGAGCATTTAAAGATTTATAAACTTAATTTCGTTTACATTAATAGATAGAAGCTTCTAATTTTTATGATATGTGTATGTTATTTCCTCGAGCTTATTAAACATTTAAATAATTTAGAAATTTCCTTTTAGAATCAATAAATTTTTTGTTAATGTAAGAAATTCCTTGTGGGAAATTTTTAGCTATTTTTAAATTAAATTTTTATTAGATATATAAAGTTTCCTGGTTTTAGGGAGTCTTACATTAATTATGATGCTTTCTAAGGTGAATGTTTAAACTTCATATATGATTTTTTGTTAGAGCTTATTAATACTTTATTAATACTCTTATCCTACTAAAAACTGTCTGAGGTCGATAATATACTTCAGGGTCTTTTTAAATAGAACACTAAGTCCACTTCAACTCTGCATCGACAATAATAGAATAACACAACTTCTTGACATTGAGCAAGTGCAATTACCGAACATTTTGGTCGCACTTACAGAACGCTATAAGTTCGGCACTCAGTTCGGGGTCTCCATTATCATGAAATAGTCAGCTGTAATATGCACTTCAATAAACTTTCTTGTTTATAAGTTAAGAAGCTCAGAAATATATACCCTCTCATTAGAATTATAGGCTGGTTTTCATATTAACTCACTAATTCATTCAACCTACTTCAGCATTTAATACACACTGTTCTTATCAAAAATCCTTTTGAAACCTCTTTATCCATAACCTCTTTATCCTTTTGAAACCTTTTATCCTTATCAAGTACCTTAAGACAATAAATATTATGTAATTTTTTTCTTTTCTTATTACTTTTTTAGTATCCTGTCAGGACATATTATACAGAAATTCACAACAGAGTCATGTAGTCTGTTATCCGACATATCACATACGCTTAAGTCCTGATTTTCCTGACTCTATAAATATCACACATGTTGTGTGTATACATCAGGAAAGTTGCGTGCGAGTACTGTATCGACCGCCCCTTCTTAGCCCTTCTTAGAAACAAGCCAGGATAGTTAATAAGACTCTCCCTACCCGGTATTCATTGGAAATTTCTTCCAAGAGCAAATAGTAGTAGCCTTCTTACTCAAAAGCAAAACAAAACACTTTATCCATCTGTATATATGAAGTACATTGATATTCTTCCGACGTAACGAGTATTTATGCATTCAACTGAGAGATAATCGTGAAAAATATTTTCTATTATTGTTGAACACCTGTACTCTTATGCCGACAAATTATTCTAATCTATTCACAATTAGGCGATATCCATAATACACAAAAGGTATTGTTCAAAAGAAAATGTGTTTTTTTTTGGTCTTCTGATTTTTTGTCGTTTTTGCTTTATATATTGTTTGTTGTAATTGGTTTTGCTATTGTTATATTTTTTTCCAAATGAAAGTTTAAACTCAAATAAAGGTTTTTCCTAAATAAAAAAAGGTAAACACGTGTGGTTTTGTATGAATTGAATGTGTAATTACTTTCTACTTCAACAGTTGACACGGATATATTTATAGGTTGCTATTATTTATCGTATCAATACCCCACCCAAAGTGTTACAAACGACTACATATGTATGTGTATATACGAGTAAATATTTAAGGCCACTAATGTATTTAATTTAAGAATTTTATTGCCACAAATTTATGGTTTTAAAGTATTTATGAAAAAAATTTAATATACAAGTAATCATGATAATATTTGTAATTAAAGCGGTAAGTAAGTGCTTATTAAATTTAAATGCATACAAAAGTGGCCATGGGATATGAGTCTGTCAGTCTTTAATAAGCAAGAAACAATTAACACTATTTAAATGATACAAAGCTGCACACCCTTTGTAAACACAGCGTATGTGGTACATGGTTTACAATGAATTAATTATTCACCTTCATCCCTTTCAAAATGTGGCAACAGTTGTCGATACTCCATTAGCATACCAGCTTAATAAATCAATAAATTTTCAAATACGTGCTGTACGAAGTGTGAGATTTATGTTTGCGCATGCTTAACGTACTTTCAGCACCTAATGAATGCGAAAGCGAATAATAAATCTAAGTTTTTAATGAAAGCAAATTCAAACACTTAAAATATATTTAGTCATATATAAATAACATCTGTTCAAAGGATATCCTAATACTAATATTATATAGTAAATGTAAAAGCTTGTATAATTGCTTGTTTGTTATTCAATTACACTAAGGGCCATTACTATAACCTGGCGTTAGTTAAAGGTAGGATATTACCAGACGGCTAAAAAGTTTTTCATTATTACAACTATACTTTAATGTAAAAATGAGTGATAAGTTAAAGGCAAGTTTAAGTTGCCACATTTATAATATCTTCACTAAAGGTGAATTCACCCATTCGTTTTGAACGTTAAGAACGCTTTTTTATATGTAGTTTGAAGTTTCTATTTTTGAGAGAGAGGGAGAAAGAGAGTTAAAACCAATTCAAGCAAAAATTGTTCCGCATTAAATTTACTCTCTTTCTCTCTCTCAAAAAAATAGAGACTTCAAACTACATATAAAAAAAGCGTTAGGAATGTTCAAAACGAATGGGTGAATTCACCTTAAGTGTCGACATTAGGAAATTTTTAATTAAAATTTTTTAATTTTTTTACAAAGTCATAAACCAAAAGTATTAAAAAGTACTTAAAACATGAAAAATCAATTTTATTTTACAATTGAGTTGCAATAACCAAATTTTGTTAAATGTCACTTTATATCTTACTTTGAGCAAACTTAACTTTAAAGGTGAATTCACCCATTCGTTCTGAACGTTCCGAACGCTTTTTTTTATATGTAGTTTGACGTCTCTATTTTGAGAAAGAGAGTAAATTTAATGCGGAACAACAACAAAAATTTCGTTCAGAACGAATGGGTGAATTCACCTTAACTATCGGTAACTTTAAAGGACCTAACGCAACTGAACATATTTGATCAAAATTTGGTATGTCATTTGTCAATATTTATACACATTTGATCATGGTAAATTCCTCGGTTTTACCATTTACGGACTAATATTTACCATAGTTTTTATTTTGATATTTTTACTTCATTACGTAAAAATAACTGATTTCAATGAAATGTGGCATACGGATAAATTATATCCTGGATTAACATAAAGGATAGTAAGAAAAAGTACACTGAAGATGGCACATAGCCAAAACAGATCTGGTTTCAAACCAAATTTAATGTGGGATGACGGAAAATCATTCCTAAAAATAAGTGAAAACTTAGATCACGGTAAAAGACTTGGTTTAACTATATTTTTCACTGCATAGCAGGCTTTTTATCTTTTTTGTTTGTTTGTGGTTCTTTAACCCAAAAATACTTCTTGTCACTTTTTTTAAAAGTCCCTCTCAAAAGGTATTAAACAGCATTAAATTAATGATAATAAAGTGCCAAATTCAACCAGACATGGCCTAATCCATTTATCTATTGATTGATATAAAAATAATGATACCCGCATCGCCAAGCTAAAAAAATAAATTGAAATTTGTGATCAATTTACATTCACATCATCTTATCATCTAGTCAACATGTTGCACGTTATCGTTCTTGAAAATACTACATAAATTACAAACTTTTAATCTGCCAAAGCTGAACTTTAATTTTTTTATTTGTTCTAGCACCGCATGGGGTTCTTATTTTGCATTCGAGCACTTGTTAGTTTGTCAGATGCAAGTTTTTAATATTTATTGTGTTTGTGGTTTTAGTAAATAAACATTTGTTGAATACCAAATCAACTGAAAGATACATGCGAGTTACAACAATGGTGGACGAAAAAATGTCTGAAAGATTTACATTTTGTGAAAATAAGCTTATGCCCCGATTATGGTTTACAACAGTTGTTACTTTAGTGTTGTATTTTTTAAAATGCGATTATGGTTTACAACTGTTGTCAGCTCATTAGGTGTTGTTTTATTAATATTACAAGTTGAAAATCAAAAATAGATAAAAAATTTAAATATGCATATAAAATTTGTTTTGGAAAACATAAAAAGCTAAAAAATAAAAATAAAATAAATAAATACAAAATAATAAAATAAATATTTCTTGAGCTGATGAAAATTAATCCTCAATGACAAATGGGATCATTTTTCTCAGACATCGGATTAGAAATATTAAAGAATGACAAAGAGTTAGTTTTTATAAAAAAGTGCTCAGTTTTTGTATATATGGTAGTTCCATGGGATTTGAACTGTCTCGAATTCTTTTCCGGATACGTACCATGTATGCTTCTTTAATCTTTTTAACAGTTTTTGGCATGCAGGTATGTATATTTAACGAAACATGTACTACAAATATGCAATACTATGACATAAACAACACGTAGATGTTGTAAACCATAATCAAAAATTAAATTAATGTTGCGTTGTAGCCAAAACAACACAACATATAAGTGTTGTAAGTTATAATCGGGGCATATTAATACTTCATTGTTGAGCTGAAATTTTTAAATAAAAATAAATTAATTCAAGGTATATTTTTGGATTACTACGAAATAAGAGCAACGTTATTTGCTAAAAGAAGTACATCTAATGTAAAAGCTAAGAATTTTTTTAATGTAAGCTTTTAAGAAAATTTAAGAAACTTTTCCGATATGTTTTTATTGCAAGTTATGAAATAAATTTTGTAAAGCCGTTTGTTTTTATTGTTACAATTTTTATTTTTTTAATTTTTAAATTTTGGTAATTTTTTCCACTAAAAATTTTTAAATTATTGGTATTAAAGCAACATTCATTGTATTTTACCCCTTTATGCAATCTAGGTGATAAGATTTTTTTAGTTTAATACACCCAAGATTATGCCAGTTTTTGCAGTATAGAACTATAAATCTTTTTCAGTACCTCTAATTTTTTTTGTTTTATTTGAAAAATACGCAACAGCCTGATTGAAAATATATGATGCTTAATTTTATGCTAAAGATATATTCATTAGTACAGTGTGGGCGTGACACTTCGCACTTTTCATTCATAATGTTGGGCCACAAATCCCAATCAGTGTATAAAATTTCATAAATACACATATAGAGAGTGAAACTACTTATTATTAATGCATATACTTTGAAGAGTCTTCATTGATACTGCCCAGTTTCCTGATCGTATTGTTTTATTATCACATGAACTATTGATTAAAAGTAAATTGGAAAAAACATTTTCTTTTGCATTTATATGTGGTACTTCCCACTTTTCTAATCATAATGTTGTGTCATCAACGGAGCCGGACGTATGTGAGAGTAAGCAGATGTATTTGTTAAAGAATAATTACATTGACATTTTCAAGGTCGTCCATACATACATAAGTAGATGTAATGAATAACTAATCCATCGTGAGACCCAATTCGTTTAAAAAATGTTTTGTGCACTAATTTTATGCTCTCAACATTTCTAAATGCCGTTGTACATTCTATTGAGAAAATTAAAAATTCATAACAGTCAAAAAGTATTTCGTATTATCAATTTATAATTTTTGGCTAAAGAAGACGCACAAAGGCGTATCAAAGTATTAGATATATAAAAGAATATTTGCCCTTATGATGATTGTCGTCGTCGACGTCACACCAAGCCGACATCAATATATTGGCAATTGTGGGATCGTTTTAGAGAACTATTAAATGTTAATGAGAGAATATTACTACTACTATGGCTTATAAAATTACAATTGGCCATTAATATTAGTTAATTATTGCCTGCAACGAGTTCAGAACTGCTGTCTTTTTTACTGTCGACTTTATGTGACGTCGACGCGACAATCATAATAAGAAGAATTATTTCTTTCCGTTACCCCTCTCGGGAGCATATGGCTTCCACAAAGCATGTGCAAAGGAATATTGTAAAACTTTTTTTAAAAAACTGGAACAATAAAAGTAGGTCGAATTAAAAATACATATATGGACGCTGCAATCCACTTTGACAATTCTTGCAAGTTTTGAATGCACCCTTTTCGACTGTTCCTTTTATATAATCAAAATTAATTTTAAGTTATCAGAAAAAGTCTTTCTAAATGAGAATACCACCTATTTGAAATATTAATTCGACAAGACTTTCATAAGCAGTTCCAGTTACTATTATTCAGTTATTATACACCGGTTCTTATTATATATTAAGAATGTCATTAATATTAGAAAGCTTTTGTTGTTGTAATTTCTAAAAGAAGAAAACTAAAAAAAAATACATTTGAAATCGAAAGTGCTAAAATATATTGCCTTTTCTCTTTGATTTTCAACAACTGCTGTTTCATAAAGTTTTGCTCACCACTGTAAATTGATTTAAATATATAAAGAAGAATTTATGAATGTATACTTATATATTTTTACACTCATATTACAAGTAATTGAAATGTAGGTGAACAAATTGTTAATAATGTGTTTTAAATGTTTTATTGTGTAATAAATTAGAAACTGCATTAGATATAAATGAAATAAGTTTAATTAGGTGACTACAGCTGCTATAAGTAAATAATTTTACAAATCTAATAATGATAATCTGCTTATTAATAAGTTAAAATGCAAATGCAATTTTAATAAAACACCAGGTAAAAAATTAATGGCAGAAAATTTTAAGTGACACTACATTTCAAATAACTATTAATTTATATAATCAAAATTAAAACCATTTCCACATGTACATAAGAGTACATGCATTTTTAAACATTTATTTAAAAATATTAAATAATTATTTACACATAATTAATATAGAATGCATAAATAATATAGAATGAATGACTTTATCAATAAATGGTAATAAACTTAGTTTAATTCCGTTCCGTTCTAAATGTTACAAAGTGGGTGGATGTGAATGAATTCAAACGTAATAAATTGAAACGTACAAATAAAATGTTGTTTGGCGTGGTAGTCCACCACTGCAACTTGTAAATTTAAAATTTAAAGATACGAATCATTTTTTATTTAAACAGAATAGGATGTGGGTAACTTAAGGGGCGGTGCATGCATCTACTTAATTCTATCCATTAAAACTTAATGATTAATAAATGATGACAAGTAATCAATAATTCTCACTTTAAATTAGACTTAAGCGTTTTAATTTATTAAACTGTTTCAGAAAATATTTATTATATATAGCAAAGTGGTGTTTACTTAAATACACCTGTAACTCAAAATTGCCTTAGGCATTTTCACAGTATTCCACTAGTCGTTAGATTTTCTTTAAAGGGAAATAAAATAATAACACTGTGATATGGAGGTGAATAAGACAAAAAATATGCAAGGGCTCTCATATAGGAATTTTTGTTTCTCGGAGTCCCTAGAGAAAAAATTAGTTTTTCTCGATCACTTCGTACTTCTTTTATAATCGCGAAATAAAGGTATTCGCTGAATTTCGATTAAAAAAACATTACTTGGTTGTCTTTGAAGATATTAAAAGAATATCCTTTCGTCTGAAAGATATAAGCCTTATGGTTGAAAAAAGCCGTCAACAAGTAACCGAGTTACGATCGATTCTTGAAAAAAAAAAACATTTTAGGTAAATTGCACTAAAGATCTAGTAAAAAAGAAGGAATTATCAAATAAGTTAATTAGGTCCAGAGCTTATCATCGAAAATCAATGGATTAAGTGATTTTAAGATGCAATTGTCATTACAAGATCTTTTATTTCTCTATTCCTATTCATTATTCCTGAAGGGGATGACATCTTTAGCCAAAAGAAATTGTTTACAAAATATAGTTGTACACTAGAATTGTACACGAAGTTGTATGGTTTGCAAACAAAACGTCCAATTTGCTTAACAGGCGAAAAATAATCATTTCATATAAATTTAAACAAAGAAATTGTTTTCAAAAGAATTAAGTTCAGGTTAAAATTATGGGCGAAAAGCAGGGGCCAATATTTTAATACTATTGTTCACAACTTAACTTTTTATGTCTGAACAATTACTTTCGGTCTATGAATACTCAAATAACCAAATTTCCTAAGAAGTCGCAAATATACTACACTAGTTGATACTTTGGAAGCAATGAAACTGAAATTCTTTATAATTTACTAAATGAAATAAATATTTATCTATTTACAAATACCATTAAAAATTATATTATAACATTGGTGTAACGAATATTTGTTCGTGATAGGGCAGATATGTAGGAAGTAAAGCGAGGAGATAATTGCCGAATCGATTATTTCAATACTTTCTTTAAAAATCCAAATTTTTTATATCCATTTAAAATTTATTATTTTTAATAATATTGGTTTTGAATTCGCGCAAAAACATTTTTGTATTATTTTTTTATTTCAATACAATTGTCAATATCAATATGAAATCAGAGCTCATCTAATAAAAAATTTGATTTTTTTAATGCCTTAAAATAGGGAAATTTAAAGGACTGCCATATTATGACTTAATCTAAACTGGTCTCTTCACTTACCGGTTTTTTATGTATTGGCTAACTTTTTCCTGACAAATGGAATATACGTATATGTGTGTCGTTCGCTTTTGTGCTATGGTCTGTGTCCTTTCTCTCGAATCTGAAAAAAAGTAAGATATAATAGTAGATAATTACTTAATAAGACTGTTATAAACAATATGTAAAAAATCCTGAAATTAACTTTTGATTAAAAGTTCATAAGAATTCAGCGCTGAATAACGTTAATAAATGAGCAATACATTTTTGGTCGTTGATAACATTTTCAATTTTGCTATTTATTTTTTGGCCTTTCATTATCATTACAAAGGAACAATGACAATTTTCGGGTCTTCCATAGCCAATACGAATTATTAATTTATCAAATATAACCATGAAGGCTTTTTTTGTCTTCTATAAATAACCAAGAAGTCTAAAGTATTTATTATTCAAGAAAAACAAAGTATAATTCAGTAGACTGAAGTTCGGTTATAACATTCACCGGCTTTAACGAATCATCTCCTATAACGAATAACTTCTCCCGTCTCACCAATTTTACACAAATATTTTATAAAAATTTTTACTGTTATATCGAAATCGCTTATAACGAATTTTTGCATATAACGAACTCTTTTTAAAGTAGCAAATACAAAAATGCTTATAACGAACAAAATAAGGTCGCAAAATTTCCCCGCTAATTTTCTAAGACGTTAAAACGATTATTTAAAATTTTTTGACAAAGGGATCAAAATAATTAAAAATATGTGAGTTTTATAAATAGGTACATAACATGTTGCATAAACATGTAATCTATTTCAATGTTGCTTACTTTTTTAGCAAAAGAAAAGAATAATATTTCAAGTTGTAATAATCTTCGCCCCTAACGAAAAAAATTTCAGTCCTGCGGAGTTCGTTATAGCATAATAGTTTTTCCAATAATACAATTTTTATACAAGACCGAAAAAATAAAAATCTTCGAATATGGTTATCGAAAACTAAAACAAAAAATAATTTACTAACTTATGGCAGATCTAAACAATAGAAAAATGTTATGATGGTTTTTGCAGATCGGAGTTTCTTGCCTGCTTTAAAATACTGATGGTGATGTTTTCGTTATTAAAAAAATATTTAAATTGACAACAAAAAAAACAAATAAAATATTTATTAAATATTTAAAATAAAAATTCATATTTATAAAAAAAAACTATAGTTTGTTGTTGGTTTAGCTGGGTATATGTCTGCGTTTCATTGGACTATTATATAAAATTCTAGCGAGTTTTTGTCGATTTCTGATTCGATATTTCAAAAATATTGACTCAAATATAATTAAATTTGCAACGCCTAATAATAATGTTTATGCACACTGAACTCGTGGAGAATCCCAATGCGAAACTCTGTTTCGAAACTTACGCAACGATTTTTTGCACATATCTGGATTTTGATATTTAGTTTTTGTAACGTTCTCCTAGAAACATTTTAATGGTCCTTGAAACTGTATATAAGATGTCGCCTTTGCAACCCAGAAAACATTCATTTGTTTAGAACCCAGAAAAATATGATAAGTTGTACAGTACAATACTACACCCCCTCCCCCGCCCCCCAACTCCGTTTACCACGGCAATGACTAGCGTGTTCCAACAGTTGCTGTAAAATGAATTTGCTTTGCAAATACATGAAAGAAAAAAACGCTTTTTGTGACATACGCCATGTATATATGCTTATGCATAATATAATCGGAAAATTTGGCCTTAATGAGTAAAGAGACATGAAGTCCAAATAAAATTTATTATCAAATATGTACCTGAATATTACATACAAACTTTAAGGCTTCTCCAGCAAAAACCGCCTTTTAAGTGCGTGCAATTTAATCTAAATAAACTTTTAATTAGAGCACAAAATTTATTTTTTAAGTAGATACTTAATTTTAATGTTATTAAAACTACTATATTTTTTATAGTTCAAAACATATTTTTAGTAGCTCTAATATCGCTACTGTTTTCTGCTTATAGTCAAAATATTTTGATTTGGCACATTTGGTTTGAATCTTATTTAACAAACCGGACACAAATCACTAAAGTAAATAACGAAAGTTCCAATGTTATTAATACTGATTTCGGAGTACCAAAAGGATCCATTTCAAGTGACCTATTATTTATCAAATACATTAACGATATTCCGAATGTAGTAGATGAATGTGAAATTACTCTATACGCAGATGATACACTTATTTTCACGGAAACCGAGTCAACTGAGCAACCAAAAACCTTAACAAACATAAGCCTTAACCAACATATGGAAAAAATTAACAATTGGCTGACTATGAATAAGCTTAAGTTAAACGAAAGTAATGAACGGCTACAGAAATCAGAAACACTCACACTATAAAATTTATAAATAAAATAAAAAGAGGAATAGCGCCAGAACATTTAACGGATCAAATAACATACATACGTGAGGGACGTCCAACCATATCAATTAAGAAATGCTGAGCACTTTAGAATCGAAAAGGTATCAACAAGTCACTGTTTTATAAGGGTTTACAACTGTACAACAACGCTTTGCCTAATAATATTAAAGTTGAAACTAACAATAATGTATTTAGAAGATATATTGTATATTTTGTAAAACAAAATTTTTAAAAATTGTATTAAATAAGAAAATTTTCTTTTTAAAATATTGTAAATACTAATAAATAAATACCACTAATAACTTTATAAGGCAGTTGCAATTACCCACTGCAACATTTAATGACTCTATTAATGACTAACTTTTACAACTAAAAGCTCAACGTTATCATTGCTTTGAAAAATGAGCACATATTCTTTTTTTTATTGTTATAGGCAGAGTGTAAAATCATTAATTTTAATATTAGAATAGCTCAAAATGGGGTTTCCACAAATTCTTACTTCCTATACTTGAATTTTTATAAGAAGTTCCACATGCACTATTTAAACATCTAGTCACTAGGGCAACAGACGAATGTAGAAATTTAATGATTTAAGCTTTTTACGTGATCTTAATTTCCAAAGCTAAATGATTTGAAATCAAAAGCCATAAGTTTTAAACTAAAAAAGCGGTATTTGATAAATTGATAAAATGTTTAAGAGATTGATCTTTAAGAAATAGGAACAATAGGCCATAAGCTCAATGCCTGGAAAATCTACGTATGACCGACCACACTTTTGGCAGCACTACGAATGAATAAAGAATCTCTAATGCATACCGGTAGGCTTCATATTTAATTATTTGAAAAGAACACTGTATTCATTTTTATTAAAGATTATAGTAAAGTTTCCATTTCTTTATATAAAGCTCTGATAATAAAGAAATAATTTAAAATAAGTTTTTACTTTATTAATCAGCATCATGTTGCCATGGCAAATTTTTAATTAAACCCTTAGAGCTAAAAACGGAAATGACAAAAGGGAAATGCATCTGCATGTATTTAAAATACATTCGCAAATAGTTCTCATGTATATACACATACAACCACAAAATATTTCTCGTTGCTACTATGTACAAGTTAGTGTTGTCAATATTAACTGCCTTTTGTTACTCAATGCATTTAGGTATTCGATACTTTTGACTGATTTTAAAAGAACCTATTCGTCCGATGGTGATGGAAGCACATGCCTTCCACTCGTTAGCCTTGCGACGTCACATCAATGAAGAGGGTTCGAACTAGATATTGTGGACTTAACTTTTCAAGAA
This sequence comes from Germaria angustata, assembly GCA_963681545.1. Classification (NCBI taxonomy): domain Eukaryota; kingdom Metazoa; phylum Arthropoda; class Insecta; order Diptera; family Tachinidae; genus Germaria; species Germaria angustata. The sequence continues at coordinate 58,058,940 of OY812998.1, read as the reverse complement.
GTGGAAAATAAACTTTTTAGGCCAATATAAAAAAACGTAGGAATTGCTTCGCGTCAATGTTTCCTGCACCATAGAATGCATTTTATGATGTTTCATTTTCCGACCATTATATTGGACAAATTCATACAATAAATGGCCTAGCGGAGAAAGTCGGAAGAAATATATTGCTCCCTCATAGTTAATTTCAACATAAAAATTATTCAGGGTGAATGAAGCGAGTTTAATTGTGTGAATTACAACTGCAGTCCCATTTGGTACCACGGGAGCCAGTAGTATCCAGTGCTTGTCTTGTTGTTATTATGATCCCATGCATTTAGTGGCTGTAGCTAAAACCATATTTGAGGAAAGAAATGTATTAGCTAAGTGCAAGGGTTTTGGAGAGTGATAGGCTTTTGAGCTGCAACAGGTGCTATTTCTATTTACAAATTTTCAGCTGCCTTCTATTGCGCGGTTATGACCCAGCTATATCTGTTCATAAAAGGGAGGGTAGTTGATCCCCAGTAATCATAGCCGGTTATTATCACCAGTGTGTTTTATTTTCCATGAAAGTACGGTTGTGAAAGCATTAAGTTTCATTGCCTAGATCTTGATCGCTTTTTGCTTCCCAAGGAAGGGCATGTTGCTTTTTGTTCTTTTGGGTTTTTTAATATAAATTATAAATTTTTACTTGAACGAGATTTTTTTCATACTTCGTGGAACAGGCGGTCAGTGATTCTCTTTAGATTACCTTAGTTGCTGCACCGAGGTTTATAGGTACAAAAGGCTGCACGGAGCCAAAACTATGAGAATTTCTTTCACGGAAATCAATAGCTCGCAGAAATTGGCCATGGAATAATTGTTGTTAAGACCTCTTCGGGTACAACATCATAGCTTTGATTAAAAACATACAACAAAATTTGTTGGCTTCAATATTTGTACATGAGGGATTAGATAGTATTCAGTACTGAAACAGTACTGAAATCTCTAATCAAGAGGGTCTAAACACTTAATATATAGAATGGATGGGATAAATCCATGAATTTTAGAAATTTTACTTATAACGATAAGTCTTGAACTATCTTGACAAAATAGAGGTGGGCGTGGCAAAATTGTGCCTATATCCTGTAATGACATTTGTTTTTACAAAATATCGTTAATGGTAAATTATTCCTTTTTCAAATCTTTTCATTCTTAAAATGTTTTCTTTAAATCTTTTCGTATAGAAAATATCGTAACAAAAAAAAACGTTTCATGAAAATCCATTTTTATTCATGTCAGCAACAACAATATGTGCAGACATTCGCATATACTGCCGCAAGTATCTACATATGTGAAATGATAGATATTCGTATGTGTGGATGTGTGTTCAATTATAATACACTTTTAACTTAATTTGGACACACGACCAACTGTTTTTGCATATAACGAACATGCATACAGAATTGTATTTTGTTTTCATTTCGATAGCCTTTGCATGCAACGGTCAAGCCATGTGAAAAATTAAAAATTTTTGAATGGCAGATGTTGCTCCAGTAAGCACGTATTGCAATAAATGAGCTTCTATCATCATTCATACATTCACTAATACTCGTATCGCTGAAATAAATGTTCATCGTATTAGCTTACAATATGTTAATTTTTAGTAAAAATATTTGTATGGGCATATTAGAAGTTAAAAAATATTAAATTCATTTGAATATAAAATTAGCGTCACCAATGGCCATTGTCAAGCACAATAGTACTTAATTAATTATATTTCGGGGGTCGAAATTTTTATTTATATTAATATCTTTGCTGTCTACCAAATAATTGAAGTTCTATGAAAATATTTTTAAGAATTTGATTCTGTCTTTCTATTGTTCTGGTAGCCATATGCAAAAATACAAAAAAAAAACATACGCTTTTGTAATAAATTGAATGTCCTTTTTTTGCTACAGGCATTCGCTTACAAAAGCAACTATTCATTTGAATTTTTAATATAAAAGAATCAACTCAGACCACAATTAAAAATGTACACTAGCAAAAAAGAGACGTACAATTAAGCAAAAAAAAATTCTTCTAAATTAAGGAAAACTCTCAAAATTATTTTTAAATTTCATTTAAATGAAAACATAGCAATAATAAAAAAATACACACATTCTCAAACTAATTTCCTCTATTTAATGAAAAATTTATTGACTCTAAAAATGAATTTTCTAAAGTGTAGTAATAGTTTCAAAAATTATGTTATAAATTTAATATTTTATTAAAAGAAATTAAGATAAAAAAACTATTTAATCATAAATAGTTCATTAAGATTTAAAAGCATAAATTAAATTAAATTAAATTTATAGTATTTCTTAGATACTACGAACACTGCTTAATATTTTCATTTTTTACACTTTTTTGGTAATTGATTTTCCATGGATTTCATTTTATAAAAAAGAAAATATTTTTAAGCAAAATTGTTCTTTGCAACACTGCGTTGCATCCTTTAATGGTAATTGGAAATTCCAAATACTAAATAATCAATCTCATTGCTTTAATATCAATAGGCACAATTGAGCCTTTCTAGTAGATTTTCATAGTTCCAAAAACAAAATTTAGATAATGAGAAAACAAAAGTGTTCAGCGAACAAGGTCGTCATTGCAGAAAATTCAAATAAAAAAAATAATAGGAAACTTTAACTCTTTGTACGAATATATTCAATAAAAAAAAGAATTAAAAGTCCTTTGTATTACTACAAACCATTTGACTTTATGAAAAAAAAAGCTTTAATTTCCTACCACTACTTTCCTACCCCACATTTACTTTTTATCATGATTCAACCTAAACCCCACGGCAGCTTTTATGAACATTCAACCTTTGTTTACTCTTACATCAGTAAAAGCATTTAAAGCCGAACTAATCTTATAAAAGTTCGTTGTGTCATAGATGGAATTTTAAATATTTGCAGTAAACTGACTGACTGACTGATTGGCTTACGTGCTCTGGCTCACTCCCAGAACACTAAAGTATTTACATAACAATCACAGAAATTGTTTGTTTAACAAAGATACGATAGAAATACGAGTACAAAGCATTTGCTAAATAAAATTTCCTAAAGTTTGTATTCTTTACAGTGTTTTCCTAGAGGACATGGTTGAGGAAATGAAAAAAAAATATTTTAATTGGTTTTTTTCACATACAGTTGTGTCTTTAGAAATCTCTTTAAGAAGGGTCCATTATAAGTGGTGCATTACTATGCCAATCTGATGTTTTTTAGACTAATGGTTGCTTATTACCTTCAATTTACTAAGCAAATGGAGCTGAAGATCATTTGCCTTAGATTGAAAGAAAATACTTGCACTAACTAATCATTTAAAAAGGAAATATCATTATCATACCATTATAATCTAGCCTTACAGATTTCTTACCTCTGCCCTTAATACCAGACCACCATACCATTACTTGACTCTAATATCAGCAATTCTGAGGAAGTAATAGTTTAAGTAGTGCCAGAATGAACTCGACTTAAACAAAATAGTGAAAAAACTGCTTCAACTGCTCAAACTCAAACTGGTTCCGCAGATATCCTGGTGGTAGTAGCATCACTATAACGCAGGATTCAATAAAATTAACGTGTGGGAAGTCATGTAGAACCACAATTTATCATCAGTAACTTAATAATTGATTAGATATTTTTTAATATGACCACCACAGACTGCCAATAACAAACTTTCTTTATTAGAAAAGTCTTTACTCACATATACATATAATACAAGCACAATCTCATAAACACGGATATTCATACCCAGTAAACATAATTGGTCTATTCACAACATATAGAATAACTTGCAGAAAATTCCATTACGGCAATTGTAAATACTAAATGGAAATTATTCTTAAGAAACGACATTTTCATTGCTTCAAAAATCCAAGAGTGCATTTTTCAAAAAATTATTATTAATAGTTCTGATAAAAAAAACCGACTTCAACCAAAAGCCAATCGAACAGATTACAAAAGCAAAGCAACTATGGGCGGCCACTTTGCTCGTCTGATTTCCAATTAAATCTCTGTGAAAACAAACTGTATGCCACGCTTTCAAATATTTTTTTTTTTCAAAATCGATCAAAAATTGGGGGAGTTATGCGATAGAAAATATTTCAGGAGTGCAAAATGCCTGTCGCGCTATCGAAAAATATTATGGGACCAACTTGCCAGAAAATCCTTTCAAACAAAAAAATTAAAAATCGGTTTACAAATATAGAAGCTATGAGGGCTAGTGAATTGCCCATCCAAATTTTTGAATTGGAAATCTCCTCCTTTTTTGGAGTCGGTTCAAAATTATGATTAAAAAAAATTGGAGAACTTTATTTTTTATAAAAAAAATAATAATTACGAAAGAAATCGTGAATACTGGGATATTTGTACGCCTCCCAGATGTGAGTTCTATTTCTAAAGGTAAGTAATCAATGGTAATTTAATATCAAATTATTTAATTCTATGCAAAAAAGTATAATGATTATACATTTGCCAGCATAATGAAGAAAGCTTCCAAATCGACGGATAGAAATCAAAAAAAAAGATCATCCCGCAATACCAAGCCTGTTCTAAAATAATTAGAAATGATACATATTAGTACTTTTTCCGGAAAGTAATCTCAGTATTTTCATGACTTTCTTGGAAGTTGTTTTTTCCGCTCTCTGATAAATATTTCATATTTCAAGCATATGACTCTGTGTTTGTTGGTGATGCACTTAGATACATATGAAAGGAGATACACTCACGAAGAGAGTTGAGTGTAGCAATACAGAATATAAACAAACATCCTTAACCCAAGCCATATTATCACTGTTAGGAATTGGATAGGGTTTTGTTTGTTGCACACCCTTTAACATATTTAGATAAAAATTGTATTGTGTTTAAGCTATTATTAAAGCAATTGCCTTTTAAAGTTTATAAAGGTTTTATAAAACTGGTACCCTAGAGACATGAGTTATTGATTGAAGTATCTCGTACACACACACTTTTTCTCAAAAATATATGTGATTTTAAGAGGTCCTTTAAGCACATGAACAATTGATTGAATCATCACATCTATACTTAAATTTTATTTGAACATTAACTAAAATAACACATAAATTCTTAGAATTCTTTCAACAAGTTCCTCTTAACTACGAGTACTAAAATATTTGTTTTTCCCAATAAAATATTTCTTTATTAATATGATTTGAATGTTTGGACTGACTAGACAATTTCAAAATTCTGAATTATGAAAACTTTCAATAGATTAGAAACTTTTGGAAAATATTTTTGTTTTATTTTTACTTTAATAGCATATCCCACCGAATGTTATCGATGCCGAATGTTATCGTTCGATGCAACTCAGAACAAAAAGCACCTACCTGATTTCATGGTAATCATCATTAATTAATTTATTTAATCAAGAGTTTATTATTGTGAGGCAAATTTATTGCTTTTTGTTCCGAACTCAAGCGAAAGATAACCTTCGACATCGTGGAAGATGCTGTAAATAAAATAATATAATGAAAAATTGGCTTAGAAATAAATAAATAAATAATGATATTGATAAACTCAAAACAAACATATCGTTGCTTTACTGGAACATAGTCACAAATTAAAAATCAAATTTTTCGAGTAACTGAAGAAAAAGTATCACTTAATATCCTCTTTATATGTTAAAAAAAAGCGTCATGTCTGCATCTTAACCAAAGTGACATATATGAAAAAGTGTCGATATGATATTTCAATTAAGCTATTCTTACATACAACATAGTTATAGCCGAAAAAATTCTAAATATTTATGCTACTAAGGGGAGACTGTATATATAAAGGGTAATTTTTTAAGAGCTCTTGGATTTAAAAAAACATACAATTCAATGTTTTAAGATAATTTCATGTAAATGTTGACCACGGCTACGCCTCAAATGGTTCCTACGCTGGGTCCAATTTTGGCATTCTCTCTCTGACATATCGGCCGGTATACAACGAATAAATTCCTCAATATTGGCTCTCAGTGCGTCAACTGTCTCTATAGACAGTGGGCCTTAACATAGCCCCACTAAAAATAGTCTAAAGGCGTTAAATCGCATGATCTAGGCCGCCAATTGACCGGCCGCAAAGGTAAAATTAACTGTTCAGCCTCTCAATTGGGTCATTGTTTTTCGTGCTGTGTGGCATGTGGCACCGTTCAGCCAAGTCCAGCTCTCCTATTGGACAAAAACAAATTTGTAATTATCGCCCGGTAGCGCTCGCCATTGACAGTAAATTGAGCCAATAAATTTTTATTTTTGTAACGACATTTTTTAAGAAGTGTATTTTTTTAAGTTTTAAATTTTAAACATTTTTTATTTCTTACTCTGTGTTGTTCGTAAAAAACGTCTAGTCTAGTTTTCTTCCATTTTACTGTAAATGGCATTAAGCTTATTGTTGTGCTCTACTTGTTGGAATAGCTTAGTTCGTGCCATTAAAAATAATAACTGTTATTTCTTGCTTTTGTTTTCCGTTTCCTTGTGTTTGTTTTTCTTGTATTATCCTTCGAAGAAAATGTTGTCGTAAGCTTCCTGCTGGCAATAACAAATTTTAAGTAATTGTGTGATGTAAGCTAAAAAGTTTTTTTTGTTATTTTTGTAAGAAAACTTTTAAGTTCTTGAAGTTTGAAGAATAAACTAGCAACTATATCGAAAATTTAACTCCGATCGAAAGTGGTTTTAATTTTGTATATCGGGTATTTAGAGGGCAAAATACGAAAAAGTTTTTCAAAAATAAACCACTTTAAAATTTTTTAACTGGACTTGTTAACTTTAGTAAGTTAATGAAAAAAATTTAAAAGAAAGTAATTTAATATAGAAAATCAAATAGTCTCTTCAGTGATTAGATGAGATTATCTTTTTAAGTATTTCGGTAATATTTATATAAAAAAGTTTGTAATCTTTAAATTAGTTTGAAAAATTAAAGTTCTGTTGCGTTTTTCTATCGGGGTATTGTTGCCAAATTTAGTTTTTCTTTCTGCCAGCCACTTACTTATTGTAACAAATTATTAAAGTGTTAAATAAATTTAATTTATAATGCATTTAGTACAAGTTATGCATTAGTTAAGTTAAATAGTATTGATTTTACGTTTTTTGGAAATAAATAAAATCGATAGGATTCCGAGGAATATAAAACAATATCGACCCGAATTGCAAATGTTCAATCACAACTAATCCGAACGGAATGCATGACACATGCCTATAAATGTTGAGTTCAATTTGATTTCTGTTCAGTAATCGCTTATTTAGTGACTTTAGAAATAATTTATAATATAATAATATTTGATTAATCTTTATTCATATTCTTAAAATTATTATGAAATATTTATTTTTACGTTGTTATTATTATTGTTATTACTATTACTACTATTATTATTAAAAGTTACAGCCGATATTTGAGTCGTCTTATGCAAAGAATTCTTGAAAATTCCTGTTGAAATTTTTTTAAATTATTTTATTTCATATCTGGCAAAATTTCACCCCATTAATCTTTTTGGCCTGTATATACGATTTGCGGGGTGTGTTCAAAAAGCAAAGCGAATATTTGTTTATATCAACAAAAGAAAACTATTTATTCATTACTATTCACATAGTACCCTCCAAGAATTCTCTTCAAATATAGGACAACTGTGCCGACACTTTTTCCAATTCTAGAATTACTTCTGATAAGCTCCATTTGGTGTAGCTGTAAGCTCCTTGAACTGGTCTTTGGCTTCAAGGTTGTCATTATATACTTATAATTTCTTACCAGTTGTGATCTAGGGACTGTTTTCCCAGAAAAAATTTTATACAGTTTTGGAAAAAATTCCGCTGAAAACACAACTCATACCCAAAACATCTGAAAAATTAAATGTCAAAGTCATCGGCAACATCTACAAGAGAGATTTGATGATTATCCAGCTGCATTTTGTTCGCTTCTTTTAACGCTTTCATGAGTTCTTGACGTGCTGGGCCGTTAATATTTCAATTGTTTTGAAGCACTTGAATCCATTTTTCACACAACTTACACAGCGGAAATCGCCGCACACAAAATAGTTCTAGTTTGTATATGTTTAAAAAATACAGAATTGTGAAAAGTTGCAACTGTGAACATATTTTCGGGGACGAGTGCAACAACAGAATAAAAAAAGAAAATCGTCTACTGTTATCCTGCGAAATTCAAAAAGTCACCAAAATTTTTTAACACACATTGTGTGCACCGGAATCTCTAAACAGTCCACATGTTTACTTTATTCCCTTGATTATTTAATTAGACTAGCACAAATTAATGAAACTTTCTCACTCAATACATTCATTATTTAATTTAAATTTTTATTTTTATTTAAATTGGCAGAAAACTTAAATACTCATTGTAACGCATGCTGCTGACTTGCCAAAAAAAGGAAATAAGTTTGTGGTAAAAGAGAAAATTTTAAATCGGGGCAGAGTCACTTTGGTTCATATAAAGGTCCGATATAAAATTGTAAAACCAAAACAAGTTTATTTAATTTTTCACCTGATCCCAAGAGTTGAGAGATGTTTTAAAAATCGTCTTTGGCATCTCTTTGACGGTTTCTATAATCGGCGGTTTCTAGATATACCAAAATTTTCTAGTCATTCTAATACAGGGCAGTAGCGTCTTTTCACTACGGCCCTTTAAGAGACGCCACGTGCTGGTTCAAGAGAATATATTCCATTAAGCGATGTTGCTAATCTACCGGACTTTACATCATTACTCCGGAATTATAGGTATGCAGTTTCTAACGTGAAAATTAATTAATGAAAGTTCATGGAGCAGGCATCAATGATTGTACAAGTTGCAAAGTATTGCTGAAAAGTACTTAAAGTAGTTGGTAGACACGCGAGCCCATTCACAACAAGAGATATTTAAACTTTTTTGGCAAAAGAATCTTAAAATATTAAATAGTTTCGGAAAACGAAAGTTTGAATTAATGTAGCTTCTAAAAATAAAATAGCTTCTATATAACTCTCCACTTTCTGCTGTTTATTTGACGATTTAACCTACCATTAAAAGTTAAACACTTTTGTGAAATATGTAACACCTAGGGGTATCTACCCCCGTTTCAGGAAAGGATCAAATATATTCTTAGAGGAATGGTAGCCTCCCAAAAAATTTATTCTTATGGAATTCCTAATTTACTTGACATTCCTCTTCGTTTAAGGCTTACAGCTCACTCAGAAAAGTCCTAAAGGGTTGTAGGCCCCCTAAAAAATTCTCTACCTACGCCCCTGTCTTGCTGCACTTAAGATATTTTCATAAAAAGTTATATAGAATAAAATAATAGTAAAGCAGTATTGCATTTTATTTCAAATTTAATTGATGAATATTTATTTAAGACGAAAGAAAGTGTTATTATATAATTAAGATTTTTTCTCACTAAACATTTTGATTCGTCTGACTTTTATATACCATATGCCTTTTACTGGTGCGACGAATTGATTTTTTTCTTAGATATTTTGTCCTGTATAACTTCGGAAAATGTAACTTTATTGAATCGATTTTCATAATTATACAAAGGCACGCACATAATACAAACACATAATAAGAGGTAGTTTTTTCCCCAAAGGTATATATTTTTGTAATTAATCTGGTTGCACATTTTCCTTGTATTAAATTTGTGAACTTTAATTTTTTATTATCACGCATTGTATACTTATAAAGGAATTTGTTTTTATTAAAGTTTTCTTGCTCATTTTTATTATAGTTTTGGAAAGTCACGTTATTATTATTTATAAGGACGTTCATGTCCAAATATAAACTCAAAGTGAAGAAAATTTAAAGGACACAGCAAACAAATTAATAGAAGTTTAATTTACCTTAGTTCATTTTATTTTTCATTTTTTCGTATGGAGTTGCATATTGTGGGCAAATTACTGCTTCCAATATCGATCGAAATTCGCATATAATTCAAGAAAATTTTATTTGAAATTTATACCGATATCGAATGCTCTAATTTATTATATAACTCCCGCAAATGGTGGAATCACGCTAATGTCAACTTACAATAAAATGAGTAAACCAGCGTTTTAAATACAAAAATTTTTTATATGAACTCTCTAAATAGTGAACAACGTAAAGACTATTACGTGGAATCTTGGGAGTCTTGGATCGAAAATTTGTGGAATTCTCCATATATTTAATTACTTTAACACAAAACATGTTAAGGTTCAAAAAGATTCCGAATTTGATTTAAAACAATTCAATGATGGCATATTCAAGGAAATCGCAAATAAAAAAATTCACATTTTATAAATTGCTTTAGTTTTAATAAAAACACCAAATTGGTTAACACAAAATGTTCGTGTTTTTCCAATTTTCAACTAAAATGAAATTGATATTTTGAAGACATTTAAAAAAATATGTATGGATTAATTTTGCAAGCCATCACTGGAACTTCTCACTAATATCAAGTTCAAGTCGAGAGAAATTTCCTAAGCATTTGGAAAAACGGTGTATTATTCGACGATTAAGAGATTTTCAAAAAATATTATTGGGCTAGAATCATTCTTGAAAGTCCAAAGAAGTGACCCTATTTAGAAAAACGATTTGAAGATAGTGATTTCTTTAAAAAGACTGATCAATTGTAAAATTAGATATACATGCCAAAAACACTCTTACATAATGTCTACTCTTGATAAATTTGCATCATGATATAAAATATAACGCCGCAGACCAAATGTAAATTTTTCATTAATAACAATACATAATGAATCACTTCATGTGAGTCGTCGTGAAGGAAACTTGTTAAAATAATATTAATTTTAAACACTTTCTTTTCCGAAAATAATAAATAAAATTAAATTATTTCAATCCTGCCGATTTTATTTATAACATCAGTTTCAACATTCATCATTTTTTCAAAAAATAAAAGCCTTATGTATGTGATAACGTCCTAAATATTATTCCCCTAAATCGATGTAAATTTCTCAGTAAGATTAGATTAGGTTTCAATAGCAGCAACCAGATGTTTGAAAGGTCGAGTACTATGTTTGACTATTCTGTTTTCAGAAATGGGTAGGGAAAGTGTAATTTTACTTATTTATAATTCAAATATAGTGTAATGCACGATATAATAACATATACATATTTTTTCACATATTCACATATTATCCTGCCTGCGAATTGTTGAGATCATCGTTTTTATAAGGGAGTTTTAACCCTTTCACTTTCATGGTGATCATGTATCCTAAGAAAGATTTTCCAAAAACTACAACCTACCAAAGGAATACCGAGAAGTAAGCCAGTGGGACATATTGACCGAGTATATAACTTGTTTCTGAAGGACAAAAGATATGCAATAATTTGGACGCCGAGTATTTCATCTACACGAACAAATTACTTACATTTTAAAAACTCTCTGCTTAAAATAGAAGAGTTAAAGGATTAAAAAGAAACGACATAATATTACGAATACAAAATGACATTTGGCATAATGATGAGTATAGCAGACCGTGAGCTCTGCTAGATATATCACAATGACGCTATAATATTAATAAATTGAGTTCACACCTGATAAATTTTTATACATAATATAAATTTTAAATTCTTAAATAGTAAACCATATATAGCGACTTAATAAGTCCTAAATAATATTTCAATGTACTTCAATTATTACAATACATTTTCTTTTTTAGCAATTACTCGAACCAAATAATTTTGTTATATACATATATCCTTTTTTCTTGTCTATTTAAGCTGCTAAATTCAATTAGATTAATTAATATACATAAAATTCAAGTAACATAAACAATCCAATCAACCTTGTTTTGAAAAGTAGTTTCTATTCCTTTTTAATTACAAATATATGTGTAATCAAGCATAATAAGGATCAAACGTACCATAAAACTAACATTAATTAAACTCAAAATAGGTGTGTATGTATGGGTGCACTTGTATACAGTTCCGTATTTTGCCAATACGTCAATAAAATACAAGTACTAGTGTGTTTGTAATATACAATTACATTAACTAATACAAATATTTATGTACAGATGTGTTTGAAAATGCCAAACAATACAAACAAATAAATTGATACATATGCACACACACATCCAAGAAAGTTAACAACAAGAAAGTAAGAAAGAAAATCTTCAATTCAATCAAATTGAATCGATACTTTATAAACAAATAGAACATAGGAAAGCACACACAGCCCTCACTTCAATAACGAGTGTAGATTTATGCCTCGTAATCATGTATAGACGACAAATACCAAGTAATTTATATAAACTTACTGATGTAGAAAGCATTCATATAAATAAAGGGTGGCGCAAAGTAATGTCATAATTTCATCTGGTTGCCATTTTATTCTAGATTAAAGAAAATACATCTATTTTCATAAAAAAGCGTAAAATTGATATGAATACCGCCCAAATGGCGCCACCTTACAGTTTGATACATAATGGCGTCGTTATTTGGCATTTTGAGTTGTTTCTCGCAAAACATTTAGCTCCAAATTGGCAATTTATTCTTTAATAAGAGCTCTTAAGACTCATAAGGCTCGTGATTTGTTATGGTAAGCGCGTGATTTTAAAAAGTTCCTAAGGAAAAAGTCTGGTGCTGTTAGATGTGGCGATCTGAACAATTAGTTCAAATCTCCAACACGATTACTCGACCTGGGAATCGGTATTCCAAAATCTCCATCGTTGCCCGAGAAGTGTGAGCGGTTGCCCCGTCTTGTTGAAACTAACAATGACTGAGATCTAATGCACCAGCTTGCGTCAAAAAAAATCGCGGTGGTGCCATCGACATCTTAAAAAAAATAAAGGCTAATCACTTTTCCCCGTAATTGCCGCACTACCCAATCAATTTGATGTGTTTGTAATGGCTTTTTATACATTTCATGTGGATTCTCTGTGCTCCAAAAGTGCAAATTTAGTTTGTTAATGTAACCACTTAAGTGGAAATTGGCTTTTTCCTCATGATGATTTTTAATACGATGTCATTATCTTCTTGTACCAAGTTTTAAAGAGTATGGCAGTTATGGTTAACTTCGTGCGACGGGCAGCAGTCAGCAATTTGTGAATATTTAATTTACACTTTGAAGGGAAACATTTTCAAATCTTTCACCAAAATTCGTTGCAATCAACGTCTGCTGATGTCTTATTATGTGTGATGTTTGTGGATTCTCTCTGATGTCGTCGGCGACACCAATTATATATACGGTCGAACGAGCAATACGGGTCGACCACTTCTTGCGACAGCTGTAGTCGATCCAGTTTGCACGGGGGGCCCAGCCAAACGCTTAAATGTTCGAGCACATGGACCACGACGACAAGGAAAACGGCGACGAAATTCACGTTTCCTTAAAACAGTAGACTTACATTTTGTGCAATAAGCAGTAACAACAACTCCACATTCTTGAGATGTGTATCCGCCACCTTGTACATACACGTAGTATGTACATATATCCACACAAAAAAAAAGATTTATTATAAAAATGTTAAAAGTTACAACAATAAAAACGTTAAGAAATGAAGTAATACATTGTGAGACGTATTGAAAATTTCTTACTATAAAAGATTTTTCTTATTTATAACCACAAAGTCATTACATCTATAACCATTAATTTAAAGGAGTTTTTTTTAAGTGCAACAACATTTTGTTGATCAATTTATAAAACAGTCTGTTTATCGCTGCAATTTAAAGAAATTTAAGTCTTTTGCATAATTGTGTTTTGTCTCCTAATAAGTTTAGGAACACCAATTTATCTAACACATTTTTTATCTTTCAATGAGCATAAAATATTACATTTCAATTCGTAATGTATATATATACCTCAGGGACCTACCGGCTTTATAGGGATGAAAAAGTGGCGACATAATCATAAAATATTCAATATGAATAACGAATATTAAATGAATAATTAAGATTTGTTATTCGGAATCATCTCCCCAATTATAGTATCAAATTTTTTTATTATTTATTGTGGGTTTATATGTTCATCAGTGCAATTCAGACGGTTTGTGAACATTCAATACATTTTACTTGGCTTAAAAATACAATATAAATATTTGATTATCATTTTAAAACCGTGTTTTATAAAAATTAGAAATAGTTCCTGCATCTTAGGTCTGTTATAAAACAAAAATTAGTTAAAAATTTAATGCAAATTGGAAAAATTAATTATTCGAAAATCAAATGTATCTAAATTATCTATGGATATATGTATATTAGGGATTCAAATCGGGACCAATTTTTGCAAGTCCCAAGATTAGGGATTTCAAAATGTTGAACCCCGGAATTTTTAGAGACCACAGAATTTTTCTAGATTTCATTGCAATATAAAATCAAAGATATTTTTTTATGGAAGTATAACATGAGCCATTTTATTTAGCTACAATATAAAAAATTATATGTATTTATTTGTAAATTTGGTTAAAATATTATTCAAGCTTGAGGTCTTATTTTGTGGTTAAAAAAAAATTATTTAAAATTATTGATATTTCGATACTCATTGAGTATCATCTTCAGGACAAAAAAAACAGAATTGTCCTGTATTAATGAGGCATAAATTATGCCCAAAATTATCGGCATTTTCGCGATAGGGATTGGCATTCTCAACATATATACACAGATTTATCAGAATCTATTGAATTCACTTTGGAACTTTTCGCAAGTGTTAATATTAAAGCCTCGCACTTTTTTAGAAATGAAAATGCCATTAATTGTTCTCATTCAAAATGAGTTTTTTAGATAATAATTCTAAAGAAATTTATCTTAAATGATAATAATTCAGAGTCAGAGAGATGTTTTTTAATTTAAGGAAAAAAAGACTAAAGACTTGTAGACACCAGTTGCAAAAGTGCGAAATATTAATAAAAAGTTAGAAAAAAACTTTACATAAAATGTGGTAAAAAAGTTGCTGCAACTTTTTTTAATGCAAAAAAAGGGTGTCATGTGCTAATTCTATTTTTATGTCCCAAATGAAGCCAAATAATAAGCCTAACAAGAAATATGATAAATTGGCAACAGTGGTTATATTCAAGAGGTCCGGAATATATGTATATAACTGATTGTTTGATCAAGTCAAGCCGATTTATATCCACAGTCTTCTTATGATCACAAACACAACGAACACAAATACACCATCAACAATATTGATATTTTCAATTTATACATTTTTTAAATTAAGGAATGATTTGATTTCCGTTTACTACTATCAAAGTGAAATAAAAAAAATTAGATTGAAAATTATTTTCAAATAACAAAAAACTTAAAAGAACTAATCATTTATTAATATCATTGGAACTAATATCTTTATCTAATGGGTAACAGTTTTTTGCTTTTAAAAAGTGTATAATTTTTTGGCTTTTCAAAAAGGGAATTTAGTGGACCTTAATGAGCACAAATTTATTATCTATGTCTTTCTATATTTTATTTTTTATAATTTTTTTGGATTTCGCCTTTAAAAAAATATACAAGATCTTTTTTATAATTATTAACTTATATACAATTTCTCTTACTGTTCTAGTTCAATATCTAAAATTGATTTATCCGATTGTAAGTGGGACTGACAGAATTCGATTGGCTACAAATTCGGTTAATGCAACAAATCTACTTCTTGCTGTATATGTATACTATAAATAGTTTATAATGTCTTTGGCTTAAATTTTGTTTTCAATTCAGTGTTCGAATACTCTTAAAGTAAATGAAGGATCCTGTTAGTTACTTTCAGATTTTATACATCTATTACAATAACAAGTATGACTACAACTTTTTATCTATGTACTTTTAATATCTATGTTTGTAGCTTTATAAATTTGTAATAGTGAGTCAGCATGAGGTTTATTTGCAAAAAATGCATTAAATGAACTAGTACTCGTAAGTATGTGTGTGTGTATTTAAAAGCGGAAAAGGAAACAAATAAATAACTCAAGTTGGTGTCGGATGAATCAAATATTTGATGGTCGTTCCCTTTATAAATTATAATATTGAGTGGACTGCAAATTGGTAAACCATCAGAGATCTAAAGAGCCATGTTGATACATATAATGATGATTTATTTCTTATCATTCTAATGGTAATTTGCTTAAAGCAATTATCTTTTAAGCAATCACTATTCTTTTTAGTAAAACATTTACTGAATTAGTTTTTGTATTTACGGCGGACAAAATGAAGTGAAACTTATAGAAAGTATGTTTGCTTATCCTAGTCGAATAGTAGTTATTTTGAAAAAAAATATAGCATGTAATCTAGTGGTTATGTTTTTTTACATTTGCCTAGTCTGACTATAGCTTTAGAATAGAGATAGATATTTAAAAGAATTAAATCACAACAGTACACATATGTCATCAGCAAATTCAAGTAAGTTTTGCATTTGCAGCTACTATTACGAACTTAAGTATTCGTACACAAGAATATTGTCTTTAATTATATTAATTATAGTGTAAAGAAAAATTAACAAATTGACAACATAAATATGTTATAGCACTAGCAATAACATAATTTTTTGTTTTCAAAGCAGCCATCATTTTCAAATCTTCACAGAAATTTTTCCTTGACGACTTAATCTAACATAACATGAGTTAGCACTACAATCTCTAATGTGTTCTTTTTATTAATTAAATTGTCAAACTATTTAATTTAAAGAAAAGTTATTGTTTTTAAACTTGACTAAAGACGCTATTAATGGTCTAACTATTTTTTTTATAAAGAAAAATTATTACTTATGGTGAAGGAATAGTATAGAGAGGACAGGTGGCAAAAAGAGAAGACATAGAGAGACAGCTTAAATTTTTTTTGCAACTCTAATATTCCGCCTTTTTTTATAGCAGAGTTGCATCGCCTCTTAAGATGTATGTATTAGCTATTTTATTAATTATTTTAGTTCGCCGATTATTCTGTTAACATTACCGAGGAAGGAGGGCCCTGTGATGTAGTACATTAGTGTAGAACAGTATCAATCGCTACCGGTACTGTTCCGTGACCAGTGCTATGCCTTCATCACTTAAACAGTACAACAACAACGTAAACTCAAAAAAAAACTTATGATATGAGATGTCCTGAAATGGGATCAAATCCAGGTTCGATGAGTGTGATATTCCAACCAGAGTTGTAAAAATTCATGTAAAAAATTATTTTTTACGTTTTTACCGTAAAAAATGTAAAAAATGCGTATAAAATTTAAAAAATAGGTAAAAAAATAAAAAAATTCAAATAATGGAAGCAAAAGATGTGACAAATAAAAGTATCAATAAATTTTAAAAAAATTTAAAAATAGCGATTTAGAAAAATATATTTTGGACTTAGGTGGCAGGCGTATGAAGCTAGCTTGTGAAACCCGCTGGTGTTCTAACCGTGACGCTTGCCAAAGCCTTCTCTCGAATTTACAGCATATGAAACAAATTATTATAAACGAACAACCCAGAAAGGTTAAATCCCCTGTATCTAAACTGGTATTTGATGATGAATTTATTGCAAATGTAAACAAAGAAAAATATTTATTAGATCCCATTTGCGAAACTATTAATATATGCCAGAAAAAGGAAGCGTTCATTGCAGATGCTATGCGTATTTGACTCACATCTGAAACCACAAACATTCCTTTAAGCTGTTTTAAAAAAATTCGAGAAAAGGTGTAAAATGGCTCTAAATAAGTATATATGCTTTAACTGCATATTACTTGCATCCATTTTATGATAATTGCGTATTAAAAGAAAATCACATTGACATGATAAACGAATTCCTCCTCGAAAACTTAAATGGTGATGGTTTAGAAGATTGGTGCAATTCTAAAAAACAAATCTGGTATATTTTCCACTCTTTACGGTAAAGATATTACAAAAAGCGATGTTTTTTGGGCGACAGCTGAAATTAGACACAAAAACTGAGCTTTGTCGGCGATGAAACTACTCAACATTCCAGCATCGTCGGCGCAAATCGAGAGATTGTTCTCCAATTGGGGACAGGTTCATAGTTCTCTCAGGAACATATTATCTTTTCAACATTCCAAAAAATTAGTTTATGCATACTTTTCGTTAAACAATAATAACATTTGCGATGATGACTATGATTAAACATTAAATTCGTAAAGCTTCATGTATACAATAGATTTTTTTAATATTTCTTCAAATTCATGTGAACAGTAACTTTATTTCGAATTTGTTATAAATTACTTACATTTTTATCTACAAATAAAAAGCATAAATTTATAAATTATGTTCATAAATTATATGTACATATGTATTTCTCAAATATTCGTTCATTTTACGAAAGCATCATATCAGATGTTTGCTAAGAGCAATTATTTACTGCCCCAATATAGGGAAAAGAATACATAAAATTGCTTTAATCATACAATCTATCACTAATTATGTTTAGAATAAGGTTAGGAGTTTTTTACATTAAATACATTTTTTACCAAAAAAATTAAAATAATTCAGCACGTAAAAAATTGAATTTTTTTACATGTAAAAAATTACGTAAAAAATGTAATGTATTAAATTCGAACAACTCTGGTTCCAACTATAGAGGTTACAACCTAGCCCTATCATAAACTGCCCAAGAAGTAGAAACAAATGATACGGACTAACTCATATTAAGACTTAATATTAATAAGAACCAGTTTAACTTGAAAAATTTTTAAGACTAATGCGATATGAAGCGGGAAGAAACAAGTTATTTCGGTAACATGTCAAAAACTGTGTAAAAAATGCCAATCCTCACATGAAAAAGATCTGCTACTCTATCATAAAAAGTCTTGAAAATCGTACTGATCCCTATCCACAGAAATTACTAACTTTGTGACAGTTCTCCGTCTATAAGCTTAAAAACTAGGTCCATACTCTTTGTAGTGCGGGAAGGCGGGCATCATTAAGTCGATTTAGAATATTACTATCATCAAAAAAGAAAGGCTATCATCAAAGGACAAAAGATTTCATTAAATAACTTTACTCTTTAAAAATCTGTACTTATTATATACTTCTACGTTTATATTCTCTGAATTTTATACAGAAAAGTTTCTATTTTTCTTCTTTTATTTGTTACCTGTTGTTATTTTGCTTTATCGCAACTCAACTTGCATAAAAAACTTTATTTTCTCTCCTCAAGTTGAACGAATAGTTGTTGCACAATAAGAAATATGGTAGTAAAAAATTCTTTGAAAACTTGATTACAAAATGTTGAACGTCTGTTTTTATATCAATTTGTATGAATGTTCGTGTACATGAATGAATCTGTATTTTTACTATGTAGATAGTTTCTCAACAAGGACATGTCGCTCAACTTTCATTAACCTTATGTAGACTGCATTAGCACCGTAAGCAAATCATATAATTTCAAGTGTGCCACTGTGGCATTCTCTATGGCATCAAAGGCATTATCGGTATCATAGAGACACCTATTGGAAAATCCTTTAACGTCTATTATATTCAGTTCTTTTCTTTCCTCATTTCTTAATGCCTTAAAGAAAAACTAACTTTCACAAAAGTCAAGAATAAAATATGTTCGTGTGTCTATCTTATCTGTATATAAATAAATTTGTTCTGAGAAAGCCAATCAAAAAATAAGATAAAAAAATAATTAAAAGAATAATATCTCTTTGAAAATGATAGTAAATGTGGTTTCAATTATCAAGAAAGAAAAAAAAATACACTTTAAATTTTTACTTTTTAATTATTTACCATATATATATATATATAGATATATATATATATATATATATATATATATATATATATATATATATATATATATATATATATATAATTATTTCAAATTCAAGATATCAAGACATTCAAGATCTTTATATAAAAAAATCACAATTGTATCTGAAGCTAAGCAGCACTTATACCAAAAAGAACTGATATGACATTTTATCATAGTCAAGAAAACAACTCAAGTTATTGAGGAAAAAGTGCTCCTCAATATGCATTTTACATGTGTAATAAAATCAGACTTTTATCTGAAGTTAAGCCGATGTAATCACGATGTAAAGGCTATCGCTCTAAAAATAATTAATCGTATTTTACAAATTGGGTATATATATGTATATAACCATATTGCGTTAGAATAGTGATATATTTAATTCATATTTTTAACAAGTAATGTGTCTGTTTTTTTTATTTTTCTGTTCTATAACAAAATTTATAAGAGGAGTGAATAACTTTTATTTGCAATAAAGATAGATAAGAGTTTTTTTTAATATTACACACTTCAATGAATGCACTTGACAAAGTGAAAATTAAATTTATTAAATTTATATCATTAAAGTGAAAAACCATGCATATATATATATATATATATATATATATATATATATATATATATATATATATATATATATATATATATATATATATATATATATATATATATATATATATATATATATATATATATATATATATATATATATATATATATATATATATATATATATATATATATATATATATATATATATATTACATATATATTTCGGGCCTGTTTGCCGATGTCGAAAGAAAACTTTCTTTCGCAATCTAAGCGAAAGAAAACTGATTTGGGTTTACCTAAATTGATTCTATGCGAACGATGACTCGAACGACAATTTGAATGAAAACGTAAGAGTTTTCATACAAAAATGGGTTTGTCTATTTCGAAGTTGTTGTCAACTTTGCGAACACAAATTTCAAAATCAGGCACCAGTTATTTTGTGTTCGAATGACAATAATTTTTTGAAAAAATATATAAATAAACAAATATTTTATGAAAAAAATTTTTAATAACAAATAGCTTTTTTAGTTGTGAGTACATACATACATTCATACATATGTATGTACATTTGGGGTGGGTTATTGCCTACATATACATATACATATATGTACATACATACATACATAGGTACTTATTTTGTATTTGCTACTTGCAAAAATGACACATATTGTTTGCAGATTTGAAATCTGATTTGAAATCTAGAACCAAAAAGACAACAAAAAAGTATGCAGGAAACAGGTGGTTGTAATTATATTTTTTTATTTTGTAAACTTTTAGTTTGTTTTGGTTACATTTTCTTTATTTCGACAGCTGATTAATTTCAAAAGGAGTTGCATTTGACTTCAAACAATTTAGTAGTATTTTTTGTATTTTTAGAGGAAATTGCTGTAAAACAATTATACTTATAAGTTGGCACTACTTTGCTTTATTAACACGTAAGATACAAAAATTGACTGACGTAAGTAGCTGCGAACGAAAGTGAGTGACATAGACAAACTCAAATTGATTCGAATGTGAGTGACTAGCTTTCTTTCGCATGAGTTTTCTTTCGACATCGGCAAACAGGCCGTTCATTTTCGTCAAGAACGACATAAGTAAAATAAGCCCCTACTTTTGAGTTAGAAATATGTAATTAATTGCCATATCTTAAATTGAAAACTTTGTACTTTCTGAAAAACAAATTTCTTGAAGTTAAGTTGTGTTCGTGAAGCTAATGAGTGATGTATACGTACATATACATATTTATGTATGTGTATTAGAGTTATCAATTATTCGATTTTTTCCATTTTTTAAATACATTTACATACATATATCTGAAATACTTGAATGCAGATAAATACCAACACACAGATTAATTGGAGAACGCTTACAAGTATCAAAATTTAATAAAAACACGAAGAAAATATTAACAACACATATTTTATAATTGTAATAATTAATGTTCATTATTCCATGTGTACAAAGGAGCAATTAAATCTCTATGTACTCATATGTAGTATTTATATATTAGAGATTTTTATATTATACTATAATATTGATTGGTAAATTTGTTTGAGGATCATAATTTATCCTATATGCTTTGGGAAAAACTCTTTCCTACTTCTATATCAACTCTAATCTGGATTTCGCTAAATGCACCACAAGATTCCCTAAATGCAACAAGATTCAATATAATCTGTCCATTTAAAATTTTCTGGACGAAAATAGATACAATATAACTTTTATAAGTTTGAAAGAAACGTAGGAAGATAAGCAAAAGAATTGTATTTCTTGCGAGGTTTGCTTCAGTGTTCTTACTCAATAAGAACACTAGAGATGGCCGAAACCGATTTGTATACAAATCAAATTCGACGTGGGATGATGAAACATCATTCCAAATTAGCAAAAGAAGATTACAAGCCTTCTCATAATCTTCTTTTTTCTATCGCGTTTTTCACGATGGTATCCTTTTTAAGCTGATTCAAATCACTGTTTTTTATGGATTAACACTCAGGGAATGTCCCTACTCATGCAATGCATTGTGTTGAAACTAAAAAATATGGTATGGGAATGTAGTTGGTAGGAGTGGTGTTTGGGAACATTCGATTTTAAGCTTTGCAGGCTGAAAGTGAGAGAAAAAACTTCTCCAGGCAGAATATTGCACATATGAATTGTCCAGGTAAAGAACAAATTCTATCTTTAATGCGTAGTGCGATTCTCTAGTACATCGACCACTAATGGATTCGCTCTCAATGAAGAACATGTAGTTTACAAAAAGGAGCGGGTATCAGGCACAATTTCAATATTCTCATTAAAACACACGTCATTGAAATAACTATAAAATAACGTAAGACACGCGATACACACATAAAGTTTCCCTAACTGCTGCCAATTTCCACAATTTAGTTGGAAAGGCTAAGGTGCTTCCTGTAAAAGACCGCGGCGAGAGCATTGTAAGAGCTAACGGACACTTATTTTGATAGCAAAATTTGATCGTTTAAGATAAGTTTTCTATCTTGTTGGTATTTTGGTTAATAAAACACAATAATTAAAGACATGCTTTAACACTCGCCCTTTCTAAATGTTTATAGACTAAATAATATGTTTCTCTATTTACCATAAACCAACTCTGTATTTATTGACAATAGAAACTTAGGAAAAAGGTTTCTTCTATAACGTAAAATTAATGGCAAAGTTTCAGCCCAATAAATCAAAGGCGCACAAAAAGTTTGTCACAACCCATCGTCGATGTTCTTATATTAACGAAGTGGAAACTATTTATCATTATACAACGCAACCCGCCTAGGGACGTATACGTAACATATTTAACAAGGAAACAGTAGTTGCAACTGTTGCTCATACGTGCTGAAAAGCCAAAACAACAAAAGAAAACATTCAACGTTTTATGTAAAACTCAAATTGGCACAATTGCGTTTTTAACGCACATAAAATGACAGTAAATTATTGTGGTCTGTACGGTCTTTTTTTAGTGACCTACAAAGATGTAAAATAAAATTCGCATACTTTGAGGGTTTAACTGAAACAATGAAGTTAAATGAAAATTTAACAATAGTGTGTTTTTCTAATATGTACTTTAAAGTATAATTTATTTATATTCACTAGAATTTTGCAACAACACATCCATAATATTTGTTCAAAAACAATTAAACATTTAAATATGTTTCCAAAAATAAATTTAGTAGACTAATAAAATATTAATTCAATTGTTTTAGTTTTAACTACACAAAAATATTTCTAATTCTTAATAAACTTTTTGAAATTGTGGTATATTATTGAAACGACACACCACATATAAATGAAATCAAAACTACATTTAACTACAAACTATACAAATATTCTTCAGAAATTAAGTTTTTCAATCAAATAAGTAATTAAAAGCCAAATTCCGCGTACAATGCTTTTGCATTTTTTGTTACAGTAGAGGCTCGAAAAAGTTAAGTAGTTTGTTTTGAGGGTGCTTAACTTTTCCGAATTCTTAACTTTTCCGTGATATGAAAAATGCATGTGTTTATACATGTATTTATACATTGTATATATATTATTAATATGTATTTAATACACATGTATATATGTTTGTATGCAAATGTATTAATTTTTAGCTTTTAAAATAGGACCACTTACTGGACAGTTTCTTTCACGTTGATATAAGAACCATTTGTACAGCTGCTTCTCCAAATCTACGAATTCTGCCTTATGTAGAGTCTTTCTCTCAATTTCGTCACATGTACCTGACACTGCAGCATAAATGTTTGCTTTGTTTCTTTTAATTTTAGAAATTGAAGATTCAGAATCATGAAAATCCATGGCCAATCGATTAGCCAAAACGCCTTCATCTAATTTTTTTAAAATCTTGCATTTTTCGGCAACTGATAACCTTTTTTGCTTACGTGCTGCTGACATTGTTACGATCAAAAGAAAACTAATAACTGATGCAAAAATAGTATGAAACATTACGTACGAATGTAAAGAATTTTTTAACGGTAAATGACGATTGGATATGTGTTGAATTTTTTATGCTACCCATGTACTTATATAGTACTACATATATTAATGCAACAATCGACATACATATAAGAATTCAAAATGATGTTAAAAATAGAAAAATTAAATAAAAACAAAAATTACTCAAAAAAGTTAAGAAGCACTTAACTTTTTAGAGTTCCGTATGGTGACAGAAAGCTGCTTAACTTTTTCGTATTCTTAACTTTTGCGCGTCTTAACTTTTATGAGCCTCCACTGTATTTAGTTTAATAAAACAAATACTTTACAAGGACACTTTAAATTTAAATTTATTTCTATATAACAACACTTGTTGAATTTTTCTAAAATTTCAGACATTCAACAAAAATGTAACGATTCTCATTAAAAAGTTGAAATAAAATAAATTTTTATGACCAAAAAGATTTTAAGAACAATGAATTTCATATACATATATATATAAATTAAAATAATATTTGTTGAACATTATGGAAGCTATTATATCATCTTGAAAATATTAAAGCAGTCGTTGTAGCTCACGCTTGTTTAGTTTGGTCGGAGACATCGGCTTAGAAATGCCATTTTGAATGGCTGTAGCACCCTTCCCCTGGAATTTAGTTAACTAAAAAAAACATATTTGCCTTAAAATATAAAATATGTCTCACTACGAGACGACGAGTTCCTAATTAGCCTCCGCAATCAAACATTTATGAATGCGATTGCGTTAAAGCTCTTTAGCCATTAGTACGCTTTATATGCACAAATATATTGTATCATGTGAGAAATATGTCAATGCGATTGATTAGCGGTTGTCATTCCATATAAAATAGGAAGTTAGAATGCTCCTTAACATTTACTAGTTAATATCGTTAAGAGTTTTCTATCAGTTTGCCTCATTTTAAAATGATAAAAAAATTGCTATATTTTATTATTCAAGCTTATTTAAGTTTTACAAATTCTTCAGAGGAAGAAGATACCCCAAAAGGTATAGAAATAATAGGATAATATTGTATTTGTAAGACTCCAATAAAGACCTTAAACTTTAATAACTAAATATAATAAATAATATAAGGAGGTCGAGAAATACATACATATGTAAATATAAAGAATTTTCGTAGTAAAGGTTTTTTAATATGCATTTTTATTATTTCGTAGTAAAGATTTTTTAATATGCATGTTTATTATCGTTCTTACGATTTGTCACACACTTTTGCCTAATAAGAACAATTGTTATCTTAATTGTTAGTCAAACAAATTAAGATTTTTTAAACAAAACAATGCCTCCAGCTAAAAAAATTTTAAATTCTAATTTTATAAGGTCAAATAAAATTTTATAATTAATAATAGAATAAATATCTGAATTTACTTTTACTGAACATTTGACATTTACTATTTTTTAGTCTTGCACTACGAGTATAATTTGTTGTAGGCATCACTGATACGATATTAAACAAAGTATTGCCATGAAACCAACCCGAACCTTGCCCAATTTTTTACACGCACATATACGTATTCACGTGGAAACTGTATACATATTTGTAATTATATTTAAATCAAAAACCAAAAATAGGCATTTATTTCTTCATTCACATGTTTAAACCAATAAACTTACATACATACATAAATATTTAAATATATATTTTTCTAATGAACACTCGTTTCGAAACAATATTTCATTTTTTATGATGTTTCTTTGTTTTTGTTGCGACTATTACAAGAAAACAATTATTAAAACAGCAGAAGCATGATACTTTTCTTGCCTTTTTTGAAAATCTGCCAAAACAAGAGGCAAAATGTTTCAAATAGCAAAAGTATTGGAAACTACGAAAAAAATTGTATTGAAACAGAAAACAACAATGTTTAAATAATTAATAATAACATAGAACTAATGTTTCGATTTTGATCATATTTACACAATTATTAAAATACGGAAGTATTAAATTAATTTCCATGAACAAAACAAAAATTTATATAAAAATATAAAACATTTGTTCAAATAAAAAAATTAATTAAATGTTATATTTAACCTAAAACAAAACGATAAGCAACTTTTTATTTGCAACTTACTTTTTGTAATTTATTTTTCTAAAATAATTTTGCCTGTTTTTAAGAGCTTTGAAATTTAAGCGTTTTGCGGCTTTTTTATTTTTACGTACTCCTTTTACAATTCACTACAATTTGTTTTTTATGTTTTTAAAAAAATTTTTGCGGTGTTAGAAGAAAGTACCGTTACAAAAGAGCTTCTGACACAAGGTTTGATTCTTTGCGACTAAATAGAACCGTTGTAAACAACTATTTCAACCCCTCTGAAACGTACGAAAGAATATTTTTACTTTGTACGAGTATTATTTTCATTAGGCACACACACGCACATACAACGACACCCATGCACACTTATACTCATACACCCTCCCATCGAGCAACCCCAGCAAACATATGAGTTTGATCTACAATTGAGTACAATTTTATGAAAAACTTTTTCCCTAACCCGGTACACATAAGGTCAAACGTATGACAAACAATGGCTTCATTATTTAATTTTAACTTGAACAGAGGTATGAGACATAATCTGAACAAAATTGAGAACAAGGGTTTGACAAATATAAATGGAACTTAATTCATTTAAATAATTATTTTATTTTGTAAGCACAAACAGTTTTTCCTAATACAAGACTTTAAAATTATTTTCACTCGTATAAATAAATAAAAAAACTTTAAGCCTCGAGTTCGGCCCGGATTTATCTGATTTTGCAATCCCAGGAAAATTGCTTTAAGACAAAGAAACCTCAATAGAATGTTTTTCTTCATAAATCGTGAGAAATAATTTAAGTTGAAAGTTTTTGCAATTTACCCCCAAAATTTTATAAACAATAATACGAGTAGACATGTGTAAAACATATAAGATTAAGTTGAAAATAATAAATACATATCTTTTTTTCTCTTGAGAACATTATTTCAAATCATTCTGAAATGTTTGACATTTGATATACAGACGCATGAGGTTTTGAGCACAAGCATACGTCTTTTCTTTCTTTCTTGGGAAATGTATTTATTCTCAATTTATTCTAAAATATTTTTCAAATGCGGAATAAAAATATGTTAAATTATTTCATTGCAGATATTTTTTTCATGCTTTGAAATAAAAAACTATTTGATTTATTTAATAACATCAGCCTCATCTCAAACTTACGGTTTGAATAACCAATATTTTTCGAATGTTCCACATTGTGTTTGTTGGGAAGTCATTTCATCTGAGAGCAGTGTTGCCAAAAATTCGTTATTGTCTAATCAATATCAACCGAAATCTAAGGCTTATAATTATTATTTTATTTCAACTTTTTAAATATGGTTGTCAGGGCTTTAACTGTTCATTTGCCGATATATGATTGGTTGCAAAACGAAAGCCATAGTTTGAAAAATCCGATAAATTTCAAAATTAGGTGTTACTATCTGCCTACATATTTAATACAACAAGTTCGGCTTTTTTTCGGAAGCATTCAATGTCTTCGACGAGAAGCTATCCCGCTATAAAAAATAAAGGGTAATAATAATAATAATAATAATAATAATAATAATAATAATAATAATAATAATAATTATAATAATAATAATAATAATTATTATTATTATTATTATTATTATTATTATTATTATTATTATAATAATGATATTTAAAGTGTAACGTATTTATTCTAATAAATATATATTAATAAAACCACCTTCAAAAGGATAACAAACCAACCAAATATTTATTGAGAAAAAATCTATCAAAGCGGCAACACTATCAACGATTACTTTAGTGTTGTCTTTAAAATGTTGACGACATTCATACCGACAACGATGTTGATAATAATTGTGTTGTTGCTTTACTAGTGATAATGAAGTTGATAACAACCCCAAATGGTTGAGTGCTAGAGAATTCAAAAACAGAAAACCGAATATTTTTCCTATGTAAACAACCGGTTTCGAATAGTTTATATTTTTGTATTAATTCAATAAAGGGCTTCTATACTAAACTATAATTAATAAGTTAATCTGGACTAAGTAATTGATAATTTTTTATTGTGTACATACAAATGATTTCTTTTTTTTCAAACTATAAAATAAAACAAACAAAATAATAAAATCGGTTTTTTTCAAATAACTTGATAATCGGGTTTTGATTGTGTTCGTCTTTCGAATGAATACTCTATCGGATGCTACACAGAAGCCTAAAATGTTTGAAATCATAAAGAGATAGCTTTGGAACCAAAAATAAAACTTAAAAAGTCATTCAGTTTCAAACAAACAAACAAAAATCATTCAAAAGTTATCAAAATGCTTTTTGAATTACAAAAAAAAAAAATATTGTTGCAATGTGTATGTGTATTAAGTTTGATAAAAATGTTGGCTGGGGCCTGATTTGAGCTTTCTTCACTAGTTACCATTTGTATGGTTCATACCCACAACAGAAGTGCATGTGGAGAATACAGGGTGATAAATAACCTTATCTTCTGGGAATTTGATTAATTTTCCTTGAAAACAAATCAAACCTAAAAACTTAAAATAAATAATGTCTTTATTTTCTTAAATTTAGTTGAATAAATTCAAATGAGAATGGGTATGTGTATGTATGATTTCCGATACGTTAATCTTGCATCCTGGCCATATTACAATTCTTTCTTACGTCTTCTAAGATTCTACGGTATCCATGTCTAAAGGTATCACATGTTGGATCAATTTATGCCTCTAAGAGGTTGACTTTTCAAAGTCATTAAAATCGTTCCGAAATTGGCCAGAAATAGAAATTAAAACTGTTATTAAAAAAATTTTGTACATTGAAATTATGAGGAAAAACCTAGGAAATCAAACGCGCAAGTTAAGCTACACTAATCAAACATTTAAATACAAACATATATATATATATATATATATATATATATATATATATATATATATATATATATATATATATATATATATATATATATATGTACGAGTTGTTTCTTCATTTTATGACTTAATATTATTAGAAGTTTTGCGTCATAACTGATATAATAAAAGTGGTTTATTCGATTATGCCGAATACTCCGCAATAAATTTTTCCTTTAATATTTTTTAAAGTATTTAAATTCGAAATTCTTAATATATATACTGCATTTTGAATTGAGTTTAGTAATAATAATCCGTGCCAATAATTAATGGGGAATTTTAATAAAAACTTTAAAAAGCTTTTCCACAGTGTACCACAGTGTTGTACCACAAATATATGGTGGAATTCTGCCACTGGGCGAGAGATAAGGTTTGCACACTTACAAATTTCTTGATTCATTAACGCTGTTATCGCTATGTTCAAAAAAACCGATTTTTTACACTGCAAAAGTACATATGAAAAAATATGAATTACTTTTGATTATCAAAACTTAAATAGAGATAAAGAATTTTATAGCTTTTTGTATTAAAAATTTAACGAAAATAAACAACATAGTTGAAGCAATCAAAAGCGCAAACTATCAATAATGTTTGCCCGAGTGATTATTAGAACTTTTTGTTATGTTCATCAGATATCTACATATGTAGAATATTCTCAAATTTATAAATCTATGAAATATTATGTAGGTTAGAAGAATAAGCAAAATTTTTTAGTTATATATTGCATTATATAAAAAACATAAAAATATATAAGTACAGCTCGGCGTATTGAAAAATTTTTGTAATCATTTGCTACTTAATAAATTTTGTATATCTTTTATTTTATTATTTTATTTTATTATATTATTAATGGCGTCAATATTTCGATGCCACTTTGAGCGTCTTTTTCAGAGATTTTTTTTAATTTTTTCAGTAGAAGACGCCCAAAGAGTCGTCGAAATATTGAAATTAAATAAACTTGTTTTTTTATGAAAAGACCTAAAGCTCGTTAATAAAATAAAAGATATATTAAAAAAGGTCGAGAAAAAAGTGTAAATTAATTTAATAAATTTTTATAATTTTTTTAATAAAATTTTTTAAGTTTGTAATTAAATTTAATTTCCTGCAGTATTCCATCATACGAGTATTGAATGTATTTATGGTAGGCTAACAATCATATGATAGTGTAAAAATGAGCCTTGAAAGTAAAAAATAATTGTTCGAACTCTGATTTAACTAAAATTATCAAATTGTTTCAATTACATATTAAAGAAACTCAACATTTTGTATTTGAAATTTAAATACAGTGACATGCCGTTTTAAGGAATGTTAATTGCCCTTATTATGATTGTCGACGTTACGCCAAGTCGTGAGATCGTTATCGAGAACTATTAAATATTATTGATAGGATATTACCACTACTATGTCTTATAAAATTACAATTGGTCATCAATATTAGTTAATTATTGGCTACAACGAGTTCAGAACTGCTGTCTTTTTTTACTGTCGACTTGATGTGACGTCGACGCGACAATCATAATAAGAGGGAATGTCAGAACGATTTATTTAACTCGAACAATTACTTTAATCTAATATACGATTTCCTTAATTTTTATCTATTAAAATATATTATTTTGATATAAAGTAGATATATTTTTTTATGTACATTCACAAAATAAATAAAAACTTCACAAACAAAGTACATACTTCAAGTTACATTTAAATTTAAATAATTTTAATTTATATTATGTAACTAAAATCATTTAATTGACCAAAAAATTTCAAATCATAACAATGCAAGAAAGAGAGAAGTATACAAATTATTAAAAACAACTTGTCATAGTTGACTGAAGTTCTAAAGACTTGCTGTTTTAATATATTTAATTTAGCTGTTTGTGTCAGTCATATAATGTATTAGACTTATATTTATATACAATTAATATTAAGTAAATAATGATAATATAATGATATATTTAATAATTATTTGGATTTTGTTATTGTATACACGTGGAGAAAAAAATACGATTAAAAAATTCGTGGACCTATTATTTCTACCAGTACTATATATAAAAGCTCACGCGAAAATAATATCATAATTTTAATTGGTTGCCATTTTTGCAGATGGCGAAAAGTTTCACTATGCTTTGACGTTAATGATGTATTTATATATGTATATAAAAAATCAGTTGTATACAAGCCATAGAATGATACACAGCTCAAGAACGTGAAATTATTGTTACTGCTTATTTGACAAAATGTTATGTTTATTGTAATTCGTTATCGTTTTCCTCGTCGTCATGTTACGTGTACTCGAACAATTAAGCGTTTGGCTTAGCGCCTCGTGCAAACCGAGACCACTACGTATGTCGCAAGAAGTGGCCGACCTCGTATTGCTTATTCGACTGAGAACATCGTTGCTTTTGTCGTCTACGTCAGAGAAAATACACAAACATCAACGAGACGACGATACACACAATTAGTTATCAGCAGACGTTCATTGCAACGAATTTGGGTGAAAGATGTTTCCCAACAAAATGCATACTGTTCATGAACTGCAGCCCACTGACCACCGGACAAAGTTAACATACTGCCCTACTCTGTTAAACATGATGAGCGAAGAAGCCTATTTCCACTTAAGTGGTTATATTAACAAACTAAATTTACATTTTTGGCCGTCAGAGAATCCAATCAAATGCACGAAGAGTCATTGCATTCCCTCAAAGTGACTGTATGTTGCGGCATTTTGCAATGGAAAAGTGATTGGCCTTTGTTTTGGGCCGTAAAACGAGCACAATTAAGCATCAACTAGAGAAGTGGTCATTTGAGCGATATAATTTTTCCAATTTACACTTTCAAATAAACTTTTTATGAAAATAGATACATATATTTTTTCATCTATAACAAAATGGGAGCCAGTTCAAATAATGACTTTACTTTTTCGCCAACTTTCTATGCTTTAAATACAAAGACTACAGCGGCTTTACTGCTCTACTACAGCAAAATTTTAATGTTTCAAAACATATTGAAATTCTTAACACAGTGAAGTTTAGTTATACTGGGCTTGCTCTTTGTGTAAAAAATGCATATTTCAGTGTTTCCACTATCGAATATTTCACGTTTATAAAAATAAAATTTCTTATTTAAAATGTATAAACTTTTATCACAATAAAATTTAAAAACGCATCAGTTAATTGGCTTACATCATCTTTATTGTAAAAGCATTTATAATATTTTAATAATGCGGTGTTATTTTCTGTAAAATAAAATGAAATATTTTTTAGCCCTCATTTATTTATATCACATTTTAGATGAATTTAATTGGCAGAACTAGATCAATCCATTATGGCTTACGAAAATAGAAATTAGCCATAGTTAGCGACAACGGTAATTGTGTGAACGTGTGCATTTAATAGGCAAGTTATTATAAATACACTGTCAAAGCAATAATTATTCCGTTTTTTTTTTATCAGCCTTAAATTATTTTTGAAAATTTTAATAACTTCGGAGTACTACCAGCACTAAATATTCCAAGGCGTAAGACTCAATTACTCTTGTTTTCTCTTTTAGTAACAAAATGCAACTTATAGTTCTTTTGAGGAAATGATTTCAGTACACAACAAATTTTATCATTATGAATATTACAAAAAAAAATTAAACAACAATACTGAAATTCCTATCATTCCCCCAAGGGTTTCTATAGCAGCAAATAGATGTTAGAATAGCATCATCTATTGAGGAAAAAAATTACTGTTTTTAGAAATGGGATCTTGACAAACCGTCTCAGTAGGTTAGGTTAGGTTAGGTTAGGTTGATTGGAGGGGTATGTCAGCCCATGTCACACGACATACACCTAAGCCAGTGAAGGCTTGTTGTGCGCTCCTTTGAATTTAACCATAACCGTCTCAGTAACTTAACTTTATTTCAGAATAGAATATAAATACTAAATTTTCAAAAATTTATTGTTTGTTGTAGATATAACTGTCATATAATGACATTTCATTGGTCGCTTAATCAAATCGTCAGAAACTTTTTCAAACTACTTAGAGTTCACTGACGATTTGATTTAGCGACCAATGAAATGTCGGCATATGGACAGCTAAACTCACAACAATTAACAATAAATTTGTGAAACTTTTATTATTTAAACGATTAGTTAGGAAGAATATCCAAAATAATAAATTTCAATATTAAATATAATTTTTTTTATGCATTAAACACATTCGAGACAGCAGACTACACGGCTACAAGACTACAAATGTCGCTGGCTACAAATGTCGCCCTGTAGCCAGCTACTAATTTATTTTGAAAACGACAGCTACATAGTAAACAGCTGTTGCAACAATTTATTTATGTACATTACAGTGGTGCATAGGTTAGGTTAGGTTAAGTTAGGTTGATCGAAGGGGTGTGATAAGCCCATGTCACACGACATACACTTAAGCCAGTGAAGGCTTGTTGTGCGCTCCCTTTAATTATCAGACACAAACTGCCAGAGTTCTGCGGCAGGATTCGAACCTGGGACCTTCGCACTACGAGTCTAGTACACTACCTACTAGTCTACGAAGGTCAGTTGTGCATACTTAGCGCTTTTAATTTTTTAAAGCTCCGTATTTTTTCACCGGACAAGTGCCGTCCAAATCTCAAAAAAAAAAAATAAATAAATAATAAAATATATTAGAAAAGAGTCTAAGAGCCTATTCGTTCTATATTGTAGGATTTATGATCAGTAATATATTAAAGTTTCGAAAGCCGTAACGCCGGAATCAAGAGAGAGCACCGAAAGAAATTACATTATTTTATGCTAAAAAGGGCTATTACCCTGTGATTTTTTTAATCTTCAACAATGTTGTTACTTTTGGCTCAAGTCAATATGATATACAACAATAAAACAAATAAGTTTATTTATTTAAAAATTTTTGATCCATATATATATTATAACATATATATATTATAACATATAAATTTTGAATTTTCTTTTTTATTTTTCAATAAAAAATATTTCTAATCGGTAATTTGTTTTACATATTTTGTTATATTGTCAACACTGTTTTTCTTTTGTAGCCAACAAAAATAGAAATTAGTTTAATTTGACTACACGACAAAAGTAGCATGGACAACAACCTGCAGTCGTGTAGCCGTGCAGTTGTGAAAGTTTATGTAAAAGTTGTGAAAGTTTATGTAAAATAATAAATTTATATTTTAATATCCAACGAAAACTACATATGAAAGTGTACTGGGTCAAAATAAATATCAGGGGAGTAAGTTAGTGGGACACATTGTCAGAAGTATGACCTTTTTCTGAAGGATAATTGGCACATAGTAATTTGAACGTTGAGTATTCTATCTATACGAAAAATTATTTATTGTTTATAATTAATAAACTTAATTATTTTTTTTTAAGCTTAAGGTCTTCTTAATTTTTATTTAAATTTTTATCGATATTTCGGTACTCATCGAGTACCATCTTCAGGATATTTGTTTATTTTATACAAATTGAAAATTTTAAGCTTAAAAAAATAAATTAAGTTTATTAATTAAAATAAAACGGTCAAAAAACTAGAACGTATATTTATTGTTTATAGAAATGAAATTTTTTTTCTATATTCGATTTCAAAGCACAACAAACAACACAAACAATTTTATTTAGAAAGTAAGAACACTGCTGAAAATGCTCTTTAAACCAACTCTTGTTTGAATTTAAAATCAATGCATCATATCATTGCATTTATCCGATGACTCTAATTTCAATACACAATTTCTTGGAACTTAAAAATAAAAGCCATAATCAATCATTTAAATCCAAAAGTATAACACAGACTGGGCGCAGCGCCATCTAGATTTCAACAATGAGGAAAAGTGTCAGAAACAAATGTACAATGAAGAACAAAAACGAATGCAAGCAATCAACAAAACTGATAAATAAGAAGCAAAAGCACAAGACATTAACATTTCAAAACTTTTTAACGCATCGTTTATCACTGAAATTGTAAATTCAGACATTTAATTAAAAAAAGGAGTTTTCATAACGAAATACTTTGGGAAGTAGAAACTTCCATATACTGTTCTCTAAATTGTAATGTGGAGAGTTGATTGTGGTTTGATATAAGGATCAATAATGGAACATAAATATGTAAAACAAATAGTATTAAGCTCATAGGCGATTATTTCAAAAGATTCTGGATATGAAAATTGCAGTATTCATCCCAGCTTTCTTTCCTTAAAAGTGGATGTTTCTCAGACGTTTAGGGGAATGATTGGTTTTTACGCCAAATACAATGATTTCTTCTGCCAGCAAGAAAATACCATTGTTTTGTCCCAATTCAAAATGTTTTCTTCGTTGTAAAAAACTTCAACTTGGAAATTGCATTTTCTTTATCGATATTTCGCCGGCTCATTTTACGGTCAGATCTACAAAATATTGCCCTAACCCTAGTACCTCGAATTACCTTATATACGTCCAGAAAAATATGTGTTATAAAGTTGATATTATATTTTTACCAAAAAGCCAGAAAAAACCCATGGCTCACAAGAACAAGGTTTCTCTTAATGTATTCCAACAAAGATAACCAAAATAATGCCTTACAAGTTTTTAAACTGTTAGCTTCCATATAGAACCTTTTTGGTATAATTACGGTTTAGCTTTATATACATGATATATGTATGTAATTCGGATTTTTCTTGTACATTGAAGAGGATACTGATATGGATTTTTTATTAATACCAGGAAAATTTAGAAGTTTAAAGTACTGCCATAATACACTAAAGGTGGGATATGGATGAAGATACTACTACTAGATGACTTCCAAATGCGGTATGAAAAAGTACGCAATACCTCTCCATTACTTTTTAATTGTGAATTTAGCTTTGACGGTAAAGTAAATTTATTAGGAGTAGAAACCAGGTAAAGAAAAGCTAATAACTTCAAAATTGTCAATAAATAACATGTATGTGAGACTGAAGAATCAAACTGATCTTTAGTGAAGAAAACCCACTATGGGCAGTGCTACGACAGCCACCGCCAAATATTTTTGTTCCTTATAAGACTTATAATGCGTTACACAATTTATCTCTTCGTTAAGGAACTGCCCTCAAGGATAATGTTTTAGTTTCTCTAATGCAACTGATTAGCAAGGACTGCAATTCTTATCAGAAAATAATGCAATAATTATTGCAATTGCTAATCGCCATTTTGAAAAAGATGACTAGTGCATAAAAGAAATACATAAAGAAAAACTTACTTTGACACAGCCACCATTTTGGATGAAATACTTTTGCCATTTCTTTTTTACAACTTGTTAATATATTTAATAATAAAAACTTTTTATACACACTTTCACAAACTTTCGCATGACCATTAACACATTTTTTATTATTATTAATTGAAAACTTTTATTACACTATTAAAATAAAATTTGTTATCACCGGTATTCTTTTTCACTTCCGATTTGTTCAGCAGTTGAAAAGAGACTAACGAAATGAAGGAAATAAAAGTTAAACTAAGTTGACATTTAATTGTTTTTTTTTTATCTGCCTTAAGTTATGTTTATAAATTTCAATATAAATTACTTTCGAGTATTATATGTGCATTTCAAAGAGGAACAAACTTAGTTTTGTTTTCAACTTTAAAAGAGTTAGTTAAGTTATTGTTTTATTGTGTACGTGACAAATTTAATAGATTTTAATATTAAAACGAATTTCAAAAATTTTTGTTTTCTCTTATGTACTTCTTATTTGCCCTTATCAAATTGGATTAAAAACTTCAAACTGACGCAATAAGAAGATCACGAGACTCAATACTTCAAACAAACTCATTTTTCCCTGGAATAGATGGAAATTATACAATCAGGATAAGTAGTCTCTAGAACAGCCAGCAACTTTTTCCATTTAAAATTATCAGAATAAAGTTAATTATTAGCTGCGTTCGTGTCAGCGCCATCTACGTATCAATAACTTTAGAACTGTCAAAAATAATATACATATAAAAACAACAATTCGAATGTAAACAAACAAGACTGAAATATCAACAAAAGCCATAAAATTCACTAAATCCAATTGATAATAAGAGGTAATCGTAATTAAAGAGCAAATAAAGAAGAAAAAAATCATTAAAGGAATGAAATAACAACCAATAAAAGAGTTAAAGATCTTACAAAATATAATCTTTAAAAAAAACGAAGCAAATAAATGATCTAATTTAAATCCTATGTTTTTATTCCACTTATCGTCCAGCAGAGTACCAACTGAGAATGACCTTCATGGTATGACCTTGCGCACGTACTTTGCTGCCATAAAAACAACCCTATACACTTTCGTTAATATTGTGAACACTGAGCCAAAAGCTTGATCGTGATTATACGTACAATTACCAAAATGGAATTAGAGGGGAATGTTAAAAACTATGAATGGGGTAAATTGGGCGAAACTTCCGAGGTAGCCAAATTAGTTAAGGCTAATAATGAAAATTTCGTTATCGAAAGTAATACTCCGTACGCTGAGCTTTGGATGGGCGACCATAGCAGTGGTCCCTCAATAGTCAAATCGTCTGGCCAAGAATTGGGACAGTTGTATAACCAGCAATTGCCGTATCTGTTTAAGGTGTTAAGCATACGGAAAGCTTTGAGCATTCAAGTACATCCTAATAAGGTGAGAAGACGTTATTACATACAATTTAGTAAATGGTAAGACACCGGCATACATACATACATATGTACAAATATGTACATATGTAAATATAATATTGAACACTAAATTGCTCGTTAGATAATTCGTTTTTTTATTGAATTGCTTTGTCAAATCTAACTTTCGATTTATTTAACATTTAATAA
Organism: Germaria angustata; assembly: GCA_963681545.1. NCBI lineage: Eukaryota > Metazoa > Arthropoda > Insecta > Diptera > Tachinidae > Germaria > Germaria angustata. Next base: position 58,021,055 of record OY812998.1, on the reverse strand, counting down.
CTAACATTCAGAACGAAGATGTTACATTCTAGCACTGAAAGGAATCTTATAATGAAATGAAACTAAAAACCAAATTCATTGTACACCATCGGGCGATGGATTACATTCTTTGGAAAAGTGGAGATGAAATTGAATGTTTGTATTTTCCAAATATTCACCTATTTCATGACAGGATTTGTATTCATATTCGGAGCGCTATAGTTGAGATGTGCCTTGAACATACGCAATCTTGGAGCTTGTTTGTATTGCATAGTTTTTCCTAAGTAATCGAATGGACATCCATTAGACTTTTGTAATAATTTTTAGAAATTATAATATAATCAAACAAGAGTATTGGCGCATGAAGACTTTTTCATTTAGTATAATTAAAAGGCAACGCTCTTGACAGCGATGTGTTTCAAACAGATTAAATTTATCGATGCAACTTAAAAAGTCCATAAAAGTGATGGGATCTACATTTCGATTCGTAAAGATTATCAGGCCTGTCATAGAAATCAATTTTTCGGAATGAAACCACTTTTAATTTCATGATCGAATTTGCATTTTTTGTATCTGATAGTACAAAAACAAATTTAAAACTTTCTTGATTGAATAAATAAAATAATAAAATGTGGAATCAATTCCATTTTCGATCGAAATTGATTTCTGTGACAGGCCTGTATGTGTAATTATTTTGATGAAAAAGTATTTGTGAAAATTTTCGTCAACAATATACCCAGCGAATAAACCCGTTCTGATCAATTTTGTGGCATACACAGTAGTTTTCAAAAGTTTTGAAAAATTAGGGATTAGGGATTCTCTTAGGCTAAGGACTAATTAGATATTCGAAGAGATGCTTAAAATTAATTTCAAGAACACATTTTTTTCGAAAAAAAGTAATCTTAAAATATATCGCGAAGAATCAATAAATGATCACACGACATGAAATGAGTTTTTATTTTCTGAAAAATTCATTAAAGTTTGTTCATCAATTTATAAAAAATATGTTTTTCCATCTAACTTAAAAAAAGTAACTCAATTTCGGTAGTATATGTTCATAACAATTCTTTAGTAAATACATAATTTTCTTGATAATCATTAATTCCAACTATCATTTGGTATACATAAAATACATTTCATTATTATTGGTAAATGGAGATAAAAACGGAATATCACACACATAAAATTTTTTTGGCATTATTGGAACCCTGTCTATGCAGAAAATCTTTAAAGTTTTTCTCTCTGTACCAAAGAGAAGAAAAGACCAGTGCCAGATAAGCAAAGACTGAATACACTCAAGCATATATCAGCATGAAACTTGAAAAGATATTTAAATGGAAATCTTGTACGTGTCGCCATTTCATGAGACGGGCTTTAAAGTCAGCAAACTTGTACCTAAAAGATGGCAATATCCGATTATTTGTAAGATTTCTCTAAACACAATTATGTATATTGTACTAAATTTCAATATGAGTATTTTATTTCAGTGCACATGATTTTAAATTACGTCTTGATTTTAATTTACGTCTTTTTAGGACGAAGCTACACGTTTACACAAAGAAAGACCGGATTTGTATAAAGATCCCAACCACAAACCGGAACTAGCCATAGCATTAACACCATTTAAAGCGCTTTGTGGTTTCCGACCATATGCAGAAGTTTATCAATTTTGTCAAGAACTACCTCCATTGAAAGAAATCTTAGGTGGGGATACAGCGATAAGTGGTTTATCCACTGATTCCGTAGATGATTTTAAGAAGTGCTATGAAACACTTATGACTGCTAATCCCACAACGATATCAAATGCAATTGATGTAATATTGAAAGACTATAAATCTGGTTTGTTGAAAGACTATCAAAATTTATCTTAACTAAACTTACTTAATCATTTTTATAGTTCTTGCCAAATATAGTCTCCAAGATACATTTTCAACCATAAATAGCGATTTTCCTGGCGATGTTGGTGTGCTTTCATTATTTTTTTTAAACTTATTATATCTGCAGCCTGGTGAATGTATTTATTTGGGTGCAAATGAAATTCATGCTTACCTCTCAGGTGATTGTATTGAATGTATGGCGTGTTCGGATAATGTTATACGAGCCGGTTTGACTCCGAAATTCAAGGATGTGAAACAATTACTGTCATCGCTAAATTACACTGGCGCTCCAGCTTCTTCTAAACTTTTCCAACCCAAACAAGTGGATGCAAATAACAAATTATTTGTACCTCCAGTACCAGATTTTGCAGTTGTGCAGATTTCATTTACAAACGCATCAACGCAAAAATTAAATTTGCAGCAAGCACCTGGTATACTATTGGTGTTAAATGGTTCCCGTACTTTACGTTTGGTTGGACATTCAGATTTAATTTTAAAACGTGGTTCAATTGTCTTTATACCGCCAGAAAATATGAGCCATATGGAATTCATAAGTTTAGACAAGTCAATGACTGATTTCAATGCATATTTGGCTACACAAAATTTGTTTACTAATTAAAATTATACCTTTGAATTTGTGATATTATTTATATAATAATGAAAAATTTATTAGAATTCTTTTGACAAGGTTTAATAAAATTTTATTTGTGTCAAACTTTATTAAAATTAAACGTGTAATTTTAATTAAACTCATTAATTCTTTTTGAATTTTAAAATCTATTTAAATGCCATATACAATAGGCTTTTACATATTTATGAATATTTTTTGTTGCTTTTGCATGAATGCCTGCTACAATTTTATTTGATGAATATCTCCTATCATCTGTGTATATATAAATAGGCAATTGCGAAACAGTTCAGAAGCATTTTTATCTCTTTTTGTCTTTTTTCTTGTTGAGTTTAGCAACTTTTAACGAGCTTTAGTGCATATAATAATGTTCATAAATCGAACTGTTTCTAAAATGTTGAATGCGTGAGAATAGTTTATACGAAATCAAGGAAATATATAAAAAGAGCTTAAATCACTGTTTTCTACTTATAAACAGGAAAGATGCCGGTGATGAGGTACATATGTACTTAAATGTATGTAAAAATTCATTGGAAAAATAAAACGACCGTAAAATGTATTGTGTTTTTTTTTTAGACAATGTGTATTTACCTTCACAAGTTTAATTACAATCTTATGAATGGGAATATGTATATATATTATGAATATATGAATTTGTAATATTTTTTATATTAAATATATGTATGTATTTTGTATCTGCATGTATCTATATACATATGTATATCGTTAGCATAAACGTTTGAAGCCTTAATGATATTGAATATTTCAGAAGCAAGTATTACATTACATTCCACGCCCTCAAGTTTTGTTAAAGTGAAAAAGTTATGTGAGTCAAAAAATCAACAACATATATCAATTTTTTCCAAATAGTTTAGTTTTTCATACTAGGCACTGTTGGAATTCCACCAAGTTGAATGTGAGAATCAAGACACATTATTGCTGTATTTAGACATATTTTCTAACTGCCTGTTTCACGATGTCGAACGACATCGTTCGTTCGCATAAATACATTAAAACCAAAAACAACATTTTAAAATTTGTTGCTATTTCAAACGTATTTATGCGAACGAACGATGTCGTTCGACATAAATCTTTGCTTCTCACATGTGGTAAAAGGCGAATTGGAAATAATTGAATAGTAATTCGTGGAAAAAAACCCCAGTCGATACGCAAATGATCGGAATGCGACACAAGTTTATTTTATCATATTTTAATACAGACTTGTTTCATTTCCCTTTTCTATAAAATATTCTTATCCCTATGAAATTATAGATCTCGAAACATGAAAACGGAAAAACAAATTATGTTCGAAATAGTTCTTTAATATAATCGCAATTCTTTCAAATCTGAATACATTTATAAAGAGTTGTTGGTAAGGACCTTCTTTTTAAGAAAAACTCATTCAATCATTCGTAAATTATGGTAGGCTTTTGGTTTTTGGCAACGATTTATACATGCGTGAACTTTACTATATAATTTTTTTTCTTTTTGTTCGATAATAAGCAGTAAACATTTTAATTTCTATAAATTTAAATTTAAAGTAAATAAAAATTATTTTTCTATATGAATTAAAAACTAATGAGAATTTAAAGCTCTAAAATTTAATTTACTGGGAATTGTGCAAGATCGCGCTTTGCATACATATAGGTAAAGATAAGTATGTATATTAAATCTAAAATGGAATAGTTTAATAACTATTATTGTTTGTTGTTGTCTTAGCTGAGTATATGCGTGCATTTCATTGGCACTAGTCAAATCATCAATCGGTACTCTTTAGCCAAATCATGTTTGAAAAGCTATCAAAATAATCATATACATATACAACAATCAACAAATATATCAGAATTCAATATAGAATTCAAATATATTCGATTACTTGTGATTTACAAAACACAACACCAACAAACAATTATAACCGACTTGTGTGTTTCTATTATTTAAATAATTATTTTGGAGAATATCTCGCATAATGAATTAATTTATTAAATATATTTTAGTAATTTTAATGGAATTTAAATCAAATCTAAAATTGTAATAATGCTACTTTATAGGGTTTGCTTTCAATTTAACAATAACAAAATTTATTAGAATAAAGAATGGTCTGAAATATTTTATTATAATTCTATATCTTATTATCTATAAGATTGCTTGAAATTGACCGATTTCAAAGCGATCATTGAATATTTTCATATTTTTTGAATTCCATATTTAAAAAAAAACGTGTTTCACTCAAACTCTTAAATTTCAAAAATATGATTATTAAAATATTTTATTTTTGATACGTTTTCACTGCTTTTCACAAAACAATTCTAAATTTTGTGCATTTATATGCATCTCTTTGCTTTTCAAAAAAAGAAAAAATGGGAGATGCCACTGGACATCTCATCGGTTACAGTTTGGTTTTTTCTGAGAGTTGGACGGTGCAATACTAAAAGACTTGAATAAAATATCGAAGCGGTACAATAAAATGCTATAATCGTTATACGTGCGTTATAACAGTGCAACACAGAACAGACTGGGCAGTTATAGAAATTCTTTCTCTCTGCACGTCACATTTCAGTTAAAACAAAAAACCAATTTTGCTCTAATTTTGTATTCGTATTTCGCACTGACTGCCAGTCTGCTCGAGTACGTGATAAGCTTTTGCTGACATAAACTTCCTAAAACCTAATGAGCTGAAGATCATTGAAGCAAACATTTCGATTATTTATAGAAGTAAAAACTGCTACTGCTCCCTCCCTCGCTTTTTGTGGACCATGAGTTGATTTTATAAGACTTTTTACAGCATAAATAAAACGATTTGAAAGAAACATATGTTTATGCTTATATAAATAACAAATTTGGGTATATTTTTAGTGTTTTGAAATTTTCCAATTCTTGCTAAAAATTTAAGTAATTAATTTAAATAAGCGATTTATCTATGAAATTTATACCAAAGCAACTCTTCTATAAGAATTTTCTACAACTAATAACTCGAATTACAAAACCTTTAGTGGTTTTTTATAATTATCATTCAATACATTTTTTATATATAATAGATTTAACGATTTTCCATACTGGAGTTAAAGAAATTTCTCAGTAATGTTTTTATCATTATAATTTTTTTCATTCTACAAAATTCCTTTGATTATTTAAAGCATACGAATGTTATCTTAACTACAGACAATATTCCTGAGGATTATATAAATTTATTATAATGAAACGAGTTTGAAACAACTAGACCAAACCTTACGTAGCAGCTAAATCATACTCTTAGAATATATAGAACATTGCTATCTAAATTGCAAAAACTTTATGACACAAATGTATAATTGCGAAAACGTTTAACTTTAATATATATAATAAGTTTTTTTTTTAGATTAAGACATACATACATTAGGAAATGTTGTAAATTTTTAAGTATTGATTTTTAATTTGTTGCTTTTTGTGTAAATATTGGTTCCAAAAAACGTTTCAATTGAAATGCACAAGTAAAAGGATACATATAAATATAATTCACGATTATGTGTTTGCATATTTTTGTATTTAATTGATTTATTAATATGTATTTGCATATAGAAACGCAGATATTTTTGTGATATTTTTAATTAACTATATATCAATTTTTAATATTTTATTATTAAGTATAAAGTTAACAAACAGCATAACAAGAGAATTTAATGACTTCAATATTTTTATATTTTTACTTTCAAAATTGCTGTAAATTTTAAGGTATAAAAAAATTTTCTTTTTTTTACAAAAATTAAAATAATAAATTATCACATATAAATCAAGAAAAGAAAAGATTTCTTGTAAATAAAATACATAGTACATAGCAATAAATTATACATTTCTTTATTGTTAATAAGTTAATAAATAAATAAAATTTTACATGTTATTGTAATAATAGTTAACACACATTTTTAGCAAGTAGTAATTAGTATTCTTGGTACATAGTTTTTAAGTTTGTATATAAATAGTACATATTATAGGATGATTGATAAAAAACTATCAATTAGCTTTGTATTGCTGAATCGAATATAATATGTTTAATAGATGTGTATTGCTTCCATATACGATTCGTTATAGTAAAAATACCTTATTTAATTATTCCTTGATCTATATACTTTAACTATAAAGTTCATCCTCAGGATGTAATTTGGATTGAAAATTTCAATCAATCAATATACTTTCAAATTAGATCCTGAGGATGGATTATACGGTTCGACATATATATATATATATAGATCAAGAAAAAATTAATCAACGATTCTTATTACACCGAATCGTATATAGAAGCAACACAAAGCTATTAAGCATAGTACATTTTATAGATATAAATTTGTTGCTTTTATGTCTTATAAAAATCGGTAGGTTTAATATTATTATTATTATTATTTTTAGTTTAAATTTTGAATAGTGTCCTTTAAAAAAATCAGACATTTTGAAGACAGCTTATAGTTAAGTTTTTTTGTGGGTAGTATTTGTTATTGGATATTGATATATTTTTCTTGGTTGTTTGCGTTAAATGCAATTTTGCTGTTTTTGTTGTAGTTTTACTTAATTTTCTTAATTTGGCTATTTTTGTGCTGATGTCGGTTTGTGCCATTAGATTGTGTCTTTTACTGTGCATTCTTTTAAAAGCTGGAATCTTGAAATAATTTTCGTTTTGTTGACCTGTGTAAGAAATCGAGAGAAATTAATAATTACATTGAAGATATTGTTACGTTATGTATGAATAATTATACAAATGAATTAAATAAATAAATATATCGCAGATTAACATTTAATAAATTGCAAGAAAATTTATTTTCTTTAAGGTTAAAGGGATATATCCAACGAGTAGTGGTCGTCATTTTCAAGCAACCAGTTTTTGATGATTTCCAAATTAAATGCGATTTTCAACTTCTTAAGAAACAAAAACTAGCTACATCTACATTAAAAATTTACTTCACTTTTACAAACACATAAAATTATGTTCCAGCTTTAGCAAGTATTTAAGCAAAAGAGTTTCTGTGTTTGAAATCTGATATATATCAGAGAAGCACAATAACTTTAGAATTAAAAAAATCTCCTTTCTTATAAAGTAAAAATTACGATAGAACTAAAAAAACTAAATAAAATGATATTAGTAATACCAAACACTAAATTTTATATATGAAAATTATTTATAATACTAATAAATATTGCAAAATGCATTGTTTGTTGTGGCTTTAGCTCTTCACACCAAACAATGCATTTTGCAAAACTCTGTTTTAACGATTAGTTGGGGAGAATATCCCGAATAATAAATTTCAATATTAAGTGCTAATAAATATTATTAAATTAATTTATAATATTTAAAACAAGTAGATATAATTGAACTTAACAAGTTTTAAATATTATTGAAACTTATTGTAATATATTAGAAATAACAACAGTACCATTTTTAAAATACTAAAAGCCCTCCTAATAAACAATTCATTTTACGAATAGTCAACTTTGATTTTTTGCTTGAGTTCTTATCCTTTATAGATTTAACTTAATTTATATGTACTTAGTTGTCCTTTACCGATCACCACTTTACTAAATTTCTCCTTAAAAATATTAATATTTGATTATTATTACACCTAAATAATAAGTTGCAGTTAAAATATAAATATAGTAAACACTTATTTACAATATATTCTAAAATTGTTATACGTATGAGCATAAATATTTTGTTACATTTGCTATATTAATTAAACGTACCTTTTTTGAATATATTTTCACTTTGTTTAATAAATGTTGATATAGCAATATTTTATTTGTTTTTTTAACTTTTACTGATGTAAATGATGATGCAGCGTGTAGATGACGTTATTGTTTTTATATGGTTCAGCATTAATGACTAATTAATTTAACTCTTAAGCAAATTGTTGGCCCTCTTGTTAACACCAGTCATGCGTTCATTATTAGCATCACCCTTGGCATTTATACGATCGATTTGTATGTTTTGATTCTCTAATTCTGAACCCATATCCAAGGCCATATTGCGTAGGTTACCTAACATAGAATTTACCTGTCCCAAATTTTCATCTATCTCATCTTCTCTGGCATCATTTGTTATTCGGGCAATATAACCAGATTGGGGTGGGGCACCCATGCCGGCTCTCTCCCTTTCATCTATTACACGTTGAGGTTGGTTATTTACAATCCTACCATCGTCATTATTTTTCCAAGCATTATCACCGTCATCTTTGATGGAAACCTTTTTCCAAGGCAACACACATATACCACAGCATTTTTCCATGCCACTAAGATTCTTTTCGGCCTCTTTCATGTCGGCATTAATGCGATCCATATCCTCTTCAATACGATCTAGTTGCTCGCCTTGATCGTCAAGGGCCACAAGAGTACGTATACCGGCCTCTTTGCTCTCCTCCACAAGATTAAGCATACGACGAGTGCTTTCCAAGGACTCATCTGTCACTTGGACAGCCTTCAATTGCAAATCTTGCAATTCCGAACGTGGAACCTCTGGAGCTTCCATATTTTATGTATTTTCTCGCTTCTTTAAATAAGCTAAAAAAAATCGATTATATCTTCTGCAAATTTTGTTAACGCAGACAATTATGATGACGCTATATTTTTTACGTCGATACTTCTTCCGTTTTGGGCTTTTCTCAAGTGGTTGTAAATGCTACAATGTACAGCAATTGAATTAATGAATAAAAACACATAAAAAATTAATTTTGCAAAAAATTAGTTTTTTTCTGCCGTCGATTTCGCGTTAATCACTTCGTCTTAAAAAATAATTATTTTGAGGAAACGAACTACAATTCAACTGGGATTTCCTCTACTTTTTTCAAATTGGAAATTATAAATTTTTAATTAAAGCTTTAATTATCGAAGGAGAAGTCAAGCAGTTTAGCATAAAAAGGAATTCAGCACACACAACCACTATCTACTTTTTGTCACCGTTTTCTTTTTTCTTATACTAAAATATTTTTCTCGTTTTCCTTTCCATTTTTATACTATACATAAGAAAATGTTGCCAGACTGTATCAAGGCGAATTGATTATCCCATACATGGTGAAATAACCTTAGTGGTAGTTATTTCTTTATGATCCCATGGGACACGAATATAGTTTTAGTTTTTTTACTAGATTTGCAGACATACATGTATTATAGTTAATGTAATAATAACTTTATTTAATTCATTTGTAATATATGTAGCATTTTGGCCAATAAAATAATATTACAAGATTCAGTTCATATGAGAAGCTTTTAAACAATAAATATAATAATATCCTTAAAACTTCCGAATCAGTAAAGATAAAGATAGCAAAAAACAAAAAAAAAGATCCTAATTCATTAATGGTTAATATTTTTATACTAATAGATTTACGCCTAAATGGTTAACAAAGAGCATAAACGCAGATTTTTAGATAATCAGCATCATAAACTAGCCACTCGTACTAAAAAGATGATTAGACTGCTGTACTCTAATTCTAGGATCATAAACAAATCCTACCGCCTTGGGAATGACACATTCATGTAATATAACCTACGTAACGTTCTGACAACTTTGAGAAGAACCAATACTGTCCAATCAACGCATATTGATATTAATACGCCTTTAACATTCCAAATAATTCGATTAAATAGATGAATGTATAATCACACAACAACAACGGATCCCAAACTTTGAGTTGTAAGCTCCATATGAAAAGTTTTACTCATATAAATCTTTATATACCGGGCTTGGAAACTTTCAAAGTTTATTCTCTAATGTAAAAGAAATATATGTATCATTGTGAGTTCTTTTTATAATATGCATTGTTTGTTGCGGCTTTAGCTCTTCATATGCCGATATCTCATTGGTCGCTAAACCAAATCGTCAGTAAAGTTTAAGCAGTTTGAAAACATTTAACCTCGGATGTTTATGCCATACAAATCAAATACAATATGAGAATTCAATATTGTATATGAATTATAACAAAGTACATAATTATAGTAGGCTTAGAATGCTTTTATACAAATAACACAACAAATAATTATACTCAACGTGTGTCTATTTTATTTTACTTTTAACTCTGATTGTTTCAACGGTTAGTTGGGAAGAATATTCGAATAATAAATTTCGACATTAAGTTCTCTTTATAATAATATTTTGAGAACTTTTGGAATTTTTATAATTATATATTCATTTGTTTTTTTTTATAGAGACTTTTTCCAAATATGTTATGATACAAGAACAAAATCACCAGGCCAAATTGAATATAATTTGAATATCAATTCGCCTTAAAAACACCAATTGGAAATTTCACCATGAACAGTGGCAAGGCATACTCACCAATTTGCCTTCAACAGTGATAAAGAATATTATTTTAGCGCGATAAATAAATACACACCACAAAAGTTAGTTGTATCGAAATTGTGTGTAGTCATGTCGGTGCGAGAATTAAGTTGCAATATACATAATTTAAGAAATAATCTTCATTGAATTGAGTATCATTCACAAATAATTTTATAACCTTAACAGCCAAAAATAAATAAACTAATACCTAATAATTAAAGTAAGTATGTATTTAAATATGAAACTTCCAGTTAAAAGTTTTGTACGTATGCAATGATAAATGCTCTTATAGCCAAGAATAAACATACTTACATACATACATACGTGTGTATTGATGTACATACATAATAATTTAGGGATACATGTACTAGCGGGATCGACTATCTTTATAAAGGTTTGCGCTTGTATAAATATGTATATTGTTAGGTGGAGGATAATAAGACCTGATTAGTTTAAATTAAAATAATACAATACGTCAAAGTTCTATGCAGGCAAGGAATAAGCCCTTACCAGAATGGTGTTGAAATTCCACCACTAAGAGCACTGAAATTAACCTTTTTTTGTAAGAGGGGAAAACAATTGCTTCTTTAGGCTAGAATATTTCTTCGAAATAAAAAAATCAGAATTACGCGAGTGCACTGTTTTAAAAGTGGCAAAAAAGATAAAATACGGGGACTTCATATATGTAAGTGTATAGCCAGCCACACTAATTGATAATTTTTAAAGAAAAATAATGATCTAAATATTAATTAAGAATAATATGACAGTCACTGTCGATTAAATACTTACCTATAAAGAAGAAAAAACTAGTTTAAGGCAATCGCCAAACTTCTGTTAAAAACAACAATGAGTTTTAAACGTAATTTTTGAAACCGGAAATGGAATGAAATGTGAGTTAAGTTTTTTTCTTTTCACACAATTGAAAGCGATAGCTAGGACTAGATAATATTCGATTTTAATGTATTAATAGCTGCTCTAAAGTTCAAGGAAATTTTCATTACTAGTGACAAATTTCAAGTAGTCAACCTGGTAGTAGTTATATTTTGTTATAATTTTCCCCTATAATTATCCAATACATGAAATTGCAATATCTCTATCGCAATTATGATTGTACGGAGTGACTGTTTTAAAACGATTTTATTTCGAACGTCTTTTAGCATCCAAATTCATTTAATGCATATAAAAATATTTAATTGAATTTTTGTTGTGGATATTTAATAATGTTTAAGTTTGATCTCATCTTATAAAGATTTCAACTGCAACTATATATTTATGTATACATACTCGCATGTATATATATATATATATATATATATATATATATATATATATATATATATATATATATATATATATATATATATATATGGCTTAATAATAAATCATTATTAATATCAGAAAATGTTGTTTTGTTCATTCTTTTATAAATACTGTAGATATACACATTAAATAAAAATTATACTTTTGTTAAGAAAAGAACAGAAATATATCGTAATACATATGAATTTTTAATTTAAATGTTTCTAAAACTAGCTACTTAAATTAATTAAGACTTTCTCCGAATGATGATTGACCATATAGACAGCTTATAACCCCAACAACATTCAAGAGTATGGTGTTAGTATTGCCTTTTTTATTAATACTTTCTATTTGTTTCCCCAATTCAGAAATTATAACTACGGCTATACTGCATATATGTTCTAGTTTTTTGACCGTTTTATTTTAATTAATAAACTTAATTAATTTTTTTAATCTTAAAAAAATAAATTAAGTTTATTGGCTATACTGCATACATTACCTAGCACCGTATGAACTTGACGAAAACTCGATTCTATTTCACCTTTACGAGCATCGAATGTTATACGTTTTATGTAACCGTTTGCAGCATGTGCAAATATACCAATGCTTAGCAGTTTTATGTCATTCACACCAATTTTAGACAATTTAAAAGTACTTTTCCATTTCATTTTTATCCTTCATATCTGACTTATCAAAGGTTGGAATTTTCTTCCAAGAAAATGTGCAGACCTCTCTGCACCGCCTTATGCTGTTTAAGCTTTTTTCGCCTTTGGCCACACCGGTATTAATATGGTCCATTTCATTTTTTATATTTTTTAATTGTTCACCTTAAACGTCACTGCTTCCAATAGTATGTCTGCCTGCCTCTTCACTTTCTTCCATCATTCTTATCATAGTATTTAGCCAGCTTGGTGTCCCAGTTCTTCCAATTCTGAGCGTCGTGAAACTATTTTGTAGTTTGTAATATATTTTCAACACAATCTGTTGGACATTACGAAATGTTACTAAACTGTTTTTATTTAATTATCGACATACATATTGCACAAATTATTCAATTAAATTTTCTTTTTCATATTGTAACTTCAACGTAAAATCATAAAGGTGTTTGTTTCTAGTGAAAAATTTTAAAGTTTGGCTGAATATAGTATGATTAAGCAAGTTCGATGTGTACTTCTGCTCACATGTAGTTGTATGTTTGAGTTCTTTATTATTTCCCACTATTTTCTTATAAAAATCGATGCGGTTATGCTTTTTATAACTTTATCAAATTCTTACATATTAATCATCAAAATTTTTTTGTTATTTACAATAAAAACGAAAAATTCACATAAGCGAGCCGGCCGAACTTAGGAAATAAAATTTTAAAATTAAATCTAAAAACAGTTTAAGTTAGAAAACGAACGAAAATCTTAAAAAACAGATTAAGGAAATTACAAAAATTAGAAACTAATAGACAAATAGACTCAGAACTATTAGCATATGAATCGCTTGATTCCTAAAGAACTTCGCGAATTCATCGAAATCAAAAATTAAAAATAAATAAATAATATATGTATGTACATACATATACTCGTATGTATACATATATGTATGTATGTATAGCAATATAAACACAAATAAAAAATTTAAAAATGCATTCAATGTGTGCATGTATTCTATACATATATACTATTTTATAGTTTTATTGCAAAAACTCTTTTTGTTATCAACTAACAAGGACTATTTATTATATTTTTTAACACGAACTTGAATCACTTCATCAAAGTCATTATCATCGGGCTCATCACTGTCATCAGTATCGCTAACATGTACATCGTTGTCATCGATATCGTCACTCCATTGAAGTGCACGATATCTGTGACATATTGTCCTTAATAAGTTTTTATTATCCTTAGATTTATTAAAAACCCGATTTGTCTTCATAACTTGAGTATATGTCGTTTGAATGTTACATCCTCGACTATTTCTTTCTGCCATATTATTTGTGTTTAGTTTTACCACCAAAACTTAAGAACGATGCAAACTGTAAAATGTTTTGACAGTTTTTTTAATTACATACTGTTTAATCGCACATTATAAATATTAATAATAATCTATAAAATTTTTATGATTACGTTCATCTTATTTTCAAATCAGCAAGTTTTCAAAACAATTATTTATTTGCTGCTAAATTTTGTTATCTGATGATATATTCTTACATAAAAGAACAAACAATTTTGGTGACGTTTCAGGCCATACAAAGAACTTTTCGATAATATCAAGCTTATTTTGAGAACGAAGTTCTTTAACACACATATAGTTTTTTTTAGAAACAAAAAAGAGAATTGTCAATGAGTATCGAAATATTGATTATTATTTTTTAATTAAATTGTTTAAAAAATAAAAGATCTTAAGCTTAAAAATTAAAAACAAACAAATTATTATAAAAAAAGGTCAAAAAATATAGATACATTATTAAAAATATTTATGTATGTTTATTTTTATTTACGCTCTAGGTCATATATTAATTTAAGTAAAACTGCTTTATTTTATTAAATTTTATTCTTAATTTTTATTTTTTATTTAATATTTCGATCACCATCGGTTTTCTTCATCAGGAATTTGAGTAAAGCCGTCTTTTTCTTTTGAAATCACAAAGCTTACTTAAATTAATATATGACCTAGAGCCTGAATAAAAATAAACATAAATTACATACCATAAGGTCGATCAAATAAATAAATATGTATATATATAAATAAATATACATATGTTAAGAGCTGATCACGTTTCGGGTTTAATCGAACTGGTAACTAAAAACTTATTTAAATTAATTCTTGAATATCACAAATTTTGTTCCAATCGATACATTCGTTCATATGTTGCACATACGCATATATATGTATGTATATATATATATATATATATATATATATATATATATATATGTATATATATATATATATATATATATATATATATATATATATATATATGTATATATATATATATATATATATATATATATATATATATATATATATATATATACATATATATATATATATATATATATATATATATATATATATATATATATATATATATATATATGTCAGTCGAAAGAAAATTTTAAGCTACTTAAAATGATATCAAAATCAATAATGTCACTATTATATTAAAATATATGACAAACTGACCACCTGATCAACTAATATATAACACACTGTACTAAAAAGGGCTTCGCAAAATGTCTCAATATTCATTTTAAAAAAGGAGCATATTATATACAAATCTATAACGATAAGTGCATATGGCCAGCTTTTCATATGTTGTGCCATAACGCACAAAGGCTAGTGGTATGTTTCTTTTCAAGACACCAAATGTAATAAAGCAACTCTGTACCAGTTAATAAAATTTCTCGAATCTGGCAGTGCTAGTAAATGTGGGCACAAAGAGGAATGACAAAAGGCTTACGATTTTTGCAAATTCCGTTTAGTTTGTGTTTCTTTGTCCAGAGGTGTTGTTGTTAAAGTAAAATCGGAGTCGTTGCTATAGTTTCGTTATTTATTTTTAGTTGGAAATTTAATTTTTTTTCTTAATAAGAAAAGAATCAAAACTACTAAATTCCAAACGAATGAAAACGCGTTTAAGTTGCCTGAAATGAATCAAACAGTTTAAAATACGAAGTGAGAAAAAAGTATTAAGTAAATGTAGTTTCGTTCTACCTTATTTTTCGCCGTTGTCTACACTGCTTTTGTTTGTTAACCAAAGTTTTGTTGAGTATGTGTTAATTAAATCATTACGACTGTAATGATGATGTTGGTAGTGTTTCAGTGGATGACGAAATGAAATAAGAATTAAAAATACAAGATAAAATAATAAGAATTTCAAGTGTTTTATACAACAAATAACTGCTAAGAAGTGTTATATCAAAGTAGAAGAGTGTAATAAAATGAATGCTAATACAATAGCAGCAGCCAAAATTGAAACATACACATTTCGTCAACTCTAAAATTAAGTTGGACGTGCTCATAATGCAAAGAAACAAGCAAGTAAATGCCGCTTTAAATTTTGTTACTAAAAGAAAAATAAAATTATCTGTAGTAACATCTCAAGGATAAAATATAGACTTTGGGAAGGATTTTAAAATGTTGAAGTTAAAATAATTATGTTCTGGGTGTGTCAACAAGTCACATTTTTATTGAAAATTTTTATAATTTGGTTTTTTTATAGGCTTTTCCCTTATATAAATATGTGTATATGAATGTATGTATGTATATATGTATGATTTGTTTGTGGTTAGTTGGCTTTGATCCACGAAGTTCTTGAGACTCAATCTCAATTCCTTCATTCCCTCACGTTAATTCCAAATTTATCGTACACCTTTCTTTTTATCAAAAGAAAATAAGACACTAGTCAATAGAATATTGTTTGCGCACCAAATTCCTCTGCTAATAACACTACCATGCACTACTACTAATACAAAACCATTTCCAACAACAAAACTAAATAAACCGTAATTTGAGAATAGTCAACAATTTTACAACAACACTTGGACAGAAGTCGCAGTCAACATCGGCATCAACAGAACGATGCCAGAATTTTGTAATTTTTACTGCGTTTTTTTCCTACATAAACTTGACGGTTATAAAATGTGTTTTTTTAATTATCCTAAGGCTTTTACATGATTATTACAATTTTCATATACAGTCGAACTTCCATAACTCGAATCACCATTATCTCAAAAAAAAAAACTTCGACTTACGGAGACTTCGAGTTACAGAATTTTTTGTCAAAATAGAATAAAAGGTTTTTGTATCATGTATTTTTATTTAAAATAGTCTCTAATAGAAAACTACATATTTCAGATATTAAAAGAACAAGCATATGTACTCATATACTTACATACATAAGTATGTATGTAATCACAAAATTACAGTTAAGTAAAATATTCTGAAATAAGTGACTGACATTTTACTTTTTTTATTATTTTCAGTAAAAAATATATCTAATGTACTTAAAGCTTTGTAGTGCTCATCAGTTACTGCCATAATAATAAAAAAATCGATTTCAACATTTATCATCTAGCCCGAATTATGCATGGAACTGATACTTAGTCTACGTTCAGACGCATCATATCTTATTGACATGATTCTTACTTTTTCTTCTTTGAACTTTCTTTGGCGTTCACACAAATCATGTCTTGTTGACTAGTTGTTTTTATGTATGTGTACATAAAAAACGTTGTTTGAGCATTGTTGACATTACGAATGAGAAAGCAAAACGTACTGACAGTACTCGTTTCTTTTCTCCTCGTCGATCTCGCCTATAAAATAGCAATCATGTCAATAAGACATGATTCGTCTGAACGTAGACTTACTTACGCAAACAAATTTGTAATTCCCCGAAAAAAATGCACAAAAATTGCATGTAAAATACACAAACCAGCTCAAACAACAAAATAGAGTAAAACAAACAAAACATAACTAAAACAAAAACAAAAAACCATTTAAACAAGCAAATTTCTTCGAGTTATAGAATTCATGTGTATGTTTTTTGTTCGAGTTATGGAGAACTTCGACTTATGGAAGTTCGAGTTACGGAATCAAAATTGTATGTAATTTGTTATTCTAACGCTACTGCCAACCAAATTAGTTCGACTTAGAGAAAATTCGAGTTAGAGAAGTTCGAGTTATGGAAGTTCGACTGTACTATTACTTCGTACTTAAAACTTATCTTGTTTCAAATTTCATTACATTTCCGCTACGCTAACGGAAATCACTCTTGGTTGTCAACCGCCTTGTAAGCCTTGGAGACCTAACTAGAATAGAATATATACACTTACGTAGACCATACCAACATATATGAACTTTTAATATCCTGGAGCTGAGAAATTTTGCAAGGCTGCAGCTCTTGTAGATATAGTGAACAAATGTTTGAAATAATGATGAGGGATTGAAAAGTTTATAACATTATAATTTGCAATGAAAATAATGCTGTTAGTATAGTATAGTGAGTCACTCGATGTTCTCAAAGTATATTTCGTATTCTTAGCTACCGATGTAGAAATATATTGCCACATTGTACATCTGTTTAACAGGTGTATCTGCATGTATATTTGCGCTTCCATTTGTGACATAGTAGTTTTCGAACGACTTGAAAGGTTTTGACTTAGTGGGCTCAAATAGGTTACATACTTTAAAAGAACTTAATTGAACTTATGTTGTATTTCATAAATAATTGAAAAATAACATCTTATGTGTGTATTAACATATTTTATATTTAGAACATTGAAATGGTTGTCTATTAACACTTTCTACGTTTTTAAAAAATGAATATTAATGAAAATTATAACTCTGGATTACATAATCATGTTAGGAATTTTTAAATGAATTTAGTATGACAATAAAACTTTAACTGCGAACGATATGGAAAGATATAAATTTTTCATCTGTTAAACGGATAGATCTATTATGATCTATGTATGTATATGTTTTTTTGTCTGTTCACCACACAACAGACATTGTTATAGTCTTTCGTTAATGAAAAAATAGCATTTTCCATCCCTGAGTCAGTAGCTCTAAATTAAAAATAAGAGAATGCTCAAATAAATACTTATATTTAAAATAGTAAAAATTTAATTTTGAAATAAAACTTCCAACAATTTGTTTAATGTTCTCCAGCAAAGAATTAGTTTTTCATTTAACAAAAAATATATATTTTTATATTTTATTTTTTGATGACCTACACATGAAAATGTATAGTGATTTCCACTTATGTATTATAAAAAGGTTTTTTCAACTTCAGTTACAGTGCGGCCAGTAACGCCGCTGAGATACTTCGTTAAAAGTTAAATATTGCTTATATTTATATTTCTTGTTGACAATATGCCTGTTTGTGTTTTTTTTTTCAATTTTGCAATGTTAAAAATGAAAATAAACAAAAGAAAAATCTTTTGTACGTCTTTGCCCTAATTAAGATTTTGATCGAACATAAATAAGAACTCGGAGCAAAATGATATGAGTATCTTTTCTACCCAGTTGTTTTTATGTTTTGAACAAAACTCCCCTTTTCAGAAAATAAATGTTCCGATTCGAGCTTTTGCAGAATAATGATACCAAGCCACATGTACAAATGTGAAATCATGGTCCATAAATATCGATTATTTGCAATGGATTTTAATATAATGCTACGTCTGCACATTTATAAAAAAACAAATCATATGTTTTAATTCTAAAAATAGACGTAATATATGGAATAAAGCTCAGGAAATGTGGTGTTACGTTTCATCCAAATAATGAAACAATATTAGAAGTTGATATAACAATGACATATATGCTAATTTTTATAAAATATCAAATCCTAATTATTCTTTCAGGCTTTGTTTTTAATTCTTATTGAATTTTATTTATGTGGAGCTAATAAAAATTTTAAAATATGTAGAACATTTGTTGTGACCCTATAATTTTTTCTAGCACTAATTTTGACAATAGCCTAATAAATTATAACAACAAAATGCCTGTGGTTTTTAAATTGCTGTACTAGTAGTAGAACATTCCGCACTTATTGATATGCCTTATTAAGTTACTTAGAAAAAATAAGAACTAGTAAAAGTAAAAAACAAAAGTAATTAATAAATTCAAACAGTTACAACCTAAATATAAAAAATGTATAATGAGGTAAAGTAAATTACTTGTTTTTATATTTAATTTTATGTGCTCAATACAAAAAATTATAGCACGATCAGTTGATCTTGAAATAGTTATTTCACATGTGGTAGAATATTTATAAAGTATTTAGTTTCCTAATCTCTATTACATGCCCGTTATACTAGTACAGTTCCAGTAACAAATTATACACTTCTAATTACAATACTTGCTAAAAAATAGGAATAACTGCATGATCCATTTTTTAAATGGGTATACGGATTTTTTGACTTTAACTAAATTTATTTTATTTGAAATTTAAAAGTCTGACAGTAACCTGACTGTATTCCTTCAAACAATTATTTTTTAATTTATTGTAATATTATTATATACTTTATCTCCTTTAAGTTTAACGTCCAAGTTTATTAAAATCTATAACCTATACCATATAAATGGTGTGGTTATAACAATATCACTAGTTTTAAAAAATCAAAACAACTGCCAAAAAATTACAGAAAACTATTACTAAATTAAAAAAAAAAAAACACTTAAACAATGCTGAAGGCAGCAAGTTTACAACGCTGGTAATCATATAATGAATTTTTTATAAACCCCTTTTGATAAGGGAATGGTAACAAAGTTCAAAAGAAGATTTTCGATGTTGGTAACAACTTTTTTTAATTAATTACCATTTTCAACTTTGATAACATTTCCAAAAACATGGACTCGAAAGGACAATTTTTGAAGCATTTTAATGAAATGAATTTTATATAAGAAATTGAATGGAATAGTTTTGAAAAAAATTTACAACCCTCTTATTTTTCTGGAGTACGGCTTTCAAAAAAGCAATACGTCATTTATTTTTATGATTATATGTTCATAATTTAAATTCAATTAGCATATTGTTTATTTTGAATAAGTATTTAATTAATGTACTTACTGGAAAAGGATGCAGGATTTTCACTTACAAGGGCAAAATATGTTATGCATGCATGTGTTTTGTGAGAGATTGTAATATGCATGTTGCAGCTTTCATCACACCTATTGTCCATTGTTACCGCCTGATTTTTTTTAACGCTCATTGAACGTTGTTTAAAAAT
The DNA here is from genome assembly GCA_963681545.1 of Germaria angustata. Lineage (NCBI taxonomy): Eukaryota > Metazoa > Arthropoda > Insecta > Diptera > Tachinidae > Germaria > Germaria angustata. The sequence goes on along the minus strand of OY812998.1, from coordinate 58,000,247 downwards.
ACCAATTTCCCAAAAAAGAAGTTGTGCTTCCGCAAAATACAATTAAAAAATTAATATTGAACCCCTTTGTCCTTTTGACATTTTTTAAAATATTTCCAAACTTGCCTTGGATATTTTTACACTAAACGATGTTTTTTTATAGTTCATTATAGTTCATTTATACTCTCTACACTAAACTTTCTAGAATGACCCAAAATTTTTGTTCACATTTCTAAGTATTGCCTACTAAAAGAGTTTTGTCAGACATAAACTTATAGAAATTACCATTATTTCCAATATTTTTATTAAGCAAAGTCGATTGTGAACACTTTTTCAATATAACATTGCTTACGTTAACTCATTTTGAGAAAAAATCTATAATTTTTTACTCAAAATCGATTTTTGATTAGAATCGAAACCTGGCAAATCGATGATTGATGTGTTTTTTAATACATTTTCTGTGAATTTTTCCATAATATCCTCAAATAATTTAAAGTTAAAAGCTTAACAATTTGTGTATTCTACGATGCTAATTTAACCAGGGACTATAGTATTCTGTACTAAATGATGTGAATACTTGTTAGTTGTTCGCAATCCGATGACGACGTCATACCTACTCGTAGTGTACGCTTGTTTATATTGTTGTTGTTAATATAATCAGTCAGTCATTATTTTTGTTGTAGTTCTTAAGAATTTCGCATTTACTAGTTTCATTTATGTTCTGCTTTCTTGAGCTTATTTATTGCTTATTCTCTTTTGTGTTTCCTTCTGGCTGAATGCTGTGAGACCAAGTTTATAATATTAACTTTTGTTGATGCAATTTTTTTCCTTTTTGAAGTTGCATTTTCGTTTACACTACATAGTAAATTTTTGTTCATGTAATTCAGATATAAGTATATGTAGAGCTTAGGTGCATATGTTAGTGGTATTGCACTGAGCAAAATGCACGGCTGTGACACAATGGCGATATTGAAATATTTTGTATTGGCTTTGTATGACGGAGTTGATCAACTTATGTCGATAAAATTTTTCTTTTTCCTCTCTGAAGTGGCATTAAATTTTAGACTTAAAGTTTTTTTGGAACAAATTTTCTTCTTGGAGCTTGAAGTATTTTTTGTTGGTGTATGTATATTTACAAATTTCGATAAATTATACTACAATATTTTTTATTTCTCCATCAATTTTAATTTTCGCACTATACGAAAATATCGGCGGTTGTTTTTCGTGTAAGTACGATTTTCCTTTAAACGAAAAAAGAAAATATGCTAAATATTGAAAATAACATGGATGTCTTCCGATTTAGATTTAAAATTTTTTTGTAAATTGATATTTTATCGATTGAATTGCCTTTAAAATGAGGTATGTCTCGTCCCGTAATAATTTATAGTTTTTCCATGAGGTGAAAAATCCCTCAGAGAAACAGTACTGTGGACCAAAAAAAATCAGATAAATTTTTTCCCACAGACCAAAATGTTTTTGGTAAAGAGTCTTTACAAATATTAAATCTAGGATGAATTGCCTTTAAAATGAGGTATGTCTCATCCCGTAATAATTTATAGTTTTTCCATGAGGTGAAAAATCCCTCAGAGAAACAGTACTGTGGACCAAAAAATTCAAATTAATTTTTTCGATAGACCAAAATGTTTTTGGTAAAAAGTCTTTACAAATATTAAATCTAGGATGAATTGCCTTTAAAATGAGGTATGTCTCATCCCGTAATAATTTATAGTTTTTCCATGAGGTGAAAAATCCCTCAGAGAAACAGTACTGTGGACCAAAAAATTCAAATTAATTTTTTCGATAGACCAAAATGTTTTTGGTAAAAAGTCTTTACAAATATAAAATCTAGGATGAATTGCCTTTAAAATGAGGTATGTCTCATCCCGTAATAATTTATAGTTTTTCCATGAGGTGAAAAATCCCTCAGAGAAACAGTACTGTAGACCAAAAAATTCAAATTAATTTTTTCGATAGACCAAAATGTTTTTGGTAAAAAGTCTTTACAAATATTAAATCTAGGATGAATTGCCTTTAAAATGAGGTATGTCTCATCCCGTAATAATTTATAGTTTTTCCATGAGGTGAAAAATCCCTCAGAGAAACAGTACTGTGGACCAAAAAATTCAAATTAATTTTTTCGATAGACCAAAATGTTTTTGGTAAAAAGTCTTTACAAATATTAAATCTAGGATGAATTGCCTTTAAAATGAGGTATGTCTCGTCCCGTAATAATTTATAGTTTTTCCATGAGGTGAAAAATCCCTCAGAGAAACAGTACTGTGGACCAAAAAAAATCAGATAAATTTTTTTCGACAGACCAAAATGTTTTTGGTAAAGAGTCTTTACAAATATAAAATCTAGGATGAATTGCCTTTAAAATGAGGTATGTCTCGTCCCGTAATAATTTATAGTTTTTCCATGAGGTGAAAAATCCCTCAGAGAAACAGTACTGTGGACCAAAAAATTCAAATTAATTTTTTCGATAGACCAAAATGTTTTTGGTAAAAAGTCTTTACAAATATTAAATCTAGGATGAATTGCCTTTAAAATGAGGTATGTCTCATCCCGTAATAATTTATAGTTTTTCCATGAGGTGAAAAATCCCTCAGAGAAACAGTACTGTGGACCAAAAAATTCAAATTAATTTTTTCGATAGACCAAAATGCTTTTGGTAAAAAGTCTTTACAAATATTAAATCTAGGATGAATTGCCTTTAAAATGAGGTATGTCTCATCCCGTAATAATTTATAGTTTTTCCATGAGGTGAAAAATCTCTCAGAGAAACAGTACTGTGGACCAAAAAATTCAAATTAATTTTTTCGATAGACCAAAATGTTTTTGGTAAAAAGTCTTTACAAATATTAAATCTAGGATGAATTGCCTTTAAAATGAGGTATGTCTCGTCCCGTAATAATTTATAGTTTTTCCATGAGGTGAAAAATCCCTCAGAGAAACAGTACTGTGGACCAAAAAAAATCAGATAAATTTTTTTCGACAGACCAAAATGTTTTTGGTAAAGAGTCTTTACAAATATAAAATCTAGGATGAATTGCCTTTAAAATGAGGTATGTCTCGTCCCGTAATAATTTATAGTTTTTCCATGAGGTGAAAAATCCCTCAGAGAAACAGTACTGTGGACCAAAAAATTCAAATTAATTTTTTCGATAGACCAAAATGTTTTTGGTAAAAAGTCTTTACAAATATTAAATCTAGGATGAATTGCCTTTAAAATGAGGTATGTCTCATCCCGTAATAATTTATAGTTTTTCCATGAGGTGAAAAATCCCTCAGAGAAACAGTACTGTGGACCAAAAAATTCAAATTAATTTTTTCGATAGACCAAAATGTTTTTGGTAAAAAGTCTTTACAAATATTAAATCTAGGATGAATTGCCTTTAAAATGAGGTATGTCTCGTCCCGTAATAATTTATAGTTTTTTCAATATTGGCTAACAAATTTGTCCCAAATATGAAAACATATTTATATTCCCCAAGTAGGAATACACATTTATAATAAATATGTCCCAAATGAGAAAACGTATTTGGCAAATATGTCACAAATACTAAAAAGTTATTTATAAATATTTAATAACGTAAAGCGTTACGTCGAAACATATTTAACTCGGCATATTTATCTTCACTCACTTGTTTACACTCGTAAATTTTTGTTCATGCAATTTTTCTTCTTAAATTTTTTATATTTTATTGGTGTATATATGCGTGCATAATTACGAATGAGAGAACACAGTGTTGGCCAGCGAGATAATTCAGATATATATGTAAGTATGTAGAGCTTAGGTGCATGTGTTAGTGGTATTGCACTGAGCAAAATGCACGGCTGTGACACAATGGCGATATTGAAATATTTTGTATTAGCTTTGTATGACCGAGTTGATCAACTTATGTCGATAAAATTTTTCTTTTTTCCTCTCTGAAGTTGAATTAAATTTTAGACTCTTAAAGTTCTTTTGCAACAATTTTTCTTCTTGGAGCTTGAAGTATTTTTTGTTGGTGTGTGTATATTTGCGAATATGTGCGGATAACAGAATAAAATGAAATGGACTTACATACTTGCATACATGAATGACTGGGTCGATTTTGCATGCTGGGTATCGGTGCCCAGACATAATCCCCACGGACATAATCCCCTTTCCAGAAATGGGGATTATGGCCTGTTTTTTTCCGGTCATAACCCCCATAATAAAGTGGGGATTATGTCCACTTCCGAAACGGACATAATCTCCATGGGGATTATGACCGTTTGCTATAGAGATTATGTCCAACGAAAATAAGTCGAAATTCTTTACAAAAAACAAAATTATTAGTTTAACTTATTAACTTATTATACCATAGAGAGATCATTGAGCCATCCCGGCTTGGTATAACAAACACCGGATTCGCTGACTAAAAGTTTTCTCTGTAGCCAGAATAATGGAATAATTCCTAATTAAATAGCTTCCATTAGGTGACTCCTAATAATAGCTTTTTAATTAATTAAAATGAAATAACTTCTATACCACACCTGAAGGTTGAAGGAGGAAAATATTTTGTTAGCGAAGCCGATGTTCGAAATACCATAGAGGAGAAAATCTTTCAGCCCGGCCGAAGGCCGGCTATACAGAAAAATTTTGTAAGCGAAACTGATGGAGCGCACAACAAGCCTTCACTGGCTTAAGTGTATGTCGTATGAAATGGGCTATCATACCCCTCCAATCAACCTAACCTAACCTAACCTAACCAAAACCGATGATTGTGGGGATTATGACCTCATTGGAAATAGCCATAATCCCTATAATGGGGCTTATGTCCGTAATCGTATTGGACATAATCCCAATTTTTATGGGGGTTATGTCCATTACTTTGTGGGGATTGCGACCGCTTTATTTTCAGATATAAACCCCATTCCTTTATGGGGGTTACGACCGAAAAAAAAAAACCGGACATAAGCCCTATAATTGAAATGGGGATTATGTCCGTTGGGATTATGACACGTCACCCTGGGTATCTTCTATATTTTCATATTCTGTATAATACACAGTATCCATCCTTTACCTTCCATAGCGATGGTAAGGATTTACAAATTTCGATAAATTCCACTACAATATTTTTTTTTCTCCATCAATTTTAATTTTCGCAACGTCCGCACTATACGAAAATATCGGCGGTTGTTTTTCGTGTAAGTACGATTTTCCTTTAAACGAAAAAAAAAATGTGCTAAATATTGAAAATAACATGGATGTCTTCCGATTTAGATTTAAAATTTTTTTGTAAATTGATATTTTATCGATTGTATCTAATAAAGTCCGTGTTCAAATATTATACGATTCATTCACAGAAACATCGGAAGGAATTCTGGTCCATAAAAAAAATCGTAACAAAATTTATTGTTGATGTAACATTAGCGCATAAAACGGATGCAAAATTTGTTTTATTGTATATTGTATTTATCTTAATCCCCAGTACTATGTAAGTTTTTGTTGATGTTACGTTAAGTCGGCACCGAAAAATTGTCACTAGCGTACTGACAGACCACTGCTGACAAGTTCTAACTCTTCTCTGTGGCCTTGAAAATGGCACGAGACTGTCTTCCATAGCATTCAATTGTAATCGAAAAGTAGGCATGTATCGATTATTTGCTGTCGGATTAATGTGATGTCAACAATAACTTACAAAATAACGGATGATATTTTCAACAATATCCATGTTTCTTGTTTGCATCAATAGACTTACAGGCAATAATAAATGATGACCGTCTGTCTGTTTTTTTAAATAAATGAGATAAATAAAGTTGTTTTCTGATCCCGTAGAAATTATAAATATTTTCATAAAATTTTTTAAATCGGGCAGAAGTATCAAAAATCGTAATATTTTTCATAAACTTTATGTATATGCGCTTACATACATAATTATTATATAAATACGTCACTTATTAAAAATGTACTAAAATGGTACGTTCATAAATCCAGTACAGCGGTAATCTCACTTCTTCCCGAAAGAAGTGTATTCCGCAATAACAAACCAATTATTTTCGCAATAATATTTTTTATCCAATACGCTTGGTGTTTTGCTGTATTTGCGTTGACTTTATGTACTCTAATCTTTCTAGTGAAATCTATATTTTAAATTTAAGTGTTTTTAATTCTCGTACAATATTTGGTATCGTATTGTCATGCCTTTTGTGAATCTCCTGTCTTAAAGCTTTTGTATGAATTTTATGGTATTTAGTTCTAGTCTTTTTGTATATTTAACTATTACCATGAATCCAGTACAAAATTTATTGATGTGAACAACTACATTCAAAATTATCTTCATGATTATGCCTCATTTGAAATGGAAGGCTCGTGTTTGTCTTTGGATTACCTTCCCAGTAGGAAATTCGTACGAAAATTTTATATAATTTATGGTTCTTAAAATTATTAGTTGAATGTGTGGTAAACATTTTATATACCAAACAGACCCAGCCGTTTGCGAGGTACAATTCCATAGACGGACACACAGTTACACAATTTTAATATATAAAACGCTTCTTTGGGGTTTTTAGTTATTAATTTATCATTTTCATAATAATATAATCTAATAATATCTTTAAAATTTTATAAAATTTATTAAAAAAATTATTAAATGCTTTTCTACTTTCAGGTGGTTTGCTAAGGTTGCTGTTTTATATACAATTACGAGTTTAATGAAATATTCTACAGTCAAAGTTGCGCAAAATACTGAAACAAACAGAATTTTATAATTGAGTAACAAAGTAAATAATAAAATAAAAACGAACATAAACTGTTTCGTAAAATATGTGTAACTAACAAATAGTGTAAGAAAAATAAATTTTTAATTAAAAACAAAAATAAATAAATAAATAATAAACAATATTATATCTGTTCAATTTTATATTGCCGTATCGTTTTGTTGTGTCGCGTTTTAAAATCGTTTAGAAAGAAAAGTCGCGCGTTAGTTATTTTTTGTCGTTGTTGAGTTGTTGTCGTTTCCGTCACGTCGCTATCGCCTTCACCTTAGACATGTTCAAGTGCATTCCAATATTTAAAGGCTGTAATCGCCAAGTGGAGTTTGTAGACAAACGTCATTGCTCGCTACCCAGTGTGCCAGAAGAAATTCTACGTTATTCACGTACATTGGAGGAACTATTTTTGGATGCAAATCATATACGGGATTTGCCAAAGGTAAGTGTTTTTCTCTTTTGTATTTCTACATCTGTCGTATTTAAATTCAAAACCAGCGAAGAATAGTTCGAAAATGTTTACTACCTTTTCAAATTCAATATTCTGTTGGTTTATAATTTTTTAGGTGTAAAAATGTACCCATTGAAACTTCTTTCAGTACCTAAAGATCTTTAATAGTTGTACGAATTCCTTCTCTGTTACACAATATTTATTTTGTACATGGTGAAACTGATGATATTTTAATTCCAGTTACGCCCACACGCAGCTGTTTCCCTATTCTTTTAAGCTCATGGCAAAGTCACATAATGGTTTCAATCATGCAGTCCAGTTATTAAATTTATTATGATACTATGAACTTTTATGCCAATAAGAAGAATTATTTTGGTTCTTCCCATAACTTGCTTGAGGCACATACGCCAAATTTTTCGACCTTCCCGACTAATGAGTTCTGTTTAACATAATGTATTGACCAGTAGTTTTGATATTTCGTTGGCAATTTCATTTCCTTTCATTCTAGTTTCACTTATCCACCAGATCATTCATTAGTTTTAATATGTATTACCGTAAAGAATGAACTCTATTTTCGATCAAGAGCTATACGCCTCATTAGGCCGCATGTTGAAGTCCTTGCTTTGAATTCGGTTTTAATTATTTTGTTTACAAAACTCTGGTTAAGCTCATATTTCGTATCCTTCGTAGACTTTATCCACTATTAGATTTCGTTGCTAGAATTTAACAAACTGTATGATTTATTTTTGTTTTTCTGGCTGAATTATACAATTCAATATAGTAAATAGTAGCATATAATAATGCATACATATATTCTACATACATGTATTCGTGTGCTTTTGTGATCATGGTTATCTCCTGAAAACAATACAAAACAATAAGAATCTATTTATGTTTGCGGACACGTATTTAATTATGCCCAGTGCTATATTCCGTATATCAAATATACAAATGTTGGAAATTTGAATCTGTACATTGCACAATAATTGGGAGCAGTTAGACTATCAATGATCATGTCTTATATGATTCTTCGTTCAACTGTTTGATTTATTAAATGATGTTTGCAATTCTGTCTTAAGTGTATGGACATGGAAATTGCTCACTTACTTACGTGATGGTAGAGAGCATACGATTTCTCCTACTTAGCTTAATTTTCTTTTTGTTGGCTTATATGGGAAGCCATAATAATTAGAAAATTATTCAAAAGACAACTTATATACAATTTCGTGTTATTACAGAGAGTTGTAATTCTGTTTCTCTGAAAAAATCATTTAAAGTTTTCTTTTGAATAGTCAAAACTTTCTGTAATCCTGCGTTGTATATTGTAATATCTGTAATATTTATTTCTCTTTTATGACAGATAGTAAAACAATTAACTCCAGCATAAAAATCCCCCCTTAAGTCTTATAAAACATATAATTACCACTTTAAGAGTTGCGTTCTCATCACCATTTATTTCGCGTAGGTCCCACTGTGAAATATTTCAAGGATAAAACATAATGTTAAGCACTTCCATGTCTGTTTTAATTCACATTCCCTTTTAACTTTTTCCATAAAAGATCAACATAAAGGGTTGTTTAGGAAGCCATACAAATTTATTTTATATTTATCTTTTAGAATGTGCGTCATCTATTTCTTGAAAGGATTATTTAGTACTTTGTATAATTTTTATACATACATACTTCTTTTGTTTTGCCAAATTTATTGTTGTTGATTGTAGTGACTCCGCAAAAACTGTGAATTCAAAAAGTTTTGTGCTAGCTGCAGTGTTTCCAGGTCATCTTATTGCTTCCCGCAAAAAAAATTTAAAAACCCTTAAATTCCAGCTATTAATTATTCCCCCACATAAAAAAGTTTAGTTAACAATTTTATTTTCAATACGCTAACATGATTCAATTACAATTTGCTTGCAAGTAATGCGGAAAAAATAAAAAAAATAAAGTTTTGAAAAAATGCAGCAAAAAGTCGTTACAGAAAAATTTTTCTCTCTTGCAAATTCTCGAAGTTGAAATCGATGATCGGCAACAGCAATAAAGATAATTATTCTAACTGCTTCCGCTTAACAAATTCTTATGAAAATTGGTATACTTTGAGTTCCCGTGACAATACAGGGTTCCGATTAAAAAGTATTACTTTCTTAGATTATTATAAGTTTTTCTAGGTCCTAGAAAAGTTGGTAGTGCCATGTTCATAATATACATATTAGTATTGCTTAGCAACACATATTTTCAACTACATTTGGTGAAGATTAATAATTGATACGAATGTCAATATTTTTACCCTGGATTAAAGAAAAATCTAGTAATCCAGTATAACATTTAATCTATTAGAGAAATTTCAAAGTCAAACTACGACAACGACATTGGTAATAGAGCCCAATATTTAAGCAAAAATTATGCCAAATATAATAAATAAACAAAGCAGACAGTCTGCTAAAAATAAATTACAGTGTTTTTTAATTGAAATGAGACATTTCTTATTAACGTAATTAAAAGAAAACTTCAAGAAATTCAGTAATTAACAAGCAATTTAGGCTAATTGATGACGCTCAGAAACAAAATTGAATGACTTAAATTTCCACTTAATCTAAATAATTTTTTTTTGCTTTTAATTAACTTTAGGAGCATGTTTTAGGAAACTACAAAAAAAACATTAAGTTATAAAATTCCTACCCCCAGATAGTGTGTAATTAAAAGTAAAATGCAAAGTTCGCTAAACTGTGTGTTTCTTTTTCCACTTAAAGAAGTTTTTGCATGATATCTGGCTTGAAATATGAGTATTACAGCGTTAATTTTATCTCTACAAAAGACCTTAAAAACACTTATTTTCATAATTTGTCTTTAGATCTTAGAGCGATAAAAAACGGAAATGCTCAATTAAAATTTTATTTTAACTCCAAGCAAAATTTCTCGTTTATACAATCAGTGTTGTTGAAGTTAAAAGCACCATACAGTCTCCTCCCATAAATCGCAAAATATTTATTTAAGCATTTAATACAATCTACTAGTTACATATTTAGAATACCAGACTGCATGCATATTCGTATTATGTACATACTACGATCTGCAAAACAACAGTTAAATGTTGAATGATAGATAAATGCATTCATGCTGGTAACTTGCGGCAATTTTAATTGAAAATTTTGTAATTAATTTGTTTTTCTCTTTCATTTTTGTATTTTAATTTAAATGCCGACTATTTTAAATAAAAAGAAACGACGTAAAGCTGATATAAACTGTATGCAAATGTCCGAAAATTGAAAATTAATCAAAAATGTGTCATAACATTTGTATCATTACGTATTTGGAGTCTAAAAAAAGATTAACTATTTTAATTTTATACCAAACAACTGCATGTCAAGTTTTTAATTTAAATAACTCGTTTTTTAACTAAAAGTTAGTTAAGATTTTTTGGATTGTAAATTACAAAAAGAACGTTCTAAATATGGAAATAAATTCCGACACACGTTAGAGATGATGTTTTAATTTAAATATTTTGATGGTCATTAGTAGATCAGATCTTCCTACGATGCATTTCAACAAACAAACAGTTGTCAAAGAAACAATTATTGTTTTTTTTTATTATTAGTAATGAATATATTCGTCCTTCAAAGAATTTTATCTATTCCAATATACATATTAACTGAAGGTGCTTGGCCGAATTTAACCATAAATAATATTTATGGATATAAAAAGTACATATAAAAAGTTTTCCGGAAAAGCTTGGTCAATTGTGACCGTCTGTGGTAGTGATGGGAAATTACATAGAAAGAGACAATTTAGATTTTTTCTCTTTCCTTTAGTAGCCATCTACTTGTTATTGTGGCTGTTAGTACGAGAATGGCGTTAGCGATGAGTTCGTGAAAGGCCTAGATACTCATAGGTGGAAGAGCAGCTTTAAAAAATTTTATGAAAATTATAAAAATGCAAAATTTAAATATATAAAAAATTAATCTAAAATAGATTTTCAAAAATTCATTGTTTGTTGTAGCTTTATATGTTCATATGCCGAAATTTTGAATATCACAAATAATAAATTTCAATGTTAAATAAGTTTCAAATGTTAGAAATTGTATTATAAGCTACTGCACTATTCCGTACAACTGCACCCAGTACTGGCTAAAGAACGGTAGGCTTGGTATTAGAAGTAAATTCGACCACTTTAGGATTAGATGTAGACATGCATTAAACATAACTTCTTGTTCACTAATTTTCAATTCTGGGCTATTTGAATTATTTTTCTGTGGTTCCATAAGGTTAATTAAAACTATTTAATTTTTCCTCTTGGATATTAGAACACGTTTATTTAATTTTTCTGTTTATACTTAATATTGAAATTTATTATTCTGGATATTCTCCCCAACTAATTTTTAAAACTATTAGAGTTTTTGCAAAATGCATTGTTTGTTGTGGCTTTAGCTCATTAACGACCAAAGGGCGTTTATTTTTATACATGTTGCACAAAAAATTAAAAAAGAGTATAATTGTTTGTTGTGTTGTTTGTACAAAAGAATTGTAAGCCTACTATTATTATGTGATTTGTTATGATTCTGATTATACTGAATTCTCATATTGTATTTGATTTGTATGGCATAAACATCCAAGACTGTATGTTTTTAAACTGCTTAAACTTCACTAACGATTTGTTTTAGCGACCAATGAAATGTCGGCATATGAAGACCTAAAGCCACAACAAACAATGTAATTTGGAAAAACTCAAATTTTTTTTTATTTATTTGAAATATTCCTCGTATTCTTTGTGTTTCAATTTATTGAAAGGTGGCTGTTGTATTTGAAAAAAATATGCATATAAGGGATAACTTGGTAGGGCTTTATCGGATGGATAAAATTTTTATTATTATAACTTTACTTTAACCTACAAGTGAGCGATAAGTTAAAGGTAAAGTTCATTTTTCCTGTAAATTTAATCGCGAGGTGTAGACATTTGAAGTTGCCACATTTTAATAGTTGCCGTATAAGTTTTGGACCGCTTTATCGTTGATTGAGTTATAACTTCCTTGGAAGGTAACATTTTATATTGTGTCTCATTTACTTTTTATGAACTAAATTACGTAAAAATTACCTAAAAAATATTTTTTTATAAAGAATTTATTTAATCATTAAATTAAAGTAGTCGGTTGTATAGCCATACTTTAAAAAGATAACTTTTTAATGGGAAGTTATAATAATGAAAAATTGTCAAAGGTCAGTTTATCGCACTTTTAAGCAGCGTTTACTTTACCGTCAAGTTGTTATATTAACAAAAATACTTTTTTATTTTCATATTTATTCACATATTTTCTTCGTTTACGAACCATAGTGTTTATTTTTTTTATTTTCTTATAATATATTTCCATTCAGGAAATGTTGATGAGTCTATTCAATGCAAAATATAATAAAAATGATCATGTAATTTCCTCCTCATTCACATACATACGCATCATAAACATTAACAATACGCGCATTCTTTTATCTTTTTCCATTCTCTTAATAAAAGTTCTACTCAGTCATGACATTTTGGTCGCTGAACTCTAAGATATAATTTTATAGATACATATGTACTCGTATGTACTCGTATGTAATTATATAAAATATTTATGTTAATGAAAATGGAAAAAAAAGAGTTTGAAATAAGTGACGCACCTTTTATATTGTATATGTTGTAAATGTATTGTATATGTATTATGCATAGGTATTTGTTATTTTCTCATTTTTTCAAAATTTGATGTTAGAGGAGAATGTCAGCCTGGTTCGTAATTATAATAAAAATGATTTATATTAGATTTAAATAGTGATTTGTATAAACAAAAACAAACATCGCCAGTCATAAGCCCATATTCATTGAAATTATTGTGTTCTAGGAGGGTACAGTGTCGTGTACATTGCTAAACAAACGGTTTAAGGTGTCGTTGTTATGGCTATTCACTGTCTCCTATTTATTTTTATTTTTTACTTACAAATGTTCCATTATAAGTGGCACAGTTTACAATTTTTTTGATTTTTTAATATGTACTTTTAATTTATCACAAATCTAAATTATTTTAGCATTGTATACTTAATATTTTAATGTCATTGGGGATTAAGCCGTCTCAGATGTCACATATACGTCCCAAATTGTATGTGTAATTTTCACACACTTCGCTGTAAATCAGTATTCGTGATAACGTGCCGCATATTAGTTTCCAAGTGATTCATTGTTCTTGGTAGACAAATTATGTATCCCTAGGGAAAATATTAAAAAGCGTTAAATTGCAGGAAGTCGAAGGGCCATGCGGGTAATTATCCCTCATAATTGACTGCGACATTCAGAAATTCTTCTCTGCTGAAGTGTAATGGAGTTTTGGCTGCAGTTTTAGGACTAACATCGTCCAATATGCAGAAATTCAGTCAGTATATTGGGATGTGTGCTTGATCACCTAACAAAATTTTATTTAAGTTTCCTTAATGAACTCCAAAACTATTAAACTAGAAGTTCAGGTTATGATCGCACCATTTTATTCATTATGAATTCCAGTCGACAACAATATAAAAGCAAAAAAAAAAATGAAATTGTTTAAATAAATTTGTAATAAGGAAATTTTTCATATGCAGTAAATCATACTGTGGGACAAATAGCATTTGCAGTACTTCAAAAAATCGGTTTTTCATAACATGTTGAGCTTTACTTCAGATTCATTGAAAGCGATCTAAAAAAGGGAACAATTTGCAATGACAAGTATATATTGAAATCATTTTCACTACTTTCAGATTGCAAGTAGTCGACCTTATTAACTTTTTTGGAAGTTTATTTTTTACTGGATATCGTTTTGTTTAAAACCGCCCAGTATTTAATCCTTTTTATTTGTTGTAAATCACTATAACTCTATATGTATATGATTTATGCTTTGTTTTAATGTGTATTTTATCCATAATTATTTGCTTGATTAAAGCGCACAATGTAGGCTATAAAATAAAATTAAAAGGCGATAATAATTTTTACATTTTTGTTAATGTTTAAATATATTCATTCCATATAGCAATTTTGAAGAACTCAAAAAATTAATTTATTTTTGGTAAAGTTTTTATTGAACTGTGAGCACATACTGTTTAAGACAGTGGGTGATAAAAATATTTAAAAGGGAATTTTACTGCTGCAGTTGTTAGCACGTGTTTAAAAAATACTCATCTAGAATTATGATGGAATATCGAGCATAATCTATTTATTTCGCTGTCTGGTTTTGAATTTACAAATTTATCAAACTAACAGATTGTTATTGAAATAAAAAACAAATTTATTTATTTAAAAAACAAGACGAAATCAAAATATTTTTTATCTCAACGAAATTAAAAATAATTTGATTCAAGTTATTGTTTTTTTTTAATTTTTTCTTAATACCAGGAAGAAAATATATAATTTATATAATGGCAAATTGTAATAAACAAGACTTAGACCAGAAAGTTTTAGGGTCAACAACTGAAGTAAATGCTTTTAAGGTTCAATAAAATTTGTAGCTGCTAAAAACAGTGGTTACGTCTAATCCAACAAAAAAATTGGTGTTTGATAAAAGACATTTTTTGACCTAGTAGATCAGAGCTATTTTTGTAAATCGATTGAATAAATTGCCAAAAAAAATTTTAATACTTGTTGCAGTGTGAGATTTCACTAAAAAATTTCGATATAAAATAATTTGTCCATTTAGTTGTTTGCTTCTTTAGCAACTTTTAAATTAAACCACTCGTTCCAATATGCAGTAAATAAAAAATAAAAAACACTTGTTAGGATCATAAATTAAAGGTGTGGCTTTTATGATACGAATAAATTTATTCCAATGAAACAATCATCCCATACGAATAAGATCATTAGTTCTCAAGATCTATATCTCTATTTATAGTATTTAGTATCTAGTGTTAGTGTGTTTCAACTTACACGTATAAACTCATTCTCATGACTCTCAACTGAAGTAAAAATTATAAATGGATTGGATACAAATTTCTTCGCTACTTGTAATTTTTATTTTCTTTGTTGTTGTTGTTGTTTCAAACAAAATAATTTTGAACTTCACCTAATTGTTGCTGTTGTAGTTGATATTGTGTAGTAATTTCTTATTCCGTTAAATGCTATAAATAAACATTTTTAAAATGAAATACACATTTTTCTTAATGTTACTTTTTATTAAATATTATCTGACAATAATAATAGTTTATGATCAAAATTAATAAAGCGATTAAGCCATGTTATTAACACCACAAAAAGTAAAAAAAATTGTTAGATATGACTCCATAAACACAAAGTTATTTCTGTAAAAGTTGGTTACACGGTATGAAATCCAACATGATTTCCAATATAAACGAAAGTTTGTACAAAATGTTGGTGCAGTAGTAATTATTAGAAAACTATTGTTTGAGAATCTCAAATATTTTAATTGTTTTTTTTGATAAGATTGTCAAGTACAGAATTAGACGCACGAGGAATGCAATATGAGAAAGATTTGTGTTTTATAAATTACTGAAAAAGGAACTGTGGATGATATGTTTTATACTTCCATCTTTAGTCTGTTAAAAGATCAATGAAGACTTTTTCCAATTTATAATTTTTACTCAATGATCTCAAAAGTATTCTTGAACTACTTACACTAATTATTTTCAGTAAATGGTTGCCACAAAATATTTCTTATAATAATGCTGTAGATGCGCCGCAGAAGAGACAATTCTTTCAGGGGTTATTAGGTTAGGTTAGGTTAGGTTGATTGGAGGGGTGTGATAGCCCATGTCATACGACATACACTTAAGCCAGTGAAGGCTTGTTGTGCGCTCCCTTTTAATTATCAGACACAAACTGCCAGAGTTCTGCGGCAGGATTCGAACCTGGGACCTTCGCACTACGAGTCTAGTACACTACCTACTAGTCTACGAAGGTCAGTTATTAACTCAACCTACAGTGTTCCTCTCAATCCACACATCATACTTGCATACCTCGATTCTTGCAACATAGAAATATTTTTCATTACACACTGATGCTGAAGAAACCGGTGACGTGGTACTCAATACGAAGCAAATTACATCGGAGGAGACCATATCAGCGTTCAATATTTGCTTAGAAGGGGCGGAGCAAAACAATGCTTACTTAGACGATATTATGATGCTCCAGAGACAAAGAACCAGTGTAGTACTGAACAAGCGACTTTGTACAAAACAAACAGAAATTTTAAATTTCTTTAATTTTACATATAATATATATTTAGTGTTATACGAATGCGTTGAACTCAAGTGTTTTGAATTGAAATATTAAACTTAGATTCTAAAAAGATGTATGTGCCATTTATTTTGTATTAAAACTCGGTACTTGCGACAACCTCGAAACTTGCACCGAGCCCGGTTTTCATTACGTGCAAGAATAGAGTTTCTACTGTATACTGAAAAGTGAATTGGAATAATTTTCTATGATTTTAATATGGGCTTATCATTGCAGGATATTATCTTTTTTGATTCCTATTTTGATTCCAATTTAGAAATTATCTTCATTGTGTTGAGAAAACTTTTTAAGTTTATTTTGCAAAGAAAATAATTTTATATTAAATTAGTTGTTAATTACCACTGGGAATAAACTTGAAGGAGTACAAATTATACAGTAGTCACGTTTTCTGTTTTCTTATGTGAAAATAATTCTCATTACTTTTTGATTGAAGTAAAATAATGTTTTAATGCAGATTTACCGAAATAAGTAGCTCCTTGAAAATAACTTAATTTTTTTTTCATTGGGAAGTATTGGAATGTGTCGGCTTCTTTGAATATTGAACTATTTATATAGCTTATTCTTAACACCAGAAAACTCACCGGTCTTACTTCCGAGACCCGCTCTCGTTTGCGAACAACACTTTTTTCATTAAGAGCACATTCGTTTGGGGTCGATATACCAGTGAATCGTACTACACATTACAGAGAAAATTCGTTGTTTAGTCGAACGACTCGTATGTGAAACGAGCTTCTTGCAGATGTTTATCCTGTAATCCCTAGCGTGGAGAGGTTCAAATGGAATATACGAATCGGAACTGCATCTATTCTTCCTTCAATGACCTATTTTCCTAGTACCAGCACAATGTATTGCATCAATAGCAGTCATACACTGAGTGAGTGCGTGTAAAACTGATTACAAATGTTGCCAAATTGCTAACTTAAATTTTCACACGTATATATTTTTTAAGATTTTTTAATTTCCGGTTTTCGACGACTTAAATTTTTCTATTCTTTTCTAAAATACTATTTAGCTTATTTTATTTCTCTCGTACATGGCAACAGTGATCTATAAACATTGCATTAGGACAAATTTTTTGTGACTTTTACTCAAAATCTGTTGCCGTTTGTCATCATTGTAATTGTGTTTAACATTTGTTTATACTTACAAGCACTGGTCCAAGTAAACCCATCTTCATCAGCACTTTTTTTAATCTTATTACTCCCCAGTCTTTCATATTGTCTACGGATCATTATTTAAATGTATAGAGCACATGAGGAGCTTCGTTTTCTGTGTTCATGCATATATTTAATGGAATATACATATAATTTTACATCGCCATATATAATTAGAAGCCTCTTACGAGATTTCGTTACACTATTGTTTGACTTACGAGTACATATCAAAAAGTATTTAAAGAATGTCATGATTTTTTTTACAAAGCGTTATAACTGAATTAATTTAAGTATCCAAAACATTTAGTTTTTTTGTTTTGCTTTAAATGAATTGAAGGCACAAAAAAAAACTAAAAAATTTAAATAACATTCAATTATTTATTCCCACGTAATTATATTTGCCATAAAATTGCTTTATTTTCTTTTTCCAATGAGCTTTAAATTCCAATTCAAAGTGAAAAATGTTTCTAACAACCAGCTAATAATGGTATTTCTGAAAAGAACTTAGCAACATGTGCGCCCAACAGATAGATTCATTTACATTATCAACCAGCGGAAAATGTGGATTTACAGTAGGCTGCAAAACTAAGGACACATCAATAGATTGTAAGCAGGTTTTAATTTGGCTTAAGAAAGAAGCCAAACATATATTTACATCCTTTATTCTTATGTATGCATTACTAGTGAAAAAAATTTAAGTCGTTCTTAAGGAACATTACTTCCAAATTATTTTCTAATGCATCAATTAGGAAGTTAAGTTGAGAAAATTTTTATTAAATTAAAAATCTCTACTTAAATTTGCTTGAAGGCAATATATTGCTTTAATTCTTTAACTGAAATTTTTTCTTTTACGCAAAAAATAAGATTATAGTAATTGGCAAAGGTAATAACCCCTTTCCAGACTTCGATGATTTCTAGTCGTAAATAACTTATCGCAATTTCTTTGCATAAAAAATAACATTTTAATTATCTTTTTTTCTTAACATATTGAAGATGGCTTATTAGTCCATGAATAAACATCAAAAAATAGAACATAAAATAACCAACTTATGATACAATCATTGGAAGTGAGCCAAAGTTGTTGCATTTCCGGATCACAGTATCTGCACTTTCTTGACCCTCACTACCATTCTCAAAGGAGTCCCATGTATATGGTAACTTCATGTCGCTGCTATCTTAAATGGTGATGTGGCTGAGGTTGTTAACGCGTCAATCAATCCTACGGGAAAGTAAGTAAAACATTATTATATAGCCGCTTTACCGTCTGAAAATAAAATAGAAAAAAACCTATAATTGGTCACTCAGAAAAATTGACTAACAAACACAAGTGATAAATAAAAGAACCATAAAAAGAAATCCGTTTAAAAATATCGCAAAAATTGGCGATGATCTCTAGAATTATCGAAACGTAAGTTTTACTCGATATTGTTCGACGGTGTCTGGCTGTCTAGGGCTTAATGTCCTATGCTTCAGGAAAAAACAGATTCTAATTAAATGAAGCAAACGCAAGAGTGTAGATTTTCCAAATCGCACTTACATAAAACAAAGCATTATGATTCTTGCAGTAGAATCGATATACAATATACTTGCTTCTGATGGTCATTAAAAACTTCACTGCAGAAAAGGAAAACATGTCACTCCAAAAGTACTGTGATAAGGTGCTCTTGCTGGAAACCTTTAGAAATACGAGTAATCTACAAGAAAGTGGGTGCAAAATGGGTCTAAATGGCCAACATTATTTTTTACCAAAAAACGGCTGGAAACTTACGGTCCACAGCTCATATGCAAGAAATACCTACTCAAATTGAGGATCTGAATCTAACCAGCAGGGATGGTTGCAATATGGTAGTCATCTACAACCGCATCTGGTAATTGCAAATTTTTGTCTAAAAACGCAGATGAAACCTAAACAAATCTACTTGGTTATCTGAAGGTATCGTTTTTAACCATTATACATATATGAATTCTAATGAATAGTATAGATTTTTTAAACAGTAGGTCAAACTTATATTTACACAGAATGCTTTTCCACTTGCGATGAAGGGAATAAGGACATTATGTCAATACATTAATTTATTCATTTATTCAACCTACATGAAGGTATTTAGTACATGTATTACATGAAATTGTACATTATCTAAAGCAGGATTTAGTTTTTTTTGCGCTCTTACTGTGTAGGATGTTTTATTTTTATGATCAAAATGCTAAACTCCTTCTATTTTGCATTCAATAATGTTGCTATTTTGCTTTTTTGATTGTATGTGGCATTATTCGTTTACATAGTTGTTGTTTTTCAAGAACATTACACAAATGGTGAGTGAGTCCAACTAGCAACCACCTACATACTCGTACTGTAACAGTCACAACGAAATACACTCAAAAAGATAAGTCATTCTCTTGAGTTTGTATTTTCATAGGTGATTCTCAAATTTTTTTTCCGTTGGGTGGTCTTCTCAATCGGATATTTCTTTATCTCAGCCTGCATAAATTTGCCAAGGACGTCGTATTCAACGTAATCGCTGTGTTGTCAAGGCATTCGTTAACTTTTTTAACCATTTTCTTATGAAAAATAGAAACATGCCATCGTCTGATTTCCACAAATCTCATAAAGCTGTCGCAAATGAAGAGGAGTTTCCTTTGATTGCGACTAATGTTTAAATATATTAAATCAAAGCGTGGCTGAGGTATTCCGAAAACTCGTCTTATTAACAAAAATCTTGTATACGATTATGTTTGATATGTGACATCGTTCAAAAGTCTGCCGAGAATATGTTTGGTGGCAAGCAGTCGAGAGTGTCAGGTTTCAAGAATTATTGCCACTTATATCCGTTTGAATTAGGCCTGCAGCTTGAACTTTGTCGCACTTGAGAGCCGATGGTCTTCCTTGTGAAATAGAATTGTAGCTTGAGAAAATCTCAGGATAAATTCTAGAACGATAACATTTCATGCCACATAACTTAAACGCTTCATGTAGTATTTACTCGTATGTTGTAATATTCGCTATTAGCATCTCTATGCTCGAATTACATGCAGTCAACGTCCTTATCGTTCAACTCAACAGAATGTAATTACAATGTAGTTTCAAATATAGAGCCGGGCCCCAAATTTTATCCAAACTATGATTTATTGAATGCATTGTCGCCTAATGAACCTAAAGTGGATTTACATCCCTCATACACATATTTTTTTATCATTAAGCCTTTTCTTTTAAACACGAAAGCAAATCGTACAACTTTCCAAGATGATTTGCCATCAATACTAGAATTCCAGACAATTTAATTGGCGCACACCTCTAAAAAACACAGTACAGAAAATAACTTCCAAAGAAGTCAATAAGAATCACAACTTGTGATCCGGAAGTAGTGAAAATTCCGATATTTTCCAATAATTTGAAAATAGACTCTTAATTGAAAGGTGTTCTCTTTCTTGGTTCCTGTTCACTGGATCTGAAGTCATGTTCAAGATATTATGCAAAACCGATTTTCTTCAAAAGCTAATCGCTCCTTGTACTGTGTATGGAAATCATCAGATTTTTTTTTCAATAATTTGAAGTTTTTTATCTATATTTTTGTCGGCTGAATCTGAACTCGAACTTGGGAATATTATTTCGTTCTGATAGTTGTTTGACAGTGAAATTATTTACCGCATCAGCCACATTAATATAAAACTCTGAAGGCATTGACACCAAGGAAGTGGTAAAATTGCAGAGATTTTGATGGAGAAGATAATGGAAATTTGGCTCACTTCCACACTATTTTAATATAGGCATCACAAAATTCTCCATTTTAATGCCTTTACGTGAGATATTGAGAAGAGTGGATTTAAAAAATAATTTTATTTAAAAAAGAGAGTTCATGTAAATTACATGAACCATTGAGGTTCAACATTCAATAAGTAAAAAAACGGACACTCTGGAAGCAACGAAAATGTCACTCCTTAAGAGGGATTTCCATTCTCTTCACTTGGAACTGAATGCTTCGGATTTCAAAGGTCTATTCTCCCGTAATTTGCATTCAATAGAACGATGTTAGCTTTAATGGTATTTGGGCTTGAAGTTTAGTTTAAAAGTAAAATGGTAAAGTTCACTGTAAATGAATGAATATACATAGTGACATTCCCCTTTTTGGTACGTGCCTGATACAAGCAAAATAGGAAGTGTTGACCTTAAGATAAGTTTGAATGAGAACTTCAGAAAATTACCGTGAAAACTTTATCTGTGTGAATATATCGATTCTTAAAACAGGATGTAAAAACTCCAGTTTAGTGTTCGAAATAAACAATAAAGTTTTCGAGTGTATTTTTGCACTTTACAATCTATTTATGTGTACGTGGGTATGTATTTATTTAAATTCAGTTCAACGATAACCCTATTAACAACACACTCACCAAGTAAAGCGAAGTTGCAAATGGTCGTTGCTGTGTGTGATGAAAGCAAGAAAGTAAAGTACATTTAAAATTGAAAGCGAATAAAAACTTACAAAGCTTTAAACACAACGTAAATCGTGTTTTGTGTTTTTTTTATCCAGTATGTGGTTCTTTTTTTTAAATCTTTTTCTAAACGTTAGAAATATGTTCCAAAATCAATGAAATGCTGCTGATGATGATGCTGGTAATGAAGATGATAGCGCTGATATCAAATCCAACTCAGCAATGGCTTGTGTTGGTGGCGGCTTTGCATGCCTGGTTACTGTGTGAATGAGGAAGTCCCAGAGTTTTCATTACAAAAAGATCTGAAGTGTCTCCCTCTAAGCTATTGATTTATTTAAAGATGCAAAAAAAAAAAACGTACAAGAGAAACATCATGTTACTTTGCCTGCTGTTGATAATCTAATAGTGACCCTATTTTTGCTTGTTTTCTTTGTTAATAAACGTTATTGCTACTTGTTTTCCCAGCGTTATAATGAATGTTGCTAAATGATGTTGTATTAACAAAGTCAAGCAACAAACAATGATAGTTATAATAGAATATTGTACATATGTACAGAGAAACGATATGTTAGCAAGATTTACCATTTGCACAGTACGTAGGAAAACACTATTAAACATCTACGACGAACTGCACTCCACCAACAATTAGGTCTATCTAATAATGTGACAGCAAAAGAAAGGGGACTTCGAGTGTCAGGGTTTTGTGTCGTACTGTTTTTTACAATTTTGAACATGAGTTGTTTTAAAGTGGTGGGTAAAAAATGTATAAACTTACCTTTTGTATTGGTTTTACAGTGTTCCCAATATAATCATGGAAATGCTAAGACTAGGATCCAAAAGTAGTCCCAACTCTGATCATTTACAATGATTTCAACATAGGCTTGCCATTATAGTATGTTCCCTCTTTGACTCCTATTCACCAATTTGGAAGCTATCTTCATTATGAAAGTAAAAAACATTAAAAGTAAACTTTTAATATTTTTTCAAAAGAAAATAATTTTATATTAAATTAAGTTTTGTTATTTATTACTAGGAATAATCTTTACATCAGTAAAGGGTACAAATTTGTCGGTAGTCACGGTTTCTTTTTAATTATGTGAAATTTATTTTACCCCGTATTGGTTTCAAGAATAGTGATGTATTGTAGATTTAAATGAATATATTTTATATAATACGGTCGCCGGCGGCAGTGTTGCCATGACCAAAATATTTTTAAACAAAATTAAAAAAAACCCTAAACCAAATGAGAAATAATTCTTTCATAAACCTGACTTCTATACAATTTGCTAATCGAACACATTAAAAAGGGCTTAATTATAAAAATCGGTCCATAAATAGCGAAGCTATGCGGTAGTCAATATTTTAAAATTCCACTTTGTCCTTCCGATTTCCATTTAAATTTCTATTGGACTGCAATCATACATTTTTAAATAAGAATGTGTTTTCTCGAAATCGGTCCATACATGGAGGAATTATGTGACAATATATATTTTTCTTGATAAAATTGTTTTTGGAACCACACAGAAATAATTTTATTCCAAATGTAAGTTATTTTTCTTATTTATAATAAATAAAAATCGTTCTTAAAAATATAGGTAAGTGCGAATAAATTCAAATCTATTCTGGAATTCTTAATACAAATACGAGGCGTTTCAGGTTCTGACTTTGTCCTGACGATTTTTAAAATGCTATTGCGTCTAAAGTTGTAAATGATTTTGCTTATAAACATACTATAAATGGAGAGTCCTGGGTTCAAGACCGATAATCAAACAAGAAAATTAAAATATACGCAAATAAACGAAAGTATGTATATAAAAATTCAAGTGTTAAAAATTGGTAAATCGTTCAAGGATTGAAATATAAACCTATCATGCCGAATGGAAGGTATCACTAGGCTTTATAACTCCAAAAAATAGTCCAAGGTCATTTCTGCGTTAAATCATTTTACGCATTTTACTCGGAGTTAATTTTTTGCTTTTGCTTAAAATTAATTCCGAACCAGTTCTTGAGTCGAGCTTCCATACTTGGTTTTAGCAAATCCGCTCTTTTCACACCGCTTTGGCTTGATTTAAGTATGCATAATTTTATTAATTTTTTTGAATGAAACTTAAGCATGCACATTCAAATTCAACATTTTAATTTTGAAAATCGGTTTACAAATGACACTAGTTATGCGTGTACAAACATAAAAAACACGGGTGAATTATTGACCTACTCCTTATGTGGAGTAGGTTAAAGGAGTAACCAATATATTTATTTTCTGTAGAAGGGAGCTCATATTTCACAGTTATTATGAATTATACGATATACTTGTATGAAGTATGCATTTAATTACGAAATATATAATTGATATTATTATTTTTCAGACAAATTTTTTTTAAAGATAAACGACCCTGTTCTGTAAATCACGAGATTTGAAATCGTGCGATTTAATAACACAAATTTAATTGCAAGTAACTTACTCACCATTTTTAATACATTTTCAAAATTTTTTACATTTGCAAAATTATACGATTTGAAATAGCTTGATTTACAGAACAGATCCGAAAATTTTATCAGATGCTGGAGTTTTATTTTTCAAAATGAATGACTTATTCTTGGTTTCGTACCTTTTTTTCCATTTATAGCTTAATGACTTTAATGACTTTTTTTTCGATGGAATGATTCGACTTAAGTATATTTTTTTGGATTATGGTCTTTAATTTTCGTTAATCTTGGTTATTTGGAAGGTTTACCCCTTATTCCTTTTATTATGATAGGCTTGAATTAGGTTTTCTTAATTTACTTCTGGACTAAGCTGTTTTTTTTCGCAATATACTCATGATACACATTTAGTTTTTTGTTGTTTGAATCTTTTTCCAACTTACAAAACGTTAATCGATTTTTTTCTCTCTACATATTGATAGTTCTCGGATATTGAAATTATAAAATATATTTTAAGCAAAAAGTTATAAGATTTTTTTTATTGCCAAAAAATTGGTTACATTTATGAAGCAAATGTGCACATCTACAAATTGGAGAAAAAGGTAAAAAATTTTGGTTAAAAATAACCAAAACGGCAACGCTGAAATGTTGCCTTCTATGCTATTTTTCGTTTCCTATTGATCAGTATTCTCTACCTACTTAAATTTTATTCAACTTGTTTTCGACATACATAACTTTTTATGAATTGAAAATCATTTGACTTTTGAGTGGTTTGTGTCTATTTTCCGCGTTTATACTCGTATTACAATTGACACGATTTATTTTTAGTAAAAAGGTTCTGTTATAAAGCCTTATTTGGCATATTATTTTTAAAGTTCTCAGAACGAAAATATTTGTGAGCGAAAAAAATAAGAATAATAATAAAAAAAAATATATAAAAACTAGTATAAAAACCGATCGTATTAAATACAAAATGAAAAAAGAAACCAATTTTTAATAGCCTTAAGAGCATTTAAATTACTGTTACATTTAAATAACTGTTTTCATTAAACCACAAACAAATTTACAACAGCTTTTGTTTATTTATTCATGTTCTAATAATTCTAACAAAGCATGATGAGCAATCTATTTGCTATTCAACTAGATTTTTGTTTTTCTATAAGACTAAAATAAAACTTGAGGTGTGGACCTACTTTTTAGGATTAAGGTCAGTTAATAACGTTCAGTTACTGTAACTGAAACTAGAACTAACATGATCGCTTAATCTAAAATTATGTTTTACTAATGCAATTTTAAAAAGCAAGTTACGATAATGAGCGAAAATAGATATCTTAATGTATGAATATTAAATATATGTAGGTTGATTTTATTTAATTGATATTACACATACTTATATTTATATCGATGCATGCATAGGCGCAAAACTAATAAAGTTCATTCTTGTAAAAAAGCAATAATTAATATAGATCGGCTAAAAAAATGGGCGCATTTTGAGAAATGTGGCTTGTTATTTCTTACTCCATTTAATGTGATACAATTATTTTTTTTATTACTAGTAATGGTTAATTATTTTTCACTTTTTGTTTAGGATTTTTAGTTTGTTTTGCCATCCATAGTTTGCTATTTCACCATATTAGAGATCTATGGTGATTAGAGATCTTCCTAATAAAATTTGAAAGAAAATCTTTTGTAATTGAATTAAAAAACAAGTTCATATTCTTGTCGTATCAAATATGAATTTTCAATGATTAATTATATTTTTAGCTTTTCTAACAATCAAAACTAAATTTCAAATTCTTGTTGTTCTTGTGGTTGGTCCTTCATGTCAATGTTCATCGTTGTCGCCAACCCAAAAAAAGCAACGTTAATGATGATGGCATTGATCGTTTGCATTGATTTCCTCTAAATAAAAAATAATAAAATACGGAAAACCAAAATAAAAAAATAACTTGGAGAACTAGTCGTGTTTTACAAGAAAATTAAATTTATTAGATGACATGCAACACATATACCACATTGTATTTCTCGTACTCTTACACTTCAAATGTACACCAACTGACTGATGACTGACTGACTGCAAAGTTGACGTGAGTGCTCAAATTCATGATGTCTTTGTGAAAACATTTTGTGGTTTTGTGTACTTGAAATTTGCTATTATATTTGCTGTTATAATTTGTTCTGGTTGTCAAAGTGACTTTATGCAGATTTGTCAATGCATTAGAGTAATTATGGCTGCAATTCTACCTTCTAATGAAATACAAAACGAACCTTTAAGAGAATGGATTTATCTAAGAGCATAGTTAACAATCCCCACATATTGGAAAAAGATAAGAGGCGCTTTGTATCGTTTTCTTAGCTTACAAATTATAACATTTCTATTATAATAACATTTCTATAATAATGATAATAAGAGCCATTATTAGAATTTGGATCTTATAGCATGGATAAATAGATTTTCTTTATTGCAACCTTAGTTTGACCTAAAACTGAACGATTAGTTAAAGGAAAGTTCTTTCTACCTGCAATTTTTATCGCGAGGTTTAGTAATTTGAAGTTGGCATGTTATAATGTCCTCGCTAAGAGACAATATAAGAACCCAATCAATTAAATTTTATTTAATTTTTACTAACACAAATCAAAATTTGTAAAAATCACATTTTACGAAAGATTAATTTTTTTTACAGGTGCGTTATAATAACCAAATTTCACTTTAATTAATTAAAGTTTTAACTATTGGTAGCTTTAAAAGCAAGTTGTAATAATATTTAATATTCTCTTACATATTTGTTTGACAACATTAAATATTTAAAACAACTATTTTTGTTCTATTAGCGCTTAAAAAGGCATAAGGGTGCGTGGGTGTCGGTAAAATGCAAACGGTGTTGCCTGTTTTAGGGCAATATTCTTTTCGGAACTGTAACCGTCATTAGTGAATTTGTACTACTTGTTTTATCTAGAAAGACCGAAAAAAATTGTACACTCTTTTAAGAAAACAAAACTCTATTAGTGTTGCTTTGAATTAATTAAAGAACAACAAGCGAAAGAGAGGTTCCAATAATTAATCGAAAAAAATTAATCAAGATCAAGTACGAATTCAATACAAAACATATGAAATGAATTTGTACAGTTGTATCACATTGAAAAATGTAAAGTAATACAATAACACGAAGGTCACCATAAATAATTTTTTTGCTTAATTGTTCGGCGATTGAAAAGTTGTCAAAAACAACATCGGCAACTCTGATATACCAGTATTTCTTGTCAATTTTGAAATCATTCTGAGATTTCTTTTAGAAAAAAGTTAAAAATAACGTATAAAATGAAAAATAAATGAATAGTATCGAAAAAATTCTGCAAATATACTTCAATAAGTAAAAACTTTTAATTGATAGATGATAATATCGGCAACAATCATTATTGAAACTTGCAAAAATCTTTAGAATTAATAAGAAATCATAAAACTACAAACTACCAAATATGCGTTCAAGACTCAAATATACTATTAACGAAATACTCCAAAACTAAAAATATAGGTTTAAAAATCTAAACATATTCCCCGCTTACTACGTTATTATATGTTTCTAGATTACTTGGGCTTACTAAGTTATTTACATATGTATGTATACGTGTATTACAACTACTTGCACTCCTTACAAAATCTAGGGATTTATAGTTGGAATTAATTCCTTTTATTATCAACTTGGATGCGTTTGCTTCGTCTCTCAGCATTGTGTAAAAAATTACAAGCAATTCCATTTTCCATCCATCTTCTTTTTAAAATCATTTGCAATCTTCAACAAATGCAAACAACAAAATCCACAAACATATGTACATCCATACAACTTACCTTTTAAATCTATCTTTTCTATTTTAAACCATTAAAAACTGGAAAAAGGAAAAAAAGAAATACACAGAAACTCAACAAAAGAAAAATCAATCTAGTATTACCGGCCGGCCGGCATTTACCTGTTTCTCTTTTTTTCCACCTCATACAATTTTTCCTGTTCACTTTAGCTGCACATTTATTGTTTGAATTAAAAAACTCAAGTCCAAAATGAAATAAAAAACCCACAATGAAACTTTATCCAAATGTGTTCGCAAAGGCATACCATACATATGTAAGACGTACGTACATCCATACAATTCTGTTCGACAAAACAGATTTGAGTATTAAATAATCTGTATTCAATGGATACAAAGTAGAACGATACACAACTACAAACGTCCACTCTTTCATGCACATATCCATAAACAATCTACCTCTCTCTTTTCCTCTCTCAGGTGAATCTCTATCACTTGAAATGCCAGTTACTACCCTCCCTCCCTCATGCACACAACCAACGCATAGTCAACAGATAGACACAACTTTTTGCTATTGTATCTATTTGGATCAGGCGTACAGAAATACAGACAACGAAATGGGAAACCAATGCGATTGAGGAAATATACACCTTTTCTCAATGCAGTTTTAAGCTGTTTCTCTGTCGCTGCTTTACAAGCTGAATGCAGTTGCTGTTGTTGCAATTTTCGCTATGTTTTATGACAGAACGACTGAATCAATGACTAAATGGCTGAGAGTTGCTTGGCTTGTACAACTGTTGCTTGACTTAAATATAGAATGTGGACAGACGGAAAGTTAAATGTAAATTTCAAGCTTAATAAAGAACAGTTTATATGTATGTAGTACTTCCAAGCTGCTGCCTGATACAGAGCTTATTCGAGTATACTTTTAGAATTTGGTTTCTAGGTTTATTTTTTATTTGTCAATTCAGCACGATGTGCATGAAACTCTTCAACAGATGTGATTGTGCAAGAATTTAAAAAAACGAAATGCAAATTTAGTTTTAATAATATCTATTTTTATCGCATTAAATCCATTCAGAGCTGTTCCACCATTGTAGATATTGTTTTAAATAATCCAAATGTAATAGTTGCACATGTATTAGAAATATAGAGGAACTTAATAGTGAACGGAGATAGGAGAGGAAGCATACTGTTTTTAGACAAGATGTGTGCAACGTTTTTCAAAGTAATGAATAAAGTTGATTGTCTAACCGATATAATATTTAGATTAAAGCTTTGCTGTCGCTGTCATGGTGTATGAAACATAAATTCTATCCATAATGCTCCAAGCAATAGATTTGTTCCAGCTTTTATCCACAGAGATGGGAAACGAGAAAATACTCACCTGGTAAATAACTAGTGAAATGAATAAATTTGGCAAACATTTTCTAAATACCCCAGTATTTAACAAAAGGTTGGGTGTAAACTATGTTGCAGGAAATTTAATACGTAAAAAATTTGCTAGCAAAATTATGCCTTTACAAGCTTTAGGGAAGTGTATCTACCCTTTTGACGTATGTCTTTATTGCTGAGATTCGAAATATATGCTATAAAACATACATTTCCGCCGTTATCTGCAGTTAATCTGTTTCTCTTTTTCAGTGTATGAAAAATTTGTGCTGAGCGATGGCGTAATATATGAAGTGTTATCGAGCTCATCATGTAGATGAAGATATTTTTTCTATGCTGGTCCACATAAAACTTGTAGCCCACAAATACCCTCTAGCTTTATAGATCGCCATATCCACATTTTTATTTGTATTTAAATTGGAACTCATATCATATATGAACTGCATCGCTAGTAGATAATCAGAAGAACTTATGCATTATGCTGCTCTAAAAATATTCTTCATAAATACCGGAGCGATTTCCTAAAATATGTATGTTAAGATTCCCATCTATGTGAATCCGTCTATGTAGAAGAAAACAAAAACAATGAACACTTGGTAACTTAAACGCCATATTTTTGCCATATTATTGCATGTTATTCACCACTATTAGTCTAATAAAAAAACGAAAAACAAGTTCTCTGTAGCAAAATAAAAGTGGTCCTTCAGAATGTCATCACGATAGTGTCGAGTTCAGATTAAAACTGTTGCCACATCCATCCTACTGTGTATGCTTCTAGAAACCTGCTTCTAAATGCAGAGCAATGGGTAGTCGCAAAAAGATGTTGTTAGTTTCGCCTGATGAGTGTATCCAATAAAATTTTAATTCGATGTCTCGGAGAGGAGACACTAGGTTCACTAGCTTTTATATGAAGGAAAATTTCGATATTGTAGCTTTTTTGTTTATAAGAAGCGGTCTGACCGTTAACTTTATGGAAGTATTGGTACAAGTTCATTAGTAATAGAGTCACGTTGGAATTTTCCCACCATTGGGAAAGTCTGGGTGCACACAAGTAAAAGAATTTATTGCCTTATATTCGTAGTACTCACCAAAAAACTTGTGTAACTCAATAAGACCGACATTGTTTTTTTCTCCCACCTACATCATTTTCGAGTACCTCGGCTTGAACCACCTTGATATAACAACATAATCTTTTGGATAACCAATACTCCTGCCTCAAACGTTTAATAATTATTAAAGCACCATTTCTAGTAGGTCGCTGCATGAGGTCAAATGTATTTGCAACATCGAAGCGCTCGGTTCCACTCAACGGCATTTTAACTGCAAAATTTAACATTAAAATAATTATGCATAATACTCGTATTCATAAAGCAACCAATAAGAGGCGCGAAGTTTATGTCTACCCCTCAGACCAAACTTGTTTTAAAATAGACAAGCAAAATGAAAATATTTGCTAATGTTCACGTAACATATTGATGTTACGCACGGTGATTTTTAGATAAACGTGAAATTGTTTCAAAGAAAAGTATAAAAATTACTACTGCGCTGGGAATGTGCATTCATGAACAAAATTATATTAAAGTATAAAAAAATCAGAACGTGTTTATGCCATGTGCTTATCATCCTCATCTTCATCACCAGCAGCAGCAGCAACCAGCTACGACGTCATTTTCAAGTCACCGCAAGAGCAACTATTATGATACGAGTTAAATGACTTCAACGCTAAAAAAATTCATTACAATTTTCTGAACTGTGCACACAGCAGTTTCCGGTTTTCGCGGTGATGCGGCCGTTGGGTTTAATTATTGCGAGTTAAATATTTTGCACCCCAAAATTAGTGAAAACCGGCGTACCCCGAGTTGTTTGTTTTTGACTCAGTGCATGTGTTTATTTTCTTTTTGTAAAGTGTCATGCTCCATTGACATGACTGTTTCCACAATACTGCCATATATAAATATCATTTGAAGTTTGTATGTGAGAACTTTACGTGTGTGACATTTTTATTTGTATTAGAATGTTTCAAAATCATTTGCCGTTTGAAAGGGGGTTTCCACTTGGTTTCCAATTTCCTGTTGAATCGTTCGATTTGTGTTTTATACAAGTAGTGACAATATGAAAATAATATTGACTTGGTAGCAAACAAGTCAGAACAAAAAGAAAAAGAAACTTTTAATTATAATAGTATACAAATTGGTATTTTTAAAATCTTACAATAAAAATTCCTTTCATGACTCAATAGACGTATATTAACTACATATCAATGCAATCATGGCGAATATAATTTGCACAGTTAATTTCAGATTTCCTTTATATTAGCTGGACCATTTGATATGACTTCTTAAGATTTGCTATATTTATAAATTACACAAAGTAAAAAATATTGGATAATGCGAATAAAATTAGCATGAATTGAACTACTTCTGGCCATGGACATAATAGTACAAAGATTCGTAATAGAAGTTTAGCAGTATTTAGGAAACTGCCACCCCTGATTTTATTTTTGTATTTGTAAAGATGCATAGAGGCCAGAAAGTCTTGAGAAAATTATTTATCATTGTTCGAAATTACAGCCGCGAAAGCAGATGATTCAACGAAAACCTAAGTAGCTTAACAAAGTGCAAACTTAAAGCTATAAATGGCTCTCTTACTGAGCCTCTAAATGAAGATAATGATGGTATTTGGCACCTCTTAACATAGTCTTCTTTCGTCAAATAATCAGTCCCGAAAAATGCCTGGATTTTTCGAGATATCAGGGTTGAGATCCTTAATGGCAAATGAACTTCAGTAGTGGTGTCATTTGCACCCTACGTACACTTTAGCTTTTTACAAGATGACATTTTAAAGTTCTAATGCAGCCTGAAATTTTTTTCTTCGCCTTTTAAGAATTCTCAGCGACTAGTTCCATGGCTTTAAAAAGACTCCATGATCTCAATCCACAATTATCTATATTCATTCTGGCGATGTTTTTCTACTACAAAAAAAAAGTTGGCGAAAAATACTTTTTCAAAACTCTACAGCCTTGTGAAAATTAAGCTTGAGACGTTTTTCTTTAAGTGTAATACCTAATCACACACCTGTATTTTACATGCATTATTAGTGTTTTTGATTTAACATTTCTGGTCTACCATTACAAACTTACATTATGTAGTATTTTGATGGGAGCCCATATAAATAAGATAGAAGTTATACAACAGTCATACTTGTATTTTACATTCGCATTCTATTGTTTTAACATTCGCATACTCTTGTCATTTTCAATACTGTATTACAAAATGTATTTGATGAACATAATAAGAAAATAGTCAAATGCAGGGGCAACAAGCTCGCTGTGCAAGATTATATACAATTTACTTCATATGCAGTAAAGAAACAGTACAGTAAGACATACATGAACATACATACATTCATATAGACTTGTATGTGCAATTTTATGTGGAAATATCACCTGGCTTGTGGAAAAATACTTACTCAAATCTTTTCCTTATATTCTACCCATACAACGATAACTATCCTCGTATATATTATATACATATATTATGTACGAGTGAAGTTCTGTTGAATTTTTTAAGCATTACATAAAAAAACTAGTAGATCTAAAAAAAATTTTAAAGCGAAAACAGACCGAAGAAAAATCTTTTAGAACCATGAAAATATTATTTTTATTCTTAGTATTTTTTACACATTGAATTTGTGAAAAATCTCTGAATTGCACCATTCCTTTTATTCCTGATTGATTGCGGCAACTACTTTGACGATAACTATGTCGTACCTAATTATGGCTCAGAAAAATAAACTACCGTGCTATGTGAAATGAGTATATCATGAATTTTGGTTCTTGATTTCTTTAGCAGACCATTGAGGTTCATCATTTGTTGCTGTAAGGCATCACATAAACATCCATTTGTAAATGGTCTACACGAGCATTTAAAACTGTACAATATTATTGAATATTTTATTGTTAAAATTATTGTCGTGTTGCCCTAGACTATTTAATAAGTGGCAAAATAAAATAAATAAAATATTGGGCAACTTTTCTCATAATAAAAAGTTAACAAAACTTATATGATACCAAAATAACATCTGACTTCTGCCATATTACAATATACACACAGGCGATATTATTGCACATTATGAAAAATTGCACAATTATGTTGCAAGTGTGTGGACCGCTCGTTACATGCTTCCTTTCCTATAATATCAACGTAGTTAAATGTAACGAATTTTAACCCATTTTGTTCCATGGTGTTAAATGTAATTCTTTGAAAATAATTTGAAGATATAGTAAAGAGCTATTTTCTATCCTCAATTAAAGTTGTGCAACACAAAATATATCCATGGAAATAAAATTGCAATAAATATTAACTTCTACAAATGTTTTCAACATGTCCTCAAATCTACGTTGTTGTCTGAGGGGTATTTACTTCTCTTTGCGGAGTGTTAAGCTGTAAGTTCACACCATGCGTTCTAAACATTTGTCGAAAAAGTAGCATCAGTGTAGTTGTATATTGCAGCTTACAGAGCACAAAAGCGTTGGATGAATTGACGCGTAGAACGCGTATGTATGGTATGTCTATTTTCTAAATTTGTAAGTGTCACAACCGGCAAGCGAACAGGTTAGCTAATTTTGGTAGCAAGGGATGACAATTTATATTTTATTTTTAATGCTTAAGAAAGCTTCGTGTGTAACTTGGAATACAGAAAAGTGTAGAGCGCGTAGAAAGTATGAAATGTGTAGAATGCACTGATGCGAGAATGCGTCATATGGACTTCCAGCTTTAACTTGCCAATCGAGTGGAAGCTGTAGTGACACACTGCGGAGAGATAAGATACGTGTATATGTGTGTAAGTTTCTATGAAAGTGAAATGTCCACATCATTGGTTGTATATTTTTTCAAACGCATTTCTTTAAAAATGCACATTTTAACGCCTTCATCTTCAGCTATAACTTTATTTCAAGATTAAGAAAAGTATTCTAGACTTAAGTTGAACAAGTGAAAACTTCTGGTTCAGATGCAAATGAATGTTGCGATTTTCCTTTTCTCTTTATTGTTAAAAACACTATCGATTAACTTAATCTTTAATATACGGCTTAGGAGCTACCCTTCCACAGATAGGCAAAAAGAAGTATGTAATTAATGTGTGTATCTGACAGAAAATACACTCCCCTCTTAATTCGTCACACTTTTTTAATTTATTATATCATTTTTGTTTATTTTACTAAATGGTTGATTTAAAAAGAATGCTCTATTGAAACTGAAGCTTGATTTCCACTCTGAAAAGCAATTTCTGCTATAATGTGTTTTACTTTCGCTAAACATAATCTAGTGCCTTACATAAAACAGAAAAATGTATATCATCCTTAAATGTCATCAGTAAATAAATACCAACTACATTTCCTGATAGATTACATTCATTTTCAATCTCACATTTTTTTCAACTTACAAATTTCGTAATAAATTACAAAATCTTATTTATGATTTAATTTATAAGTCACATTAATTGGCGATAAAATCTTCATTTATTAAATTGAATTGACTTAACTGTCAGATTACATGCACATTTACTGAAAAATCTTTGAAAAACAACCAACAACCGACTATTTAAGTACAAAATAATCATGCAGCGAAAGATTTTTTCAACACGACTACTTCACTTTACCTCAATGCACTTCACTCATTTACTTTTAGATAGACTACTTACCAGTTACGACGTGCAAGTACGATTGCAGAGAATCTCTTGTTAAAATAAACATTTCATACAAGTTGATTTTAGATGCTAAACATAATGTTAAACATATAAAAATTTTTTGTAGAAGAATTATAATCATGAAATAATTTTAAATAACGGTTCAGTTTAATTTTAACAAAACGGATGAGCATTTTGTCTAAACCGCAATCAACAGCATCATGCTGGGAGGGCAAGGAAATTGAATGTTAAACTGAAACTGCTTACGCTTCTACCATCAAGATGAGAGACAATCACTTGCCATCGTACTCATATGGTAAATTGCTTTATTTCATCTTTATTTCACTATTCAGTGGACCCATGGACTCTCAATTCTGAACATATAAAAACATATCCCTCACATATAAATACACCTACTTCTCAGCTGATAGAGAACAAAAAAAGTTCACCATGGTTTTTGAAGTTTTAAAATTAACCTCTTCCATAAAATCTATTCGATAAGAATCAACTAGTTCATATAGATACGTAATTAATTTTTTTTACTTTTTGATTTTAGAAACCGTGTAAGATCGAAAACGTGTGAAATTGGTGGCGTGTAAAGAGGGGGATAGGTGTAAGGTTGAAAGTTGTGAAATTTGGTAAATCGCAACTTATTTCGAGTATAATGGATAGACCTAGTATCATACTTTGAAAGTTTACTTATTAGAGATCTCCAGAAAGAAATTAGAAAAACTTGGACTACACAAGGACTTTTTCACAAGGACTGATAATTATCAGTCCTTCGAATTAAATATTTAATATTATTTATTTATTTATTTAAATGTTGCCAATACAATTATAAATCATTTTTTAGCTCCCGTTTAACGAGCATACTCTTAGTACTTAGATCTTCGTTTGTTTGTAGTGAATAAGGCCAGAGTCTTAGGTGGGAATCGAACTCACAACTTTCACAATGTGGTATTTTTATTATCATAAAATTTTGCGGCGGTAATAATCGTCTCACCATACAAGCTAGATATAAAAATATCTACTATTAAAGGTTTTAGTGTCAATGTGAAAACGTGCCACTTGAAAGATTGCAAATATTGCAGCTCTGCATACGAAGTTGTTGAAATAAAAATATTTAGGTATAATTATTTCAGTCATGCCATTTAAATTAAATTTAATCCTATATAGTTATAAAAAATCTATTCGAAAAATTTATACGAAAATAACAAGGTGCATACCCTATATACAGGGTGCTAAACACTTTTCTAGTGACTTTAAAAATAAAAATGCAAGCTCTAGATATTAGAAAATTTTTCCCTAGTCTCAGACGATTTGTTAATATTTTGTAACATATCATAATGAATGTTGTTGCAAGACATTTTTACAAAAACAGGTGGCGTTACAAAAATTTCAACTCTTACCAAATTGTGATTTTACGTTCGACATTTTATCATTTACGGAAAAAAACTGGCCAAAGTAATTTATGTAATATTAAATTAAAATTTCAAATACTCCTCCTACGAAAGTTGCTAAGGGATTTAATATGTAGCATGCTTAATGTGGTCCTGCAGCATCAGCTACACAGATGAAAAAAATTATCGGGTACCATGGTAGATTGGCTGGTACTACTGACTCTCAATCTACGGGTTACGAACTCGATTTATGCTAGAAAAATTGGATATTTAAACAAATCCTGTGATATTTAAACAAATTAATTATTTCGAACAATTTCTTTAATAGAAAGAAGAGAATAATATGAATATACGTGTATGAATTGCTCCTTCGTTTGGTGCAAAGGAAAATTTCTATAAGAAAATATCATTCGAGCTCTCTATGTGATTCCAAGACTCTTTCGAACCTTCCACAGAACAAAAATCTAATTCAATAAAGGAGAAAAATATAAAAACATATAAAGAGTAACTGCACAATTATATGAATGTCAATATAATATTCATATTGCGCTCCATATTTTGCTTGAACCGTCTTTTTCGCGTACAATGTTTTTTACCGTGTTTTTCTATGTTGCATCCATATACATATTTATTTCATGATTTTCATGTTATACCATCGTGATTCTAGATTTTCTGTGCGCCTGTTACATACAGCTCATCTTCATTTTCTAAACACAATCTAAACAATTCTCCCTGCCTTGTACTCCTCGTATATCTAAAATAATAAGAGCAGGCAAGCAAACCCCATTAAATCTAAATAAAATAAAGAAAAAATATCTACCACCATCATTAGCAAACACAACAACATGTTGGCCGTTTGTGTTTTATTTAATCTGTCTATAGAAAAAAAACAAATAAATAAAAACAATCCATTCACTCACACACTGGCTTTGTTGTAGCTCGTTGTTGCAGTTCGCATCTTTTACCAAAGAAGAATGACAGAGGCAACGATAAAAAAGAATTGATGATGATGACGTTCTACAGCACCATAATGAAACAAGATGGTGAAGTGTCATTTGTCTAGTTGTTTTTATTTTATATGTATTTATCTTTTGTTTTTGTTGCGCTGTTTCGTATATAAACAAATTTTCTGATTTTTTTATCTCTGCCTAAATGAATCTCATATGTTTCTCAAATTGCATGTGTTTAATTTTAGATTGCACTTATTCGCGTACTCAGATAATAACGATTCAATAATTACATGCAATAATACAAAGGCATAAAAATAATAAAAGAATACAAATTTTTCTTGTGGATATTTTTGATAAAAAAATGTTTTGGTTTCTCTTATTCATTAATAGAAGTAAAAGTTTTTCAACAAACTCTTCTCATTATTCATTCGAATTGCTCGAAATGCATGTGCATTAAAATTTATGAGGCCGCGTGATTATTTCCCAGGCTTGTCATATAAGTATTCGGTCATTTATACTACACGTTTTGTAGTTGTCATTATTTTCGATGCAATTTATATAAAAGATCAAAATCTTTTTTTAACACGAAAGTCTAAATTTATATAAAAACCATTACATATAAGAAAATTTATCTTATATTGAGTTGATTCTACTTTAATGCGAAGTGTCCCGAAATTACTGAAGGCTTAATTTTCCGTTTGTATCCTCCATCTGATGATTATCAAGAAGCAGGACGGTCATGTATTATCATTGGGTAATTACTAGATGTGTATGACCTACGTCTATTTTGACACGCCAAACGTAATCTCACTATTGTCAAAAATTTTGTAGCGCTACACTCGGTATGTCCCTTTTACGAACCGCTGGAATTGCAGTTTTATATGTTGTCTAACAGAAGTAAATACCTTTGGATTAACACGATAATAAATGATGAGGTCTCCCGATTATGCACCGTATTTGGTATCGTTGTCTTTAAATAGCCAATTTAAATGACCTGCCTTCTTGTTGCGAGGGCCTCTTAAACGAGAAAATATCCTTTAATATCCTGAAAATATCCTGAAAAACGATCTCTCGATGTCTTTTTTTATTTTTTAACGGCAAACATACAACTATGATAATTTTATTTGCTGAGAATAGGTTCAAAAGTTATTGTTAATTAAAATTTTTTCATTTGCAATTATAAATATTAGAAAGTAGTAGTAGTAGTCATTTCAAAAATAAATGAATGAATGAATATGTAAATTGGAAAATACATAAATTAGTATATATAATTACGAGTATATGTTTCCTTAAATTTGTTTATTAATATAAATAAATAGTAAACAATTTTAATTAAAATAGTATTGAAATATAAGGTCTTATTAAACGGTTAACATTTTTTATTTGTAATAATCGATATTTAGATAATCTTAAAAAATGGTAAAAATATACAGAGATGTTATAATAAATATATAAATAAGTAATCATTTAAATACAAAAATGAGCAAATTCGTAAATAAATTAAAGCAAACCTTGCATATAAATTATAAAATAAATTAAGGATATCCTTTCATTATGTAATAATTTGAATTAATATAACATCATCCATAGTTTATTTTTCATGTATATATTTATATTGCATCAAAACGGTTAAGATAAAATGGCTTAAGAACGTAGTAGTTGGAATCGCTGGCTGTAAAAAAGTTTTCAGCTTTCAATATCGCAAAATGTTAGGAAAAAATCATAAAAAAATTTGTTTCGAAAAAAAATCGTCCAATAATCGTTAGATCTGGCAAAGTATGTTTCGAAAGTATTTATTAATGCATTTTTCTACTTAAAATTCACATCTAAAAATGTTGAATCAAAATTTTCCTGTTTTACTCTAGATTTTGAAAATGTTTGTTTTAGAAAATAAAAATATAAAATAAAAATATTATTTATATCATTAAATAGACAATTTACGATTTTCCTATTTTACTTTAGATTTTGAAAATGTTTGTTTTATAAAATAAAAATATTATTTATATCCTTAAATAGACAATTTACCATTGAGACTATTTAAATAAAAATTTATGCGACCCTTTCTTGACTTAAGTGGATTTTTAATGATAACTAACTCATCATAGTTAATTAAAAATTATTAAAAATTATCACGAAAAACCTACTTTTATCGATATATTTTGCTTCCATTTTAGTTAATAAACATAAAACGGAACATCTTGCAATGACAACGCTTTGTCTATTAATTCATTAAAATTGATCTGAATTCACATTACTTTCGGATCGCTATCTGTGTAATGCGGACTTAAGTTGAATTAATACTAGGCAAATCAGAATTCTATCAAATGCTACTACGCGGCATTCTCAACAGGCAATATTAATTTGTTGAGTAATTTTCCTTTGGGTTTTAGTCACACTATATACGAACGAACTACAGTAGAAACTTAAAAAAGTTAACCAAAATGTCCCAAGGGGTATTAACTTTTTCGAACTTTTAACTTTTCTGAGCGGTTTTTTTTAGTCGAAAAAAGGAACAAATAAAGTATGTATGTAATATGTAAACAATTTTTTTTATATACCAAATGTTACATTTGTATTAAAAGACATATATAATAGTTTTCATTATTACAGAAACTTAGTTTTAGTTTGTACTGCGTATTCAATTTCACAGTCCCGCTGTTTTTTTTTTTTTTTGTTCGCATAAAAATAAGTAGTTTATAGAGGTTTAAAGAAGCAGTCAAGGCTTGTTTGTTTCTTTTCTTTTATATAATAGCTCCTGATCAGGGCTGGCAGAAAAATTTGTGGAAAAATCGTCAATTTGAGGAGAAAAAATAAAAAAATCGTCTTTTTCGTGTTTGAAAATCGTCAAAAAATCGGGCAACTTGTAAAAATGTAATTTTTAAACACTTTATTATTGTTATTAAAAAACAATAGGGCAAAAAAAATAAATCAATCATACTTATTTCCTTTTTCTGATTTAAGAATGTTTTCTTTCGTTCACATAATAACATTGAAATCAAAACTCAAAATTTTGTTCTTGTTTTAAATGTATGTAACTGTACGAATGAACGAAAACGATGTCTGCAAAAGGCTATTAAATATTTTTATACGCTTTTATTTTTATTAAAAAACAATAAAAAAAACAACAATTCAATCCTACATATCCACAAATATTTAATTGTATCGTATAGATACAAAAATAAAAATTTATGATGAACTTAAAAGCGTTACAATTAAATATCTGAACTTAACATTTTTATTAAGTCAGGTTTAATTACAATTTTATAACAATTTGAATTATTTATTTTAAATAGTCTTTGGAAGGTATCCTTCTTCAACCGAGTCATTTTCACATACATACATACATTTATGTAGATATGCCCGCAAAAGAAAAACGATCGTGAACTTTTTCGCCTTGCCTTTTTTCTTTACTTTTGTATGGTTGATCTTTTTTTGAAACAATATGGTAGTAAATGCGCACAACATACCAAATGATAAACACTTTATTAACATAAAGAAATGCCTTAAAGCTACCATTGTTCAAAACTCTAAAATCGTCATATTTTTTCAAAAAATCGTCAAATCGTCAATTATTCAGTTTTGAAAGCAAAATTGTCAAAATGACGATAAATCGTCAAATCTGGCAGCCGTGCTTCTGATCATTTTCGTACGCATATTGATTAGGTCTGACACATCATTTGCATCATTGTTGCTCTCAAACCATTTTATAACGCTATTGATGCTTTCAACTGCTTTCGAGAAACTTACTTTAGATGTATGTATATATGTATGTACACGCTCTAAAAAGTTAACCGAAAAGTTAACTTTTTAGAGCTGCACGTGGATATGGGTGTGAAGATAAATTTTAAAATTTGTAACCCTAGACAACAACCTTTGCGTTTAACAGAGTGATGTTATTACGCTAACATAGCTCTGTTAAACATTCAAAAACTTGGTTAATGCACAAAAAGTTGAATAAAAACCACATTTTTGAACAAAATTTATTTAAAAACGTTTTTTATGTTATTTATAACAACCTCTTTCCTAAAAAATCAGAAATGGAGGAAAAAATTATTATACAGCCTTGAAAATTCAACTTTTAAAACACATAGTTTCTGTGAAGGATTTTGGCCATAGTGGCCAAACGGGTAGGTGCCACGGAATGCCACTATATACATAGCATAAAGTGGACTACTCACTATTAGAAACTATAAGTGGAACTATCAAATTGAATTTGTGAGATTAGCAATAAGCCCTGTAATATCAACTTTATACATACTTGGTTTCTGTGAAGGATTTTGGCCATAGTGGCCAAACGGGTAGGTGCCACGCAATGCCACTATATGCATAGCATAAAGTGGACTACTCACTATTAGAAACTATAAGTGGAACTATCAAATTGAATTTGTGAGATTAGCAATAAGTCCTGTAATATCAACTTTATACATACTTGGTTTCTGTGAAGGATTTTGGCCATAGTGGCCAAACGGGTAGGTGCCACGGAATGCCACTATATACATAGCATAAAGTGGACTACTCACTATTAGAAACTATAAGTGGAACTATCAAATTGAATTTGTGAGATTAGCAATAAGTCCTGTAATATCAACTTTATACATACTTGGTTTCTGTGAAGGATTTTGGCCATAGTGGCCAAACGGGTAGGTGCCACGCAATGCCACTATATACATAGCATAAAGTGGACTACTCACTATTAGAAACTATAAGTGGAACTATCAAATTGAATTTGTGAGATTAGCAATAAGTCCTGTAATATCAACTTTATACATACTTGGTTTCTGTGAAGGATTTTGGCCATAGTGGCCAAACGGGTAGGTGCCACGGAATGCCACTATATACATAGCATAAAGTGGCCTACTCACTATTAGAAACTATAAGTGGAACTATCAAATTGAATTTGTGAGATTAGCAATACGTCCTGTAATATCAACTTTATACATACTTGGTTTCTGTGAAGGATTTTGGCCATAGTGGCCAAACGGGTAGGTGCCACGGAATGCCACTATATACATAGCATAAAGTGGCCTACTCACTATTAGAAACTATAAGTGGAACTATCAAATTGAATTTGTGAGATTAGCAATACGTTCTGTAATATCAACTTTATACATACTTGGTTTCTGTGAAGGATTTTGGCCATAGTGGCCAAACGGGTAGGTGCCACGCAATGCCACTATATTCATAGCATAAGGTGGACTACTCACTATTAGAAACTATAAGTGGAACTATCAAATTGAATTTGTGAGATTAGCAATACGTCCTGTAATATCAACTTTATACATACTTGGTTTCTGTGAAGGATTTTGGCCATAGTGGCCAAACGGGTAGGTGCCACGGAATGCCACTATATACATAGCATAAAGTGGACTACTCACTATTAGAAACTATAAGTGGAACTATCAAATTGAATTTGTGAGATTAGCAATACGTACTGTAATATCAACTTTATACATACTTGGTTTCTGTGAAGGATTTTGGCCATAGTGGCCAAACGGGTAGGTGCCACGCAATGCCACTATATTCATAGCATAACGTGGAATAGTCACTATTAGAAACTATAAGTGGAACTATCAAATTGAATTTGTGAGATTAGCAATACGTCCTGTAATATCAACTTTATACATACTTGGTTTCTGTGAAGGATTTTGGCCATAGTGGCCAAACGGGTAGGTGCCACGGAATGCCACTATATACATAGCATAAAGTGGCCTACTCACTATTAGAAACTATAAGTGGAACTATCAAATTGAATTTGTGAGATTAGCAATACGTCCTGTAATATCAACTTTATACATACTTGGTTTCTGTGAAGGATTTTGGCCATAGTGGCCAAACGGGTAGGTGCCACGCAATGCCACTATATACATAGCATAAAGTGGCCTACTCACTATTAGAAACTATAAGTGGAACTATCAAATTGAATTTGTGAGATTAGCAATACGTCCTGTAATATCAACTTTATACATACTTGGTTTCTGTGAAGGATTTTGGCCATAGTGGCCAAACGGGTAGGTGCCACGCAATGCCACTATATACATAGCATAAAGTGGCCTACTCACTATTAGAAACTATAAGTGGAACTATCAAATTGAATTTGTGAGATTAGCAATACGTCCTGTAATATCAACTTTATACATACTTGGTTTCTGTGAAGGATTTTGGCCATAGTGGCCAAACGGGTAGATGCCACGGAATGCCACTATATACATAGCATAAAGTGGACTACTCAC
Source organism: Germaria angustata (assembly GCA_963681545.1). Classification (NCBI taxonomy): domain Eukaryota; kingdom Metazoa; phylum Arthropoda; class Insecta; order Diptera; family Tachinidae; genus Germaria; species Germaria angustata. The sequence continues at coordinate 57,956,384 of OY812998.1, read as the reverse complement.
TATTAGAAACTATAAGTGGAACTATCAAATTGAATTTGTGAGATTAGCAATACGTCCTGTAATATCAACTTTATACATACTTGGTTTCTGTGAAGGATTTTGGCCATAGTGGCCAAACGGGTAGGTGCCACGCAATGCCACTATATTCATAGCATAACGTGGAATAGTCACTATTAGAAACTATAAGTGGAACTATCAAATTGAATTTGTGAGATTAGCAATACGTCCTGTAATATCAACTTTATACATACTTGGTTTCTGTGAAGGATTTTGGCCATAGTGGCCAAACGGGTAGGTGCCACGGAATGCCACTATATACATAGCATAAAGTGGCCTACTCACTATTAGAAACTATAAGTGGAACTATCAAATTGAATTTGTGAGATTAGCAATACGTCCTGTAATATCAACTTTATACATACTAGGTTTCTGTGAAGGATTTTGGCCATAGTGGCCAAACGGGTAGGTGCCACGGAATGCCACTATATACATAGCATAAAGTGGCCTACTCACTATTAGAAACTATAAGTGGAACTATCAAATTGAATTTGTGAGATTAGCAATACGTCCTGTAATATCAACTTTATACATACTTGGTTTCTGTGAAGGATTTTGGCCATAGTGGCAAAACGGGTAGGTGCCACGCAATGCCACTATATACATAGCATAAAGTGGCCTACTCACTATTAGAAACTGTAAGTGGAACTATCAAATTGAATTTGTGAGATTGGCAATAAGTTCTGAAATATGAACTTTGGTCATTCAAAAACAAACTTGTGCCATCAATCAGTGTGAGAAATTTACCCAAGTTTTGCTTTCTAAATAAATCCAGAAAAAAAATGAATTGACAACTCATGTTGCGTGTTTGAAGAAGCGGTAATGATACCAAACTCAAATTGTAAGGGATAGCATAGCAACAGTTCAGTGGAATTCGCTAGAAATTTTTTCAATGTGTATGGTGGATATTATCATTACCACTTATTATGTGTTCTCTGTCGTTTTTACTATGCATTTGGTAGTGCGTAGGATGTGTTTGCGCCTGTGATGTTTGGTTACCGAGTTCGAATCGTACGCCCGACATGATTCGAGAAACATTCTTCTTAATATTATTTTGGTTAAACTTTTGATATGTTACTTAATTAAAGTTTTTTTTTTTGTAAATAATAATATATGGATGTTTAGTTATGTGAAAGAAAAAAAGTATTTAATAATTATTTATAACATATACATATATACTTTTTTTCTTTCACATGACTAAACACCCATATATTATTATTTACAATAAAAAACTTTAATTAAGTAACATATCAAAAGTTTAACCAAAATAATATTAAGAAAAATGTTTCTCGAATCATGTCGGGCGTACGCGATTCGAACTCGGTAACCAAACATCACAGGCGCAAACACATCCTACGCACTACCAAATGCATAGTAAAAACGACAGAGAACACATAATAAGTGGTAATGATAATATCCACCATACACATTGAAAAAATTTCTAGCGAATTCCACTGAACTGTTGCTATGCTATCCCTTACAATTTGAGTTTGGTATCATTACCGCTTCTTCAAACACGCAACATGAGTTGTCAATTCATTTTTTTTCTGGATTTATTTAGAAAGCAAAACTTGGGTAAATTTCTCACACTGATTGATGGCACAAGTTTGTTTTTAAATGACCAAAGTTCATATTTCAGAACTTATTGCCAATCTCACAAATTCAATTTGATAGTTCCACTTATAGTTTCTAATAGTGAGTAGGCCACTTTATGCTATGTATATAGTGGCATTCCGTGGCACCTACCCGTTTGGCCACTATGGCCAAAATCCTTCACAGAAACCAAGTATGTATAAAGTTGATATTACAGAACGTATTGCTAATCTCACAAATTCAATTTGATAGTTCCACTTATAGTTTCTAATAGTGAGTAGGCCACTTTATGCTATGTATATAGTGGCATTCCGTGGCACCTACCCGTTTGGCCACTATGGCCAAAATCCTTCACAGAAACCAAGTATGTATAAAGTTGATATTACAGGACGTATTGCTAATCTCACAAATTCAATTTGATAGTTCCACTTATAGTTTCTAATAGTGACTATTCCACGTTATGCTATGAATATAGTGGCATTGCGTGGCACCTACCCGTTTGGCCACTATGGCCAAAATCCTTCACAGAAACCAAGTATGTATAAAGTTGATATTACAGGACGTATTGCTAATCTCACAAATTCAATTTGATAGTTCCACTTATAGTTTCTAATAGTGAGTAGGCCACTTTATGCTATGTATATAGTGGCATTGCGTGGCACCTACCCGTTTGGCCACTATGGCCAAAATCCTTCACAGAAACCAAGTATGTATAAAGTTGATATTACAGGACGTATTGCTAATCTCACAAATTCAATTTGATAGTTCCACTTATAGTTTCTAATAGTGAGTAGGCCACTTTATGCTATGTATATAGTGGCATTGCGTGGCACCTACCCGTTTGGCCACTATGGCCAAAATCCTTCACAGAAACCAAGTATGTATAAAGTTGATATTACAGGACGTATTGCTAATATCACAAATTCAATTTGATAGTTCCACTTATAGTTTCTAATAGTGAGTAGGCCACTTTATGCTATGTATATAGTGGCATTCCGTGGCACCTACCCGTTTGGCCACTATGGCCAAAATCCTTCACAGAAACCAAGTATGTATAAAGTTGATATTACAGGACGTATTGCTAATCTCACAAATTCAATTTGATAGTTCCACTTATAGTTTCTAATAGTGACTATTCCACGTTATGCTATGAATATAGTGGCATTGCGTGGCACCTACCCGTTTGGCCACTATGGCCAAAATCCTTCACAGAAACCAAGTATGTATAAAGTTGATATTACAGAACGTATTGCTAATCTCACAAATTCAATTTGATAGTTCCACTTATAGTTTCTAATAGTGAGTAGTCCACTTTATGCTATGTATATAGTGGCATTCCGTGGCACCTACCCGTTTGGCCACTATGGCCAAAATCCTTCACAGAAACCAAGTATGTATAAAGTTGATATTACAGGACGTATTGCTAATCTTACAAATTCAATTTGATAGTTCCACTTATAGTTTCTAATAGTGAGTAGTCCACCTTATGCTATGAATATAGTGGCATTGCGTGGCACCTACCCGTTTGGCCACTATGGCCAAAATCCTTCACAGAAACCAAGTATGTATAAAGTTGATATTACAGGACGTATTGCTAATCTCACAAATTCAATTTGATAGTTCCACTTATAGTTTCTAATAGTGAGTAGGCCACTTTATGCTATGTATATAGTGGCATTCCGTGGCACCTACCCGTTTGGCCACTATGGCCAAAATCCTTCACAGAAACCAAGTATGTATAAAGTTGATATTACAGGACGTATTGCTAATCTCACAAATTCAATTTGATAGTTCCACTTATAGTTTCTAATAGTGAGTAGTCCACCTTATGCTATGAATATAGTGGCATTGCGTGGCACCTACCTGTTTGGCCACTATGGCCAAAATCCTTCACAGAAACCAAGTATGTATAAAGTTGATATTACAGAACGTATTGCTAATCTCACAAATTCAATTTGATAGTTCCACTTATAGTTTCTAATAGTGAGTAGGCCACTTTATGCTATGTATATAGTGGCATTCCGTGGCACCTACCCGTTTGGCCACTATGGCCAAAATCCTTCACAGAAACCAAGTATGTATAAAGTTGATATTACAGGACGTATTGCTAATCTCACAAATTCAATTTGATAGTTCCACTTATAGTTTCTAATAGTGAGTAGTCCACCTTATGCTATGAATATAGTGGCATTGCGTGGCACCTACCCGTTTGGCCACTATGGCCAAAATCCTTCACAGAAACCAAGTATGTATAAAGTTGATATTACAGAACGTATTGCTAATCTCACAAATTCAATTTGATAGTTCCACTTATAGTTTCTAATAGTGACTATTCCACGTTATGCTATGAATATAGTGGCATTGCGTGGCACCTACCCGTTTGGCCACTATGGCCAAAATCCTTCACAGAAACCAAGTATGTATAAAGTTGATATTACAGAACGTATTGCTAATCTCACAAATTCAATTTGATAGTTCCACTTATAGTTTCTAATAGTGAGTAGGCCACTTTATGCTATGTATATAGTGGCATTGCGTGGCACCTACCCGTTTGGCCACTATGGCCAAAATCCTTCACAGAAACCAAGTATGTATAAAGTTGATATTACAGGACGTATTGCTAATCTCACAAATTCAATTTGATAGTTCCACTTATAGTTTCTAATAGTGAGTAGTCCACTTTATGCTATGTATATAGTGCCATTGCGTGGCACCTACCCGTTTGGCCACTATGGCCAAAATCCTTCACAGAAACCAAGTATGTATAAAGTTGATATTACAGGACGTATTGCTAATCTCACAAATTCAATTTGATAGTTCCACTTATAGTTTCTAATAGTGAGTAGGCCACTTTATGCTATGTATATAGTGGCATTCCGTGGCACCTACCCGTTTGGCCACTATGGCCAAAATCCTTCACAGAAACCAAGTATGTATAAAGTTGATATTACAGGACTTATTGCTAATCTCACAAATTCAATTTGATAGTTCCACTTATAGTTTCTAATAGTGAGTAGTCCACTTTATGCTATGAATATAGTGGCATTGCGTGGCACCTACCCGTTTGGCCACTATGGCCAAAATCCTTCACAGAAACCAAGTATGTATAAAGTTGATATTACAGGGCTTATTGCTAATCTCACAAATTCAATTTGATAGTTCCACTTATAGTTTCTAATAGTGAGTAGTCCACTTTATGCTATGTATATAGTGGCATTCCGTGGCACCTACCCGTTTGGCCACTATGGCCAAAATCCTTCACAGAAACCAAGTATGTATAAAGTTGATATTACAGGACGTATTGCTAATCTCACAAATTCAATTTGATAGTTCCACTTATAGTTTCTAATAGTGAGTAGTCCACCTTATGCTATGTATATAGTGGCATTGCGTGGCACCTACCCGTTTGGCCACTATGGCCAAAATCCTTCACAGAAACCAAGTATGTATAAAGTTGATATTACAGGACGTATTGCTAATCTCACAAATTCAATTTGATAGTTCCACTTATAGTTTCTAATAGTGAGTAGGCCACTTAATGCTATGTATATAGTGGCATTGCGTGGCATCTACCCGTTTGGCCACTATGGCCAAAATCCTTCACAGAAACCAAGTATGTATAAAGTTGATATTACAGGATGTATTGCTAATCTCACAAATTCAATTTGATAGTTCCACTTATAGTTTCTAATAGTGACTATTCCACGTTATGCTATGAATATAGTGGCATTGCGTGGCACCTACCCGTTTGGCCACTATGGCCAAAATCCTTCACAGAAACCAAGTATGTATAAAGTTGATATTACAGAACGTATTGCTAATCTCACAAATTCAATTTGATAGTTCCACTTATAGTTTCTAATAGTGAGTAGGCCACTTTATGCTATGTATATAGTGGCATTGCGTGGCACCTACCCGTTTGGCCACTATGGCCAAAATCCTTCACAGAAACCAAGTATGTATAAAGTTGATATTACAGGACGTATTGCTAATCTCACAAATTCAATTTGATAGTTCCACTTATAGTTTCTAATAGTGAGTAGTCCACTTTATGCTATGTATATAGTGCCATTGCGTGGCACCTACCCGTTTGGCCACTATGGCCAAAATCCTTCACAGAAACCAAGTATGTATAAAGTTGATATTACAGGACGTATTGCTAATCTCACAAATTCAATTTGATAGTTCCACTTATAGTTTCTAATAGTGAGTAGTCCACTTTATGCTATGTATATAGTGCCATTGCGTGGCACCTACCCGTTTGGCCACTATGGCCAAAATCCTTCACAGAAACCAAGTATGTATAAAGTTGATATTACAGGACGTATTGCTAATCTCACAAATTCAATTTGATAGTTCCACTTATAGTTTCTAATAGTGAGTAGGCCACTTTATGCTATGTATATAGTGGCATTCCGTGGCACCTACCCGTTTGGCCACTATGGCCAAAATCCTTCACAGAAACCAAGTATGTATAAAGTTGATATTACAGGACTTATTGCTAATCTCACAAATTCAATTTGATAGTTCCACTTATAGTTTCTAATAGTGAGTAGTCCACTTTATGCTATGAATATAGTGGCATTGCGTGGCACCTACCCGTTTGGCCACTATGGCCAAAATCCTTCACAGAAACCAAGTATGTATAAAGTTGATATTACAGGGCTTATTGCTAATCTCACAAATTCAATTTGATAGTTCCACTTATAGTTTCTAATAGTGAGTAGTCCACTTTATGCTATGTATATAGTGGCATTCCGTGGCACCTACCCGTTTGGCCACTATGGCCAAAATCCTTCACAGAAACCAAGTATGTATAAAGTTGATATTACAGGACGTATTGCTAATCTCACAAATTCAATTTGATAGTTCCACTTATAGTTTCTAATAGTGAGTAGTCCACCTTATGCTATGTATATAGTGGCATTGCGTGGCACCTACCCGTTTGGCCACTATGGCCAAAATCCTTCACAGAAACCAAGTATGTATAAAGTTGATATTACAGGACGTATTGCTAATCTCACAAATTCAATTTGATAGTTCCACTTATAGTTTTTAATAGTGAGTAGGCCACTTAATGCTATGTATATAGTGGCATTGCGTGGCATCTACCCGTTTGGCCACTATGGCCAAAATCCTTCACAGAAACCAAGTATGTATAAAGTTGATATTACAGGATGTATTGCTAATCTCACAAATTCAATTTGATAGTTCCACTTATAGTTTCTAATAGTGACTATTCCACGTTATGCTATGAATATAGTGGCATTGCGTGGCACCTACCCGTTTGGCCACTATGGCCAAAATCCTTCACAGAAACCAAGTATGTATAAAGTTGATATTACAGAACGTATTGCTAATCTCACAAATTCAATTTGATAGTTCCACTTATAGTTTCTAATAGTGAGTAGGCCACTTTATGCTATGTATATAGTGGCATTGCGTGGCACCTACCCGTTTGGCCACTATGGCCAAAATCCTTCACAGAAACCAAGTATGTATAAAGTTGATATTACAGGACGTATTGCTAATCTCACAAATTCAATTTGATAGTTCCACTTATAGTTTCTAATAGTGAGTAGTCCACTTTATGCTATGTATATAGTGCCATTGCGTGGCACCTACCCGTTTGGCCACTATGGCCAAAATCCTTCACAGAAACCAAGTATGTATAAAGTTGATATTACAGGACGTATTGCTAATCTCACAAATTCAATTTGATAGTTCCACTTATAGTTTCTAAAAGTGAGTAGGCCACTTTATGCTATGTATATAGTGGCATTCCGTGGCACCTACCCGTTTGGCCACTATGGCCAAAATCCTTCACAGAAACCAAGTATGTATAAAGTTGATATTACAGGACTTATTGCTAATCTCACAAATTCAATTTGATAGTTCCACTTATAGTTTCTAATAGTGAGTAGTCCACTTTATGCTACGAATATAGTGGCATTGCGTGGCACCTACCCGTTTGGCCACTATGGCCAAAATCCTTCACAGAAACCAAGTATGTATAAAGTTGATATTACAGGGCTTATTGCTAATCTCACAAATTCAATTTGATAGTTCCACTTATAGTTTCTAATAGTGAGTAGTCCACTTTATGCTATGTATATAGTGGCATTCCGTGGCACCTACCCGTTTGGCCACTATGGCCAAAATCCTTCACAGAAACTATGTGTTTTAAAAGTTGAATTTTCAAGGCTGTATAATAATTTTTTCCTCCATTTCTGATTTTTTAGGAAAGAGGTTGTTATAAATAACATAAAAAACGTTTTTAAATAAATTTTGTTCAAAAATGTGGTTTTTATTCAACTTTTTGTGCATTAACCAAGTTTTTGAATGTTTAACAGAGCTATGTTAGCGTAATAACATCACTCTGTTAAACGTAAAGGTTGTTGTCTAGGATTACAAATTTTAAAATTTATCTTCACACCCATCACGTGGATTATGAAAAACTGTTAACTTATCCGCGCGTTTAACTTTTATGAGAGTTAATTTTTCTAAGATTCTACTGTATCTAGTTTTCTTCCATAAAAAGATCCTTGATTATAAATAGTAAATATTTAATGTTAAAATGTAACCATGAATTTTTCTGCAGTAATTACTTAAAAACCAGCCAATGCTTTGTATGCCAACAACTTTTGTCATTTTATGGTCACCATAAACCCCCGTTCCCTGTGTAATATTTGATAGTGAAGTTAATGTTTCAAGTTGTCATAATCCACAAATTAGTCATATGGCATTTTAGGCTGGATTCAATCAACTTGTTTTGGACCAATCGGCCCCTAAGAAATTTTAGTCAAATGTAGTGTTTTCTCTCTAAAAACTAACAAGTTAATCTGCACAATGCCTTTAAGATAATACTCATTGAAATTCATATGGCGTTTTCTTTACTGGAAAAAGTGTATAATTTTATTGTTAAATATTTATCCCCCTTACAAGATACAGTGACATTTCTACTGTTTGGACTCAATATATAACAGAAATTTTCTTTTTATGCTCTTTGTAAGAGAAAAAAAATGTTAAACTTTTTTATTTAGAAAAGAAAAAATCAATTGATTTTCGCTTTTTAGACTCAGGTTAACCATTCAAAAATTTACATGGATCGCTAGATAATCTACATAAGTATAAAAAGTAGAAAGTTCATCTCTGCTGATTTACTTGCAGTGTTAACAATTTGCCACAACTGTCTGTTAAGATCTTTCATTGAATTAAAATTGAAATTAATTTTTTGTGTGTCTATTTTCCATTGCCCTCATTAGACCCTTGATGTATTAATAATAAAAAGAAAATCAATGAGATTAGAACAGCAATTGATATTGTTTTCCTCCCCTTAAAATGAAAAAAAAAGACAAAAAGGTAAATCGTGATTGCAATAAATTGATCTTTCTAAATTTATCAGATAAAGAGTTTTTTTCTAGTCACTGCAGCAGATTTCTATTCAAATGGCTCGTTTCTCTCAACATCAACAACAAAATGTAAAAGCTTTTTCATACTAAAATAACAATTTAAGTATAAGAAATGTAAATCTAGATCAAATTTTCCACCTTTTACTTTGCTCTAGTGGAACACAAGCAAACAATTTGCTAAAATTATCGCTTCTCTCATCTCCCCGCAATATGTAGTGTGTACAGGTTAAGTTTACATTTTCTAGTCTCAATTCCCCTGACGCCAGTCCCCGCATCATTAACTTGTGCCGCATTGAAAACCATTTTTATGCATCATCTGCACAAGCAATACCAACACTAGTTTTAATATTTCATTGTTACAAATGGCATGAAATTGCAAATTTATTGCCACTCAATAAGCCGGTTAAGGAAAATAAAAGAAGTCTAGCAAAATTTATAAAAAAAATAAATAAAATAACAACATACCATACCATGCAAACGTCTTTTTTTAAACTTTAAGGAGGGCAGGTACTTTTTCCACCAAATTGCTTTTATTGTTGTGTTTTTTATACCAAGTGTTTAACGGATTTTTAGGATTTATTAGTCATGTTTCTTTCTATATTTCTCTGCTCTGTATGTGCGCTTTCTGTGTGTTTTCTGTTCATGAACTTGATACTGGATTAAAACTTTTATGTTTTAAGTTTTTTTTCGTGTCTCCTTTCTATTGAGAGAAATTTCTCTATCGATTTAAATCGTGAATATGTGCATACGTTTTGAAAAGATTTGCGGCCATTAACTCTTTGCATATATTTTATACACAATACTCGTACATGTACATGTACATATGGAATTTTATAAAAATATTAATTCTTATGTTTTCATATTTGTTACTTTGCAGAACTTCTTCAGACTTCATCGCTTGCGCAAACTAGGCTTAAGTGATAATGAAATTGTACGTTTGCCTCCAGATATACAACACTTTGAAAATCTAGTGGAACTAGATGTTTCACGTAATGGTAAGTTTAAAAACTAATCATTAATTGTTGTTTTAAAACTAAATGAAAAAATGTGTATGTTTGCAACTAGTTTATACGCTATTTTGATTGATAATTATCGGGAAGACTTTAATATTGTTTAAAAATTGGGATCTAAAGTGTGATTAGCAAGAAGATAAGAAATATTTTTGTTCATGCGCAATAAATATGGATTTAAAGCTTAAAGATATGCCTCTAAAAATTAAGAATATTCTCTTAAAAAATACTTGAAAGGAAATATACACATACTTTTTGAAATATATGTACATATGAAATTATTTAACGAGTACTTCCGGAATTTTTTTAAACAGCTGTGCTGTGATCTTATATTGATTTCCTTCAATTATGTGGTGGAATGGTGAATAGAAGGAGTAGTGTTTGCGGATTCGATTTTTTACACATCGACTACTATGGTTCCCTGGCCAGGAATCGGTTGTGCTCCCAATATGAGCCGTTTTCGTGAACACGATGCCTAATTTTGTTGAAGCATTTTGAAGTACTTTCCATTGCAGTAATGAAAAGAATTGTAAGGGCAAGCAATTAATTCTCTACTTCCGCCAATCAGTTTCGAGCACCTTAAATATAGAGCTTATGTGGGCAATCAATACAATTAAAAATTTTAACGGCCGCCCTCACACCCTGATTTGTTTCTGTCTATGTGCGAGTATGTATGTCATGAACAAACAACAAGTATGTTAAAAGTTGTTTGTTTGATCGACCATCTGTTTGCCATTAAAAAAATAAACTAAAATGTAAAATGTTTGAATGTTCTTCTTTCTTTTGCTAGATGATTATTTTATGATACTAGTGCTAAATTAGCACCAGTAGCATATTAAAAAGACTTGTATTGCTTGAGTTCCGCCGTTAGTGTAATAACGCGAATTCAATTGATGTGTCTTTTTCCCTCCGAATTGTGGCATGCAATGGCAACATTGCCTGTGGTCGATGAGCCATGGAAATTTAAATTTTTCTTAAACTTTTGTGTTATTCAAGATTTTGTTCTTGTTATTAATGTGTTATGTTGCTAATAAACTATAATATAAGAAAAACTAAATTAAAACATAAAACAACAACAATAAACAAACAGACGAGATTTTTGCTGGAAGAATGATACACATGACGAGGATGACAATGACTCATTATAAAGAAAAACCAATTTAAATGCAATAAGATTGCAAAACAAACTATATTTTTGTTGTTGATTATTTTTATAGACATATGTACATACATATATTTTGTTATGTGAACGCAGCAATAATTCCATCGTCTAATATTTCTTTTGCTTTCACTCACATCTTTTTAAACAAGAGCGTTCATAATGCTGTCAGTAAAACAGTGGGTTGCTTATGCATAGATATCGAATAAAAAATGATAAAAATATTAATTAAACGTCGTCTTCTTATTGCTGCAACTGTTTTTATTATTATTATATTATTTAATTAAATAATAAACACTAGTTTTACTTTGGGTCACATTTTTATTATTTACATCTATTTATTGCTGCTCTTCTTTTGTGTTGCTTCTTGCATCTGAATAATGAATTGTATTCTTGGAATATATTATTTATTTATCTTTAATACTTATCAATGTTTTTTATTGTTATTGTCATTGTTTTTATTTTTTATATTTGTAGTTTATTATCGTCATAATCTAAAAAGTTTAATGAAACTTTATATAAATAGACTATTGCAACTAAGTGGAAATATCCAATTGTTTAATGTCACAATTCTTAAGGGAAAAATTGTTTGGGAATAGAAATTAATACATACAGAAATTAATAAATACAGATTAACATCATTAAAGTAGAAAACACCAAGAGATTACTCTGTAAGTGAATGGTGGCTACAGAGCGACTCATATAGAAGGTGTTACATACATATTTGCATCCTTGCTCAAGATTCAGCATTTATATAAAAGGAGGATCAAAAGAGTATAATTCGTTTTGGACGTATTTTTAGTTGACTTCTGAAAACCAAGCAAAACACATATAATTTTACTTAATTACCTTCTTGGAGAACGATTCTTATATTAGGCTAATCAAATAGCTGGTGTTGCTCAAAAATTGTAATGTCCTTATGCCAACATAGACCGATGTCTTAAACAGTTTTGGTAGCACAACAAGGTGCTGACGAAGTTTTTAGTTGCAAACTACTATCGCCAACAATGTTCCAAGTACAACCTTTTAAAATCATCCTTTCAGATAGGAGAAAAATGTGAGGCATAGGTTATTCAATATGACGTCATTGTGCTTGTCGCGGTCATGGAAATGTTCGTATCGACTGTCTGAGCATGAAATGACCCCAGCGAAAAGTCATAGTATTAGAAATCTGTTATTAGTGTATTTTTGAGTTTTATTAGTGCAAAAATGTGTGGGCTGGGAAAGCATTTTACCACACTATTACTGCAAACAATCTAAAAAATCCCTTGTAGCTGAATTCCTTGGAGGAATCTTGTTGGTTTCGATAAATGTAATTTATCTGTCAGTGAACAAAAGTCTAAAAAAGTGTTTATTATGTGGTTTGTCTAAAAGCCACTATAATTATATTTTTGTATAATATGATTAAACTCCTGAAATTCTCATTTTATATTTCTGAATTTTTTTTATAAGCATATGTGTTTGAACGGTTTTCAAACATGATGGCTGAAGAATACTGGTGATTTGGTTAGCGATAATGAAGTGTATAACAATTTTATTAACAGTTCCGAAAATGTAATATAACAACAATATTCGTTTAGAATCCAAGAAGCTGTCTGATGCGCATTTGAAGTATGTTGTTTGCTGGTAAAATTTCGAATATATCATAACATCATTGCGGCAATCCTATTATGATCTCCGCAACAGGGTATTGTTGTGGTAAAGATAGAGTAATTGTTTTTAAAAATTTTTTGTAAATTTCATTTACAGTATAGAAATTTACCCAAAAGATAAAACCAAAGTTTTATTGTTCTTATATTAAAAAAATCACTTTATTAGTATCTACAATTTTGATAGAAATAAATTTTATTATGAATATCACAGGGTAAATTAAAGTTTTACAACAATAATGCAAGACTACAACTTGTCAACACTGACTCGAGAAATATATTGTGTGTCAAGTAGACTAAATTTTAAAATTTGAAAATCACCTCAAGTAAGGCTAACATTTGCAGTGTATTATTTTGGTTATTTTTTTAGTCATAACAATATTGTTTTGTGCTATATTATGTTCACTTTTCATAATATATTTCTATTTTTTTTTTTTTGCAATATTATGGTCAAGTTAATCAATTATTATTAATAAATCTCTCATTAACTTTAGATTATGGTTACCATATTCATGTTTCTCCTTTCTCTTTCGTTTCTAACATGTTAAGTACTGAAATACAAGTTGTTAGTTGAAACCTTTCATACCCTTAGCAAAATGGTGTCAAACCGCGCTAATGAGGCAGATAAACTGGTCCATAATATTGCAATTAATCGTAAATTTATTATATTGAAATTGAAGTCAATAATGTAAAAACCAAAATCGTGAAATCCCATAAATTGCAAACCAGAAAATTTTTAATTGTGTATTCTCGTCACTTACTTGCAGAACTTTCATTGTTTGGCTCAATCGTTCTACTTTTACCTCTTATACGTTTTGAATAAATATGCGATGTTTCAATATGGAGTGGGTTACATTAATACAAGCTCTTCCCTATTTTGCTAAGTCGCGTTTCTTATTACATATTATAATTTCTTTTCTTTTATTGTTATGACAATATTTATTGTATTATGAACTTTGAATATGCCACCACACTATACTACTCGAACAATGCTGTTTTAATATTGTGATGACATAAGTTGTTTTGAGAATATGGGAAAGAAAACTAATAATGAAAAAAAAAATAATGTTTTGCAAACGCTACTGTGTAAAGGAGTGGCATTATCAAATTTCTATTGTTTTTGGCAATTAGTTACAGGGGAATTAAAGGCAGCCCTAGAAGAAATGAAGGATGTAGTTGTTCAAAGAAACTGCTTAGAAAATAAAAGCAATTTTTCGGAATTGCTTAAACTGTCTGCTACATACGATTAGTTGAGTCTGAAACATGAGTAATGATTTTGATTCCCATTAGAAAACTAAATAATTGAATTGTTTGGAAATGGAGCAACATCTTCAAGTTAATCTATCATAATCCCCACTACTCAAGCAGTTTATTGTGCTAAAATTTTTATGTGACAACTTGGGCGTGGGACATTAAAATAGTTGAGTGTTTTTTCTTTTGTTAAAAGATTAACAACTCTAAAATTATACACAAAAAATATATTTATTACCAACTAAATTGGCAATAATCATATAATACCATTAATATTTGCCCTCGAAGCTGGTGCGTATACTTTGCAGTTTGATATACAATTGTTAAACATTTGTGGCAATAACTGCCGTCGCATTATGCCAATAACTCATCGAATGTTGTGCCAATCATCTATGATTTATCGTTTTAGGCAAATGACATTAGATCGTATCTTCTTGGTGACCCATTAACAGGTTCATTACGTGGATTTATTTGTTCATGGATTGTTTTTTTTAAATAAATTAATTGATTAATCAATAAATTTCATCAACTCTTTATAAAATGACAAATCACATAAATTTTTGAACAAGTAAAAGATTTGAACCTCTAAAAACACAATTTATATATGAAAAACTTAACTGTTCGTTTAGGATCTGAGCGGTACTCATTTATGCATTCACTGTCATTTTAATGCGAGTACATGGAGGATATTTTTAATTTATTTTATTTTCTATCACAATTAATGATAATCAGTCCTATTATATATGGATGTAATAATTATGGCTATGTAGCGCTCGCCGTTGACTGAAACGGCGTTTCTAATTTTCGAAAGTGACCCGCCTCGTCAGAATATGTGATTCAAATTCAATATCCGGTCAAATTCGATATCCGTTTGTTTCGCAATTTTTCACAAATTTGTTCCAGCGAAACGCAAGTGTTTTGACGGCGGGAGTATGATATTGACTGGTAGTCAATGCTTCGTACAGAAAAAGATCCATCAGTATCAAGATTTAAAAAGATACATGTATCTGCACCATTTTTTATATGTTAGTTGCAATACGATTAAGATTAAAATGTTTGTGTAAGGAATAAAGTTTTCGTTGCCTCCAAAGCTACTCGTAATTCTATTCTTAAAAATCTTAATAGAGATTAGATATGTGGTTGCTGAATGTTGTTTTATTGTTTTTTTTATCGTTTTTTTTTCGTTCTGCTTCTCTTAAAATTAAATTGTTGAGTTCTGTTGTCATGATGATGCAGATAAAATAATAATGCATTTTATGCAATGAAGTATAAAAACAGAAAATATTTCATATACATAAATAATATGAAATTTGTATAAATAAATTTGCTGGCCATAGACGACTATAATAGTGATATATGAACATTGTATATAGTAAATTCCTATTTATTGTTATATTAATATTTGTGCAATTGTTGGTGTTGATGGCAAACATAAACTATCGAGTGGGCTTAGAATTAAATTTTAGGTTTTATCGATTGGAAGTAAAAGCATTTTAAATAAACTGTGAGAAATCTTTAAATAGGCAATGATAACTTGCCAGAAAAAATATTTGGATAATTAATATATCTAGAGTTATGAGGTCCCTAAAGAGAATACCTAAGACATACAAAGAAAAAAGTTATAATGGAAAAATATAACAAAAAATTATATTAACAAGTTATAATAAAAAAATTAAAATAAAAATTATAATAAATCTTTTTCATTTGTTGTACGTCTAGCATTAATGGACTTCAGGCATTATATTTGAAAAGCGTTCAAACTGATATTTTTATACAAAAGCTCACATATACAAAATTCCAGAAACTTTAAAAAAATTATGGTGAAAAATTGTACTTTCACGATAATATGGAAAAAAGTTTTAAACCTTTTATAGTAAAAGTTATAAAAAGTTCATTCTTCATATAAAAATTTATTTGCAACCATTTGCGAGAATATTCTCCCCTGATTGGGGTATTCAATAACTATTTTTTTACATGTATTATCATTACTTTTTTTACAATTTCCTTTAGCTGTTATGTATGGCAAATTAATAAACTCAATCAGTTGTTGTTGCATCGATACAATATTGCATTATTTTCAAAATTTTTATTTTAAAATGTTTAATGAAATATGCGCAATAAATAATTTCTGTTGCTCTCGCTGTATGAATTTTCTTTGATTTATCAAAATTTTCTTTTACAATTGTAACACACATTTGTAGATGTAATAGTGTTTTATATACTTTTTTTTCTTAATTTTACCTTTTGTAAAATATTTTGGCACAAATGCTATTCTTCAGAACGTCATTATCTCATATATTCTATTTGTTTATTTTTGCTGTTGCAGTTGTTTTTAGTTTTTCTAGAAAACATTGACATTGTGTCGTCTTCAACGCTTTAGATAATTCTAAATCAGTTTCACTCGTATTCGATTTATTTGACATTTTTGTGATTATTTTATGTATGTTGGTCCGATTAAAAAAGAACTGCAATGTACAGTGGTACCGTAATAATATGGATGCATTAAAACGTGTCTTCGTAAAGTCCACTTACCGCTTTATTCTCTATTGTTGATGTTTAACTCTTATGTTCTTCTTTCACTCAAAACAGCTTAATTTTATGATTTCCAATGAACTGTTCGCTTGAGCAATGCTTATTCGCTATTAACACAATTATGGGACCATATTCATATGTGTTATGGTATTATTGATATTAAACATATAATTCAACGCTAAATTTGTTCAGGTTGGATTCTCGTAAGTCGTCAACAATTCCAAATTTGCCATTGCTCAAATTAACTCTAAAGGAGCATAATCATTCAAAATCAGACTTCGCATTTTAATGCCGTATAGAGGATTAGATGGTGTATGCAAATACATAACGAATTTCAATTCAACCTATTGGACAACTCTTACTTCGTATTCGAAGTATATAATATCTATAGATAATTTATATATAATTTGTATATATAATTTGTGTATATATTATGTGTATATATTATGTGTATATATTATGTGTATATAATTTGTGTACTTAATTTAAAATTAAATTTTTGAGTACTTGTTATTTATTATCTTTCATTTTATGATCGGCACTACTGCGCTTTATGGCCAATTTATTTTATAAAGGTTTAGTTATCTTTGGTTTTGAAAAGACTAAAACGGCGTATATACAGCGTGTTAATATATAATTTCTAACGGCAAATGCAACGACCTAGATGGCAAATAGAAACGGTGTACACTGAATTAGTTTGTGGTTTGCAATTTCGCACTCAGTATAGACATACATACACATCTCTTGGTCTTAATATTTTTACTACACAATATTGAATATTGTGGTTGTTATTGTAATAAAAAAATCAATAAATTATGTTTTCATTTTAACATGGTTAGTTTCAAGCTTTTGTTGTGTTAGTAACACACTTCATTTGTTTGAATGCAGGCAAATATGTATGTGTAAGTACATATGGATGAGTATGATGTTTATTTGTATTCAGTATAATTTGCCTATTCACCTTCGGATTTGCTTTCATTCGCTGGAATGGGATTAGAGGCGCATCAGGAAAACTGCAAAAGCGGATGGTATTAAGTGTTTCGTGGAGTGTATCATTTTATTCCAGCATTTGGAAGGCATACTCCCTTGTGAATTTGCTTATATAAATAAATTTACGAATTGTTCATCGATAACTGTAGAACAATTTTATATCAGTTCAATTCGAATTTGATGTGAACATTACACAGATTGCAATGATGTGTGGACGCAAAGAGAAAGAGATAAACATTTAGACAGAGAATAAGTTTCTATGTGTTTGCTTATTTAGTTATTCTTTTTTAAAAAATAAATAAAAATTTTTATTAATCAACATGTGAAATTATTTTAAGTATTTCACAAGGGACATTTCTGACAATTTTTTTAAAATTCATTCATTTACTATAAAAGAGTGATTTAAAATTTTTTTCGAACTTAGCTTAGCAGTATTTTATTAAATAGATGGTCATCAAGTGCTTACAAATAATATATTTTAAGCGAATCATATAAATAGAAAGAAGGAAAACTTGAGACCTTGATGAAATAAACAGTTTAGAATATATTATTAGACATATGTATACGTATTTCAAATTTTAAAATGTTTTAATTTTTTTTTTAATTTTTATTAAACATTAATATATTTATATTAAAAATAATATCATCATTATTTGCGAACAGTCGTTCATTTGATTATAGGGTGTTGTGGCATTCTAGTTGTATTGACCTATTTACATGGCCACACCCCAACACGTCCGAATATATGCAAAAATTAGTAATCAACTTGTTGCTCGAACATTATAAATGTTTTTATTGTTCACAAAAAAGCCTTATTTTTACGTTCATTCTCGTTTGATTCATTAGAATGCGATTAAATTTGGCTGCAAAAAGTTGTTTTATATGATGACGTCAATTAAATTTTTCGCTATTCAACACTTTCGGGCTAAACAAAAATCTATTTTACATTGAGTCTATTAGTGTTCACAGTAAAGAAAGAGGCGGCATTGGACATGTTTTGTTTTTAAATCAATTTTATTTTATTGTATTTAATTAAAGTAATTATGGTTATAGCCTAAAGCTAAAGGTTGACTGACAGGAATTATCAAATTATTTCGATTTTTGTTTGTTTTTATTGCAAAAATGTACAAAATACTTTGCTGATGGAAAGTATTTAATTTCATTTTGTTTATTTTTAGTTTGTTTGTTTTTTTTTCTCCATTACCCCTCAAATGTTTCAAATTTTATATTTCTAATGTATTTTATAAGATACCATGCGGCAGCAATATTAATGATAGATGCCATAAAGTATGTATATATAGGTACCACAAATAATAAGTTAAAGACTAGGCTTGGAGGAGACAAGTAAGATCAGAAGTATAAGAATGTTTCAATTTCTCAAAAAACAGCTTCAACGAAAGATTGTTTTAATTTTTATCATAATTCGGACTATAGGAAAGTATCAGTTTTAGCTATAGAGAGGAACTTTAAACGACGTTATATGTTAGAGATGCTTAAAATTATTAATGTTCCAAATAATAAGATTATAACATATAGATAATGTTGCTGAAAATTATAGGCATTAGTTTCGAAAGTAAAACTGAACAATAGGAGTGAAAACAGTTTTTTGGTTTTTGTAACGTAATTATTAATTTTTTTTTTAATTTCTTCAAATTTGAACAAGCTTTGGGTTTTTTGTTTCTTTAAAATTTTTTTACTTTCATTTGATTTGTTTAAATTTTTTCAATATGTTTACTTATGTATGCATGCAAAAACAATTTTAAAACTTTTTCATTTGTTGTCACATTTTTTATAGAATTTTTTTCTTGAAGACGCCCAAAGAGGCGTCGAAATATTGATATTAAATAAATTTGTTTGTTATAAAAAGACCTAAAGCTCGTTAATAGAATAAATGATATATTACAAAGGTCGAAAAAATAGTGTTAATTAATTTAATAAATTTCAATATTAAGTATTTTTATTTTATATTATTTTATTATTTAATATAAATTCATTTTATAATATTTTATTTTTGTATAAGTTTAGTATTTAGTATTTAATTTTTTATGTTTTATATTTTTTTGTTTATCTTAGTAAAATAGTGCATATAATTTTTATAAATTTGTTTTCCTTTGTTAATGGCTCGATTGTTTATAACCTTTTTACACTTGAGTACATTTTAGTGGAACGCATGAAAGATGTTGAAAAAATTAAACACGTGTTTACATTACAACATCTAACATCATTTTACAAATAGTTTGTTCTGTGTACACAAATTATGTTGAGTATAATACAAAATTAATATTGAAAACTTCTTAATAATTAGATAAATTGTGGCTATTCAAGATCAAAATCGATTTCTAATACACTATACAATTAATTCAAACCATCATGTAAAGAAATTATATTTTAATTGAATTAGAATACAATTTTTTCGCTCATATCGATACATAGAACATACATACATAATTATATTTTTCATAATCAAAATTCCCATTTGATAAAAACTTTAAGCAGCAATTCTTTAATTTCCAATTGAAAAAGAGTTAAACAAAACTTCTGTATCGAATGTCCTTTTTATAGTGATGACACTAAAATTATCGAAAGATGTTGAATGGAACATCTTTTAAAGTTGTAGAAATTGGTATATTTTTTATTGAAAAATGTTAACATCTTGGAAACTTTATGGTATATGTTGGCCAGTGTAAAAAAGGCTACGAGTATTACTGTAATTTAGCTGTGCAATTATTTATTAAACTTAATAATTGCACAGCTGAACTCTAGGGAAACATTAGTATTGTGTTCTATGAAATTTATCAAACTTGATATTCCATTTTTTTCGTTTTTGTCTGCCAAAGTTCTTAATAAAGTGTGCATGAATATAAAATAGAAAAGGTTAAATTTATGATGAATGTTTTATAACAACAGCAGCAGCCAACCAGCAAAGGAAAAAAAGGGAAAATTTCAAAAAAAAAAAAAAAAAAAAAAAAAAAAAAAAAAAAAAAAAACTACAATATAAAATCGTGAATAATAAATGTTAAACAGGAATGTTTAAATTTTTTTCTTCTTTTTTTTTGTGGAAGATTTATAAAAAATCGTGCCAAATATTAAAGTAGACCAAGTCAAAAATGCAAAACATTAAATGTTGAATGATGAAGCAAATTTTTAAGGAAAATAGCAATTCATATTGCATTTTTAATAACTTTATTTTTTTTTCTTAATGGTAGTGCAATAAAAAAGTATCTTTATTTTAGGAAAGCAAACGAAAAAAAAAATTATTTCCCAAGCAACAATAAAATTTATAGCGAGAGTCTATTAAAAAGAAATAATGAGGAAAAGAAATGTGATGACTTTTAAGCAGTAATTTAAGAAAAAATATATACAAATACTGAAGTGGCCGTATTAAATTAAAATCACCAAAATTATTTTATTGCGTTTTAAAAGAGAAAGAAGTTCTTTTATATATTTTTTTAATTCAAAGGCCAGTGCACTTGACATTTATGACATCACTGTGTTGTAAAATACTTTTCAATTCGTTTAATTGATTGGTCAAGTACTAATAACATAATTTTTACATTCTTAATTATAAAAAGAACCGATATTATACCGCACAATTCATATTCGTATAAGCCTTGTTGGAATGTACTTATATATTCGTACGTGTGTACGAGTATTCATTTATTTAGTTAAACATTTGCCGAATATAATTCCCTTTAATTTTTGTATTTAATATTTTCTTCTATTGCATAATTAAGAGTTTTACTGAACTGGACAAACATTTTGCATAAGCAAATTAAAATATGTACAGTAGAATTCGGATAAGCGAAAATGGAAAATTTCAGTGATTGTTTCAGATTAAGCAATCTTTTCATTTTAATAATCTGCTGTCCTTTATGCTATTGGCGATGAATAACTATATATCTTAAGTTATGTTTGTTCCATATAATCTTTCTTCCACCTTTTCAAAACAAAATGTACAAAATGTTTCGGAACTGATAAAAAATAAAAGTTGATAATATTACAAGTAGGTTTTAATTAAAAATAAACGTCCTTAGTTTATTCAGACTCGACTGTACTTAAATTTATTTGAGATTATACGCGCGTATTTAAAATGTTTTGTTATATGTTGTGCCTTAAAGTTAATCTGCACTTGGCACTTTCAAAAATGATAAACATTATAAATATATATCAAGGAGTTACTTCACACTCAGGGGATGACCGATCTGTACATATTTCCTGATTTCGTTGACACACATTCCGCATTGCTTCGATTTTCCAGAAAGTCCAGTAGCAATGGTTATTATACGCCATCAGCACGCTGCCAAGCAGTTATAACATAGTCTTCTGTTTCTGTCGGACATACAAATCCGATTTTATTTTTGGAGGGTCTATGGCTTTTTTCCTGACAAAAACGCTATATATATTTTGCTCTTCCTGTATGATTGTGCTAATTTCTAAAAAGTGTGCCTATAGCGCAAAAACATCATGTTCTTTTGTGGGCATGATGCAAAATTTAACTTTTTTTGTATTTTGTTTTTTTTTCATTCGAATATAATTTATTATGCTAAAATTTTATACAAAATGAATAAAGTTTAATATATTGGCAGTATGTATTTCATATTTAGGGATTATTTTAGACACATTATGCATCTGATGATGACGCCGAAATTATTTCATTATTAATGATTAATGTCAACATTTCTTACAACATAAATACATATTGCTCTTAACATAGTCATATCCCGAAACATCAAAAATTATTGGTTACTGAGCGAAAAGTACCATCAATATCATCTTTATATATATACATAAAAATCAGAAATATATATGAAACTGAACTGAAATTATATTAGAAAGTTTCCAAAGCTAACAGTTTAAAAACTTTAGTCGCATTTCGCAAGTTGTTTGCTGAGATATGTTACACGAAAGGACCGATATACATAAATATGTATAAGTGCTATAAATCGCTTGAACAGTTTGTTACAAAATGCATGATTTTCGATCTATATATGAAGCGGTAGATAAATATTTATGTTAAATATAACGTTTAGTAACCATTTTTGTTCTCTTTTGAAGTAAAAAAACATGTTCCCCATTTTTAAGGCAACATTTTGTTAAAAGAAATATGCCATCTTGATCTATAATTAGTTAATTGTTAAACACTCTTTAGTTTATTTATTATATTAAGAGAGCTTCAGCATTTGAAGCTTTGTGTATTTTATATAGTAGTAGGTAGGAGTTATAGTGACAGATAATATCCACCACCTTCGCCTCCATGCCTGCTTTATGTCAATTGAAAAGAGCTTTCTTTGAATATCACCTAACTTTCCTGATTTAACTATGATGGCACATATTTTGTATTTTACGAATTTTTAGAAGCTATAATATAGTACATTCTAACTATCAAACAATATGTATGCACGTACGTGGTCTGTTCAAAAGACATTTAATTGTTATGCCTTTCCAAAAAAAAAAAAAAAAAAAAAAAAAAAAAAAAAAAAACACAAACAAATTCAACTAAGAACATATGTTCCAGATAAGTGTGCAAACATATAAAATCGCAAATCGAATGCACGTAGCTCGAGAAATTTCAAAATTCACCGTTTCTTTTGAACAGACCACGTATTTGTATGTGTATGTATGAGTATTGGCAACACATATTTGTGAATTTTATAGGTTGCATATTAAAAACAAAAACGTGTATAATATACCCTTGGCGATGGCCAACATTGAGAAGCTCATTAGCATTACAATTCAAAATTGTAAATAGGCATTTAGTGGTATTTATAGAAATATTGCAAGCAACTGTGCCTTATTAAAATGCATAAAAAGAAAAAAATAAAAACACCTGTGACAAAAAGAAACACAATATGCGAATAAAATTTGTCTCGATACTTCCGCTTTTATATAATAATAAAAACACTTATTTAATATAAATTTCCAATTGCTTAATAAGCATTATTAGCATAAATTTTTTCAAATAATATAAACAAAAAATTACATTTCAGTTAACACTCGCTTGACCAGAACATTTGAAAAGTATTATTGCGTTACACTAACAGTCATTCAGAAGATGATTGCAAAATTAGCCAAACTGACGTAATGATGGAGGCAGTAATATTAAAGAAATTACTTTGATGAAAAGTGACTGCCTTCTAAGACACATGGTTTAAGTTTCCAGGAGTCACGTTGTTTAGTTTTTTTTTGTGGGGCCATCAAAAATAAGAGATCTCAATGAATTTGTTACCATACAAAAAATTGGTCCCCGTTTTATAATTGAATACTTTCAGTTCAAATGTCTGATCCCAACCAATGTTAAAGCCGATATAGACTCTATTCTGGGGGAGTCTACTCCTTCCTTTACGACAAAATCTTTTTCTGGTGTCAGAGTTTAAACAAGTGGTTGACAAATTTAGGTGCCCACACCAGAAACGTTTAAGCAAATCCACAAAATGGTATTGGATGATTGTCGTCTTCCATATGTAGTTAGTCTAGGAGTAAACTTGTTTAAAAATTATATTATTTTATATATATTAGAATTATTACCTGCCTAGACTTCCAATTTTGTTGACTTCTTTTTGCCGTTTTAGGAATCCTTCATGGATTTGGAAATTCAAATAAATTTTATCAAAGTGTGAACTGAAATTTATTTCGAACTTTTGTTTCTTAAGCAGTTTTATTTATTTTTAGATATTAATTAGGGTTTCTCAATTTTCTTTTAAATTCAGCTGTTTTCTTCAATATATACATTATAATTTTTTTCTCCTTTTCATTTTGATTTATTAGATCCTTTTTCGTCTTAACGACCCTTGTTCGAGTTTTCTCTCTCTACTTTAAGAGATTTCTTTTTTAAATCTTAACTAGTGTTAGAAATTTCGACTTTTAAAAGAAATTTAAAAATTTAAATTAAATTGAATTAAAAAAAAATTAAATGTATGCATCTACACATTGTGCAAACACTCAACGAAATTCGGTAGCACGAATTGAATTTGATTTTTTTCTAGCAATTGTCGTAACTTTATTATGAAACGAAAATAAGCAATATAAAATCGTATGTTATGCTTATCATTTAAAAATAATGCGTGTAAGTAATTTTTATCTTATGAAATCAATTTGGTATGAGCTGGCGCAAGTACCAGCGTAATGTATCACAAGAACAAGAATCTGTTCCATGACAGAAATTATTTCAATAAAGGAATATTTGTATAATTGACTTGACATACCCTTATTACTAAATAATGAATGAATAATTTATTTTTCAATCTTTATTAAGTGTAAAAAATAACGAAATCAAAGTTAACAAAGAAATCCTACATTCAGTTATAATCTAATATGTAACTCGACTATAATGCTAAAAATCTAAATAGTAAATAAATATCATTATTCTTGAGTGAATTTTAGTTGAATTGTACGAGGTCTGTTCAATAGAAAAGGTGAATTTAAATTTTTCTAAAAAACATTTATTTAGTTATCATTTTCAGTTTTGTCCCCTTAAAAGTATATCCCTCAGATATAATACATTTATGCCAGCGCTTTTTTTTTAATCCTCGATGCAGTTCTGAAATTCACTTCTTGGTGAGTCCTCGCTCTCTCGAGCGATTCGGTTTTTATCTCCTCAATCGTCGCAAAACGCCGTCCTTTCATGGGTCTCTTAAATTTTGAGAAAATGTCTCAGGGGGCCAAATCTGATAAATACGTTATTTGTGGCATGATTACGGAATTATTTTCGGTCAAGAAATTAAGAACAGGCAATGACGAGTGAGCAGGTGCATTATTGTGATGCAAAAGACATGTTTTTCCACAAATCCGGACTTTTTTTCGTATTGCTTTTCGCAAGCGACGCATAGCTTCAAGATAATACTCGTGTGCAAGAACTCATGATGCACTACGCCACAGAATTCGAAAAAAATAGTGAGAAAAACTTTGACATTTGATCTTGGATCTTCTTGGCTTTTCCAATGGGACGATCAGACTTTGGTTTCGATGTCATAACGATATACCCGTGATTCGTCACCAGTTATGACCCTTTAAAGCAAATCTGCATAGTCGTTAACGTCATTCCACATTTCCTGAGCGATTCCTATGCGACGGTTTTTTTTTTCAAAATTCAGCAATTTTGGAACGAGCTTTTTTGTCACACTTGTCATGACTAAAATTTGCGAAAAAAATTTATGGCATGAGCCAATCGATATGCCAACATACTCTGCAACTTCTCTCATAGTGATTCGACGATTCTCTATAACAATTTTCCTCACTTTCTCAACATTTCCATTGGTTTTTGGTGTAACAGAGCTTCCACGACGAGCGTCGTCATTCATATCTTCTCGACCTTCTTTGAAAAGCTTGTACCACTTGTAAATAGAGTACAACCACCTTAGGCCACTCTCAACATTTCAAGTGCTTTTGAGCACTTAGTTCCATTTTTTTACACAAAATTTGATGTAAATCCTTTGATTAATTTTTTTTCCACAGCGGAAAATCGCCGAAAAATTAAAACACGTCTAACTATTATGCCTCTCACAAATAAACTAAACTAAACACAAACAAATTGAACAGAGAACATGCGTTCGAGACAATCGTGCCAACATGAAAAAAAATCGCTGTTTGAATGCACGTAGCCCGAAATATTTCAAAATTCACCTTCTCTATTGAACACACCTCGTATATGAGATTAATCACTTGAAAATAATTTCTCTCAATAGGCTGGATTTAAAGTCTATTAGATAATCAGGTTTACTAGCAGAGGGAATTCTCCACGGTATCGTTGCCGTCACACAACTGATCAGCACCCGACCCTACCACTTGGGCAGATTTTGTTCGAACATCATTAGTATTTGCATAAATATTTATTGGAAGAAAAATATAGAATTTTTTATTAATTAGATTGTGTATTCTAAAGAAGCTTCCTCCACTTATTCTCTTTTTTCTATTTTCCTTTTTTCGTATACTTTTACATTAAACGTTTTTTTTACTATGTTTTTGTTAGTACTAGATAAGAAACCAAGCTGTGCCTGAGGTATTATTATCTGATTTGATTTGTTGTTTGGTAGGGGAGGCTTTCTTATGTTAATTAATACAATTGGTCTCTGTATGTATAGAAACGAGTATAATATTAAGTTTAATTTTTTACTTTGTGAGCCTTTCTATTCTATCACGTTTTCTGTCCGCCATAATGGCATGCTTTTAAACAAATTACGAATATTAAATTGGAAATCATTAGTAAACAAAAAAAGTAAAAAAGAAAAAATGTAAGAGATCAACTGTAGGACGTGCAACATTACTTATCCTTAACAACTATTTTCATTAGATGTAATGTATTTGTTTGTTCTTTTGTTCTCCTATGACTATTTCATTTACTTTTTCATTTATTTTAACACTGAATAAAGTCACATAAATGATGATTAAAAGTCAGAAGAGCGTAATAATGAAAACCGAACATTTTCAAAAATAGCAAAAGACACTTGGATTAATGTGAACGGAAATTAAACAAATCCCTAGTAACATGTCATTATATTTTAAGCTTTTGGAAGAGGAATTTTAAAAGAGAAAAATAATCTTTACAACAGCTTAATAAATAATAGTGTTTTAATCGTTTTATGAGAGAGAATAAGCTTATTACTTTAAGCCTAGTATTATTAAAGTATTAAATAAAATAGTTGAATAGAATGGAACAACACTGTCGTATTGTAATACCGAATGTTATCAAATCTTATCATTATTATGACCGATTAATTTAATCTGGGCTAGGCAGGAAATCGGCTATGGGCCGGTAATCTGTATTCCGTATTACTTTTGTTTCCAAAAAAAGTTTTGGGCCTTCCGCTCACAAACTGTTAAAAAATTATAACCATTGTATCAAATTTCAGTGTCGTTTTCAATTAAGTTCTTCACGCCTTTGGCCATATATGGGGTCGTTTATTCTGTTATAATTATAGTTATTGTCAAAAATAAATAGAAAAAAATTATAATTACAGTTGGTAATGGTTATTTCAGATGTACAGTTAGAGATATGAAAAAAAAATCCCAGAAAAAAGATTCAAAAGCTTCATCAAAGCTGATCCTAAATTAAAACTGGATAATGATGACACAATCAAAATTGTGCGAGACGAACTCATTGCATTTGTGAAAATGCGAAGAATTGGAATTGCCAGTGTAAATGAATTCATTTCACTCATAAATCGTCACTAACAACGTCCAGCGGTGGCAAGTGTACAATATTTTCTTTTATGGAATTTCATTTCACATTTTGAATTTCTTTTAATATAAAACGAATAACTTGTTAAAGAAAAAAAATCATTAATTTTTTTCTTACCATGAAAAATTTGTCTCTGAAGAGGTAAACAACAAATAAAGGTTTTCCATTTATGTTTATTCCTCAGGATTCTGTCATTTACGAATCAAATTGAATTATTCTCTATTTAAAAGGATATATTGTGCACGGTCGGTTTATGCAGTTGATTAAAATCTAGAGCTGCCGCGGTAACCGACACCATTAAAAATATGTAATTATATATCCGTCTATGGTGATTTGGCAATTTAGACTGAAATCACAGCCGCTTTAGACAAATGTAGCTTTAACAATATTAGCCGCTATTAGGTGTCAAAGCTTGCTATTAAGTGTTCCAAGCTTAAAAGTCATTATTGGAAGACCTCATATATTATTAAACCATTAAACCATGATGCTACAATTCCTACAAAAACAAAATGACTAAACTAATACAAAACATATTGTCATGGACAACAAAATTTAATTAAAATTCTACATGATTTAGGTATCAAAACTTCTGTTGTCTCATTACATTATTAAAAAAATACCACCAGTAACTTTAATATACAGTTTTCCATTTTAACATGATTTTCTAATGATTTTATGACTTTAAACATTTAGCAGTTGCAATGATAAATAACACCTGTTTGTGTTTTGTTTTCAACTAATACTTTTGTTGAACGGATTTTCCAACATAAGTAAATATATATCATTACTTTGTCAGAATGATGAAAAATATGAGTGAAATGTACGAATATACGAGATAACATAAAGAATAAATCGTAATATTTTTCAAAGTTGTTTAGATTTCTTTTGAGTACATGAAAAACAAATTTTGCTTTCTTCCTTCCGCATAAGTTGCCTTTTATGTACCATCTTTATTATGCTTCCTAACGATATTAAATGGGCGTTGACGTTTTTCTTGAAATTTAAATTATTATCACTGCATATACAACATCTCGTATACTCGTACATACTACATATGTATATTATTATTGTAATAGTAAATTTAAATGACATGATTTAAAACCTACTAATAAACTGTCATTAAAAGTCCTATGGTTAAATTTAAATTCTTTTAAGCCAACGTGTATTATACTCGCGCATTTAGCAGTATCTTTTGTCCGTAACGAAGTGGGCGGACTGAGCAGCAGCATGGTTACTGCTTCATTTGTTTTCGTTTAATCCAATTATTTTGCCATATAACGCACACAAACAAACACCATATGTTAACATATGAATATCATCATTTTCATCTTAGCATTAGCAAGAACTACCAGCTTAATACATAAAATACATACATACGAGTATATAGATATGCGTACATGCGTATATATATAGAGTATATAACTTGTTTATTATTATAAGCAACAACAATATTAACAACAAAAGGAACAAATATGTATGTATGTGCTTATAATCATCACCCAGTGAATTAAATTCGATTATTAATGTGTGTATGAGTTCAATTTAAACTTGTAATTCGATTGAATATTGTAGGGAAAAATTCATTTCACACACACACACACACATGCTCCTCTTTACTCAACATTATATGTACCAGTAGGTGTTACCAAGAATATAAATAAAAGTCGGGATGAAATAAAGAAATCAAAAATAAATAAATGATTAAACTGTGTACGAATGTGTACTGTCAAGGGATATTATTCGGGTCTAAAAAAATTGTAATGAATAGGATTTTAAGTGGATAAGAATTAAACGGATCTCATTATGAATTCCCTTATTGGTTAACTAAAATAAAAACAGTTAAAAAGATCTATATTCAGTACTACCGATTATTATATAAATATCACGATTGCGGAGAAAATTGTCGCATGAAAGTCATAAAAGGAAGTGAACAGCTGTTGTTATTCATAAATACTCCATGTAGACGTTATTTTTAAGAAACAATAACTTCAAGGCTTCCTAAGTAACAATGGCATTTATATATTTAAATTCTCAGGAAAGTAAATTGAGAATATTTTTTTTTTAAATCATAGGTATGAAATTCCTTGTAACCTGAGAAATTCTCTTTTGCTTTTTTCTTCTATTAAAAAAATATTTCTTTTCTTAAATTTACATGCAAATATAATATTTCCCCAATTTATAATTAAATTACTTTCTACAAAAATTTAAATTTTTTGCCTTTAAAAAAATTATATAGTGCTTTTGGACACGTTTTTTACATCAGTGTAACTTCGTATGTCTGGAAAACTTGCCAATTTACAGACGATATATGGCTCTTAGTTTCAAACGTGCACATACAGTTGCATCTTATATAACCTCTGAGTGCTCACAGCAGCAAAATGTTAACGTCATGTTTACAATACAATTATTTATTTCTTATCAATCATAACAAATTGATAAAGACGTCCTTTGCTTTTTTAATGTACTTTTTATGTCCGCCAGCAGCTAACGTCAGTTGCTTTTTTTGTGTGATAAACGGTGTTCCAGAATTCTAGAAAAATTTCCAACTGTCACTATGTGGCAAGTGTGGGAGAGTATTGCAAATCGTATGTGCTTTAATTTCAAATGAATGTCCATTTTGAAATTAAAACGGAATACTTTTTCGATGGCAAATACTTGCACTTAACGATACAGTTTCATTTGGAATAAAAATATCATTGTTTGGGAACTAGTTTAATATCACTTAAGTTCAGTTTTCTCACAGCAGGCTCTGTAGTAAAATCTTCTTAACCTGATTAATGGTCACCAGCATTTGAAGTTTTCCTAAAAATTTTATTACGATTTAAATAATAAACATATTCTGCTTTCATATATTATGCTTCCCTTCATTATATATCATGTTACATGTATAATGTGATTGATTGGTATTCTCGAATTGCATTCCTGTATTCCTGTGGAATATCATTTAATAATTAATTTCATTTAATAATTATACTCGTATTTACATAAATAATTTGACAACAGATTCAGATCGTAGTGTGATTCCTTCTCAAATTGATAATAAATATTAAATTATGAAATATTATTTTATAATAATTTATTAAAACTTTTTTTTTAATAATTACACTGGTCAACAAATTTGTTAATTTTTTTTGTCACATGAAAATTTATATCAAATTTTGAATATACTAGGGCCACCAAACAATAATATATCAATGAAAAAAAATGTGCACATCATGTTTTCTTGTGACATCAAAACATATATTTTCGTAAAAAGTACAAAATTCAGCCACACTTACAGAATTATTTCCTAATATCTAATAGATACTTATGATTTTCTTGAATATTTGGCTTCCGATAGGTCCCTTTTAAGTCTCCAACAATAGTCTGCTAACATTCCTGGACTCTATTTCCCTTGATAACGCTTCTCCATTAAGGAAATGTCTTGATGGAACCTCTCACCTTGTTCGTCACTCACAGCACCCAAATTTGCCGGAAAGAAATCCAGATGAGAGTCCAGCATATGTATTTTCAAGGACATATTACACCCCAAAGCTTTAAATGATATCATAAGTTCATTTATTAAATCTTCGTAATTTTCCGCTTTATGATTCATCGTCACGACGTCGAAAATAAGAAATTTTTGTACCACAAGAAAGTAAATTCCAGTCGTTTAATGTAGACCCCAAAAGCTCAGCCTGTTTTGTAGACAGATTCAAATCACGTACTAAATCGTTTAAATCACATTGTGTCAATAAGTGCGGTTCATTTGAAGTTGACGGTTCATAACTTGGGTCACTATCTTTAGATACCTTATTATGCTGACTGAGAAAAAAATTCCGGACTATAATTCTCACTTTTTGATCGATTTGGAGGCATCGGCACAGGCAGTTCGGCACTATGTACGATGGGTCTCTTGGCCGAAGACAAGTTTGGATACTGGATAGTGTGTTTGTATTTGGTAGTAATACCTTTTGTTTGAGTCAAACAAAAATAACAATCACTTACATGATCCTTTGGTTCCGTCCAAATCATTGGTATAGCAAATGACAAATGTCTAGGTTCTTGTTTAGCCCAACCTAAAAGTAGCCTCACACACGTTACACAACATTTATGTGGAACCCAGGATTTGTCTTGATTCATCACAGGAAAACCAAAATAGTCTAAATAGCACTGTTCAATTAGTGATGTGAAATTTCGACGCTGAGATGTAAAAACTAATTCTCCACACACATAACAAAATTGTCCGGGTTGTTCAAACACTTTCGTGGCATATTTACGATCTAACTAATGCAAATAAAATGTAATTTAGAAAACACAATAGTTACACAGTTGACTAAATGCAGTTATGTAAACAAAGAAACGTATATGAGGTCAGAAATGAATATGTAGCTGTCACGAGAAAACTGGATGTGATAGAAACAATACTGTTATATATTTTTAATGAGGGTACACCAACATAAATAAAAATCATAACAAAGTTCATGTGACAAAAACAGTGTTGACCAGTGTTATTAGATATTTTTAAATAATCAATTATAAAACATTTTCAATGATCAAGTTATAAACATAATACACAATCATTTACTGAATAGATAAATCAATAACTTGGGAAGAAAGTACGTTACGAACTTAAATTAACTTGCAAATTAAATGTTTCCATCTCAATATGTTTTTAAATAATCTTAATAAATAGGTTCATTATAAACTTGATAAAACCGAATTTTCAAAAGTGTAAAAATACTCTACTATAAAGAAATCTCATATTTTTTGAGGCGAGTACGACGTTTACCGCAAAGTTTTGTGTTCTAAATGTACGTACTTAATTTGTCCCATGTAGTACGCGTAGACTAAAACTACTAGTCGTTAAAAATTTAACTACAAAATTATCTTAATATTTTAAGCACCGTTCCATGAACTTTACAGAAAATTAGCCATTACTGTGTTTGGTAATTTAAGTTGAAACGTTTGAAAGCAATTTTAACTGCAAATTTCGCTATTTTTTGCCACGCTATACTTAATTCTCCTTAGTGTTACAATCTCAAAAGTTGGTCTGTTGCTTTTGGAATTTGCCTACTAACTGTGATTCAGAGCTGGAGAAGAGATGATGACGTCGATGGTGACTGGGATTTTTTGTGTTTGTGGCAGAAATACATGAAGGCATGCAAGTGTGTATCTCTTGGAAAAATGCTTGTTTCAAACTGTGTTCTTCATAAATAGACACAAAATAAGAGCAGTAAAACACAACACAACACTACACAACACACTTATTGTAGAAATAGGGGTCAACGAATTTTCAGATATTGTTGGCACTGCCATTGCATTGCATTTCACGATTAACATACGAGTATTTTCCATGCAGGCATTTTTGTTCCCTGATCCCTCCGTACAACCGTTGCTGCTGATTTCCTTGTTGATGTTGGAATCATGTGTTGCTCCGTGTGAGTACGAGTGGCTGAGTCGTTTTTCTTCCACACTGCCTTAATGCTTTTTTCATTGTCAGTATGACGACAGGCGCAGAGACAGTCAAACTGTCAATGACTGACCATCGAGTGCTTTTCTGTTGTTATACTAGTTAAATATGACCATTTTTTGTTTCTCTTGTACTATCTATACAACAAATATTTTCACGGTTCGTTGCTTTTCTGGGATTCTTTTATTAATTTTTCGTATCTTTGTATGTTGTGTACGAGTTTATGTTCTTTTTATAAAATTTATTTTGAACCCAAGTGACCGCCAACAGTTTATTATATGATTAAATCCGACATAGAGCCATTATGTTGGCCACATTTTATAATATTGATATAACGATATTGTGAATGTGCTTATATCCAGCGGACACATGAATATGCACATTCAAGTGTAGGTATGTGCAGCATATTCATTTAAATCACAACCACCACTGGAACCTTATAAGAGAGCGAAGTTGGCCAAAGTTTATAATTACTTGTTGCAAATAATTTGTAGCCTTTGAATTAAATGGCAATATTTCGGTTATTTTTCCTGGCATTGACAAACATGAAAATACGCCACAAAAGTTAGATTCATACATACCTATTGCTAATTCTGCCAAATCTTATCACTAAACTATTAATCAAAAGGAGTTTTGTAATACTAAATAAAAATCTAAAAATCATTTATAATTTACCAAGACAATTTTCCAATATTGAACTTCATGGAATGTCTAGAAGAAAAATAATTGAATCGATGATAAATGATACACTCCTGTTCTTCTATAAAAAATGCAGAAGGTCAAGCTTTGAGCAAATTGCAGGCCATTTAGGTTAGGTTAGGTTAGGTTGATTGGAGGGGTGTGATATCCCATGTCATAGGACATACACTTAAGCCAGTGAAGACTTATTGTGCGCTCCCTTTATTCATCAAACACAAACTGCCAGAGTTCTGCGGCAGGATTCGAACCTGGAACCTTCGCACTATGAGTCTAGTACACTACCTACTAGTCTACGAAGGTCAGGCCAATCAAGTCTGTGCTTAGATATATGTTTGTTTTGGTTCTTGTATATTAAACTATTCAAACATCTCCTCTGTGCTTTATATATTTATAGATTTTTCACAATCTTCTTCCCATGAAGTAAACTATATTAATAATTGATAATTTTTCTGTAATGTCTAATAATAGTAACTGAAAAATTCTACTAGATGTCAAAAGCCCAGTGATTTTTTGCCATTTAAACAAATTTTTAGCTATGACTCCCAAACAATATCTTTCTGCATCACTTTAATGACCTGTTTCATTGTCATCTAACAAATTCAATAAAATTAATATTTGATATTACAGAGAGTTCACTGTGCTTCTCCCGGAAGTTTCACATTTCTTAAGAAATTTAATAACAAGTTTATTACATTGCAGCTTCAGTACTTACAAAACATTATTAAACTTTTGACTGACTACTTAGCTTCTATTTTAAGACTCATAATTTTCAGAAGACTTCTTTATATGCTTAAGCATTTCGAAGATAAATTTCTTTAAAATAGACTTCTTCCGTAGTATTTAGTAGATTTACTGGTACAATTATTTCTCTGTCCCGTATGGAAGTTTGTTTAGCGAGCTGCACTCATAAATAGTTTAACGAATGCTTAAGTTTTTGAGGAGGCTTTCTTATCGTTTTTCTAGTTTTTAATTCTGGATGATGGGGTGGCGAGGGTGGTTGTGCAGACGTCATTGTCGTGCAAAGTACTCGCTGCTGCCACTTAAGTTTGTAGCTGGTAGCAGTTATAAAATTGTTGTGATTGTATAAAGAAAATTATTAAAATGATGACGGTGATGATGATGCTGCTGCTGACTGCCCCTGTTACAACGTTGTTTGTCTGAAAGTGCAACAGGAGGAGCATGTAGAGGTTTTTTAAAAATAAAATAGATTGTGCTTTCCACTGCGGCAATCTGACACTCTTTCACTTATTTTATGGTTAGTGATTTGTTGAAGCACGTGCGTTGTTGTATTTTTCTTGTATTTTTTACATTAAATTTTCACTATTTCCTTTCTATTAAAATGTTGCTGCCGCTGGTTGCTCAGTTTTTGCTTTTACCACTTTTTGTTATTTGTTTTTCTTTTGTTTTCTTTGTTACTGTGTGACTGATGGACAAGTAGAACATGTTGCATGTATGGAGCTTATTATTTACATCTACATTTACATCCATTATTTACATATAAGAGCGCACAGATAATCACAAACAAATGAGTACATCTATCACTGCTTCCAATCAGAGATGGTTACTGTGAATGTTTAAAGGTTTGACAAAAACGTCTAAAGAATTCTGTCCAAACCACATACATTCCAATTGGTCATAGATTTCATTGTAGTAAAAACCGTATCTAAGGGTGCATTTAAACGTTTGTCCGCCCATTATATTGGGTTTTTAAAAATTTACTGTATCTTCTTTTTGGATTAAAGATCTAATTTTTGTTTTTGGTTCGTGATAATTTATGAAGCTAAATATTTAAAAATATATCAACTTTTCTTAAAACTTCTAATTTTAATGGCGTACATATTTGAACTTTAATCTCAGACTGTGAATTCTTCTTTGCAATTTCTTTACATTAAAAATTCAAGGGAAGTCAATAAGTCCATGGAATATTTAAAATTTATTTAACATAAAATATGTACTTGTTAAAATGGTTTATATTATTAATTGAGGATACCAAATACACTGGCCCAATAATAATGCACTCAAATAGTAAACTCGAAGCAGTGCATGACAACCTTGGTGAAAGTCCAGGAACATCACTATGATAACCGAATTGTGTGAATTGGATGATACTGATCGGCTTGACAGGTAGATTTTACAAAATGTGATATGATGTGTACAGCACGAAAAACGTTTCCATGATTATAATTGATAAGTTGTAAAAAAATATATAAAATTTACAGTATAAAGAATGTTCCACCCCTGCATTACACCTATACAAAGTTGCTGATAGACAGCCACTAATATAAACATTTGTAGACCCTATTTCTCTGGCCACCGTGAATAGTTTTGTATCTGTTTCATTTGGATTTTTGCCCCAAATTCGAATTGTAATTTAAAACACAAAGTGAATGAATGAATGGTTCCGGTGTTTTGTGTGCATTCTCCTACAACATTTGGATGCAGTTGCACAAAACCGTTTTGTGTTTCATTAAAATACTCGTATAATGGAAAATAAAGAAAAAAAAGAAAATCGCAGCATGAATAAAAAAATTTTTAATTGTAAAAAAAATTTCTTATTAAAAGGGCAGAGCACCACAGTACGAGTATGAAGACATTTAAACCAATAAAGAAAAATTCCGTTCAGCAGAAAGCTTAAGTTTCTCAATGTATGCTTTTACGTATTTTTAAAACATAGTTTTAACCGAAGGAATGTCTTGATGAATGTGCAAATTTTTCAATATAAATACCAGGGAGCGACTATTCGTGTGGAATAGTTTATTTTGACGTCTTTTTTAATTTTAAAAATTTCGTATTTTGGAAGAGTACAGCTTTCGTTTTTAAGTGCGGAAAGTTTAGAACGGATGCACATAGTGGAACTGTGGTGTTCGCTTGAAGTGTTCACGGCTTTATACAGGTTACTAAATGCCGTTAGCGCCTTTTAAATATTTATTTAATAATCGAAGCTTAGGAAGGGTATATGTAAGTCGGATCCACCAAGACTTTGAGGTTATTAATATATAAGGCCATAATAGATCATTTTGATTCGATTGCATTTTGTCGCAATATATTGTGATTTAAAATGGATAATTAATCTGGACGCAAAAAAGATTTCGAGTATTTCGCTGGTATTAACTAAAGTTCTTTCAATGCTTTGCAAGGCGAATTGAACTATATCAAACAACCTTTTTTGTTTTTGAAGTATCGTTTGGTGTCAAAAAACAGTTGACTGATATATGTACATTCGCCTCAAGTAAATTAATAAATATGTTGTTGGAAATATGTTGTAATCACTTAGTTTTTAATTATAAAATATATTTTCTTTGAAACGATCAATACAAAGCGAGACAAGTTTAGACTCCCCAAAAAGCAAAAAAAAAAAAAAAAAAAATTTGAGAGTATACATACATATGTACTATGTATGTATGTTGTTTTGATTGTTATCTCACCAAAGTTCTATTGAAGTATTCTGTGGTAAGAGTTAATTGAAATGGGCGATAAAAAAGGCCGTATGTATGTATAAGAGAATTAATCACATAATTAACAAAAAACTTTTGGCAATTTCTGAAAATATAGCAAGATGGTCCTCTTGAAATAGATCCATGGTTCAACTGTCATTAAAACTTTATTCCTACTTAGAACGTATTTGTCAAAAATATTTTTTATACACGTAAAGAAAAAATATTGTTGTTACAATGATAATTGCAAGCTATCATTAATGTTCGCCCTTGTGATTCTATTGTACATGTTATTATGTTCATTACAACTATATAAAATGTCCTCATAATAATGTTACGATGTTTGTCAGAACTATATTACTATGTTCTTTACAATTATATAAACCAAATACAGTTCAGTATTTCCTTTTACTTCTATCTGAAATACATTTATTTACACATTTACATATGTACATACAAGATATGTATGTATGTGCACACATAGTAGTTTTGTCTCTTAATAATTGTTAACGCAAATTTTTTTTTTAATCTTGCAAATAAAAACTTAAAGAAATTTTTAACTGAAATATGTATAAAAAATTGTACATTATGATGTTCAACATAAAAAACATTTTTAATAAAAATTGCTGGAATGAGAAGAAAGTGATCATAATGAACTTTTATTAATCATATTTCTTCTTTGCGTGTAAAAAGTTTTTCGAACAAATATATTTATGTATTCATATTTAAATACATAATAATCGGGTATGTTCCAGGTTTCGACTCGGAATCCCCATAATTTATAAATTGGTGTTCTGAATACAGCATGTTTTTCCACATTCGAAGTTTATGTTCGAAAAAGAAAAATCTAAATGTCAACGGCCACAGCTACGCAAAAATCGACGGCGGTCGGCAAAAAAGTTGCAAAAAAATTAACAAATTACAAAAGTAACACCCAATTTTCACGATGATTTTTTTACTTGTCTTTAAGACATGTCTTTTTTGTTTGTAGGCATATTAGGTAGATAAGAAAGAGGGGTAGCAAAAGAAACGTGGTTTCTGTTTTCGTGATTTTTCTACAACAACAATGAAGAAAAATACATCTCTTCCTTTTAGCTGTCATTCGCAATTTTACTATTATATTTTATTTGCATTCGTCTGTTAAGGTGGTCATTTCTCTGTGTTCTTCTTTATTTTTCTTGTTTTAAAGCGACAAGTGCTTGTTTTTTGTTTTGTGTGTATATAAATAAAATAAATATAAATAAAAAGTTCAAATAAATATAAACAATGTGGAAAAACGAAATTGTGGAGCTTTTAATATCTTAATATCAGGAACACGAAAACTTGTATGATGTACGTAATCCTACATACTTATATGGACCGTGTCAAGCGATCTAGCTCTTTGTTCACAATCTGCCAAGAGCTAATGATATATACTTTTTAAAGTTATATTTTAATAAAAGACGAATTTATGTCAATTAATGTACTTCTAATACTTTAACTTGTTTTATTTTAATTTCAAAATAATAAACCAAAGTATTACATTCTATGAATAGGCACAATAAAATAAGTTATTTTCCATATACATATGTACCTACTCAAAAACCATTAAATAGTCATTTTTAAAGTGCTTCCAAATTGCCTGGCATAATTCCGGAACTGCACGACAAAGAAAGGTTTCCCATAGTCTCGTCTGATAATTTGTGCTTTTGATGGACTCTCCAGCAGCGACGTATGGCTGCCAGTTTTTCTGCTGGAGTTATCGCTTCTCTCAAGATGGTATCTTGTTTTACTATATCACCTTCGATTTTTGCGAGTATCAAATTAAATGTCTCTCGGCTCATTATGATATAGTTCAGAAAAGACGACTTATCTCCCAAGAAGTCGTTCATAAGAAACTAAAATGTACCTCGCTCCACTCAGCATTTCCGCCATTGCTTCACCCACTCACTAGTTTTAGTCAACTAGTTTTACCTCCATTGCTTTCTTCGAAGTTTTTCTGTATAGCACCCAATTTTGATTTTTTTAAGAAAATTTACTTTTTTAAATACTTCTCAAGTTATTAAGGGCCTGTTTGCCGATGTCGAAAGAAAACTTTCTTTCGCAATCTAAGCGAAAGAAAACTGATTTGGGTTTACCTAAATTGGTTCTATGCGAACGATGACTCGAACGACAACTCGAATGAAAACGTAAGTGTTTTCATACAAAAATGGGTTTGTCTATTTCGAAGTTGTTGTCAACTTTGCGAACACAAATTTCAAAATCAGGCACCAGTTATTTTGTGTTCGAATGACAATAATTTTTTGAAAAAATATATAAATAAACAAATATTTTATGAAAAAATTTTTAATAACAAATAGCTTTTTTAGTTGTGAGTACATACATACATTCATACATATGTATGTACATTTGGGGTGGGTTATTGCCTACATATACATATACATATATGTACATACATACATACATAGGTACTTATTTTGTATTTGCTACTTGCAAAAATGACACATATTGTTTGCAGATTTGAAATCTAGAACCAAAAAGACAACAAAAAAGTATGCAGGAAACAGGTGGTTGTAATTATATTTTTTTTATTTTGTAAACTTTTAGTTTGTTTTGGTTACATTTTCTTTATTTCGACAGCTGATTAATTTTAAAAGGAGTTGCATTTGACTTCAAACAATTTAGTAGTATTTTTTGTATTTTTAGAGGAAATTGCTGTAAAACAATTATACTTATAAGTTGGCACTACTTTGCTTTATTAACACGTAAGATACAAAAATTGACTGACGTAAGTAGCTGCGAACGAAAGTGAGTGACATAGACAAACTCAAATTGATTCGAATGTGAGGGACTAGCTTTCTTTCGCATGAGTTTTCTTTCGACATTGGCAAACAGGCCGTAAATTCCGTTTTTGGCGCCCAAATTATAGAAATAAAAGGAATTAAAGATAACGTAAAAAAAAACAACTCTGGCTGTCAAATAAGAGTTTTTTTACAACAATAGTGAAGAAATAGACATGTTTTAAAAATTATCATGAAAATGTGACATGATTTTGGGAGCAACTTTAAAAGAAAATAAAAAAAGACGTCTTAAAAAATCATGGTGAAAATTGGATGTAAAACAATTTACAGAGTATGAAAAAGATATTCAAATTTTTCATTTAATTTTCAACGCGAATAAAAACAAAATTAATATTCTTAAAGAAACATAGAATGAAAATAAAATTATTCAATACTCTCAAAAAAGACAACGAACGAAATTAAATTATTTGCTTTTGGTTGATCTGCTTGCCTGGCGTTATTTATCAGCCCGGCTGTTTGCCGGCTATAGACATAGCGACTACGTTGTCCTGGCACCATTTGTTATTAAAACAAAGTATTGCCTGATTATTACATTGCGATTTTATAACTAAATGCATTCGAATTAGTATAATTATTGTTTAAATAGATTTATATATATGAAATTAGTTTTAATTTCCTTCAAAAAATTCATTTTTCTTTATCAATAAGATCTAAATGCATTGAGATTTAGTTCAAAAAAGATTGACATATCAAACTTTATTATGTAGGGCAACTTTGTGTTTTCGAACATAAACAATATTGTTGTATTTTTTTTCATGTTTTTTTACACAAGTGAGATCTGCCAAAAACCAAATTGAAATTTTTGGCAAAGTTTGAAAAAAAATTTGTTTGCATTAATATTTCTGTGAAAAATTTAATTTTTTTTGATGAAGTTCAATAAAAAACACTTCAAACTAAAAAGCAAAATTGTATTTTTCTTAATAATTTATAAGAATAAAGTACGATTCGTTTTACTTTCACCCACCCCTTACTACTCTAATTGAAAACGAATAAAAACATGGAGATGTGAATTGCAGAACACCGAAAATGCTGAAGTAATCCACTTTCGATTGAATTCAGATTCTAGAACATACCCGAATATCAACAAAATTTCACAACAAAATGTACTTCAGACATAAAATTTAACAGTCAGCGGAACGGATAAGGTTACCTGTAAAAATGTGCCTTAAAACACCTTCTGACAAACATTCCTTAATATCCATATGTATGTATGTACATGTGTATATGAATTTAAATAAAAATATGTGCATATATAACCCTTTCAATGCTCTGTCTGTGACTTAAATTATTTTTGAATCAAATGGCAAAATCATCATGCGAATATTTCAAACAATTAACGTTTGTGGGAATGGTGCCATTTACAAATTCAAACAAATTTTCAAACATTCTGTATTCAATTGTGTGGCTAACACTCATTAAGAAAAATCTATCCCAAAAAAAAAAAAACTGAAAGTTCAAATGATGTCAAATAAATGGAGTGGGTGTGTGTGTGTTTTTTTTTAAATTTGTTGTTGCAACTATATAATTAATTTGTGGTTTTTATTCTCAACTAGTCTAGAAAATTTTAAAAGAATTACAAAAAAATGTAAATTTTTCATATAAATTGTTTAGGTTGTTGAAACTACACTGAGGTCGACTCTAAAGCTTCTATATATAGCAACTAAAATTTTTATATAACATATAGTATATATTTAGAAAATAGGAAACAAAACAACATGTGTAATTAACATTAATTGCTGCTTAATCATAAAAAATACATAAGTACGTATTTAATGAAATTTATGTCAACCGAAAATATTTATTGCATGCACTTGTTTAAACGCTACTTGTGTTGTCATAGTATCAGAAGTAGTTACTACTTATACAATATTGCTTATACAGGGATGGGTAATTAATATCCGGAAACACGGTCTTTTGGGGGTTATTTTAAAAAATTTTAATTTGAAAGCAATTATTAAAATGTAAAATGTCTTTTGGTATAGTGGATATTAAGTCAAAGGTTGATTAATTTAAATTTGAAATCTTAAAATTAAAAATTAAATACATAAGTATTAGTATTTAGTGCAAAACATTCACTCATAATTAAGTATTTTACATATTAATTTTAATCCACTGCTGCTTGCATTTTTTATCACAACAATTTAGACCCACTTTTACTGCACAATGACTTTCTGTGCGAAATATTATGTCTATTATAGCAAACGTCTATTCTTTATAAATTCTCTAGACTTCAATGCAGCAACAACGTGATTGGTTTAAGTCAAGAATACTTTCCAGATAAATAAAAAAAAAAAATAATTATTAATACAATATATATTTAAGAACATATACTTATACTACTTATAAAAAGAGA
This sequence comes from Germaria angustata, assembly GCA_963681545.1. Lineage (NCBI taxonomy): Eukaryota > Metazoa > Arthropoda > Insecta > Diptera > Tachinidae > Germaria > Germaria angustata. The sequence continues at coordinate 57,913,779 of OY812998.1, read as the reverse complement.
GGAGCTTTTACAAATACAAAAATTTAACCACATATCTAATTTTAATAAAAAATTCCGTGTTGTTGTTCATCAAATTGGATATTATCACTTACTCGCCTAAAACTGAAATCAGAATTTTCATATTGTATTTTTTATATAATTTAAATGGCTCATGTTTACCAGCAATTCATGAAAAATGTGAAGTAAAAACATATTAATAGGAACCCGCTTACCAACTATACTCGTATATAAACATATTAAATAATTTGCTACAAGAACATCATAACTCCAAAAAAAACGACTTGAGTAAAAAAAATATATACAAGTAGAATTAATCGTTTCACATAACTGCCCCTTGAGACGATAATTCTAATTATCGTCGCTGTCGTCAAATCAAGTCGACAGTAAAATTAATGACAGTTTTGTGCTCGTTGTAGGTAACAATTTTCTATTATTGTGGGCCACTTATCATTTTAAACGTTAGTAATAGCAATAGCCACGATCCCACAATTGTCAGTATATTGTGATCGACTTGATGTTACGTTTGCACTTAGAATAATGGGAAATGTTCCTGCTTATACCAGTTATTCCCGACATAACGTTGACACGAGAACAACAAATAGGCATTTGATACTCGTTGTCAGCAACCTTTAACTACTATTGAAAACCGCCTGTATTTTTATATTCCTTAAATAGTTAAAGCCTGTCAAATATTGTCGGGAACGAGTACGTACATAAGTGCGGGTTAACATGACTTCATATTTTACTTACACGCAGTAAATTAAAAACTTTCAACTAATTTTTTTGAAGGTATGTATATATTTTTGAGTTATGACGTCCTTGCAGCAATTGAATGAGATATGCTTTGCATGCGAAAGCATTGAGTTTGATGATATCGTGCTTCGTAATCTATCAATCATTTTGAAAACGTATTCGTATGTTTTAATTATCAACACAAATAATAATAAAAATTATAGCAAAACTGTCAAAAAAGAAAATGTTTAATAAAAAAGGAACAAGCATACACCTGTCATCACCTGAGGATGAACACGAAATGGGGAGGATTTTTTTCTAATATGTGTATATAACTACCCTTAAGAACTTATTTTCTGGTCGGAGAGTTTTGTAATTTGACTGCGTTATTTTATTTATCAATTGGAAGGTAATGTGACACAAGCTACCCTTCCTCACTTATTTAATTGAAAAACCTTAATAACTTTTAACCTGTTAAAGTTTGGTAGTCATAGTTGAAGCTATTCCCAACTCAAGCCAGCTAGAGCTTTAATAAACCTTCAATTCATATTTATTTATGAATAAACAGTATATAATGTGTATGCATTTATTACTCAGGCATACAAAACAGAAAACATTTAAGAAAAACAAAAACAATATGATTCTAGCAGGGAACATGTTTATAAAACAGCCCCTTTTGTGAGCCTTACTTTGTGTGTGCAGCACAATTTATTTCTAGAATTAAGAAAAAGGATTTAAATCCGTATTATTAGGGATCGACCTGATATTGTATTAAACACCTTTTTGTAGTTGTACAAAGGCATGTAAATTGAGCTACGTTTGTATAAAAGTTGTTTTATTTCTCTTCACCAATTTTTGGTAATTGTCACTGCTAGGATCGTTTGAATGTATAAATAATGGCGATCCTATCGACGACATAGATCTATCGTATTTCTGGGTTGAAACGATGGAAACCGAGGAATTGCAGGAAACAAAAGAAGAAAGACATGATAGAGTTGGTAATTGAAATAGAAGCTGAAGAATTACAATAATAATTGCATATGCAAGCTTTTTTCAATACTTATTAAAAAAATAAAGCATTTTTAATCACACGTGGACGTTGGTTGGGCCTACTGGGGATACCACTTGGGTATCTTATACCCTACCTCAATGGTGGTGTGGTAAGGTTTGCACGTTTCTTGAGAAACATAAACATTATAACTGTTCGCAATTTCCTGAGCTAAAAACTTCATTACTTAACAGTAACCGTAACGCTATATTTCCGAAAACTGCATTTTTTTACTTTTGCTCCATATAACATGTAACCTTCATGGCGGCAAGCACACGAATTGGTGAGGATTTTTTGGGATCTTATTTAAAGTCACAAGAGAAAGGCTAATGCAAAAATCCGGCCTCGCAGATTTTTCACAAATACATTAATTTTTATCTTTTACTTTATTATATAGCTTGGATAAATTAATTAAATAATCTTTTTTGAGTTTGGGGTCTTCTTTTTTTTATAAAAAAACCAATATATTTACAAATATTTTTAATTTCCTGAAAAAGACACCCATATGGTGTTGAAATATTGAAAAAAAAAAAAAAAAAATTGCCTTCTTTTTGATATCAGTTATGATACAATAAAAAAATGTATAAAATTTTTTTATTAAAATGGGCTAAGAAATGAAAATAGATCAAATTAATAACTTATTATTCCATTCTCAAAAAAAGTAAAATTCATCTAGACATTGTATTTTATTATTGAACAACCTCTAATAAGATCCATGCTAATCTCACTTTCCTCATATGTAGATACGCTCTAATTGAGTTTAGAGTTTTGAGAAAGTGTTTTTGTTCTATAAGTGTATGAAGAAAAAAAATCTAGGTCAACATAACATCTATTGTTTTCTTTTTATCATTTATGCTACTCCTTTTTTATTAACATTGATAAATTTTGTTGTTGTTGTCTTAACCTTTTAGAAAAATCACTTTCATTTACCTCGAATTTGTATTTTAGGTGATAGTGAATATCATACAGAATTGATTGATTACACAAGTAAACAACTTGTATGTTTTTGTCATGTAAAGTTTCGTGAATCACTTGTAATGTTTCGAATTTTTTCCTTTCAACGACATGAGTGTATTTAAGTACACTGGGTCAAATTTCGTAGGTAATATTAACGGAAAAATTTCGTAAAGCCTTAAAGAAAAATAATAATAGTAGTAATAGTAACGATTGAGTCTACTTAGACTATATTTACAATTTGTTAGGTTAGGTTAGGTTGATTGGAGGGGTGTGATAGCCCATGTCATACGACATACACTTAAGCCAGTGAAAGCTTGTTGTGCGCTCCCTTTAATTATCTCAAACAGAACTGCCAGAGTTCTGCGGCAGGGTTCGAACCTGGGATCTTCGCACTACGAGTCTAGTACACTACCTACTAGTCTACGAAGGTCAGTTCATGAAATTTTTTTTTGCCAATATGAGATAAAATGAAACAGTTATAATAAGTTTTGCAAAAAATCGTATGAAATTTCACGTGATGCTGGTCTTTATATCCAGTTTGCTTCAATATTCCTCCTATCAGTAAATAAAAAAAGTTGGGTGCAAAGAATTTCATAAAAAAATGCATTGAGGGGCTGTTGGCTGACTAAAAAGTAATTTATGACTGAGAACCTGGGTTCGATGGCTGTTCAGGACAAGTCATCAACATTATGGGTTTTTTTTTCGGATTTATGTTAGTGTGGCATTGTGTTAATTTTTGTTGAACTGTTTGAGTGCTGATGCTTTTAATAACTTCGAAATCAACGTTAAATGAAATCAATAAAAAACATCGATTTTACTAAGAAGATGCAACTGAAAAGAAAATATCTACAAACTGCAAAAAACGGCTTTGTTTTCATAAAAAGTCTATTTATTGGATGTGTATCGCTCCATGGTTTGTTGACAACTAATTATCTATATATCTATGTACATCATAAATATTAAATGCAAAAATATCAGCCAATTCAAATTATGATATTACTATTGCGCCAGTCTGTATTCGAGAATTGCTTCTGAGTGATATGAACTATTCTTTTCTATATTTCTGTATATATTTTTATGAAATATTGTTAATAAAGATTACGTAAATATTCCTTTTTTTAACTTTGTATTAATTGCACGCATAAGGTGTTTTCGAAAATATTTTTTTACAACTTTAGCGAGTATTTTAAATCACTTACAAACATTTGCAAATGTGCAAGATTTGTTTCTAAATATTTATATCTCTTTCAGTAAAAATCTTTCTTTCAAGTTTTCGAATTCTTAAATAAAGTTATTTTATGTTTATATTAAATTTGTGCTTTCGGTATTTTAAACAATGTTGTAGCTGTTGTGGTAAAGGCTTTTGGGAGATCTGGATCCGAGACCAATATCAAACACAATTTTAAAAACAAAATAAAAAAAATAATAAAAATGATATAACCATTTTTAAGTACTTGTACTGAAATATATTCTGATTGTACCCAAAAAATATTAGAAAATTAAAAATTTTTCGCTAATCGTATGTGAACTTGAAAGCATTCGACCTCACATCTTTATGCCAAACAAATCGAATACAATATGAGAATTCTCTGTTCTATATGTCATTAAACTAGAATAATTTTATACAAACATCACAACAAAAAATTTATATTCCATAAGAACCTGAGCCATATTGCGCACACATATGCTGCAAAAAGAAACACAAATGCTAATAAATCGATACCGAAATCCTCAAAATGTTCTGAAGCGTATGAATAATATCTTGCCCATATCCCCAATAAGTTTGGCATGAAAAAACATGCAATTCTATATTTTTAGTTTTCGTGATAATTAACAATTCTTAAAATGAACAAACGTAAAATTCTAAAAATATAATTAAAAGCAAATAGTAATAAAAGTTATTTGTAAATATAAATTACCGATGGTCATTATTTTGTACTTTGATGTAGATATAAATTTCGAGCGTGTTAATTTGCGTGAGCGTGCTTAAGTTTTGTACAGTCAACTGGGAATTTATGAATGTATCAGGAAAACAAGGTCGTTCATAAATTTGCAATTAAATGTCTTAAGCTTGTGGTCATAATTAGTAATAATTTAGTCACCTTATGACCCGATTCGGTAAAAATATATGTAAATTTAGTGATATTGATGTCAGCTTATTTCTTTGGTATATGTTTATACACAAATATAAATATATGAGCATTAGTTTTTATATTCTTTGACATAAATGGCAGTATACTTAGTTTCAAAACTTAAATTAGCTAACAAACATTTTATTAAGCGTTTGCTAAGAAATCGTATTCAAAAAACTGCCAAGGACCATTATTAAGGTCTATGTACGCAACAGGCCAGGTGATGGGTAAGATGATTGTCAGGTGTTTGACACATGCATTTTCGTCTGTATTCTAATCAATTCGCCTTGCATAGATAAATGGGATCTAACTACTTCAAAGAATTTTATTACTAACATAATGCTATCGAGCAAACCCATATGTCGTTTATTATGTACAAAATATATAATTTATAAGATTTATTTTATTCGAATAATGAGAGTATGTATATAAATAACCAACTTTTTTATATTTGCTTTGATTGCATATGCATCACTAAAACAATTTTTTATATAAATATCTTTTCTCTAGAATTTCCCATCAATTGTATTGTGTATTTTGATTCAATTGTATAATTTAGTCGCATATTCAATTATATGACAAAAATATTAAGATTCCACCAAGAGCTAAGAATCCAGCTTCATGTTAAAATTATTGGAAATAATATAAATTTTCACTTATTTCCGGTTCCCGTTTTTCCTTTATCATGGATTTTTATATTCTTGTTTACTGGGCGCAAATCCACGCCTCAATAACAAAATATATGAAACTCACATTTTGGTATGGATGCATTATATATGTAATAAAGAATTTAAACAAACGGAGTTCGGTTACAAGTATCATTTACCGGTTATAACGAATTGTCGCCTAAACGAATAAAGTTTCCGTCCTCGAACATTTTGTATTAATATTTCATACAAAATATTACCTTTATAACACATTTCAGTTAAGGCTAATTTCCGCCTATAACCAGCTATTTAAAATATACGTGGCACAAAAAGGTTATAAATTTTTAGATTTATAACCAACAAAAAACAAAATCACAACATTTTTCTTACTAATTTTATAGGCGGTTAAAATAATTACCTACCAGCATTTAACAAACTGATATAAAATACATGAAATTCATGAATAGAAATATTTATTTATTTATATGTATGTATATTGAATCCTGCACAACAAGACGAAAGTGTTATAATTATGGGGCAGGAGTGCTAAACATACAAAATATACCATAAAGTTTTCATTTAATTCGATGTAAAGAAGAAAAGAAAAGGTAATGTTGAGTTTCAATTTAAGTATATAAATGCTACAAATAATATAAATGCTTTTATATACTAAACATGCAATAGCATAAAGTAATGAAGAAAGGACAATAAGCATGTTTATGGATAAATTAACAAAGTAATCAAATAAAAGTAGGAGTATTCTAGAGACGTGTTGCATTGACGAAAAATTTCTTATCAGATTTAAGCCGCCGAGGAATAGGTGTTATTAAATTTCATTATCATATCACGTAAATAAAATGCTGGCATTTTGTTATAGATGATTTTTTATGCATAAACGTGAGAATTTATGCATATGTATGTATATTGGATCACCAAATTATACGCCATGAAGATATTTTGACAAGTTAGATAGTTTGACAAGTCTAGGTATTATACACGGTTATGAGAGCAGATTCCTTACATTAAGCGGAGTGTTCTTAATTATATGTACGTTCATGTAACCAATACGTCGACATGATTTGCCTAAGTCATGTTATAGTTTAAGACTATTTCTTATATCATAAAAACATATCGAAATAAATACCTCGACGTTCCTTACTTTTGTATATTGGAAAAGTATCAATACTTATTACGGTTAAAAATAACTTCGTCTATAACGAACTTAATTGCCCCTTGCCATTGAGTTCGATATAATTGACTTTACCCACGGTACGTTAAAAATTTTGAAATAACCAGGCTGACCTTTAGTCGGATGTAAACATTATCTCCTCTATGGTATGTCGAAGACCATATTCGTAAAAGGAAGCTGATTTTTGGCATACAAAAACAAGAGTGTGTTTGTCTGCAATGCTGGAATACTATAGAAACCGAAGCCAATTTTCGACATACCATAGAGGAAAAATTTATTGCTCAGGGCCGAAGGCCGGCAATATAGAAATGTGGCAAGTAAAGCTAATTTTCGATAACCGAAGACATTTTTTTTGGGGTGTAATTTTTTAAAATGAAATAATGACCTAAAAATAAAAATGAAATAAGAGATAAGAAGCGAAATAAACCCAAAAATCGTTGTTTTTGCCTGTTGTTTTATTTTTGGAGGACTTTCATTTATTTTTTGGGGAGTTATTTCATAACGCTACACTAAAAACTCTGAAAAAAAGTAAAAATAAGTTATAAAATTTATTTTAATAAATTTTTAATTGTAAAAATAAGTAACAGTTGTATTGTTAATTTGACGCAAAATGCATTGTTTGTTGTGGTTTTAGCTCTCATTGGTCGCTAAACCAAATCGTCAGTGAAGTTTAAGCAGTTTGAAAACATTCAACCTCGGATGTTTATGTCATACAAATCAAATACAATATGAGAATTCAACAAACAATACATTTTGCAAAAGCTCTAATTGTTTTAACGATTAGTTGGGGAGAATATCCCGATTAATAAATTTCAATATTAAGTTATCTTGATGTGTAAGTTCATTTTCGTGAGCGTATTTAATTTTTATTCCTTTAACTGGGAATGCAAGAACGTGGATGAACTAAATATCGTTAATAAGCGTACACTAGCATTTTTCTCATGCTCATGATAGTACATGCTAATCGCTAATAATTTATTCACGATCACATCTTAATTCGGAATTCGATTCAAATTTTAATATATGCCTGTTTGATTGGAATATTGAATGTTTTTATTGGTATTAATTTTTTTTTTTATTAATTCTTTCCATAGTTTTTTTTTCACGCATTATTACCATATATTGATAATATTCTTTATTAATTATTTTTTTTTTCATTACAGATATTCCAGACATTCCTGATGACATCAAACACCTGAAAAGCCTGCAAGTGGCTGATTTTAGTTCAAATCCAATTCCAAAACTACCCGCTGGTTTTTCACAATTAAAAAATTTAACAGTTTTAGGTTTAAATGATATGTCCCTCACAACATTACCAGCAGATTTTGGTTGGTAAGTATAAAAAACAAACGCCATAATAAACAGAATGCATTATAAATGATGTTCAATATTAAATATTCAATAAATCAAGCCACCACAAGTTGTAACACCATGTTTACAACATAAACAACAATAACAAACACAAATACTTTCAAATTGCTTTTGATTAATTTCTTAATTTTTTTTCCTTTTTCCTTTTTCCAGTTTGACTCAATTAGAATCGTTAGAGTTGCGTGAGAATCTTTTGAAACATTTGCCAGAATCGATTAGTAAATTAACAAAACTGAAACGCCTGGATTTGGGCGATAATGAAATCGAACAACTGCCACCCTATTTGGGTTATTTACCAGCACTCCAAGAGCTTTGGCTGGATCATAATCAATTACAGCAATTACCACCGGAACTGGGACTATTGAGTAATTTGACATATTTGGATATATCCGAAAATCGGTTAGAAGAAATTCCCAACGAAATCAGCGGCTTAGTAAATCTAACCGACTTGGATTTGGCACAAAATTTATTAGACTATTTACCGGATGGTATAGCAAAATTAAGCCGTTTGACAATTCTGAAATTGGACCAAAATCGCCTACAGAGGCTGAATACGAATATTGGAGAGTAAGTATTTGGAGTGAATATATAAAAAAATAGAAATTGTTAAGATTTATACGAGCGAAAGTTATCTAAAACAAAAATATTGTACATTTTATGGATGTTGCTTAATATGGCTTCTATGTACATTATGTGAAGTGACCTCATATTCGGTTTTAGATTAGTCCAAAATTGTGTTTTCGGCTGATATATTTGATTAGGTGAAAATTTGGACCGAATACCGAAAACTTTACTTTTTTATGCTGTACTCGTATATGTTAAATAAAGAAGTTAATAAGAATACAAAATACAAATACATTAAGGCAGAGTAAATATGTTCCATAGTTCCACAGTTCCACCTACAGAAAAAGTAATTACTATAAAAAGAGATCGGAAACGATATGTCTATTTACTTTTTCGTTTAAAATAGTTTTAGAGCCATTGAAAATAGAGAAGTCTAATAGTCATAATTATTACTATATTAAACTTTTAAATATATGGTTAGAGGTCTACTGATGAGCTGAAGCAAGCACCAGCTCATCGTCAAATATATGAAGTCAAAAATATAATTGGGATAATATCACAAAAGTTAAAGTTTATTTAAATCAAAACATTCTCCTAAAAAAGATTATTTATTTTTAAACTCCATACTTTCTTCCCTTCTAATACTATGGTTGCATATCAACCATGGTTGTGTATATCAAGCACGGTAGTGAATATTGGCTCAAGCAAATAATTTTTGTGTCTTATGTTTACGGCATGCGTATTTTAAATATAGCAAACAAATTTTACCCAATTATTATTTTTCTTTAAATTAATGATTCTTATATTTTTTGTAGCTGTGAAAATATGCAAGAACTCATACTAACCGAAAATCTCTTATCTGAGTTGCCGTCCTCTATAGGACAAATGACTAAATTGAGTAACCTAAATGTCGATCGTAATGCTCTCGAATTTCTGCCAATTGAAATTGGAAATTGTGCCAATTTGGGTGTCTTAAGTTTGCGGGACAATAAGCTAAAGAAGTTGCCACCAGAGTTGGGTAATTGCAGTGTATTGCATGTGCTCGATGTATCGGGCAATCAATTGCTGTATTTGCCATATTCTCTGGTTAATTTGCAACTGAAAGCAGTGTGGTTATCAGAGAATCAAGCACAGCCTTTGCTGACATTTCAGCCAGATGTGGATGAGGAGACAGGTGAACAGGTAAGTTAAACAAATTTAGTTGCCTAAATTTAATTGTCTGCCAAATTTAAATTTGAGTATAAGTCAGTTTTTTAATTGTTTTTTTTAGTTGTTATTTTCAATTTCTTTCCACTTGCTTAACTAATATATTTATTTAAAATTAATATTATTATCATTTTCAAATTAGTCTTACTTTTTCCATTTAACTTTTCTTTCTTTGTTTAAAGGTTTTGACCTGTTATTTACTGCCACAACAAGAATACCAACCAATTGCTCCAGGTATGTTTTATTTCTAAAAAAAAAAATTATCATTTGAAAATTTTAAGAATTAATTTTTATGTATGTTCTAGTACTTCCTTACCCCAAGTATTTTCTATTATGTAATTTTTAAATTTCAAGGTCAAGTAAATTTTTTAACTATACATTATGAAAGGGCTTATTATAATTTTCTACTTGAAAAATATATATAATGAAATAAATACATAAAGTGTTGCTGTTATTGTGTACATATCTCAATTTTTATATTGACACTGTTTGTGTATGATAAACATATTTCAAAATTTCTCATGTTTGTTGTTGTTTTCATTTTTATTCTATAAAGTTTGGTAGTCAATTTTTATCAAAGGAATTTAGTATCTTGAGGGTAGATTTGTACTAAATTTTAACAAAGTAATTCATTTGTTGTTGCGATACATGTTGTGGCCAATAATAAATACCTTCTTCATTCAATATTGAAAACTTTAGACTCTGAAAAGTTTTAAAGTTTAGTAATAAAACGTTTGTAAGGTGTTGGAACATCTGATGCTTGTAAGGTGTAATAGTTTGTCCGCTTCTCCCACGACAGTATGATTTTTATGAATTGGATTTAACCGAAAAAATTCTTTATATAAAGAATAATAAAATAAAAAACAATAAAATAAAAAATAATAAAATAAAGAATAATAAAATAAAAAATAATAGAATAAAAAATAATAAACTAAAGAATAATGAAATAAAATATAATAAAATAAAAAATAATAAAATAAAACACAATAAAACAATAAAATAAAATAAAATATACTAAAGTAAAAAAAAACAATAAAATAAAATAAATTATAAAATAAAAAATTATAAAATAACAAAATAAAAAATAAAAAATAAAAATAATAAAATAAAAAAAAAATAAAATAAAAAATAAAATAAAAAATAAAATAAAAAATAATACAGTATTAACTCGGTAATTGCAACCCTCGATACACGCAATTCCTCGATTTTTGCAAAACTATAAAACATCCAAGAACTTGCACCAAATGACTACTTCACAAATGAAGAGCTTAATGAATGGATGCACGAGAGTGATGCTTATCAAGAAGTGGAGAAACAAGCCGTTGAAATTGAAAGTTCAGATGATAGCGAAACGGATGTTATTGCACCTCCTGGAATAAAAGGATCAGTTGCTATGCAATCTTTTAACACATGTATTCAGTGGGCTGAGGAAAACGATATTCCAATAAAAGATATTATATTTCTGAAGGAGCTTCGTGAGACGGCTATTATAAAAAATATTAATAAGAAAAAAGTGCAGACAACAATAACCGATATGTTTGAAAAATAAATATATGTACATATTATTTTAATTTTAGAATTTTAATAAAAAATAAATATTTTAACAAAAAATAAGCTTTCTGTTTCATAAAATGTTTGGATATATCACTTTTCTTGTTATATATTTTTCCTCGCTGGGTGCAACAACCTCAATAAATGCAATTACCTTGATTTCTATTAGTTGCGGTTACCGAGTTCGTACTGTAAAATAAAAAAAATTTAAAATAAAAAATAATCAAATAAAAAACAATAAAATAAAAAATAATAAAATAGAAAAAATAAAGATTAGTTTTGAAGAATATCCCAAATAATAAATTTCAATATTAAGTATTTAAAATAAATGTTTAATTTTTCGTTTTGCCTGATAAACACAATCAATCATTAACACACAAAGGGCGTTTAATCGTAGACATGTTGCAAGAAAAAATAAAATAGACTCATGTTACGCATATTTGTTTATTGTGCACTCAGAGCCTACTATGATTATGTAATAATTATATACGTTAGATAATTCTCATATTGTTTCCCATTGTTTTGGTTTAAAGATATGAGGTTGAATGTTTTCAAACTGCTTAAAGTTCATTGATAATTTGGTATAGCGACGAAAGAAATGTCGGCATATGAACAGCTAAAGCCACAACAAATAAAAATTTTATTGAAACACTAATTATCGAAACCATTAGTTGAGGAGAATAGCCCAAATAATAAGTTTCAATTATAAGTAAAAAAATAAAAATTTAAATTAAAATAAAAAAGAAAAAATAATGAATAATAAAAATAAAATTGCTCAGCTATTGTTCTGTTTAAAAGCAAATCCGCTTTATCGAAAAACCATTTATACGAAACATATTTGGTTTATAAAAATACAAGATTAAATGAGACAAACATAGCTTGATAGAAAAAAATTGTTTATTTGCTGCCGTGCTGGTGTTCTAATCGGTTTGCAGGCATTTTGTCAGTTTATCATATATTCTATTTTCAGTTGAAATAAACAGTTTTTAAAGTAATGAGTTCGTCTAAGCAAACGGTTATCCGAAGTTCTCTTAAATGAAACTTTTGCTTGTTTATCCGAACTCGGTTGTATATAAAAAAAAAAAATAATAAAAAACCATCCTATTCTACAGAATTTTAAATTAATTTTTTAAAATTTAATTGCGATGCAATTAAGCAAGCATTCTACCGAAACATTCACTCATTTCATACATTTTTTTTTACTCATACTATTTCATGTTCACGTATTTGAATTAGAAATTACTCACTATCATTCGGTATTATTCATCTGTATGTAAATTTGGTATACAAGCGTTTGAATAAAGTATCTACTCGTATTTATTGTGTGTGTTTGTTTTATAGAAAAATATTATAATATACATAAATTTAAGCTTAACCCCATATCAAATTCAAAACAGTTTTGTTGTTTCTATAAATTTATCTTATATAGTAAAAATAAAGTTCAAAAACGTATAAAAGTTTTAAATTAATAAAGAAAAATAATTCCCACTAACTTTAATTTATTATGATCTTTATTGTCCCAATTTTTACATTCTTTTATTCCTTTTATTTTATGTCATTCTATCATGAAGTTACCCGGCCAATTGTTGATTCTTAACAAATAAATTTAACTAGAAAATGTCTTAGACTCTGAAGCAGTTTTAACAAATACGTTTAAAGCTTGTGATATAAAAAATTTTATTCTTAAACTCTAATTGGATTTATTTTCTTACCTGCTGTTTCAACATCTTCCTAATATTTTAGGTTATAAAACGCGCTGCATATTAAATTCATTACTAGTCAAATAATTTTCTTAAAGTTTTTTTTATAACGTCATGCTATTTATCTAAGCTCTTAGTAGGTTAATTGAAAAATAAAACACTTGTTGATGTTTTTTCTTTCTATTAGTTTAAATTTGGTTGGTGGCACTAACGTTTACCTTTTTTGTTTAACCAGTTTCTTACATTTTTCCTGCTTCTTCTTCTAGCAAGTTTTTCTTTGGAAAGAGTATTTCCTCACTCGTACCATATTTCGCCTTACTTACGTTGTTGGAGGCAGCAGCAAACTACAGTCATTGTGCAATTTCTCAAGTTTGTAAAAGTTGTTGCCTAAACACCAACAGCTTTAAATGTAAAGGTGGGAAATGTGTACCTTGACTAAATCTATGTCTAAAGGGTGCCACTCCAAAGAGTTGTGAAAATTTGTTTCACTTTCAATACAATTTGTCTTAACTAGCAGTTAGGCAGCAACCCGCTAGTAGTAAACAAATTTATAGACACATTCGACACATGCGTTCGTTTTTTTTTAACTCAAATGACATCAAAAACTGAAAATCTAAATTTCTGAGGGTCATTCTTACAGTTTCTAAGCTGCAATATGGCGTGATTCGCTACCTCAATAAATACTTTCAATATTCAGGACTATTCCGTTGTAATGTAAAGCATACGTTGTCCTGTGTTAGGACATCGCAACTTTAAATAGACCATATTTGCTTTTGCTGGTGCTATCTCCTATTCTTACATCCCACTAAAAAAAAACGGAACTAATTCGTATGTAATGACATTTTTATTGATTCCAATTAGTATCACTTTTTTTTAATTTTCTAGAAATAACTAGATTAACTCTATAAATCTGAGAAAAAAAAAATTGTAAATTTCGACTCAGAACTATAGTTTTTTTCCCAATGGCAAATAGCAATCGCATTTTAATATAAAACTATTTTCTTTGCAAAAAATGCAAAAATCTACTTTTATCAAAAAATTGAAGACATCTCGAAAGCAGTTAATAAAAATGCAGGAGGACGGACTCCGCAATGACAATTTGCACTACTTCCGGACAAAAATTTCACCATTATCATATTTTTTAAGCTTTAATTTACACTAGGATAGTGTACCTGTATGTAATGAAACTTAAATAAACCTCCGGTCACTTCCACGCTCGTTTATTGCACTTACTTTGATACTTAGCTGCACTTGCTCATTATCGTCATTGAGCAGAGCTCTTGCGTGATAGAACATTTCATGAACTTTAATTTGACATTTCTATTTTTTGTATATGGGATATGGTACCCAAAAAGACTTCTACTGTAGCGGAAAGTTTTTCGATCGTGTTTTCGATCAACCAAGGCTTGTTCAGTGTATGTAGTTTATTAATTTTTGATTGTCAACTAAAAGTTGTGGCTCCCATAAGTAACATTAAGCTCTTGTATGTACGCAGGGGAATACTTTAGCATATCACTTTCATCTTGGGAAATTTTTCGACGATCTTCTATCCTTAGTGATTCCTGCCTGCTGATCCGTGGTGTAAAGTTCTTGCTTACAACTTTAGTGATTTGATACTGCTATTGATAATTGTCAACCATTTTTTCCACTACTGAGTCTTGCTGTTAACTAAGATCTCCTATGACATCTATGTATATACCACATGAGCTTAAATGTGGTTATAATATAAGTACCTCAAGTGTTAAATATTTGCACATAACGTGTGCGTCTTCTATGTTCAGCCTGTGAACTTCATCATGCTGTGTCCTCATAGCAAGCAAATGGATGAAAGCTAAAAAGACACAAGTCTATTAAACGTTTTGTGTTCTATTTCACGTTCCTTCGCAGACTTATAGGGTCAACCCACTGTGAAACCCCAGATCGCATCATGTCGTCCTCCACAGCTGTTATGGATTCTGATCCGCATGACCTCATAGCAGATCCTCGCCTCGCAAGTTCATCAGCTGTTTCGATATCGCTGAACGTACAATAGAATTTACGAGTACATCTGTTAAGTTTCGGAACACATCCCCGTAACAATATGAAAATTGCAACCATCTGCTGCATAAGTATGAGTGGAATAAGTATTATTTTTCTGAATCCGATTTGCCAGCTAGCGATCCAACACATCTTATTATAGAGAACTTTGAGGATAGGTTTATTTCATCTAAATAGACATTTGATTTGGTTCTTCTGTGAACCACAAATAAAAATGCTCATTTTAATGCTACCCATGCCTTTTTTATACGTAGTATCCCAAACTTTATCAGCAAAGATCATATATGCAATCTTATGTGAAAGTAAAGTTTTTTAATCTGACCTGCAGAATAATTTATTCTGTATTCAAAGAAAATCACCTTTATCTAGAAAAGAAAACGCCATTAGATTTAATTTCATTCATAAGTCGTGAGAAAGCAGCATGTAGGGATTCTCATAAATATATATTGAACGTGACCGAATTTCTCTTTGTACTATTTCCAATTTAGACTTGTATTCATCAATCACTTTTAATTATAATCTACCGAAAAAATAGTTTCAAATTATTTTCATTTATTACTTATTAATTTAACATTAAGCGTAGCATTTCGATTAGCTTCTTTGATTATCTTAAAGGTATCCAAAATATAACACAATTAATATTTAACATAAAGATAACAAACGTGATGTCTATAAATTATTTTTCAACATCTCTTTATAAAAAGAAAAATAAAACAACCAGCGCCATGATACCCTTTATATTTGAATCCTATAGTTTATATATGGAAACATGACACTCACAACAATATTGGGGCTAAAATGTAAAGCCCGTTTATTGCGTATAAAAGAAATTCAATTTATTGCAATTGAAGTGAATTGAATGCGCTCGCAATCTGGTCTGCGATAAGAATTATAAAATAATGCAGGAAAATATAAATTGAACAAAACTTAATAAATAGTAACATCAGGTGCAATTTGCAATGCATTCGGCCTAAACTAAGAGTAAAGATATGAAATACTCATAGACAGCAACACTTACGAGTATAATAAACATAAAAAATACAAGTTATTTTTTATTGTATTTTTTATTGCAAACATATTATTGTTGTATTATTGTTTTTATTGTTACTCAAATTACGCACTTTTATGTATTTCCTCTTATCAGCGTATCAATGATAATATTAATAATATTAATATAAACACTTTTTAGATAATGGCTTTAAGAAATGCACGTCTCTAAAATACACACCACTTGATTTGGTTAAAAAAAAAGAAAAAAAAAATTTAAAAAAATTTTTATTACAAAAGAATGGTAATAATAATGTTTATAATGTTCATTAACAGGCACGTGACAATAACTTTCAGCCTCTGTTTTCTAATATGCTGATGGTGTGAAGTTTGCTACAGGTGCACTTGAGTTCACAAACGGTTTACCACAATTTTTATTTTTTACCTAGAAGCAAGCAGTACGAGGGACAAATGAATATACAAACCGAAATATAACTCTTGCTTAGCCTCAGTATGCCTCTCGGTTTTGTTTTCTAGTATTATGCATTAAACACATTCGAGACAGCAGGCTACACGGCCAGACGACTACAAATGTCGTCCTGTAGTCAGCTACTTAATTATTTTGAAAACGACAGCTACATAGTAAACAGCTGCTGCAACAATTCATTTATGTATATTACAGTGGTGTATATTTAGCGCTTTTAATTTTTTAAAGTTCCCTTTTTTTCATGGGACAAGTCCCGTCCAACTCTCAAAAAAATACCTTAAAAAAGATCCTAAGAGCCTATTCGTTCTATATTGTAGGATTTATTATCAGCAATATATTAAAGTATTGAACGCCGTAACTCCGGAATCAAGAGAGAGCACCGAAGGAAATTACACTAAAATTTTTATGTTAAAAAGGGCTATTACCCTGTGATTTTCTTTTAATCTTCAACAATATTGGTATTTTGGGCTCAAGTCAATACGATATATAACAATAAAACAAATAAATTTATTTATTTAAAAATTCTTGATGCATATATATTATGTTATAAATTTTGGAATTTTTCTTTTTTATTTTGCAATTAAAAATATTTCTAATCGGTAATTTGTATTACATATTTTGTTATATTGTCAACACTGTTTTTGTTTTGTAGTAAAAAAAAATTGAAATTAGTTTAATTTGACTACACGACAAAAGCAGCATGGACAACAACCTGCAGTCGTGTAGCCGTGCAGTTGTGAAAATAATCATTTTCATATACATACACGTATTCTATTTTTGACAGGTTGTAGTCGGGTAGCCTGCTGTCTCGAATGTGTTTAATGCATTACTTTTATTAAGTTCAGTTTAAGCTAAATATTTTAAGCTGATATCATGGATCTATACGCCCGAATCTGATGTATACAGAGGTTTTGGTATGATAGTTCTGTTTTGTTAGGTTAGGTTAGGTTTAAATAGTTTATTTTAATTTTTTATACGTTTTTAGGATTTTCTCTTAGAAATATTTACGTGTTGCTTATTTTTTATAAACATCGTATACACTTGCTTTTGTATTTCTGAGAGAAAAAAAAAAAAAAAAAACGGGAAAACATAGAAACATATAATAAAACCAAGAATAATTGTTCAGATCCGCACAGTTTTTCTCCTTTCGGTCCATTTTATTATTTTTTTTTGGTCTTCAAATTTCTATAAAAAGATATGTGGAAATGATATCCGTCACTACATTCCACTGTAATTCCTCTTTTAATATCACTTTATGTTTGATTTGTTGGGAAATAGGACTTATTACTATCTAAATAAGTGTTTTTGATTTTGCAGAGCTTCTGAAATGTTTGACGTTATTTCTATCAACCTGTTTGCTAGCACATCCCTCTTGCTGTAACATTTCATGGGTGTTCTTATATTAGGCCTTATATAAGTTCTTATACCATTGTCCGCAAATATTTTAAAATTCCCTACAACATAAGCTGGATTGCTCCTACGTTAAACGAAAGGGGTTATTTTCCCCATGCTGTTTAAAGAACTCTCTACCTTTTGCTAAGCCAAGTCCAAGTTAATTGTTGTTAACCAGTTGTTAATGATATTTACTTATAAACGCAAATCCTGTTCAACTTCGAAACTTAACGTTCGATCTTCAAAGCAGCTGCATTTTTATTTACTTAAATGTCCCACGCGCTTACCTGTACATTTGGTGCTCAAGTTTATATAGAGCAAACGACTTACTTCATGCTAGAGGCATGGCCTTGGCTTGGACTCGAATCCTGAAAGATGTTATGTTAATGTGTTGCTCTAATAGTTGTTGATTGTGCAATATAATCGCCTTCTGCAATCGCAGTTTCTTTGAAAGTTTCACTCGTTGCATGATGGACTATAAATATTATTATAATTTTATATTACCATTCTTTAAAGCTTCAAAATTTCAAAATTTATTTATTGAATTTGTTTCCTCATATTTATATGAAATAAAAATTTTATAAATTGGTCGCTGAAATGCTTGTTTTTCTGCTGAAAAAATTATTACCTTAATCTTTGTAATATCCCACGATTTGTAATACCAAAATTTTTAAATTGCAAATGTTTTCCTTTTAAAAATCAGATTATTTTATTTAATACTATTAAAAAAAATTAAAACGTTATATATTTATGTTTTATCTCTAATGCTTTTATAAGTGTGTATCTATTATCAATCTATTTTACTTAATTATAATTAGAATTCGTAAGAATATTGAAATAATTTTTCTATTAATTGAAAAATGAAACGTTTTCTTTGTATCTTTTTGTATTCACCATCACCACCACACCGCCCTACTGCTTCTATTACCACACCAATTAAATTAATACAATAAAACCACCACCAACAATTTGTGTTCAACACTGCGTAATGAAATTAAATCTACTATCAACGCACTAATTTCTTTTTTGATCATTTTTGGTTTATATTTTTCATTGATTTTACTTTGCTTCAAACTATTTTCTAAAAATATCCAAAATAATTCGTTTACAATATGTATATATGTGTGTGTATTAAACGAAATAACGCCGGCTGTCCACCGCTATTGACACATGACCAACTATTCTACTTAAAATGGAATCTGAAACCTTTCCATTTCACATCAAACACTTGTTAATTGTATGATTGAAATTGAAAAAAAAACAAAGATTTTCCACCCGGACAACTTTATAGATCGAGTGAGAAATTCGATTCAACGGAATTTCATTATTATCAACAGCAAGGTTTGATTTTCTTCATTTCTATTTGATTATATTTATTTCTATTAATTGTTTTCAAAATTTGCCTGATTACTTGTTGAATTTGTTTTCACAATTTTTGGCCATTTGTATAAAATTGAAAGAAATTCAAAATTTGTTTCTATCAAATCGGTAATAAAAATTTATATATTAGTTTCAATAACGATTGATTGTTTGTGTTTTTAACAGCATTTCTCATTTAGTTTGTAAATTACTTAAAATTTATAAGGAATATTCTAAAACAAATAATTGAAATAAAATTATTAGTTGTACTCGTATTTTAATACTAAAGAAATCAGTTGCCTGTTTGCTGATTTCTCCTTAATTAGTTTGTGTTACTAAATATACATGAAAACATTTATATAGTTTACATATGGTTTATCATTATTCAGCTACTGTCGATTAAAAAGATTTACATGTGCATATGCCACGTATTGGATCTGAACATCGAGAATACTTAAATGCACAGATAATCCATAAAATTCATACATGTAGATTGTTTTAGTTAAATTGTAGTTCATTTTGTCTACTTTTATTACTCGTATAAACAACTTTTAATACATCTTACATTGTAAAATGCAGGTATGTACATATAAGACGGACTCCTAAACTATATGAATTAAAAGCTTCCATGTAAAATGTCTCATATCGAGGAATGAAAATTGCTCCAGAATTTTGCTGTTTTCAACGGGAAAGTTTTGGTAAGATTTATCATTGGGTCAATTTTCCTCAAGAAACTGTACTGTATGGTATTTCGAACACCGGTTTCTTTTATAAATGTCTCCTTGATTCAAGACCTTGCACCGTATGAAAAAATTGTTCTCGTCTAGTGTAGTTTGTTTAGCTTGGAAATAGTCGGTTCCCGTCCGTGCCTATTTCGCTTAATAAAGGCTTCCCGCGAGACCTCCTTCGTACGGACGCATTTTTGATTCTTAAGTTTTAGCACATTTGTAATTTTAATTTTTCAGTTTCGGGTAATTTTTCATTGGGCCACTTATGCCAAAATGAATACTGGTCCCAAAATTTTATATATAATTTTTGTTATTCCAATTTTTTTATATTTTTTTTAAAATTTGGTTGGTAATTTTTCCAGCTTCAGTTTTAATTTATTGAAAATTAAAAATGGCCCTAAACTGATTAAACTAAAAAATGAAAAAGTAAAAAAGAAGAATGGCCCCATAAGGTGTGTCAGAAGTGACTAATTTAGTCATTTGATGGATTTAATGAGCTTTATTTTCCAATGTACTGACTTGTCATAATTTGACAATTAGTTGACATCACTAGCATTTTCTAAACTTAGTATTTTTCTTATTTGAACATCAAAATTGATGAAACAGGTAAAATATGTATTTTATGTGGCGTTTACTTTAGTTACTTCCGCTTTATTTAGACATCATGCAGAGATTCCAAACATTTATTTCTGTTCTAATCAGAACTTAAAATTTTTTATTAGGGATTTAATAATTATCTTTTAAAATGCCCAAGCTTATGTAGGACTGTAAGATGAAACTAAGTTTTTTTTTAATCAGATTTTCTCTAATCGCAATTTTAATCAGATTTCCTTTTGAAACAGTTTTTTATATATTATATTTGAAAAAAAAGGAATAAGTGGTCGTTACATGTTCTAAAGCGAAAAGGTAAACCTTTTTAAAATTTGCTGTTGTAAAACTTGGCTGTTATTTATTTTAAATTCTATAGTAAACTTAGTTGATACTATAAGGTATGCGACTTCAAAAATTAAGATCGCTTAAAATTTAGAAAGAAAAACAATATCTTTCAAACTAAAAGTGACAAATACAGGGGTATTTTTGTTGATACTTTAAAGAACTATGTATATAAAAAAACAATTTATCATTCAGATTTTAATTGTAATCTCGGATATTTAAAAAAATTTAATATCCGAAGTGGTACACTTTTAGGGTGTATCCCCGGTACCCATCTCGCTTGCACATCAGCTCAAAATCACATTAGCTTATTTCTCTAAAATACTATTGTTTGTTTATATAGAAAATTTAATTTCTTGTTAATTGATTTTTTAACTATTTCTTTTGTAAATCTTGGCAGTTTTGATGGTGTTATTATCAAAGTCTTAGGATTTTTGGAAAAATAATTTCTAGCAACCCCTTTTGTAATTCAGTTGTTCCGTAATATCTCTATAAGGGGTAAAATTAAATTTATTAGGCTTAGGTTGGGCCACACAAACTTATCATCTTTTAAATATAACTATAAAAAACTTGTGTAATTGGGAAATTTCACAGTCCAATAATTTGAGCCATATTTTAACATCATGTTCCATATTTTCCAATCAATGTGAACAAATTTTTTCGAAATATTAATGCAATAAAATTTTTTGTCTGCACCATCAAAGGAGAAAGTAACTAATTTCCTTAAAATTGCTAATACTTAATTGAAGAACTTATTTAATATTTATTATTTTTTAATTCCTTTCGTAATTTTGATGTACATGCACACATTATATTAAAGAGACAAAATACTAACATATACATAGATCGTAAATTACAGCTGCTAGTCGGAACATAAGGCGGAATAATTTATTCGTTCCGTTTCTTGGGTAATTAATTTTTACGTCTGGGCTACCAACCCTGAGCAACCACAATGCGCTTGTGACAGCGAACTGGTGTTGTAAGGCAACCAGTCTAGCCATTTTTTGTATAGCGAGCCGCTTGTTACATGTGCAGAAGCCAGCTTTATGCCGCATCTAACATGATGAACCGACGCATCAAAGGTTAGTTCCTCCGCCTTCTATGTGTAAATCTTCACAGTTCACTTTCCGCGTTGTGGATTGTTCTTGGCTTCAGTGCTCCACTTGGACCTTACCAGCTTGGGAGGCCCTACCAGTAGCATCGACAAGGTGCATTACACAAAAAATTTTTTCCTTCATTAACCTGTCAATATACGACTTTCTTTTTAATGAATTATTTTATTTATTATAATTAAATGTTTCGTAATTAAGTATATATGAGTATACTTGTATTTATGTAAATATATATCTCCTGAAATCGTCTGAATGCTCCAGATTCAGTAATGAGCCCCAGAATTTTTCAATGAGCTCTCCATATGATATTAATACACGACCAACTTGAGTTGTTCTTAGTAGCGTTTCTAGTCTATCCTCTAGATTCAATTATGAATCCCAGAATTTTTAATATTCGTGCAACTTTCTATATCCTATAATTCCATGTCAAAATTGTTTTCGCAACCGTTTTACGAATGTTAATAGATACTAATCAAAAAATAAATAAATTTGTAAAATTTATTATTATAATTTTTGATTTTTTTTCCCGAAAATTAAGGATATTGCAGCAGCACATTACGTCAAAAGTCATCGAATATCGTTGCATGAAAGTTTCCTTATACAAATTTTAAACATTATTTTGGTCTTTAACAAACACTCAATTTGAAATTTAGTTAGAAAATTCTCTAATAATAAAATCAGCAAATTTTGCAATTCCGATATCAAATTTTACTGGTTGTGTAAAAGACAATCCTCGTAGCCTTGCTGGTGCACTATGAAATAAATCTAAATAGGAATTCCTTGAAAATGAGCCAAACACCCTAGTTGCTCATAAGTTTCTTAAGTTTATTATTTAGTTCTATTTCAACTATTTTGAAATAAGTATATTGTTTTTCTTATATGTACAAGTTGTTTGCATTTTATAACAAATATTACTGAAATTTCCATGTCTGTTATGACATATAAGATCATCTCCCCTTGATGCAAGACTAAACACAATGTCATCTTTTAACAAGTGATATGTATATAATAAATTTTAAATATTTTATATTTTTTAAAATGTTTATTATAGATGTGTGAAGGAAATAAATGAATACGCTTATGAAGATTTAAAAAAATATTTGAAATTTATTAAAAATACATATGTGTCTCATAAAAAACATTCATGGCAATTAAATCTGTATTACTACTGTCGATAAGTAAATCTTATAATTTTCACAAGAAATTTGACACATCAATCTTATTGAATTTTCTTTTCAAATGTTATTATTGTTAATAAAATCAACCGCAACCAATACTCTTGCGATGGGGTATAATATAATAATGAAAATAATTTATAGAGAATTTTATTGATTTTTTGCCCACAACTGCTGGGAAAGATGAAATTATTTAATAGGTCATGTGTATGGTACATGTATGTATATGTACATATATTTATGTTATTTGAAAAGTTTTTAATTTTGTTTGAATATATTCATAAAACTTTTATATGACCTAAATATTAAATTCCATAAAATTCATTATCCAAGTTGGCCACTTTACCGCCAGGTTACAGATAAAAGCTCTTTATCTTTAGCATTATTGGAACTTGTATTTTGTTTCCATTTTGCTAGAAGTTTTGCCAGAATATCCTTGTTACAATTGTTGTTTACCTAGAAAGTTGCGAACATGGTCTAGAACTCGTACAAATGTATATCAATGCTGCTGCCTTTATGTCTGTTTTGTTGATTTATTTCTAATACATATAATTAAACTGGGTGTTGTTCGTTATTTCCCCAAAGTGCTCTGTTTTAAAACACACTCCCAACAAACTTTGAATTAATAGATGTTGTTACTGTATAGATCTTGAGTATTTTTTTGTGGCAACTACAAAGTTAAAAGTAATTTTTTTAATAGTTTTTTTTCACAATTTTGGGTTACTCGTATTTTTAAACGCAGACACGTAGAGACTAAACAGCAATTGCGAAATAAAAATCTACACGTTTGTAAAGTTGCAAGTGTCGTTGCTTAACGTCATTCTTATGAATAAATATGTATTGTAAAATATTTACATATAAGTCTATTAACGAATTTTTTAAAATTTATTTATTTATATGCAACTTGGTTGTAAAAATCTGAAAAAAATAGTTTTGTTTAACCAAATAGCAACTATATGAAAATTTTTGATTTACATTTTGTTGCCATAATTTTTGTCAAGTCGTTTTTATATAAAGAAAAATTTTACTTAAAACGATTAGGAATTTTCAGTACTGTTATCTTGTATGACTACTTCATAGACGGATTTGTTCAGTACAACTGACAAATTAAATTCAAACGTTGTCCAAACACAAAGTTAAATAAACTGTTTAAAAAGCTAAACCTGCTTAAGCACTTGTTAAACTGTCAATTACTAATAGTTACACTTTATTTATAAATTTTAAAATATTTCAATTATTTGTACTTCTATACGTTTTATTTTCTCTTTTTCATTTTAAAGTGGCTAATAAATGGGCAAATTAAAACAATTTGAAAAAAATTACCAAATTTTTTATGTTCCCTAAACTTATAGAGAAATTGTTAAAGAAATCAGATAGAAAAAGACTTATTACGTCATTTATTCGTACAAGGCGTTGTCTTTTTTGTCGATTTTTTTTACATTTAGCCGCAACTTTCTTTTTAATTCTAATTGAATGGCAAGAAAAAAACTGAAGCGTTCATAAAAGTGTAGTTTTGACTGCGGATGTATGTTAAACAGACTTACTTCAAAGTATGTATTCTTCAAAAATTAAAATTTATATTATTATCTATTATCTTTTCTAATATTTCTAAGCAATTATAAATTTCTTTATTTCCTATAAGGAATCTAAGGCCTGAATATGTCTAACTAGTTACTATTTCTTTGTTTCACTATGCTCGGTTAGATCAAAACGTGCAATTGTTGTGAAATTTGGTACAATAAAAATCAATTAATTAATTGATTAATGGCCTTAGAATAACCTAATCCGATAATATCTTTGTTGTTGTTAACTTTGGACCACTGTCTCTTGCTTAATTCGTTATTATTAATAAAGAAAAATATTAATCTAGACTAGGGAAACCTCTTCTTACGTTAAGCCTGAATTTCTTTTAATTTTAGTTTTAAATTTCTATGAAAATAAACTGCTAAAATGACTTGATTCCTTTACATTCCTTAACAAAAATACTGAGCAATAATAATATAAATGTTACAGTCAGAATAATAAAAATAAATATATAAATAAATAAACAGCAAACAAATCAAACATTTCGACACGGCGATACGAGACATTCTTAAAAAAAAAGAAAAACTACAAAAGAAATATTTTTCAATTGTGGGCAACGTAAATGCATTCCATTTCCATTTAAATTTTTAATGCAAATAAATAGAAGACAAGTTTAAACATTTAAACAAAAAGAAACAACAAAAAGAAATCGTGATTCGCACCTTATCGGTGTTTTCAATTGGTTAAATTTTATTATCGTTACTTTTCGATGCATTTAGAGGCTAAAAGCTTCAAAAGTTCTTTTTTTTAATTTTTCTATACAAAATAACAAATGCAGCTAAAGGTTTCTGAAGGTCTTTAGCAACTTTTTATTGTCATAAAGGAAATCCAAAAAGAGCGTCAAACCCACATAATCATGGTTCATATAAGATGGGCTCAAGTACATAAGAATAGATAGAATAAAAATGTACCAGAGGAAGGAGTAGTGCCTGTAGACATTGGATTTGATTGAAAGTTGAAAACAAGAAGCATTTTTGTCGTAATGTGTTTTGGATTCACTGGCCAATTGACTACAACTTGTTGGACACAGTGTGAAGCATACAAGTTTCGGTAGCAAATACTTCGAATCCTTAATTATAGTTGAAAAACCAACTTGGAGACTTATAAAATCATGATTAAGCGTATTATTTGCCTCTGGCATAAATCTCCACTGAGAAGTAACACTGAGTAAAACTTTAATTCCATTAAGGACATCCCATCTACAATAACTTATTTAATGCAAGCACTGCGATAGATCGGGTAATAAGAGTTATTGAAGACGTACAGCTCATCAGGCTATAGCGTCCGATCCGGGTGTTGGGGATGCGAACATCGCCACCAGGCATGCAACATAAGTGGCGGGATTTTGTCGTGCAAATATTAAGGTTATACCGCCCATGCTCCCCAGAGGTGTGAGAGTAACATATACTGCGAGAAATCAAAATGAATCGAGGGCAGTAATTATTAAAATATGATAAATTGACACGCTGGTGCCAATTCTTGTGCAAAACTGCTCGGATCATACAGATCCAATTTCACGGTGCTCTTAACACTGCTTGAACTCAATGCTTCTACCACCGCCTCCGTGTGCGATCGCCACTTTACCACTCACATGTTATGCACAACCACCTTCATCACTTGTAGGCAGCGGATTTTTTAATCTTTGTCCAAAGTTTCTCCATTTTTTATCCCTTAAAAAAAATTAAGATTTATCGAGGCTTTTAAAATTTGTATTTGATTTTCAGATGCCTTCATCGTTGGAGTGATTTCTTCAGGTTTTGAAACAAGAAATAGTAACTCGGGTATATATACGTAGAATAGAGCGGATGACATGAGTCAACTGACCGATGCCTGCTGGCAGGAGCAGTGTTTCGAGAATTTCTAAAAGTTTAGGACTTATTAACGACCATCGTATATGTACATGTACATATAAATAATTAAAAAAGATTGAAAGTAAATTTTTAGAACATTTTAAGAGTTTATCGTAGCACATACCAGAAACCATTTAGTTTTGATTAAAAACGCAATCTAAACCAAACATGTTTATAAAGTGATTGTTGAATGAGTGTTGAACTAAACATTTCACCTCCAACAAATAAACACACATTCAAAAAGTGCCACATACCTCACATCCCAGTTGGTCGAATCACCTTCCACCCACTATTTGTGCATGAAATAGAATACCGTACGATACATTAAAATATGCCCCACTATGATGTGTTATGATGTAAGGCTGACACTTGTTGACTGTTGAGCAAAAGCAGAGAGATGTGAATGGATGGATACAAGGCCATCCATGTACCTATATGTACTCGTAAATACATGGTGATTGAGTTAAATTTTATTTTTATTTTCGTTATATATAATGTTGAAGGCTCATGCAATGCGAATGTGTATTGTACGTTGCCACAGTAGTGTAGCAAGTAAATAAAGTCAATTCTTTCGTTTTGTATAAACAAATTGGGTCTAATTTAAATCAAATGTGTGTTCGTTTTTGTACGCACATTGCGTTTATGTTTTTGAAAACATTTACTTTTTCATGATAAACAATTAAGGAAATTTAATATCTGAATTTGTTTAAAGTGAAACATTCAAAATTTTGAAATTTGAAGACTCCTTATTTATGTTTATACACATTCTTATGTCATTGGAATATATAACATATATATTGTGAGTGATTCCAAGGAATGCTATTTATATTTTGAGTGTCAGAAATTTTTTTAGATGACAGAGATATTTCTGTAATAAAGGTAAAAATATTTTTCAAAAACATTTTTTAATATTCCTAGTCATTTGCACAATGTACCAAACTTAAATTTATTGTCTTAGACTTAAAAATTTGAAATCTAATATGTAAACAGAGACTCGGGATAAAACTTAATCAAAGGCCGATGCTGTTACTTGGGTCTTCATGTTTGATTGAGGGAAACAGTTCTTAACCTTCCTAAATACCATTACCAGATTAATTTAAGGTCGTAGGGCCTTAAACAATTTTGCATCCATATATTCAAGTTTCTAATACACCAAATACTATCCACAATCTTTACTAGAATTAATTCAATTTTTGTTTTTTTTTTATGAAATTTTCGTGAAACAACACTTGATTATTAATTCGAAAGGAAATTATGATCTCTTGCATAAATATTATGGCAGGACATTTTCATTCATTTTCCTTATTATCCATTGCTTAAACCACATTTCCAATATAAATACTACGTTATTGTCTAAATTTGTCTCATTTCAAACACCCATGCTGCCGTCATTTCTCTTCCGATATATTTCTAACTCTTTAGTCCATTCCTGGGAAGAAATGGAAGTCATTCTTAGGGAACTACATGTCCATTGTTTCATTTCAATAATTAAAAAATTTTTTTTGATTAAAAATTTAAGCTACTCAAAAAGTTGTGGTTTTTTTGTGGATTAAGATGTCTTCATGGCTGCATTTCGTTGGAGCTAAAACCGAGTCATCAATAGACTAAAACCATTATTCCTGTAATGCGTTTGAAGAAAAATTAAAAGATGCAAATCGAATATAAGTTGCTTGTTGTTTTATTTGTATACAAGTTATATATATATATATATATATATATATATATATATATATATATATATATATATATATATATATATATATATATATAATTAAAGAATAATTAACTTCAAGTTTATATATAAGCATACAAGGTTCAACGGACTTCATGCATGCTGGTTGAAGTCTGCTGATGAGTTGAATGAGCTCCAATTAAATGGAAGCATGCAGTATAATAATTTCTTAAATATTTAATTGGGAGAATGTCCCGAATTATTCTGATAAGTAATTTAATTTCAATAACCCTGCGTAACTTTTTTCTCATTTGAAATTAAAAAAAAATTTAAGTAGTAATTAAGTTTATTACTTTCACATAAAAAAAGGAATTTACAATTATTGGCATGTTTGCATTTGTTTTCATTATATTTCCCAGCTTGTCGAAATTCAATATAATACTCGTATATATAATATAAAGTTATTTTTTTTTCAAAGAGCATGCAAATTTCTATTTTCTTAACAAGTTGGAGATAGTTTCCAATTTGGTGAACAAACATAAAAAACAAAATATTATATAATGACCAGCGTGTGTTAAAAATTTTGCAATACTTCTATTTCGTTTTGTTCATGAGATTCCTGAAAGCTATTGTTTTTTTTAAAGGAATGCTTTTTCATTTACACAAATTTTGTAGATGTTATTTCGAAGCTCTATAATTGAATTTTTTTAATACTTTTTTGCACAAATCATTCACAGATTTTGTCCGGTCACGTATTATCAGCATTTATTTCACTATTCACATTTTGTTTATGTAAATTTTTAAATTTACATTAAAGGTCTCAGAGCCATTAGGTCATATTTCATGAATGTATTCGAGGAATTTGTGTTCCAGCGAGCATCATACGCGATAGTTTTTACCATAAAAGTGATACACATTGGCCACATGCAGTGCTTCATTTATAAAAGTTTAGCAGCACATTTTCGTAGTGTTACCTTCGAACGGCATCTCAAACTTCCAGGCTGATCATGGCATGCGCCTTCCTTAGTAAATCCTAATATAATACCGGATTAAATCCGTAACCGGGAAAGAACGCATGTCCTTTATGTTTTTGTATTGCAACCTGCTATATAATGGCCCATAGATATTCGTTACGTTAACCCGTATGGCAAGTACTTGTGTTAATTTTGAAGAAACTCATGCATTCTATATTAAAAAACTGCATGGAATTAAAAAAGTGAGAAACACTAATTTTTCAACTATCATTTATTACTCCAAAGTATTCTAATTAATTAAAAATATAGTCCCAATAAGACTTTTATGAAACAGGAACAAAACCGTAGGTCACAAACAGAAGACTTTTTGAGAAGTCTAAAAATTAAATTAATTAATTAATTGGTTCCAAAATGTTTCCACACATAAAAGATAAATTGTGACGAATTCAATTTAGTTAGCGAAGTAAGTACATATATGCCTGCGGATTATTTGCATTTTTTTAGCATTAGTTTTTTGTCTTTATACGCATATATGTATAAACTAGTACATACATATGCATCCATGTGTAATGAAATTAGTTAACAAGACATAATTAATATTTTTAAGTAGAGTGTCTCAAAAACACAATGTTGCGATGTCGCACTATTTTTCATTCTTAAGTACATACTAACTTTTCCTATCGTAGACATGAATGATGTACTTAATGATTGTCGGTCCTACTGTCAAGGTCAACTTTTATTTTCTGTTTAATAAAAAAATGCACAGGAATTTTATAATAAAAAAAAACATGGAAAATGTAATAATAATATAAACGACTACATGCTCACAAAAATATGCTTCTGTACATACTTACATACACATGTACATATGTACATATACATACTTATGTACTTATATAAAATTGTATGTAAATTTAATTATAACTTGTATTAAAAGTCTCGCTCGACATGCCAATCTAAATATTTAATTTAACATTTATTATAGAAACAACAAAACTCAATTTTGCAAAAAGACGGCATAGACATTTTCAATTATTTAATTTAAAAAAAATGTTTTTATAAATTGGATAATTTTCATATAAGTATAAAAGTGAAATGAACCTACAAGCGGCAGCAAACAAAATGTGAGATGAAAGTAAAGTCAACTTGTAACGCTGAATTTGCTAAACTACACTTTCCACTGCACGTCACAGCACACTTTTCCATAATTTGTACATATACGGTCAAGTCAATACACAGTAATCAAGCGTTTAAGGCAAAATAAATAAAATATGACGCAATTTAAAGACTCGTAGCGTTAAAACAAATTCCACTAGAGGTAGTATATACTATAAAAAAACTTGTGCTAATACTTCCAGTTTTTAATTCTCTGTTCACAATCGCATCTAAATTCTAAATTATTTTTTAGTGTGTGAATTTGAGTTTTTCTATGTGTGAAAAACTTTAACTTTGAAAACAAAATTTTTTCTTTAATAAACAAACTTGAACATATTCATATCCAAATGAATATATTTATATATACACATACATACATACTGGTATATATTTTATGTGTTTGCATATAAAAATATTTGTTTTGTATTTTTAGAAAGAAATAACTTGAATCTTTTTAACATCACTTTATTGATTATACGAGTATATACATATGTACATACATACGACTATTTCATTGTGTGCGTGTTTATTTTAGTCAGGTTTTCTCTATTTGAAAAAAAGTGCAATCGATATTAGATATCATTTCTGTTTTGTCCATAAAATACAAGTTCATTATATTGGCCTAAACGTTTCTCTCCTTCCAGTATTACAATAATATAAACATATAACATATGTACATACATACAATATAAATAAATAAACAAATACCCCGCTGACTTTTTTAAATAGACCTTGTTAAAACAGAACATTTCAAATTTGTATTTTAGTGGTAGTGTTTGGCTTTTAATTTAGCCTTATTACTAAAACCTATTTCAAAATGAAATTCAAAACTTTGCCTTTGTTAGGGAAAATCGTCAAATTCGTGTGGTATTAAGTTACTTTTAAAGAAAATTGTAAGCAAATTGACAGTACAGTAATCCCCCGATTTACGAATCGGATACGTTCTGTGAAAGTAGACGTATATCGGGCTTAATATTAGAATGCCATTCTACTAAAAAAATAGATACGTTCCAGGTATAAAAAATATTCGTAAAGCGAGATCCATATTAGTATAAGTTTGTATTAAAAATACATAGATGTGTACCCAAAATGTTCGTTATGCGAATCACATTTTTTAAAACATTTATAACAAAGTAATATGAAAAGAAATGTATTCGTTTTAAAAATAAAATACATGACATTTATTTAAAAAAAGCAATATTTTACTTTGAAAAAAGAACACTTAATTTTAAAACATTTAAATTTTAAAAAGCAGCGAGGCCAACAGCCTTACCTACTTCATTATTTTTCTGACCTGCTTCAAGTCGTCTTAAAACATCAAGCTTTACATCCAATGTGATCGCTTACGGATCTTTTTTGCACCAGTGTCATAAACCGTATTTTCTGTTCGTTTACCAGGCATTTTTATTTCGACTTAATATAACACAAACAATAACAGACTTTACTGATATACTTACCTCTAACAAAAAATTATTTGACTCCACTTAAACAATACAAAACTTGCACTGAAGAAATTCAATGAATGATAGAACCTAAACTTTTATTTTCGGGTTGGTACCAAATTAAATCTAAATTGTACAATACACAATTTGCACTATGTTGAAATTACTATAAGGAGGTAGCACTTGGTGTTGTTGTACAACAATATGACAAAAACTGGCAAATTTCTGACCAGCTGCCACCTTGTAGTAATTTCACCCAGACTTGCACACGTTCGTAATGGCAAATTTTTCATTTGCATAACGAATTTTATAATTTATTAATGATATTCGTAACTTCGAAATTCCATAAAGCGAGTCTTCGTAAAACGGAGGAGTACTGTACCAGTTAATTTGTTGTTAAATTCATTAAAATAATTTTTAATTAAATGTTACTAGTAGTAATTAAAAAATAAAACCCAACTTACTGATTTTTAGAGAAATTTTCATATTTTTAACTGTTTAACCAACAAAATTATTTGTTTAGTCGGAATAATTAAGAAAACATTTGAATATCAACAATATGTTATTATATCAATTAAATTATTAGTAGATATTCATCAAAATTTTCATTAACTTCTTCTGAGTTACAACAATTTATTGATTCGATTTTGAATGTCTAATACTTTTACAAACACGTACACGTACAATTTAAAAATAAATTCTGTTTTAAAGCTAAAATTAAAAAAAATATTCAATTGCAACAATTTTATTTTGGTAAAATTATTTCTGTTACTTTAATTGCACGTCACTAGAGGTCCATACAATTTTCCAAGAAACTTTACAACAAAAAGAATGAAAGGTTTATTTTGGGTAATTTTAATAGTGTCAAATAAATGCTTTCAAAATGGTTCTATAAAAAGAAATCCTTTAGCTTTTTGCGCAGTTGGCACAAATGGAATTTTTTTGTTATTGGATTTGCAAACACTTCTCTTAAGAATGGTAGTGGTTGCTATATTTAATTATATAAATGCTATGTTAACGTAATCGACAAATATTAATGGCAGGCGTCAAGGATAATAATCTCCAGGGGTTTTTGAAGTCTTATGGGGTCTATTTTGGTAGCATGAACAACATAACAAGTATCACGTTGATGTAAATTTATAAAATAAAAACTTTCCTTGCCATCTAATGGGATCACCAGAGACCGAACGATATTAAGTAATATTTTCGTAAGGAAACGTATAAAATAAGCCCAATTAAGACCTTACAAAATTTCCAGGACCGTATGACATCTATTTCGGTGATTCCATCCAAACTTACCGACATTATAAATACCGAAAACTTGGCGTGAAGTTCATGTGGTATTTATAAGAAAGGCTAGTGATAGAGCTGAATATCTGCCAAAATCGTACAGACCAATCAGGTTCAGTTAGTTTTTTTTTCTGAAAACCACGGAAAAACTTCTAGACATTTATATTAGGGAAAATTATCTCTCAAAGAACCAATTAATTTATTTAAATTTTTCTGACAGCCGGACAAATAGACGGTGACGTCAATTCATTATTTAACTGAAGTTCTGAGGATAAATGAGTTAGCCCTACGTACTCTTGTATATATTCAACGAGCTTTCGATAACACATTTTATGACGCGATTAGAACTGGTCTTAACTTGAAGGGAATTACAAAAATTACAAAAAAACTAACCATAGAAATGTTGACATCTAGGATTGCTAAGCTGAATCTATGTGGTTCATTGAGGATCATAAGGAGGCCTTCTTTCGTCTCTACTATGAACCATGGTCATCGATGTACTACTGGAACGTCTTAAAAATGGATCAATATCAGAGAGGATGTTCCAGGTACTGAAATTAATTGTCAATTAATTCGCTATAATACCTTCTGATGAAGTCAAATATTTTAGGGTAATATTTGTCTTTTATTGCTATAACAAGACCAGTACCTTCCTGTTGTGGCCAAAGTTGAACAGGTCACATCTAGTGCTTAAACCGACAAAGCTCAATCATCTAATTTGTATATCGATAATGTACTGATAACTTATCTGATATATACCCTGGTTACTATTCTCCACTGCATATTTAAGTAAAGTAAGAGGCGTGCAGGAATGCACTTCGTATGCCAGGAAAGCATTTGAAAATTCTAGGACAGCTGCAGGACGACCCATGTATTGGAGTATCTGATCAAATACAACCTACTCTAGTGTTAGAAAAGAGTTTTATTGCCTTATTTTTTGATCGGACCCAACGGTCAAACCATATCGCTTGTCACGAAAGTGCTGAAAAGGTTTAGTTTACTGATCGCTTCAAACAGGGAAATATTGGGACAAGGGCGGGTGTTTATGGTTCTAATTTTCAATGGGCCATCTTGAGGGCAAATGCTAGACTATCCTCTAAACCGAAATATGTGTCATCCTTATCTCTGTCAGGGAATGTTTAAGGGGAAAAACTGGAAAAAGGTAAGAATATGTGTTTGATGTCAGACAGACACGTGCTCCACACTCGTATGATACTAAGTCAGTATTATTCGAGGACTGCATTACATCTCTTATTCAACTTGATACACGCAACGAGTAAGAACTTTCTTAGGTGAAAGCCACGAGAGCCACTTAGATGGCTAACTGTTTAGTCTACAGGGAGCTATATATCCTTTCAATGGGGCAGTGCCCAGCGCAAAAAGCTTTATCAATGCAAATCCTGGAGTGAATTGGTTTTAAACAGGCAAATCGATTTATAAAGCTGTATCGGTATAGATCACTGAGGTTATCAGTACATTACAAGTTACACTGTGATCAAACATTGCAGATTCTACGAACTGCATGACACGACATCGGAGCATTTTCTACTGCCCACCACTTATAGAAAAAGGAATTAAGCATTTATGACGGTATAAACCTGCACCTGGCCGATGTATATAATCTCTCCGCACAGATCCATTGCTTTTATCCGCTGCTTAAATCTGCCGTTGGTCACGATAAATAAATGTAATAATAATCATATGAAATTTTATTTATTAAAAAAAAGAACCCAAGAAACACTTGAATAAATGTGTGTGTTTACAAACGTAAAACAGTGGTGCATACTTAAAACTACAATGTAATTTCTGTTTGAAAGCAATGCAAACGGAAAACGCCAATAAACTGCCAAGTAGGCATTACATACAAAAATCTTACATGTAAAATTGTTCAAATTAAATTATCACGACACGTTAATAAGATATGGACAATTCTATGGTAAATACAAAAATATTACAACAACAGGCATTTTGTTAGCAAAAACATTTTCATTCATTCATTATATATTCGTTTTTATATATAAAATTCAATAAATATTACAAAAGAGTCCGGAAAAATAATATGAACTTTGAGCATACAATTGCTATACGAGGGCAGTTTGGTAATTTCAATGCAACACTGCTATTGTTAACGTTTATCTCGTTAATTCATAAGAAAATGGAAAAAAGTGATTAAACATTATCTTTTACGTAAAATACCATCACCGAATCCATATAAAGGCTCCATAAATACTATGGGGACTCTGCACCGCAAAATATATCTCAGACGAAGATTTTGAGTTAAAAGTTGAGATTTTTCGATATCGTGGCCGAAGAAAAAATATATCGATTTATTATGTTTTGTGCTCTTTAAATACATTGAATTTTCACTTCGTCAGAAAATTAATACCAAAATCAGAGATAAATAACGAAATGCCGCAAGAATGAGATGGATAAAAAATACAAATCTTCCATTTCGTCACATCACTGGCCTATTCAGTGCTCTGCACCATCAATTTATAATGTTAAAAAGTGCTCTTGGTCCTAGCAGCATAAGTGACGCCAAATGTTCAGGTCGCCCAAAAGAGGCAGTCATGCCCAAAAGAGTCAATGAAATCCACGAGTGATGGAGGATATGGTCATCTCAGCCGAGCGGGTACATAATACTTGTCATGAATATTTGGATATGAAAAAGGTGTCTGTGCGAAAGGTTTCACGATTGCTCACACTCGACTATAAGTGCGTGTGTGTAGTCACTGTAGCAAAAATCCGTTAATTGGGCTACGAACTGCTACCCCCATTTAGCATACTCTCCACATTTAGTCCTTTGGAACTACTTTCTGTTTCCGACTGTGAAGAAATGGCTGTGCGGTAGGCGACTGGGGTCATTCAAACAAACGCCTATTTTTAGGGTTTTTAAAATTCTGTGATAAATGTATTGAGCTTAAAAAATATCTTAAAAAAAGTCATGGAATCATCAAACTGTCCTCAGTATATTACTATCGTTCTTATATTGTTTAAATACTTGGAAGAAACGCAACACTAAGCTCCCTGAAGCTTATGGTGTCAATTTTTGGATTTAAAGGATATAACTTGATATTTTAGACATGTTTAAAAGTGTTCTACCAAGAATTCTTTTTTGAACCATAGTACCACATTTCTAGCAAAAATTTATGATCATTATACTGCATAAACTCCCATCTGAATGACATTAATTAACTCTTCATTATATGAGAACGTTTTTATTCAAAAGAACTTCCAAACAACTTAAAGCCCTAATATTATACTGCCTTCAGACAGCGGACGTGGAAAATATGGTATTATGATCTTGTTCCAAGATCTTATGTCTTTGCGTAGTTTCGATCCAAATCTTAACTGATGGACAGATGTACAGAAGTTTTCTATGTGGCTATTGCTTAATATTTATTTTAATTTTTATTACTGCAATTTAGTAAAATAAACAATAGATAAATTTGTACGCAACTATTATTTCATTCAACACTGTCTGTATTAGGCAAATTGTAAACCATAGAAATAAATATAAACAATACTCGTATTTGACGTTTAGTCTAGTATATAAACTATGTAACTGCCCACACCTTATTTAGCGCAAATTGGAAATAACAAATATTGCTCAACATTATTTGCTCAACAAATTTGAACAGAGCACAAGGCCATAGATCTCTAAGAGGGGGGAAAACTGAAAATATACACATAATGCATTTGTATAGGTATTCTTAAATTTTTTTTTAAATAAATATTAACAGCGTGGTTTGTAATTTTATTTGTTGGCGAAACGTAATTTTATTTATATGAAACGATTCAAATCATAATACTTAATTTTCTAACAACTGATTTTTATGTTAATGTCTAATTTTGAAGTTATTTAGTGTCTCTGTTAACGATCTTTATATGTGATTTATGAAATAATGGCACTGATAACCAGTTTTTGTTAATACAGTTTTTGACCTTGGCCTACAAGCTTTCCTTGTCTCATTTAGCTGTATACTTTAACTTTCAACCTTAATGAAAAAGTCCACTCCTACTTCAGTCCTTTATTACATGTTTTGGTTTCATTTGGCTTTCGTGTTCAAATAATATTTGTTTTTGCAAATCTCCTTTTAATTTGTGCCATTAATACGGATTTAATGAAAATCATGCGTAACATATTGCCATTCTATCTATATTATGTGTCCTTATAATGCATGCATGGGTCACATGAAATATTTGCAAACCAAAAAGGTTTCATAATATCGATAATAACACCGTTCAAGAAAATTAAAGTTTTTTTTTTTTGAAAAATAAGTCAAGGTTGCAATAATGGATTATGGTAGACACGCGTATACCTGTGTAGAGCGGCGCTTTGAAACTTTAAGTCTCAATTACATTTTAAGGGGATTAAATCTAGGCATTTTGTGATCCTAGGAAGCTCTTTTGACTATTTTTGCGAGTATAACTTTAGAAAGGTTGCATTGTTGGGGACATTCTGGGGCACTCTGAAGATTTCGGCTTCACATAGATGTCTTGTAACTCCAAATCAATTCATATTTAAAAAATCTATTACGTTTTAAAATAAATTTTAAACTTCCAGCTCGACCGAACACAAAATCTAATCAGCTCTTAAGTTAACAATCTTTCGTTCCACAGATTTTTTTTGAAATTGAACTAACAATAAGTAAATATTAAAGTCTTAATTCTAAAATGATTAATTATTTAGTCATCATTCTTACTCTTGTTCGTCTAAGAAAGACGAACTCTTTTAACAATTAAAGAAAGTATATAATGCCAATTTTTTTTCATTTGGTTACATTTTAAGAAATTTTAGCTACAAATATTTTTGGTCGTGGCAACACAGATTATACGTTTGCAAATAAATGCTTGATTGATTATTTCTTTCAAAACAAAGATGGAGAAATTAGTAGAATTATACTTTCTTGTTTTCTGCTGCTCAACAATAAATGTTAGTATATGTATTATTATATGTTTTGAATACATTTGAATAATAGACAGAAAATATATTTTCGGTACAATGAAGTTCAGAAATAAAAATTATTGGCAATTTGATAAAAATTATTGCCACCTCTGCTGCAAATAAAATGTGTTGGTGCTGATTTTCAATTTGATGTGGCTGAAAAAATCAATCTACTTTGGCTAAATTGTGTTCACACTATCAGCGTATCAGAATTATTTTTGATTGTACATAATAAACTTAATTTTGACACATATTGTCGCATACCCTTCGATATATGAAATGCGACGAAAAACGTTGCACTGTGCGGATAGTGGGACCTTAGCATAACAATAAATTTTTTCGGTGTTTTTATAAATAAAACATGTATAATTAATTAATAATATTTTTTCGGCCGTTTTATTTTATAGAGCTTTAGGTCTTTTTATAAAAAACAAATACATTCATTTTATTTAATATTTCGACGCCTCTTTGCGCGTCTATCTTCTTCAGGAAAAATTTTCATATATATTAACACAAATTTTCCTGTAGAAGACTTCTAAAGAAGCACCGAAATTTTGAATAAAATAATTTTTTTTTTTAGAAGCTCGACTATTAAACAAAAAAGAAATCATAGTAAATTAAATAAACTTTGTTTAAATTTCGAAACTGCATCAATATATGTTATTTTTTATAACTTACTCTAATACAACTTATTAACAGAAAGAAATATCTAGTAGCAATTTTCGCTTATAATGAAATCTTTTTTGCGTACAAAATGTATTTTTTAAATATGTTATTTATTGAAACTTTAACGATAAGTATATTAATAAATCTTAAGTTTTAGAATGTTGCGAGTTTGTCAGTTTGGATGATACTTAAATTTCTTAATCTCGCTTATTCCAATTGTCGTCATCGTCGTCACATTAAGTCGACATTAAAAAAATGTAAGTTCTGTGCTCAATGTGAGCAACAATTGAGTGTTAATGATGATCACTTGCCATTTTTTAAGCCTTAGCAATAGTAACAGTTTATAAATAATATATAATTGTTGTCGACATCGATCATACAGTTGCCGAAATATTGGTGTTGACTTCGTGTGACGTCGACAAAGACAAATAGAATAAGGGGGAATGTACATATGTCACATATTATGAAACCACAGTTTTAACCAATAGAACGTTCAGATCTTTATGCATGCGTACATTTTTCATATACCAGAGAGCAATATTAAGTGTAGGGAGTATTGGATTTTGTCGCCTATGAATTTTTTTCCATATTAGATGACGAGACGATGGCCCAAATTGAAACTCCATAGCATCTTATTGGTGTTAGTATCGATTTATATCACAGAAGCTTGCAATCCAGGTCTAGTGTTAAAGACCTCCCAATAATCCAATTTGATTCACTTTTAAGGCAAAAATTCGTAAGCTTTTTCACCTACTTATAATGAAATAAAAGAAATTCAAAATTGTTCAGCTAATCTCGTAAATCGCTAAAATTATTATGCACAATTATTAGACAAAGAGATAAAAAATAATATTGAAATATTGGATATGACTTACATATTGAAGATAATGTCAAATTTAATTTTGCTTACTTTTATTTATTGAAAGAAGCAAATATTTTCCGGCTACAACGATCTTCGACTATAACTAACTAATTTGCCCGGCTCCGCGGTGTTCATTATAACCGAACTCCACTGTGCATATGTTGGTTTATTCTAGCAAACCTCTTTTATATAAATATTTCAATACTATATTATTATGCATATAGAATTCATAATTTGATATTTAACTTTCCTCTTGATTTATCATACACCCTCCAAGTAAATCCAATCAGTACCTTTGAAATTTTGTATTTGTTGCACTAAATAGTTCAAAATATAATGTCCCATTGTACTAAAAAGTGACATACCGTAGAGTAGAAAATTAATCTCCTTGTAATTCTACCATTTTTAATTATATGTATCTGCATTATTAAAAATAACTTGATATTAAAATGCAAATATATTCATCCAATTTATATGTATTTTTACAATATATGCATGACTGTAATATTAATTTCTAACTTTTTCTTTAATTTTGTATATTTTATATTATTTACTTACATATTAATCGATACATACATACATACTAAACCATTTTTATAAAGAAAATTTGTATATAATAAAAAAATTTATTTTCTCTTTATAATTAGCTCGCGAGCAAGAATCCGAGTCCGATGGCTGGGAAGAACGCGAAGCTTCCAGGACACATTCCGTTAAATTTAATGAGGACATACCAATACATGATAAGGATACACCATTCATGCGTCAAAATACGCCACACCCCAAGGAATTGAGAGATAAAGCCAAGAAACTCTTGGCTAAAAATCGTACAGATGAAGCGCAAGGCTTGTCATCAAACTTGGACACATTAACAGAAGAGGTAAGTTCGAGGAAAAACATGTGTGTAATAGATTAAGGAGTTTAGCATTAAGCTAGTTTTCATATCTTGGAGAGAAACATTTGATAATGTGGGAATCAAGTAATCACAAATACCACGCGATTTCAATTCATGCGATTTAATAACACAAATTTAGTTGCAAGTAGCTTATTCACCATTTTTTAAACATTTCAAACTTTTTTTCGTTGAAAATATGTATATAATTCGACGTTAAATTTGACAGAACTACATCCTGCGATACGTAGAACACCAATTTATTTTTCTGAAAATCCCGATTTCTAATCACGTGATTTACAGAACAGATCCGAATGTATGTATTATTACCACGTTTATACGCACGTCTTGTTTGCAAATAGAACTATTTGCAAATAACTAATTCACTGTTTATACGGGAAATTGCATACAGAACTTATGTTATTATTAGTGATGCCATGTGACGAAAATATGATTGTTTGGTAAGTAAAACACAAAAAACGTTCATGAAGTGGCAACGTCTTACCTTTTATTTGCAAATAGTGTCGTTATTCACGACTTGTTAAGTGAGTTAATAAGTTACAATAAAAAAGTTATGCGGCAACATTCTTCTTTTTTATTTGCAAATAAGACGTGCGTATAAACGTAGTATATGTATATACATATAACTTATTGCAAGCTTAACGTTATATACATATATTTATTTATTGTACGTGAAAAGAAATTTCTATATTTGCAATAGAAAAAATTAAACTAATTCTGTACAAGGAAAAATAAACAATTTAAAAAATTTTAAATATTTTGTAGTCATAAAATATTTTTCGGTTTCCTTATAATGCATATGTAAGTATGTACATATGTACATATGTATGTCTAGTGTGCCAAAAATTCTCTGTTATTCCAGTTAAAATCCCAATAATATTTTCCTGTAGTGCGATTCAGTAACTTTATTTAAAGACTGTTGAGTTGGTTAAAAATTTTAACAGCAAAATTAAAGGTTTTGCTATTCAGTAACATTTTTAACCACATTCACTGGCGTTATCTTAACGGCAGTAATTTTTGTGTGGTTAACGAAACGATTCAAGTCAGCTGTTCAGTAGAAGCATGTACTCTTTTGCAAAGAGGGCAAGTTGTTATTTTGCAGCAAATACGTAAAATTATAAAAATATTTGGATATACAATGTCATTTATATTATTTTCTTATAGAATTTTACTTTTATTAATCATAATTAAAGTAATTCATGAAAATATATTATTACACACTGCTTGGTCGACACAAATTCTTTTGTTTTTTTTCTGTTCCTCTTTGTGTTTTTCTCTTATTGTAACAGAGATGCCACTTGATATCAAATTATAACAAAGATGTTAAAACGAAGTTAGTGAATCGCACAATGGTTAGTGCAAACCACACTAGTTGGTGTTATATTTAACCACTATTCAGTCTTTAAAAGTTACTGAATCGCAC
The DNA here is from genome assembly GCA_963681545.1 of Germaria angustata. NCBI lineage: Eukaryota > Metazoa > Arthropoda > Insecta > Diptera > Tachinidae > Germaria > Germaria angustata. The sequence continues at coordinate 57,871,696 of OY812998.1, read as the reverse complement.
TACTGGTATAAAAACAGTGTACATTTAACAATAAAAGCACATCTCCAAATATGGAAAGTTGAAAGCTTTATGCTATTTTGCTCAATATAATTATACTTTTACTCTACAAAATATTTAACATTTTCCATAATCATTCCATACTATTTTTTTCTGTAGAGGAATACACCAGTGGTGAGACAAGATTTAAACTCCACACCAGTGGAGAGTCTAGTAGCGTCTAAAACCGCTTTCCAAGCCGACCAGCAAATACATCAATCCAACCCACCACACTCACAAACTCAACATGTTCAATCCCAAACTCTGCTAGCAAAGACACAAGCCACACAACAACAGAACATTGCACCAACGGGTGGTGAGCATACACAACATCCACCACATGTTAATGTTAAGCCAGAAAATGTTAATATTATTACGGCTGCTAGCTCTGCTAATGACAATGATGATGATGACGACGACAATGATGACGAAGAAGATGATGATTATGTAAGCAAAAATAATATATGGATTTTTTTTAAATTGAATTAATATTAATTTGTTTTTTCAATTCAGGATCAATCTGAAAGACGTGTTGGCTTTCAAGTGGAGGGAGATGAAGATGATTTTCGCAATAGACCACCGAAATTGCACAGACGGTAAGTGCATATAGTCATTATATTTGAGCATCATAATTATCCTGTTTTTTTTTAATTTCTTTGTAAACCTTAGTGATACTCCTCATCATTTGAAAAACAAACGTGTGCAACACAACATTCACAGCAAGAAAGATAATGAAATTTTGGCAAATGCCTTGCAACAGGAGACAAAAAAGCTCCAGCAGCTGCCATCTGTTCAATCACCAATTGCTGAAAATCCCTCAGCTGAACAAAGTGAGCAGGAGACAGATAACAGTAATAGTATTGCTAAATCGCAACATCCTTTCGAGGCTCCCCTATCGCCCATACAATCACCACCAGTGATGGTAACATCTGTCGCACTGCCAACAAATAGAGACAGTCATCCTCTTGCCATTGTAACTGATGGTGAGTAGCAAATGAACTTCACTTCATAAAACTATTAAACACTTGCTTGGTGATGGGTTTTATTCAATAACACACTACTTTACTACTTACTTATATGTATGTCCATGTCTATGCATACGTCTGTTGAAACATGACTTCACACTGATACACACGCACGCATACACACACACACCTACGGTTGTAGTTGATCTGTGAACAAGAAACCAGTGTAAGACCAACAAATGAAGGATACGTACAATATTTTCTTTTATTTTCTTTAATTATTAATTTAACAATCTATAATTGTATCCTTTTTTATATCTTTTATTATTTATTTTCTTATTTCTCATACATACTTATGTATAGTATAATATTTTTTTCTTTTTATTATTTGCTTACTTACTTTTTTTATTTTGAATAAATTAAATATGATTTTGTTTTTAATATGATCTTTTAAGTTTCTTTTTATTTGTTTGATTAAAGGTGGTTATAGACGATATATTTTTTACAACTGACTTGTAAAATTTCACTCTTCAAAATGTGTACATGTCGTGTTTGAAAACTTTGCGTCTGTAAAAATCAGATTCGATGTCAGAAGACAAAATTTCCAATTAGAGCATCCGACATCTGTTGCTTGGCACAACAGAAATTTTTGTTTTTGGAAAAAAAAAACATAAAAGGAGAATGTTAAAAAGCAGAAGATGGTTTAATGAGTTTGTTGTGTTTAATAAAAAATAAGTAATTAAATTATTTATTGTAAACATGAACTAAATATTGTGCATAAAATCTGCAGTTGTGAATACTCATGAAGTCAAACAACAATTTCGACAAACATGCAGAATTACACATGAGTCACAAAGTGAATAAGTCAGATGTACAAAAAATTTCGCCTATAACCGTCTTAAATAACTTTTTTAATGGTGGCGGCTTATATGTATTATTTTAATATATTTGTATTGTATTGAAGCAGAACTGAATTTTAAATTTACAATTTTTAGTAGTTATTTAACATTTCTTACTTTTCTATATGATTTTGAAAAAACTTACGGACTTTCTTTCGTGCAAATTATTTAAAATGGTATTGTTGCATTTAGAATTATGTCAAGTGCAATTGAAGCAAGAAAGAGAAGTTTTCTAAAAGCTCGATTTTATCGCAGATGTAGTGAAACACAAAAGAAATGCTGAAAAAGGCTTTACCCGGTTAAACATATTTTTGTTGTCATAATATTCGTGTTGATTATAATTCTGACCAAAAAACCCACTTTGAACAAAGAGCCAATCGAACAGATTACAAAACCGAAGCAACTATGGGTTCATTTAAAACCCAAATTTAAAATCTTCAGCGTTTTTTATATTATCTATTTATACTTTTAGCCCAATCGTGTTTTTGGTTCTATTTCCATATTTACATACATATATGACAGTTTAATTTCGAAATTCTTTTTTTTAACAATATATTAAATTCAAATTAACTCACAAATGTACTATATCTCTAGCCCTTAAAGTGCTTGCTAAACGATGTCTAACTTAAGACTGCAATAACCCTTCTTTATAAATTACTCCTAGATGATATAAATTCAATCATGGACTTCGCTCGGATTTTAAATGCAATTTAAAGTAAACCAAATTTGTTTATGATTTCAATAAAATGGTTTTGGGTGAAATTTTCCTTTGAATTTACAAAACCTGAATGTTAATTAAAAAGACCAAAGTTGAGTCCTTTCACTGCAGGTGTCAATAGCGAATGAGCAAACAAATAACAAAATTTCCTAGGCAACAGATTGATTGGAAAACCGAAATTATTTCGAAATATGACGTTTGTCTGAAATTCTAGTGAGGGCAACATAATAAAACTGTCAGTATATAGTGTTCTTCACAATTATAGCATCACCTTTAATAATTGAGCTTCTAAATAGTAAAAATATGTACACACCATGAGATTCACTTTTTTATCGCAATCGATAATTTATATGATCGGAAGTTGAAGGCTTTGTTAGCGGAACGGTACTGCAAGCGTGCCGTAACGTTAGAACATTTGTGCAGTTACAGAACATTTAAAAAAGTTTCCTATGTTTTTGACATACACAAAGGACTACGAAAGAGTGTTCATTCGATTTTTTATATTAAAAAAGTTTAGTTTCTTTGTAATTAGAAAATCTTAAAAAAACGCAATTTTAAATGGAGTAAACGATTTGTTTGCCGACATAAAATGTTTTAAACTTACGTTAACTGTATGAGGAAACTGCAACAAAACGAAAGCGCAGCTTTAGAAGGGACCACACATATTTTTTATACGCAATAGTGAAAATATTTTGATTGTATCAAATTATTATTAGTGTGGTATTTTTTAATATAAAATAGTATAAAAAATCACGATCGCATAAATTTTTATTTGCTTGTAGCCTGCAGTATCCTCTATGATAGAATTTATATTTCGAAGAGGCTGCAACCTTAGTATTAAAAATTTCCTCGAGCTCTACCTGTTACCTTCAAACAGTTTTGTAATTAAAATTTGAACAAGACGAATTGAATACTAGGTGGCCTTATTACTAATACAATAACAAAAAACAACACGCAGTTCGCCCTGCCGCAACTGTCAAAAAAAAACATATGACGGTGTGTCATGAGGGATAATATGTTTCCAGCATTTATAATGCTTGAAGACACAAAATGATTGGTACAAATGCGAGCGGACGGTGTAAGACCAGCATCGCAAATTTCGCTCCACTTTCTCCGATCTTCTTTGTCTCTAGGATCGCGAAACAATGTTCCACGCCTCTTTTGTGTATTTAATTTTACACACTGCACACACACGCATGTTATTTGTAATAAAACATATTTTCTATTTCTCTTTTCTTGTGTAATTCTTAATTGAACATGAAACCAATATGAAAAAATAAACAAGTTTTGACACTTGTGGCTTGAAAGTTACGATTTTCATTAAAACAGCTGATGATCACTTGCGCTAATGAAGTCAGCTGTTATCAATTCACCTTGCACTTATTGTTTGTTCAATTTATGTTGAAGATAAAAAAGCAATATTAAAAAATTAATCCCTGATAATTGATTTTACAAAAATTATTTATGGTGGCCCTATAATTATTAACGCCACTTTGTGTGTATTTGCATGTGCTGTAGTTGAAATCGTATTTTCTTTAATATCATTATTTTTCATTTTGTGTGTATGAGCGATTGGAAAATGTACATGAAATTTCATTCAGTGGTTTCAGCAACAAAACCCAACAACAACATAAACAATGAATAACAACAAGTGCTATAATCTGGCCTCTTTTTATTGCATTGTAATCAAACAAACATCATTTCTATACATTGTATTTGTAGAGACAGACGTGGACAGCAAAATTCCCTTAAGAATTTTGCAACGAAAAAGAAAAAAATAATGGAAAAATTCTTGTTTTGTATCTCGCACTTTCCACTCTAGACTTAAGCTTTTCATAAAATATTGATTTCGATTGAACTGGCATACAAACTTGCACAAGAAAAGAAAAAGTTTTTCTTTTTCGTGAACAAATGAATAAATAAACACGGCAAACGGTGATGAATGTAATAATAATGATGACGATAATGATTGTTTGATTAAGGCGTTAATGATGATTATTGATTATGATGCGCTTAAATGTTTCGATTCACTTGTGTAACAAGCAGAAACTGTTCGGTTGTACGAGGTGTGTTCAAAAAAAGGGGGCTTTTAATTTTACCAAGAAAAAAATTATTCACTTGTACCAATCGCGGTACACTTCTGGTAAGCACCTTCATTCAGCTCTTTCAGCCATATAGTCTGGGCTTTCATTTCAAACTCATATATATTGGCGAATGATTCTTCACCAGTTAGAAGCCTTTTAATCAAGCCAAAATCATCAATGATAACATTCAACAGCTCCTGAGCGATGCTCAAACGACGGTTCTTTCGTCAGAAACAGGCACATGCCTCATAACCAAAATATTCTTATGACTCATCGATTCCCCAGTACCATTTTCTACACTTTTCAGTATTTTCATCAGTTGTTGGGATGCCCAGGACAGTGAAGGAGCAGGTGTTCCATAGTTTTCTCCTCCTCTTTCTCCAGTCAACTTCTGTAAAAATCATTGAAGGGAAGATTCAAGTGATCTATCATTGTCATACTTTTGGCAGATGGATTTCGCGACCACACAAGTAGATTCCAACCATTATCTGGTCTGAAACTTGCCGTATAATTTCCGCTGTATAAGTGACTTACGAGACTTCCACTAGTCCTGCATGCGGGGCCCTCTTTCTGAATAGCTCGTTCGCGGTAATGTTACCGACGTGCGCGTCTTGGCACCCAGAAAATCTCTATTTCAGTATGACATACTATATCATCTAAATATGTACATATGTATGTCCAGCATTCCCGTACCAACCCGTATGTCATGCAAAGAGCTTTAACTGCAAAGTTATTGTCGATACAAATGCGATTATTTTATCAAAATATTTGTATTAACTTGGCCAGTTGGCTGCCCTCTCAAGCATTGTCTCAGCCTAAAGTATACTGCATTGACGTACACTTCTAGTACTTTCTCCTGGCCATAAATGTCGATTATTGAAAGAAAAGTTGTCTGCCGCAGTGAGGTTGCGAAGTATTCTATATTGTTAGGCATGCTTGTAGTATAGCCCAGTATTCACTCATGTCCTGATCTCAGTAACTTCACACGCTCCAGTGGTATCCATACCAATGCCGTGTTCATTGCTATCTGCTTGATCATAAGATTGGATAGTATTTGATCGTGTGGTTCACCCCTTATCATCAAAGCCGATATGCGCAAGATGTTTGCTATAATCCCAGAATATGTGAATATTCCCAGATCAGTTCACCACTTGTGCTGACTATTAACATACATACTTCCTTAGTCAGAGTAGATTCGCCTTATGCCACTGTTAAAATTTTAAGTGTTTTGGAGCATTTAATTCCATTTTACTAATAATTTTATGTATGTAAATTCATTGTAACCGTTGACTGTCTGCTACTACGCATATCTACGGAACGTGTACCACTTTCTGCAAACTGTGAAGGGCCCGGCAGCACTTAGCTGTGCTTCCCATAAGCAGAAAATACTTATTTCATACATCGTCATAAAAATGACAATGTATTATAATGCATATATTATCCGCAAGGGCGGAGTTCATATGTATGCTCATGTTGAGTATAATTGTTTGTGCTGGTGTTTGCCTACTATGATTATTTTAAGCCTACTATGATATTTTGTAATAATCATTACAGAATTCTCATATTGTATTAGATTCGTTTGGCATAAAAACATATTGGACTGGGTGTTTTCAAACTGTTTAGAAGTTCACAGACGATTTGGTTCAGTGTCTAATGAAATGTCGTCATATGAACAGCTTAAGCCACAACTAGCAATAAAAAAACAAAAAATAATATCTATAAAACTTTTAAAGGGAATAAAGGGAATTTAGTCTTTAAAATTAATGTAAACTTCTTAGGAAAGATCAGGAATGTTTATTTGTTTTGTTAGCAAAGAAACTATCATAAGATAAAAGTGAAAGAACATCGATCATGTTTCCCACAAAATTTAAAAACCTGCCTTACTTTTTGAACATACCTCGCATAAGTACGGTCGTCTGTTTTTGTTTGACTTCATACAGGTTTTTGCTTTGCTCTCGTATTAATACTCGTATGCGTTTGCATGTTTGTGCACACATTCATGCAGACTTTTGTTTGTTGGTTTCATAAATATTTCGCCATGTATTAATGTTGGAGTATATACATATGTAAGTATGTATATATGTATGTAAAAATGTTTTTATATATGTATGTACATACTTGTATTTGTATTTATTATACATTAATATGTACTTATGTGGTTACTTATGTATGTATTATTTTCCAAGCGTATACCGCGGCATGCCGGTGTGTGGAAATTGATTTTTTTATTTAGAGCATTTCTAATGACGGCAGAATAAGAAGAGAGTAGAAATGAGTTACATAGAGCGAGTGAATGAGATTGAAATCAATCAATAAGTGCAGTTCACAGTTACATACATAAGTACATACATACATATGTATGTACATATGTATTTATTTCACATTTTTCCACTTTTCCAACCGTTTCATGTTGTATTAGTTTTTTGTTTTATTTTTCTTTTATTTATTATCATCAATCTGCCGTTCTAATGTGTAACAAGCTGCTATTTGCTGTGTCTTCTGTTTATTTTTTCGTATGTATTTGTTTTAGTTTAGATTTTGTATGTTTCATGTTCATATCAATCACAACACACACATATGAAATATAATTAAATTAAATGTACCCTATACATATGTATGTATTAGTACAAAGAGTGGCGGCATTGGCTGGATACTCTTGAAAAATGTAAGTAACTACTGGGAGTTTGATATGTTTTGTTTGGTGAGTTCTCGATCCTTTGGAGGGTCTCCTTCGGGCATAATATAGTGAAATTTATGTAAAAAAATAACCAGAGTCCTCAAAAATTCAGATTTTCTACGTAAGTACGTACATATGTACGTGTGTAATTAATTCTCTTTTAATTTAATATTAATTGTCGTCTTGGGTAATTACAAATTAATGCAAATTAAAATTAAATGGAGAATGTAGATTCTTTAAAGTAGGTACTCCCTGCTTTTTTAGTTCTGTTACCTGCCCGCAATGCCTTTTCAATAGTATCGCCAAATGTATGTACATATGTATGTAAGTGTGACTGCATTTAATGCATTACACACATTTTTTCATTTTGTGGTACCTGCTTTAAATTGTGAATAAAATCCAGATTTGTTGATAGATTTTCATGATTTATAGCTTGTTTTATTTCTGGGATATGGGGCTTTAAGAAAAAATGAATGTAATGTGTTTCTGATTTTTTATTGCATTTTTACAACAAAAAAATTAACGAATTTCCCATGAATTTTTTTTTGGTTATTAAATTCTGAATAACTCCGAAACAATAAAAGATAGGAAAAAATGGGTATTAACTTATTTAACAGAATTTTGTAGTGCATCTTTTGGTCTATTATACATACATAAGTATATTAAAATCGAAATAGCAGTTCTCGAGTTATAGGGAAGTACTATATTAGTGTGTCCGACTAATTTAGGTTGCAAAATTAGCCACGCCCTGAAAGCAGATTTGGGTTTAGCGTATCAAAATCCATATAGTCCGCATACTTTTATGTAAACAACAGCTAAAAAATTATTTTTGTTGTACAGTGTCATTAAAGCAAAAAAAAAAAAAAAAAAAAATATTCCTTAGCTGGAAATAAGAAACGCATTGGACTAACTTTTTTGTTTTTTGGTCCGTTGTGATATTTCTCTTGTGTGAAAATTTGAGGGACAGCGTTTAAACGAGATCACCTTTTAATGCATTTGTGCAATGATTTTCTAAATTATGTGATATTAGGAAGGCTTTACGCCACCACTAAAAAATAAAACAGTAGTCTATTATGTCATTTTTGCGGATTTCGCATTACAAAGTCAACACTTGAGAACTGACAACAGCCTTACACCTTTCAACTCAGATTAATAGCTTGTCTTTGGTAGTCACTCCACTGCCATTGGCAATGAAACGAACCATCGCAGTGACGTGTTGCCGACAAGGACCGCGTTCGCACGCCATGTACGAGAAGATAAATTTTTAAAATGCGGACTTGTTTACTTGGGATAATCAATGTGTTGCATTAAAGTTCATTTCAGCAATTGTTGCCTGCCATTCCTGTGATTTTCAATTTATTTTTATGAGAGTGTGCCATTAATGCATTTGATGTTGTTGTTTTTTTTAATACAAGCGTGCATGTACAACGGATGAATTTTAAAATAGACATGTACATACATACATACATATATACATAGATACATATCGTCATCTAAAATCTAAACGGCCGCATGTAACAAACAATGAAATATAACATTTTTGATTGATTATAATTTAATTAAACAAAATACGTGTATATCTACAAAACGTGTATATAATCAAAATACGTGTATATCTACCTAATACTGTCACATGAAATGTGAAAATTAAATAAAGTGAATAAAAGGAAAACCACGCATGGGCAAAGCAAAAGGCAATATTTGTGACAAAGCATCAAAACAACTTAAAAATGTATGTACAATCAAAATTGTATGCGAAAAGCGTATTGCGATATAGCTCTCTGTTAAAAAAAGAATTATAACAATTATAAGGAAATATCTAAAAGTTTCCGGCTTCTTGATTTCAGAAAATAAGAAAACGATTCCAAAAGGCCTTAAGTACATTACGAAAACGCGACTCGTTGAGTTGTGCAATGAAATAAATACAAAATTAAAGTCAATTGATAAAAGTATCATTTAATGAAAAATAATAAGTTAATTAAGCCAAATGAGTGCAAACACCTGAAACTTATTAAAAATGTACATATGTACATGCTAATAAATGCATAGAAATGTACATACATATGTACATGACGATTCTCAGTAGGGAATACCTGAATTATTAAGGAATAAAATTACAAACCTTTTGCTTTAAAATCAACTTTACATTGTTGAATATTTATTTAGCAAATTACTAATAACAAAGGGTTCGAGAATCCTTTTGGTCTTCTTGGTGGTTAGGAAAAGAACCCATAAAAAATTTTAAAATATTAATTTAACCACAAAGTTCCTTAAATTAATTCGTTAAATTCTTTTAGAATAATACACTAAAAATAATTCTCTATAGTAATTCACAATTATAAAATTGAAGACAGGGACGGAAATGTTTACATAACAAATAATCATAATAAGAATATTGATAAATACAAAGTTCCGTAATTAAAAATTTTAAATAAAATTTTAAAATAAAATTCCATAATTGAAAGGTTAAATATTAAAAAAATGTTTTTGCAGTGAAATTTAATAAAAAAAAATTAAAAAACGAATGTTTTATATCTTTTGTGTTATTAAAATCAAAGCCGGGTTGGCTTTTTAAGGTTGATTCTAAAATACCGCTATTACGAATTAAACAAGCAGTCTTAAATCTATACAGTTTTGTGCTTTTCCTTAAAAAAATAAATATTAAAATAAAAAGTATACTTACGCCCTTTTAAATTCTTGGTGACGATATGTATATTATTATCAGTATGTGTGTATATGGTTTGTTTGCACTACACTAACTCTAATATAGAGTCGTGTGACTCAGGTTTAGTACTTTAAAAATGTGCGCTCCATTAATTTTCTAATACACTAATACATATGAGTTTTTCAACTAAATTGGCTTGTGCATTTCGGATTTGGCTTGCTTATGCCATTATCAAGCTTTTCAGTAATTGCGCTTAAATTTTTGTTAAATTTTTTAAAAGTTAACATTTAAAATAATTAACATGGCCAAGTTTTATAATTAATAAATTTTCCTTATAAATTGTTATGTGTTTTTCTATTATGCATTAAAAATAAAAGTTGTTCTCCAGATCTAAGATTAACCAATATTACCAAAATATTGCTTCCTGTTACTTATCTGTTTGTAAAACAGTGATTCCCAAATTATCAATTTTCATGGCATGCTTGGTTAGGACACATGCTGCCGCAATGTCGACATCTTGGTAATTACAATAAGGAACATTCGGTTGTTGATTTGTGTATATTTCCACAAACAGAATCAAATTTGATGCCAAGATTCCTCTGCTTTTAAAAACTACACATGACAATATGTTTAATCAAGTATGAAAAAAAAAACAATTGCTCAATTCACAATCTATCCTTGTATCCTATATCATTTGTTGAAGTACACCAGAACAGCTACTTACAAGAACATCACTCTTACTTTACATTGATAAACGTAAAAAAATAATAAAAAATACAAACAAAAACTAAACAAAAAATAGTTCTCTCATGAAATATATTTTAAATAAAATTTTAATTTTTTTTTCGTAACTGATCTACTTAATATTGAAATTTATTATTTTGGAATATTCTCCTCAACCAATTGTTTAAACAATTAGAGTTTTACAAAATGTATTGTTTGTTGTGGCTTGGAGTGTTCGTATGGGCAGAATATCCCAAAATAATAAATTTCAATATTAAGTATTTAAAATAAAGATTTTATTTTCAATTTTGCCTGATAAATACAATCATTAACACCCAACGGGCGTTTAATTGTATACATGTTGCAAGAAGAATAAAATAGACTTATGTTGAGTATAATTGCTTGATGTGTTGTTTGTATAAAAGCATTCTAAGCACATTGTAACTATGCATTTTGTAACAATAATATACAGTGGAGAATTCTCATATTATATTTGATTTGTTTGGCATGAAGATGTGAGTTCGAATATTTTTAAACTGCTTAAAGGTCACACACGATTTGGTTTGGCGACCAATGAAATGTCGGCATATGAAAGCTATAGCCATAACAAACAATACATTTTTATAAATTATAGATCATTACACGCAAACTCTGTTTCTGAAGGCAACGTGAAAAAGATTTCAAGGAGTTTAATTATCCAAATAAATTAATAATTTTTCACCATATTTTCGTATATTGATGGTTATGCGCAATCCATAATCGAATTTTATTCTTTATTTACTTTTGGTTGTTAAATTAACCTTTTGTTTGGAGAAAAACTAAAGTATAATGAAATTCAATAGCGGTCTTTTTTAATAGAAAGTTGAAATAATTTTTCAGTATACAAATAACCAACAATCAGTTTAACTTTGTTTTTTGCCGACTCTAATAGCAATAATTGTAATAGTGTGTATTTGGGAATCCCTGATCTAAAACCATTTCAAAAGAAAAAGTCGTTGCTTTTTATGGCTGTGGCACTCTCTTGTAGAATGGGAAATAATAGTTTTCCTTACTAAATTTAATTTTCTGTCATTGACTTGAATGAGCATAGGCACATACGCATCTTCGTCTGTCCCTTAGTCACTCCATTATGTGTGCTTAGGTTGTTGGCTTGGAAGCGATAAAAAGTAAAGATGTATAGGAATACACTTGCATATGAGAATAATGCGTGTATGTCAGATGAATCTGTGTGACTAAAGATATATCCCTTTCTGTCTCTGACTGGGAATAATATTTAATTTTAGATACACATACTCAATATTATTGGTTGAATTTTGCTTTTTCCACACTACCAAAAATTAATTAATACTATAAATGAAACTTCCTTTCACTCTGCTAGTTTCTGATATTAAAATATATATTGACTGAGTAAAAAATGTTGAGCCTTTAAGAGACAGGAGCTAAAATCCTGGCAAGGTCACCCAAAGATTTTGAAAATATTCACTACAATACATTTATCCAATTGTAGGACTAAACAATAGTGTAGATTTGCCATATGGATCTATTGGCTTCAGTAGCTTCCCAAATAAATTCAATATTAATACTAATGGCCTTATATTTAGGATGTTTCTAACCTTGTGTAATAATACATATAAGGCTTAAAATACCTGGTGATATCAAACATGTATCCCATTGCATATGCTGATTTTAGGGTAGTACAGAGATTTTCCAAACTTTTTTGTTTCGTATATTTCTTCACTCCATCTTTACAAGGTTTTTGCTCGCATTTGAACTTCCAATAATTTATATCCAATGTTCTATTAATATAGTTCGTGCTGATTTTGCCCTTTTTATAGGCAAATTTAACACGTTGAGTGGGTTGTGAGATTTTTTTTATATCAAAAATGCTAGTAAAGATATCTACATCTATACATTTCTTTTAACGTATGATTATCCTCTTCCCTGCGACGAGTATCAATGAACTTTTTATATTTTAACCAATTTATGCGTGTACCTGTCATCACTAAATCAACAGTTGAATATACAATATCTTGGCTGTCGCTCAATTATATTGAACATGCAAAAATTCAAACCATATGCATAAACATTTTTTAAGCTGAGTTAAAGTTTTTTTAAACTTACTTTCTAGAAAAGGCTAAAATATGTTAATAAACGTTTTATGACTTCAATCAGCAGCGAAAAGAAAAATTATATAAATAAATAAAAACAATAAACTTAAAGGAAGTAACAGGAACGAAGAGTATTAAATTTGTGTGAATACAAAAATTAAAAGAAAATATTATAACAGGACTTACTTTCTGTATTTTAATGTCAATTATGATTGTCGACAACGACTGAAATATAATGAGAATTGCCTTGATTACAATGAAATTATAAATTGTGTATCATTTGGCATTTTAAACTTATCAAACCAAAATGGCCAAACGACGTTATTCCCAAAAATAATCTTTAGTTGCATAAACCATTGTTAATGCATCCCACTACTCCAACAAAAACAAATTGAACTATAGTTTTTATTACATAAAATTTTTTAGAAAAGATCACAAATGAAAATCATGTCGTTTTTTACAATACAGATTCAATGAATTTAACTAGGGACAGATGAACAGAAATTGTATGCATATAGATTTATAAAATTAATTTAGATATTATTTCACAACGATAATAATTATTTTGGCTCTTTCAATGAACGAGATTATAATTGCTTCAGTAAGAAGAATGTCAAATTTTATCAGATGACTTTGTATTAGCGGCTTGTGGCATTTTTAACATCTAAGAAAATGTGTAACAAACAGAACGACTAAGTCAGTATGACATGATTTATTTTGTGATGGGATAAAATAAGCAAAAGTAAGAGCAAGTCATAATAAATGTTTTTCACTTCACGCATACATTTAAAAAAGTACTAAATTGGTAGTAATATAATAAAATTTAGTGAATAAATGATGTGCTGCAGCTGTTTTTAAAAATTTATCACGTTTAATGACAATTTATTTTTTTTACCAAACTTATTTTTTTTGTTGCAATTTATTAGTCTGTTGACCCATATTTACGAGTGCTTATGTGCGCGCATTTGGCTGCTTTCTAGATGTTGTGAGGGCTTAAGGTGTTAATCCATTTTATTGCTTAAGTGAACGAAACACGTAGGGTTGAAGTAGTGGTTGGAATTCAAAGCTTAAAAGACGGCAGCAGATTTATACAGTTGCAAAAAAATAATGCAATTTTTTCCCTTATTTCTTCTGTGGGAATATTTGCAATCCACTTTCATCATTACTGCCGTTTAAAAGCACACAAATTTTTTCGAAAGCCAAAACAGTCAATGTTTCTCTTTAGTGATCATTGGTTTTTTGTAATAAAAAACTTAATAAATAATTACACAACTTTTAGTCTTTATTTCACCCGTCAGATTATAAATTTTGTAAAAATGAGTAGCATCGTTAGAAAATATAAATTATATATACAATTTAACTGACTAGAGCAATGGCCACATTTTGTGCCTTTACATACCTGATCATATTTATTTAAGGACATCATCTCCCTCTATTTAATCGAACAATAAATAGAAATGGAATATGAGAATATATGAGAAAGTTATATAATATAGTTAGAAAAAAGTCGCTACAAAAACTTTCTAACTTTTCTTGTTCTACATATGTACATACATTTTCACTTTTCATTTGATGCCTACGTATTGTTGTTTATTTTAATTTCGGGCTAATCATAGTGAGTGCTCTCACTTTACTTTACGTATTTTTTTACGTATTTTTTAATTAGTTTTAGGTGAAATTACTTTTACGTAACGTAATCAACTGATTCGTTTTTCTTACCAAACCTGTATGTTAGTAGGCATTCTTTCTTAAATACTACTTTGCGCTACTGGTGTACCTGATCAAATTTGAAAAAAACCTTTCATGCCGAATTTTTCATTGTTCTTGTTCTTAAAATCTTTAAAACATTATCAATGTGATATAAAAAAAATATCGTTTTATACAATGATTTCATTGGTTATGATAATATTACATGTATAGATTATTGGAATTGTCTTTGAATAAATTTGTGAAAATTTCATACAAGCTGGTTGGTGCAATTTGTAAACTTTTTATTGAATTACGTTTATATGTTCTAGTTTTTTCCACCATTTTGTTTGAATTAAACAATTTAATTTATTTTTAAGCTTAAAGTCTCTCTTTTTTTAAGTTTTATTCATCGATAATTTGGTACTCTTGGGAATTTAAAATTAACCATTAACTTTTAACATTTATACGTGTATAAAATTAACAATTGTCCTGAAGATGGTACTCGTCGAAGAGTTCCGAATAAGAATAAATTAAATTGTTTAATTTATATTGAAATATCAAATTTTCAAAAAACAAATACCCATACCTACATATGTATTTGTATAGATACAAATTTCGATTTACATACAGAAAGGGAGAAATGTAATATAGCAAACGGCTTTACATAGAATATGATTAAATGAAAAATTGTGTTCTTTTACATCCGAACTTATGCGGTTCAAAATTTTAGTTTATATGTACATAAGTGGTCCAGTTTCAAGATAACAGATCTTTTATACAAAAGCCAGATGTAAAAATAAATTTATCGCAAAAGGTTAATAGATTTGGCTCTGTTAAAGCTTTAATTTAATAGTTCTAATTAACTAATAAAATTAAATGATGACCGCAACGTTTACGTAGTTGCAACATTTACGTTTGTAGATGTAACGGGCAGTTAAATTATTTTTACGTTTATATTTTGATTGCTTAGTATTTTTTAGTGCCATTAAATAAAATATTTTAATATGTAATTCAAACATTTCTACTCCCAATTGTTGCTATTTGATATTTATTTTTCAAATACAAACAATGCGCAAGTAAATTACTTTATTTTAATAATTTGAGATACAAGTGCTTGACTTCGAATATCATTTATCAGTTGAATAAATATATACATAGAGCTTTTTTCAAAGGTTGGGGACTTTAAAATTAAATAAATAATTACGCAGTGGATATGGGATGTGGGATAAATTCCGACTCTAATGATGATGCAAATACAAGAAAACAAAACCTCATATTGAAACGAAAACTTCTGAGATAGAAATTCAACATATTTAAATATGTGTTAGAAACAATAACACCTAATTTTAAAAGCAGGATAATTTCATCATACATTTTTAAAGCAACGAAGTTTGCAGCATCGTTAAGTTTTTTGGCACAAGGGTCATACCAACTAGTTGTGGAAAACGATGCCAACTTGGGACTATCGCTGCCAATTTTTTTCTAAGATTTTGGCGGAAACACTGAATGCCTTGGAAAGGCCAATTTGTCCTCAATGGATTAAATTTGAAATGATGGATAGTGAAAAAATTACCTTAAATTTTATTTTTATTGCACTATTTACGCTCATTATTTCCTTATCGGCGGGCCAAGAGAATTTAATACTTTTGCAATTTCTTCACATTGTTCTTTAAAAGTAGTTGGAAGAGTGACTTTACGAAATGCCACTGCAAGACAGGTATTCTTCTGCAACTCTTCCACTCATTTCTCAAACTGGGTCGCAGTTGTTATTTTAATTTTTTTTTCGTTTTTCCATTTTAAATTACTGTATGGGTGCTTCAAATAAGTTCAAGTCGTTAGCAAAAATGGCGACGGCAAATTCTAAGTCGTTTCAATACATTATCACCGTAAAATTTTCTATGTTGACAGTCATCGATAATTTTCGATAACGACAACTGAAATAACAATTTGAAGTAAACGAGGCAAAGCAATATCGTTTTGTTTTCATGTTGACAGCTGGCATAAATATGATTGAAAGAACTTAAATTTCCAATACAACGCAACACTAGTACATATTTTAAAAATTTGAAATAATTTTTATTTATATGTATATGGAACTGATTAAAAAATTTATCATAAAATAATTATTCAAAGTAAAAAGGAACATGTAAACGTTCTGAGCGATATATGAATATGTTTGTATGTATTTGCTTCCCACTCCTATATACATTTTACGTACATATGTGTAAAAAATATATAAAAGAGTATAAAATATTAAAAAAAAAATTAGAAAACGAGTTCATTGCTCTAAGGAACATATTAAAATACTCTTCACAAACATCAATATTTTTAAGAAAACAATGACAATATGCTTAAAAAATATTAGAGAAAAGGTTAGCGACAGTTTGAAATCGTAACTGTATCAACTATATTTTTTCTTTGCGTGCATGCTGGTAGCAGAGAAATAATTAAATTAGACGTTTGAATTCTTTTCCTTCCAAATATGAGTTTTCTGAATACAAAATCGGTGACCGAGAAAAATAAAAAAACTTTAGGCCATCTTTTTTGCCGAAAATTAAATTGCAAATTCACTAATACAAACAACTGCCATTTACGTGACCACTTTTAAAGGACTTAAATCAAGTAAGAGTAAATAATATTAAATGAAAGGAAAGCGAAAATATTTTTGTTTTGTGCTTCACACAACATCACGTACATTTTGGCGACAATACGTTTTAATATGTACAGTGGCTGACATAGGTGTTAGAAATTTTTCAAATTTTCTGGCAAACCTCAGCTTATATTTTACGTTCAAATCTAAATACTTTTAAAACGATTTCCTTTGAGCGTCCGCCAGTAACACCAGATGCAATGTTGTGAAAGCCGGTAATTAAAATCTAATTCAAGGCATTACAAACAAATTAAAATTCGTTATTCTATTTTACGGAATCAGAACAAAGCCTGCGGACTGTAGCATTAAACCAACTTGTTTCTATGAAACACTTGCAGGTTGTTCACAAAGTTTAGGAGCACATTACTCTAAGCTTGACAAGTGTGTCTTTAATAACCGTTATGCCAAGTTCATAACAACTTTTGTTCTTCTCGAAATTACATACACATAGAAGTATATGCATATTGTCTTTATTGTTCATTTTTAAAATAAGAATTTTTCTATGACACGACTAAATGTAAAAGTTTGTACTTGGCACTGTACGTGGGTCTGTTGTTTGTGCGAGACGTTGTTAAAGCAAACAAAATTTATTTATTAAACCCCTGTACCTGCTTAATATGCTATTGTTTTTTTTTTGTTGCTCCTCCTGCAGTAAATGTGCTGGAGGGAATAAAATTTAAATGAATGATATTGTTTATTGGGAATTTAATGGCTGATGAAGTAAGAGACATAAAGTTAAGGTAAAATCCCTGAATGGGGAAATATACATATACACAATTTTTTTAAAGTCCTGTATTACAATGGCTTGATCAGGAATATAATCTTCTGATTTTTATTAACTTCCTTTTCAAAAGGGGGGTTAGTTACAAAATGCATATTTTTATTCCCACTATGTATATTATTACCACTGTGTATCGCAGTTAAGATGACGACATACACACATACTACATACGTATGTACATATGTATGTATGTGTACATTAATTATTTCGCCATACTCTAATATTACAATTGTTGTTTTTATTCTTATCACTTAATAAACAATTTTTATTCTAGCGTTGTTGTTGTTGTTGTTGTTGTTGTTGTTGTTGGACATCACTATCTTGCAAAATAATGATAAAGATAATATTTTAGTAGATATTTATTTCATTTTTCTAGATAAGTTGAGCAGGTTGTTGTAGGAATTTTAAGTTTTCTTGTTTAACATTTTCTCTTTAAAGCAGCCTATGTTTTATGGAAGAATAAAAAAAGATAACAAATAGTCATTGATTAAATTTATCTTATTAAATTTGTTCCAACCTTCTGGCATTCACTCTTTATTTGTTTGCACTCTTCTTGATATTTGTCTGGAAACAAGTGCATTTGAATTAATTCAATTAAGTGGCTAGAAGTTGACTGGATGTCTGGATGCCTGTTTTTACACATTCATGATTGTGAAATTTATTAACACTTTTATGGAGTTTCACTCTCTCTCTCTCCATTTCTATAAACAAATTTTATAATATGTACGAAAACACACTCGTGTGTTTCTCTATTTATACCTTAATTTTGAGAGAAAAAACGCATACGTGTATATGGATATGTAAGTATGTATGCATGTATGTATATATGTATGTATGTATGTATGCATATATGTATATATGTATGTGTGTGTCTACAATTGTTGCCATTGCGTTTTTTTTCGGAATAATTGTTTTTCTTACCTTATTTGACTGGTGGGTCTGTGGTTGTTCATTATTCATCCCGCACTTTAGTTAATTTTTTGTTGTCAAAGCAAAACGATTCTTTTTAATTTATTTTTCTTTGATTTTAATTTGCACTTTGAGACGAACTAAGGGAATCAAAGTAAACACTTTCGTGTGTGTTTTAATTGAATTAATTAGTGCCGTTTTTATTTGTAAAACGTGTTTGTATATTTATTTAATAAATTTTATTTGGCATTCAATTTCAAGAATAGCGTACCAAAACAAATGCGATATTTAAATTGTTAAAACTGTGTTATTCGTCATACTTTTATTTAAAAATTTGTTTCTATTCAATAACATAATTTTTTTATTACTTTAATACGTTTGTGTTAATAAATAAATGGCAGTTTATTAAAGTCTATTTTTCGTTGAGTGAGAAAAAACAAACAATAGAAACTTTGAATATTCTCAATGAAAATTAATAACCTTCCTGTGCTTTTTATTGCTATTTCTATTTTGAAAAACAAAAATGTAATTGTGAGATTTTCTTTCAAAATCGAATGGGTCCTAAACAATGTGTACAGGTCTATTAGCAAAGAATCTTATAAAAATTGATATAATGGAAAGATAAACTTAACTTTTAAATACTGTCGGACTGGAAACCTTTTATCAAAGGGTTTTATTAAATATTTAAAAAAGTCTATTGCTTATTGTTGGCTTAGCAGAGCATATGTCTACATTTCACTGGACTTTAGTCAAATCGTTTTTGAAAAGTATTCAAACTTATAATAAATATTGCGATTTTTAAATTGTATAATAAATGGTAATATTAAAAAAAGCAGAACTTCGGAATAGAAAATTGTGTCAGGAATGTCAAACTGTTGAGATCTTTATTTTTAAATTCTGCCTTTTACTATCACCCGTAGAATTTAAGCTTAATAAATAGGTTTGACCTCTTACAAATAGTTTAAGTTTCATTTAATTTTTAAGGTAATATAAATCCGAAAATAAAACCCCATATAAATAAACCTGTTTAAATAATAAACATTTTTAATTACTTTTGACATTCATTTCACTTGTAGTTGTTATAAATCTAATTAACTCTATCGTGAAGAAAAGGATAACCTGAATAAAATAGTAAAAAAAGTTAATAGAGCAAACAACAATTTACGATTGGGGTAAATGTGATGTATTGTATCAATTAACGCAATTAGTATATATTTTCTTAATTAAATAAACGCATTTAATTGTATTTTCGGTCAC
This sequence comes from Germaria angustata, assembly GCA_963681545.1. Lineage (NCBI taxonomy): Eukaryota > Metazoa > Arthropoda > Insecta > Diptera > Tachinidae > Germaria > Germaria angustata. The sequence goes on along the minus strand of OY812998.1, from coordinate 57,851,535 downwards.
GCTATCTTCGAGAATTTTTGATTATATATATCTTTGAGCTGCATTCACTATATATGTGATAAGAGTGAAAGTGCTACATTTAATTTTTTAATCATCAACAATGATTCAATGATAATAAATTAATACACAAATGACATGTATACGGTCATTTGTAGGAAGTTTATAACGAACTTGCTTACGACTTTAACAACTAGGAATACGCTAGTTCTTACAGTTCTCGAAAGACGTAGAAATCGGAAGTTTTCCCTCTTAACTGTATATATTTTATCATTTATTATTAGATTCTTCAAATATAAATTGGACTAATAATAAATATTTGAATCTTAACTCTAGAGTGCTTAACTATGTACATAAGTCCAGCCATTGCATTGTAGAATGTCACTCGAAACCACAGCTTTAACTAATGGGACGTTCAGATCTTTATGAATGCGCGAATTTTTTTTTGTGTATAATAGAATTTTGTAGTACGTATAGGTTTTAGTTTCGATTTGTATAACAGAAGCTTGCAAATCTAGGCCTAGTGCTTAATTTCTGCAAATAAGCCAATTAACTTCAATTGCTTTCAATTTCATTTGGATCAACTAAGCGCCTTTATGGGATTTCCTTACTAAAAATCGATAAATAAGGTTTTTTATTTCTAACTAAATCAATCCACGAAGAATTCTTTTTTCAGAATAGGAAGCTCCATTAATATTGACGTAGAACAAGGATACAAATAATTAAGATGCTAAAAATAGTATTCATTATATGTTTATAAAAATAAATTTGTGCTATTCCTTAATTTTTCCTTACTTCGGCACGCATATTCGTTAATAAAAAAATTCATGCGGAATTGTCAAATTCAGGAAAAGAACTTTTGAACCTGATTTTGTTTTATAAAATTTATTTTATAAACCTTTTTAAGTCATTACTAAATTATTTTCTCTATACTAAGAAAATGTACGAATACAGTACACATATGCAACATTTAAAGTCATAGTTTACTCTAGATATCCACACTTAATCGCAAATTGACAATAATAAAAGAAGGAAGAAAAATAAAAATAAGAAAATGAAAGAGAAAACAATTTAATGACAATTAAAAAAAGTACAAACGACGACGACTTAAAAAATAATATATTAAATTATCTTCAGAAATAATTGAAAACATTTACAATGGCACGGATTTTCAATGTCCAATGCACAGGATTTTGAATTGTTCTATAATGAATAAAACAGTAAATAATTGATATATGTATCTATACATACATATATAAAATAATAATAAAGAACATGTTGCATATACTAGTACATATGTATTTCAAAAGATCTAAAGAACGTGACTTTTATTACTAGTAAAACATCAACCTCTACTGGTGGTTTTGAAATTTTTGCATGGAAAGAAAGACAGATAGCCAGAGGCACAAAGGCAGACAGACTGAAAAATAGACATTAATTCTAAAGATTTTTAGTTCAGACAGTTGATTTTTTTAACACGTACTAAGGACCCTTTCGTGCAAATCTAATGTTTGGAAATTCAATTCCAACAAATTAGATTCTTTCCGTTTACGAAAGTCTTTTCATTGGTGTGCGTATTGCTTCTTTACATCATGTTTTGTCAAGAACTTGGAAAATGTTGATTAGAAGGACAGAAAATACTGTACGAAAAATATTCTCACTATTAGTATACTTCATTAGTACATATATATGTATCTAATTGTTTGGAGTTTTTTTTTTATATTTTTATTAATGCCTTTTAATTGTGTTACATTCTCTACTTACTATTACATATTTTCTCATTGTTTTAGAATCAATAATTTTTAATCCTAAAATATGGTGTTTTCCTTGCTCATTTTTTGTATGATATTTTATATTTTAAAATTATACACATAAGTGTATGATAATAAATATGATAAATAAAAAATCATAATGGAACAAATAAATATTATTGATCACCTAAAAATATGAACAGCTTTAAGGTTAAACTAGAAACCAAACCGAAAGATACCAGCATCTTTAGTATCTGAAGTGTTTGTGTGCGCACATATACACCCCCACACACATATTTAGAAACTCAAGGCATTTAAAGGAAACAACCCCAAAAATATTCTCATATACATATGTACATACACAAATACATATACTCAACATGCAACCGTATCTATAGATTGTAAACTTGTGTAAAGGAAAACTAGAATTGTCTTCCGCCCAAAGTACTTTTATGACATAAAATGGGTCAGGCAGGTTAGTTTGAAATATGAAGTGTTCACAAGTAAATACAGGTTCGTTTATATGAATTAGTCTGTTTATATAAGATAACAACAGTTTGATATTTACAAACGCATTCACTTACATACTGTTTATTTGCATTTTGGCAGCAAAAATATGTGCAGAATTTATAATTGTGTTTAAGGTATAAATTTTCATCACCCACTCACACTTACATACATACATAATACCAGTTACTTTTCACTTTTCTTAGTGGGGAAATAAGAAAAAGCATTAATATTGTGCGACATATAATACGAGAGGAAAATATATAAAAAGGAAAGTAAATAAAAATAACAACATTCTCGTTCTAAATCTTGCATAATAAGTGTCCCCGTGAAATTTTGTGAATCAAGCGACACTTGAGATAGAAGTTTGGATTTTATAAATTTTCTTACTGTTGCGAAAAATGTTTAATGTGGAGCTATAGGTCAAGTTCAGCTACCGCATCTAAGTTTGGAAGTGTTAATTTAATATAAAAAGAAGTCTGTCTAACACTTAGCCATTTCATACTCCTTCCATAATCCTTCCACTAAGGTAAACTAAGGTAAACCCACTTGGCTTAGTAAGATTTCCACATCTGAAAGGAGATCCAAGCGGAAAAAGGGGATAATTCATGCATCAATCACTTAAAAGATATTTTTAAAATTAGTTGTTTTATAAATGATTTCCCTGTAAAAAAAGCTTTTTGTTAATATTTCCGCAAAAGTCTTGCTCCTTATTCGTCAAAGCTTTAACAAGCGATGACGGATTTCGAACAATTCGACGAATTTTTTTTGCTGTCTAGCTAAAGGCGTCTGATACCAAGAATAAAACCCAAAAATATTCACTTGTAATCTAAGGAAAAACTTTCTTCCGGCTAAGGGAGTTGAGAGATTTCTCTCAAAGGGAAATATATTCTCGCCTTCAAGGACTCAACTCTTGGCTCTAGGGAGCTATTTTCCGGGTAGTTGTGTAATGAGATTTAGCCATACATGTTTATATTATACAAGTTGAATTCTGAGAAATCTACAACGTCGCAGTAATAAAATACTTCCACAGAAGTCAGAAAGATCCGCAAACTCTGATACGGCAGGAGTTCAAATTGGAGTCTTTTCTAACATGAACTAGGTCGAATTAATAAAAATTAGGGTTAGTTTAGGTTCGGTTAGGTTGATTGGAGGGGCGTGATAGCCCATGTCATATGACATACACTTAAGCCAGTGAAGGCTTGTTGTGCGCTCCCTTTAATTATCAGACACAAACTGCCAGAGTTCTGCGGCAGGATTCGAACCTGGGACCTTCGCACTACGAGTCTAGTACACTACCTACTAGTCTACGAAGGTCAGCTGCCACATTTATGTCCAAAGAAGTAAATAAAATTCAAAACTTGTGATCCGAAAGTATGGCAGATTCGAATCGTTTATAATGTTTTTTAACGTGTACTTCTCATTACAAGATGCTCTCTTTTTTATTTCCTACTCTAAGTTGCTTTCACAATGTTTAGAAACAACATTTCTTTTTGAACGTCCTTCAACATTTAATCTTTCCAGAGAAACATATTCATATGTATTAAATGTTATTTTTACGAGTATTTACACTATTATATTTTCAATGGTATTTTTATCAACTGCCACAAATGGGGCCTCGAATTAAGGAAATGCCAATATTTCACCATTATATGTTTGAAAATCAACATGATTAATACTTGGACATGGAACCGTATAAAAAAATAAAGGCACGAGGATAACATATAAAAAAGGTTTCCAAGGCATCTATGAAATATCTTGAAAATGTAGAGTGGCATCATTATTTTTTTTATAATGTCCTCTGAATTGAAAGCTATTTTATTTGTGTTGAAAAGAAGGAAATTACAAAATATTATTTTCAAAAACTGTTTTGAAAGTCATATTTAAAAAATAACTTGCAGCTTTTTTTTATTCTACGATGGCCTACCCGTGATTTTTAGAAACTTGTAGGCTTAGTTTGGACAAATAGTACACATAAATACTAATTTCAAGAACTGAACAAAATACGCAAATTTTATCTATTACTTTTAAGCTTCTTCAAATATAATAATTTTTTTTTGATGTAATCGTAGTTCTTATAATTTTGCTGGGACTTCTTTGTCGAAATTCTTTCTTTTCTTTATAAATTACAATCGTTTCATCTAAACGTAAGTTAAACTATTTTCGAAAAGGAATCATTATTATCAGTCTGTCTGTATGATTTTGTGTTAGTGTATGTGTGTAAATAAGAAATATGTTAAACATGTTCTAAAAGCATATTTCATTTTTATTCCATGTTAAGGGGAGAAAAGCTAATGTATTGATACAAAATATGCAGAACATGCTTGTAGTAAAAAAATATAATTTTTTCCGATATAAAAAAGTTGGCCAGAAATTGGTAATAAATTGAGGAGCGAGGATCGAGCACTGCATGTTTCAACTTTTTGTTTTGGCAGTTTAAATCGAGATTTTGAATGTATTATAAAGGTGATGAATGAATTAAAAACTAAATGTTTCTTGCGTCATTCTATTAGTTGTGTACACCGTAAACATTTAAGGGACTGTAAAAATGTAAAACATTAGCTTATATGTCTGGCTTAAAGGTGCAACAAATGTTCACAAACTCTGTAGTGGGTTAATATATATTTATGAGAGTTTTCTTAAAAAACTCTTATCGACTTTCAAATATCTTGAGAATTGATTGCATTAATTGTTAGATCATCTTATTTAGATGTTTTTATGTTAAATTCAAGGATTTTCAGGCTCCCAAGGGCATATTTAAAATTGCATACAACTGGATAATCCAGTTGTTTCATATTTATGTATAATTGTGGCAAGGTTTATGTTAAACATTGTTTTTAGATTTTCAACTTTTTTTATATAACAGATTTTTTAAATATTTTTTTTTTATGATTTTATAATTAATCTAAAGTGCATGACCCCTATTGAAATAAGGCCATATAGCAAATGAAAACAAAAAATTATGGTTACTAGCTTTCAACAGAACTTTTGAAAATTATTCTGTCTTGTGTTCCTGAATTTTGAATTCTTGTTCGATCCCTGTCGGGATGTTTAATGACAACAACAAAAATATGCAAGTAAGTGACAAATGCAGCTTGAAGACTTGAATAAAACAAATATTTCTCATGGTCTATGATCGTAAATTTCAAATTGGTATGTATATGTATACAAACCTCGCATGCTGCGACTATGATAATATATAAATTGTAACGTAGAAATATTCGTACTTCCACAAACGTGGCCATCAGTGACAGTTTTATATTTATATTTTTTATTTTTACTTTTTACGCATTTTTTCGATGGACTGTACCTTTAAATATTTCTTCGAAATAATTTAGTCATACTCTTTGATAATTATAATGATTATGTCTCGCTATTTATTTATTTTCTTAAAATTTTTGTCACTTTTTAAGATTCTCTTATCCTCCAAGTACTTTGGATATGCACTTGAACTTAAAAACTGTTCAAATTTTTTAAATTCCTTCTCAATTTAAATTAATTTTTGTGTAACTCCCATAGATTTTGTTTTAGATTGGAGTAAATAATTTATGAAAAATCCAATATGTTTGCCGCGCAAAATCATTTAAAATCAAACACCTATTTGATCCTCCTACCTTAACAGCCATAATAAAAATAGTGGAAACAAATATAAATATTTTATAATCATATTTTGTGAACAATTTTTCATTGGCCATTAGTCATTGCCTTAACACGTTTTTATTTTGGGTTAAAAGAATTTTTGCGCTGACATATTTTGCTTTCCCATGTTTTTATCATTTCTGTTGTTTCTTATTGATTCTTTTTTTGCTTTTTATTCAACCTCACAACCAACTGGCAAATTTTAATATTGAAAAAATTTTAATTTTTCATTTGTTTTTGATGTTTCTTTGCTTTGGGAAAAACATACTGACGTTTCAGTTTAAAGCAAGAATTGTTGCTTTTGGCTGCTTTCGAAAGGTTTCAGTTTAATTGTATTTAATGTTCAAAGCGTTAAAGCGTGTATTGAGATCTCAACGCAAATGTGTTTTTCATTCGAGTACCGTATTTATTGGCAATAAAATTAAAGTAAATATTCGTATTTAAACAAAAAATAAATATAAATCACAGTGCAAAAATTTGGCAAATATTGTTTACAAAAATTTTTTCTATCACGATATTGAATAGCATTTAAATGTTGAATTCTGCAAAATATTTCAAATGACAAAAAAAAAAAAAATACATGCAAATGCAAGAGATATTTGAAAATGACGGAAAAAGTTTTTGAAGATGATTTCAAAGTGACTAGTAAGAAAAGCGTGACTGCCAAATACTGCAACAACTGAAGGTTAATAAATAAAATTATTAATTTTTATTTAAAAGATTACATCCTTATAAAACATTATTAAGTAAAATTGTATTAAAAATGTTGAAGTACGTGTAGAACTACATTAAACCTATATTAAGTTGATATTAAAAATATAATTTTTGACACCTACACACAGGGAATCTTTTGCACCTTAGACTCCTACTACTTTAAACTTTAACACTAGTTTAATATTTTTTTTTTTTTTTTTTTTTTTTTTTTTTTTTTTTTTTTTGTATGAACGAAAATACACAATTGAAGTTAAATGCATTTTAAATATAATTCTTAAAAAGTAAAAAAAAAAATGTACAATGCAATCAAAATAAAAACAAATAGTGAAGCACGATATTCAAATACTCTTTTCATTCAAATAAAAGGAATCTTCTATCATCATAATATTGTTATTTCTTAGAAAAATATACTTGTATGTATGTCCTTTACTGTCATGATAGAAACATTGATGCAAAATGATTTGTTTCATTTAAAAACAATAAATAAATTTTTACTTGCTTGACTGATGAAATGAAATTGTAATTGCATCAAATGATTGGTGCAGGATGCGAGTGCTATCGGCATTAGTTTTTTTTTTCAATACATTTCTAAACAAAAATTTGCTAGTTTTAAAGAGTTTGTTAACTGATTTCAACTTTAAACTAAAATTAAATATTTTTTTGTTATTGATATTTCAATATGTGGTCGAAATTCGCTTCTTCGTTTTCCTGTATCTTAGACGATTGATCCTGGGAAATCTTAAATTTTTTGTCATCCAAAATTTTTTGGGGTAAAATTATCCTGACGATGCTACACAAAAACTAATAAAAACAAAACTAATACTCGTATTCATCACGAATGTACCCAGTGAAAAAGAGAAAGTTGGTACTAAAAATTACATTTTCATTGCTTCCAGAGTATCGATTAGTGCGTAATCTTGTCGACTTCCTAGTAATTTTTTTTTAATTAAAATGAATGAATTATGAATTTTTATCGAATTCGAAATTCTTTTTTGAGACAAACATGAAATCGTCACCATTGAGAAAAGTTAAACAACAAGATGATTTATACAAAAAATGAGACGAATTTATAGAAATTTCAAATTAAAAAAAAAAAAACGTATCAAAACCATATTTTAAAACAAAGTAAAATGAAAGTAATGAATACATCAAAACCCTTTTTTTTGTTTTAATTCACTTTATTTGTAAATCGATTCTCATTCTATAAATGACAACATAATATTTGACTAGGAGGCCCTTGTGAATCATTCTTTTTCAAACGTGTATGAAAGCGAATGAGTTATAGTTGAAATCATACTCATACGCAATATGTCATAAGTTACTCATGAGTATATATTAAGTTGTCAGAGATGGTGTAATGGCAAGGCAAAGGCTTCACATGTTGTCATTTTCTGATATGTACGTTAATGCACGCATATAATATTTTCACATTTTAAAGTGCCACTTTTCTGTAAATCAAAAAAGATAAATATTCATGTACATTTGTAAATATTTGCTAATATACTTTCTTCTTCATATGCCATTTATATAAAGCCTTCTTATTATTATTTATATTTCAAGCTGGCATTTTTAAATCTTGAGGTCAAAATCTGATACTGTTTTCAATTTAAATGAAGAGTTCTTATAAGCAATGAGATTTAAAGAAATGCTCGAAACGAACAGACTCTTATTTATTATTTATAACACTTGAAAAATGTCAGGGTAATGATGTCATTAGTTAAGTTTTATCAAATTAACAATTTTTTTTAAATAAATTTTTTTCATTGATATCAACTAAATACCGGGAATAAAATGAAAACCCTCAAAAAATTGTTCAATGATCATATCGATGTAAATTCAAAGTAACTCATCCACATGTACATATGCGTATCAGCAAATTATGGTTAAGGTCAATAATACGATTACTTTCGCACTTGGACAACAATTTCCTAAAAACTGTAAGTGCCTTTTTTAAAAACTTCGTTTCACCAATTGAAGGCAAAATATCGATAAATCTTGAAAAAAAAAATATATATTAATCATAACCATAATAAAGCAACGAGCAAATAAGTTTGTAATGATAAGAAAAAAGAGAGTGAGAGAGAAAAAAATTACAGGTGCAAAAACAGCAAAACTTTTATATGAGCACAAGCGAGTTAAGAAAGAAGAGTACAATACCATTAGACTGTGAAAATGTTTGTGTATGAGAAAGGGGTATTTCGATGGGTCTGAGTATGTGTTACGTGATAAATAAGAAATATATGCACGTACCTACTTTATGTTTGTTTAAGTTGTTTACGAAATGAGTTACACTTAAACAAATACTGTCTGGAGGCAGACGTGTCCAAGTATGTATTCTTGTTTACTAAATTATCTCCTTAAATTTTTTTGTAAGGTTGACAAATAGTAAAAATTAAAAAAGAGAACCACTATAATTTAAATTCGATATGATAACACAAAATATGATATTAGTTATTAAGAACTCAGCAGTTGACTCTCGGAATACATATATTGTAACCTACACTTCAACATTGTTAGAGAGATTTCACCTTCAAATTAACAGAAATTTAAATGTAGAGCAAATGTCAAGATTAATGTTAGCAACTTTCTTGAGCGCCTCATATCCCAGTGGTTTCTCTTCATAGACGAGCTAAACTTAATATTAATGTTAGCAACTTTCTTGTGTGTCTCATTTCACAGTGGTTCCATATATAGGATAATTTTTTTCTACCGCGCTTGCTTCCATTTTTAACACAAACATAATATTTTTGACAACAATCAACTCAACTGATGTTCGGTTACAACCCATAACCGATCCAATTGCATGCTCAGGAATTTTTGCCATATAAATACAGTCTAAGCCATCGACAACTCCTCTTTGGCAACTGCGAGCTTATCACAATTTTTGTACTTTAGTTTTGAACTAAGGCCACATGATTCCCTTTGAAGGCGCAAACCAACATCTTGTCCAAAACAACATCTTGTCCAAAAAAAGGCTACCGCTTATCATGATACCTCGAGTGATCTGTTTTTCACAATTAAGTCTTTATTTCAAAGTATTCTAAACCTATTATGGTTATGTATTTTGTAATGATTATATACAATATTGAATTCTCATATTGTATTAAATTCTTTTGGCATAAGCATACGAGGTTAAATGTTTTCAAACTGCTTAAAGTTCCCTGACGATTTGGTTTAGCGATGAATGAAATGTCGTCATATGAACAGCTAAAGCCACAGCAAACATTGCATTTATTTAAAATTTTAATTTTTTAATATTTAAACAATTCAAATAAAAATAAAAAAAGAATTTTTTTAAATGATTTCATATTATTAAATAACTTACGCAATTTATGGTAGTACTTACATAAAAACATGTACTAAAATTTTCTTAATAAAAATTTAATTGAATATCTATAATTAAAGTTTCTTATATAAAAATTAGTCCATTTGATAAAAATTAATTAATTGGAACTCTTTAATTGAAACAAGTTCTGCACCTTTGCGGACAATGAAGTGATCACGAATAAAATTTTTGAATATAACTAACGATAACATTCTTTTAAATATCCTCAAGAGAAGGCTCATGCTTGGATATGTAAGCAGCCTAGAAAAGCTTGTTTATCTAGAATTTCAATAAAGGTTGAAATTGATAAAAAAATCTGTTGTTTTCATTTGCTTCCAAAGCCCTAATTTCATGTGGCAAGTGAGGCAAATGGGACATTGACAAATGGTACGTGGAAGTTACGAATTATTTTAAAAAGCGCCAAGTAATTTTTTTGAGCACGTGTGTAATTTTCAATTAACTTAAAAAAAATTTAATTTAAACAAAATATAAAAAAGAAGTAAATAGTACAAAATTGTTCTAATTTTGTTACTTACGTAAATTTCCCCTGCCTATTGTTTTGATTAAATAATTAATTTTTGTTTTGTTTCTGTAAGGCAATAAGTGGATTCGTTTTTTTTTCCTTTCCTTTTATTTATTTATAAATTTTTACAAAAATATTTTTCTGAGAATGATTCAAAAGAAAACATTTTAACAGTGAACACAATTTGTCTACATGTCATGGTTTGTTTTTGTTGCTGTAGTTCTTTTCAAGAATATTTCATTAAAAAAATTAAGGAAAAAAAATTCGCAACAACAAGTATTTGTCAATTCAGTGAAGAAATGGGGCACATAAACACATACATACATACATAAGTACATATGTAACATATGTATGTACATATGTACATATAATAGCTTTCCTATTTAACAAATGTTTAAGTTGTCAGGACGGTTCGTTAAACCGAATGGTTCATTAAATCTATTACCTTCAAAGTAGTTATTTTAAATTAATAGAAAGAGAGAAGAAATCTAAGTACTTATGTATGTATATCACTTTTAAGTAAAAACAAGGGTAATGCAAGCGAAAGAATCTAGGATAAAATCAAGGATCTGTTCTCAATACACCTATTTTAGCTGCATTCAAAATGACATTGACATGTCCGTCGGGAGATAAACTTTGGTTTTAAATTCTGCATATTATAAACTTGATCAGATGATATTTCGCCATGTTGAATTTGTCTCTCGTAAGGCTTTTTGATTTTATATTTTCCTAGCAAGCCGTGATTTTTTATTTTTTGATAGTTTCACTTTTATTTGTTCGTTAAATGCAATATTCTTAAAAATTAATGTTCGTTAAACTGTAAAACTACTGTATTTAAATTTTTTTGTCGTATGCTCATTTTGGACGCAACAACAGCTACATGCAGCATCACGTTCGTATCATGGTGGATTAATTACTATTGTATATTTCAGTATTGATTTTGTTTGTTCTCAGTTTTTCTTTAAAAACTTTTCTGCAGCGTAGTGAACAGTGGGGCTGAACACAAAATATATGCCAATGAGTACTTAGGATATGAAAATCTTCACAGCAATTAATATTTGCATGAAACGGGAAATATTAATGGCGATAATGTAAAACTTTAAAAACATGTGTCGTCTATAATAGACAAAGACAGCAATTGTTGCGATTAAGTTAAAACCTGAATCCCTTTAGCTGCCATAACTTTTTACAAAACTTAAACCATTTTATTTTATTCAAATCAACTAAAAAAAATAAATTTTTTCGATTGTTCAACTCTAGCAGATGTGATTAAGTTTTGAAATAATTAAAACTCGTTCACAGTCGAATTCGATAAATAAAAATAGAAAATTTCAGCGGTTACTTTACATTTAAACATACTTGGTTTAAACGACTTCAGGACTTTCAAAACTATATTTATTCCGATTTTGAATTTTGATTTATTTTTATAACGACATTTCGTCAGGGTTAATTAAATTATATGGAATGATCTTCTGTAATCCCACGTAAAATCCTGTTTGTAAACAGATTGTTTTTGCCTATATGTCGTCTTCAGTGTTCTTTTTCTTACTTTTAAGCGAGATTTGTTCTATACAATTTTGCACTTTTACAAATGAAATGTGTTTCGTTTAAACGATTTTTCTTTTAAGCTTAAGGTATATCCTTGTAAGCGCAGCAAAATGCTTTGAAATTAATCAAAAGCAATAGTTAAGAATTTACTTCAGTTAAGCGATGTTTTCTGTTAAACGGCATTGGTTTATCCGAATTCGACTGTATTCTATCACAAATTATAGCGATTTTTTAACAGAAATAATCAAAATATGTATTGCACTTGGCTAAACTATCAAAATCGTCCAGTCTAAAATGGAAAATTGTATGCTCAAATATATAAATCTATATATAAATCAAATCACGGAATATAATATATGTAGTTCATATAGTATTCGAATTGCACTGTATTATTTGTTTGCTTGAGAGATTTAAAATAAAGAAGTCTATAATTAAATTTTCGCTACAAACTCGTTTGTAAATAATAAAAAAGGTTTTTAAACTTTTTTCCATTTTTATTGTTCTTTTGTGCGTTTACATCTTCTTACAAAATCTTCCCATTTGTGATATTTCTAGCTTCCAGTGAGCCTGACTAGACGTATGAAAACTTAAAATTTTGTAATCATTTCCATTTGTATTGTAGATTTAGCCCCACTGTTCAGTACAGCAGCATGTGTATCCAGCATGTGTATTTTAAGAGTTTTGCTTATTTTACCATTTTTTTATTTTATTTATTTATTTTTTATTTTTTGTTGAATACTGAGAAAAGGATTTATAAGTTTTCCATTTTGTTATTGTATTGTAATTTTCGGTTTCATTAATTCCATTAATTTAATGTTTGTGAAAGCTTTTGTACATCAGCTTGTGTATAGACGCGTGTTCATTTGCAATACTGTCGTCGTCGCTGTTGTTATTTTTCTTTAAATAAAACTTTATTCATTAATTTTTGCCGCCATAGATTTTTATGGATTATACTTTCATTTTATTTTATTTAATTTTTTTTTTTTTTTGGTTTAAAGTTTTTGCAATTTGTCAAATTAATAGCAGAAATAAAAAAGAACACAGAAAAAATAATAAATGAATCCAACATTTCTACATTTATTTTCATTTTTTTCTTGTTAAAGGTAGAAGGAGAAATTTGTTATAAGAAGTGAAACAAGATCTAGTGTTGAATTTAGTATCCTCCATACTTTTTGACCAGCGATGCCCAAACGCATACTATTGCAATTAGACACTAGATTTAAAGGCAGGACAAAAGAGTAAATATTAGTTTTTAATAATAATTAGCACGAAGAATTTTATACCGACTTCATTTTGTATCCTATACATGCGTCGAGCTTGCCAAAAGCATTCGATTTTGGACAAAACCGGCACTTTGGAATCCCTTTGTGATGTGCGCGATATGCACCACTGTTTAAGTCCCGATGTGATGTTCATTATCTGCGACTTTCTGAAAATATGATTATAAATATCGATCAGTAACAGTGCGATTACTGAAATGATCCTTTATTATTTTTCCAACTTGTATATACTATTGATGAAACATTAGTTGAGTAGTAATGAGTACCCAGTATAAATGTGTACTGCCAACGGACCATAGACTCAAACAATAACCTTTTCAACTAACGAACTTTTCTTTAAATGCCACCTATTCGTTATCTCTTTTAAGAAGAGTTTGTTGTCATGTAACACGTTTGCATACTCCTGGCTTTTCCTTTAAGTATCCGTGAAGGTTGTTCGCATAGAAATTTAATTTTTTCCCCATATAGTACTTAATCACATCACATTTTAGCCACATAATCATGACAAATTTTACGAGATGATACAGCAAGTGCTGCTGTTGCTGGTTAAAATTTTCGATTAAACTTAAGCAGCTTTTTATTTTTGTTTTTACCATCGAAATGCGAAAATATTGCTCAAGCGAAACAAAAATCCTACTTTAATGGAGGACTCAGTTCTAAAGTCTCTTAACGAGACCCCAAATCGGCAATTCTAATTTTAGGAATGCGCCAGATGTTAGAAACTTCCCATTAAAAAAAAAAAACTGAACATTCGGCATTGACAATCTCATATTAAAGTCATTGGTAATTATCAATATATTTTATTTCTGGACCACTTCCTCTACATTTTCATGACTTCCTTTTGTCGTGGGCTTACATACATTGAATGAGTTACAGTGTTGTAAAGCAAGTGCGGTATAAATGTTTATTTTTAATAAAATTATTTAAATATATAAAAAGCTATTTGTATAGATCTAAGTAAGTGGGCGATTTGTACTTTAATAGATGTTAGGTTAGGTTAGGTTAGGTTGATTGAAGGGGTGTGATAGCCCATGTCATACGACATACACTTAAGCCAGTGAAGGCTTGTTGTGCGCTCCCTTTAATTATCAAACACAACTGCCAGAGTCCTGCGGCAGGATTCGAACCTGGGACCTTCGCACTACGAGTCTAGTACACTACCTACTAGTCTACGAAGGTCAGTTTAATAGATGTTAGTATTAGCGAAATATTTCGCAGACATTTATCTCCACAATTACATTTTATGAAATAATTAAAAGTTCATGTTTTTTACTCGTATCTTATAAGAAGGATTTGGGTTGACGAAGGCGACTTTATTTGTAAAGTTTTCGAAATAGTAGCACCCCAAATTTTATAATTACGCCCGAAATTTTTAAGAAACTTCAAAGAATATTCGCCAGAATTAAATTCTTTGGGTCGCCTGCCCTTAAGTTTTGAAATGTAATGTAATGTAATGGAATTGGTCCTTTGCACTGCGACCATTGTTGATCTATTGTGCCTTAAGTTTTGAAATATTAGTATAATATTGTATTATGTCATACTATCTCCCTAGTGTTATTTTTTAATATAATTTTGTTGTTGTTGTTGAAAACATTTGGATACATTTGTAGTAGTCACACTGACAATTTAAAATATTTTCAAAACTTGTGAGCCCCTTTAATGTATTTAAAATTCTTCTTTGTATGAATAGCGAAATTGAAAATGTTCTTGATAATTAATCATTTAGTTTAGAACGTGCATGTGCTTTTCATGCACATACATACACATACATATTTTCTGCTTCAAGTTGTTATATAAATACCTTTACCATAGTTTCTTTGCTTTAGATCCTTTTCTCTATTTTTATTGAATTTTATTTTTGCAATTTTAGTTGAAATTAATTCTATTTTCTCAAATAGCAAAATTCTCTTCGTTTTATTCTTTACAAAGGTACTCGTTATTGTTTTATACTGAGTAGAACTACTACTACACTAATACAATAAGAAAAGGAAAACGAAAAAAACTAATAAAAAAGATAAAATTTCTTAAACAAGGTCTTGTGTAAGATACCTGTGATCTTTGAAATCAAAATGATTAAGTTTGTTGTGCTTTTTAAATTTTTTCTCTTATTGATTTTTTCTCGTCACTCCTTCGTCTTCCTTTATTTTCTGAGCTTAATCACTGGCTTTTTCTTTTTGTTTACTAAAATAATCATTATTGTTTTTGTTGTTGATACCCAAGGATTAAATTAATCCTTTTAAATCGATTGTGTTATTTAAATTGTAAAATTTTTACAAATATTTCATTTGGCTTTAATTTGTGTGTGTGTGTGTGTGTGTTAGTTTTCATTATTCATCCCTCATTTGCTGCAAAGACGTCACAACTCAAAAAATAAAACTAATTTAACAGAAAACAACTTCAAACTTTTCAAATAGTTCATAATTCATGAAAATAATGTTTTATTCAGCGTGAGAACTATTTGCTGTTTGTAATGAAACAGTTTATTTCATCTAATCGTTTGTTTGATATTTCTGTAGAACATACTGAAGCAACAAGTGCGGGGCAGAAGCATAGCAGATGGTATACCATCTCTTTTTCCCCTTCATCATAACATTTATTGTATGAAAGAATTAGTCCTTTGGAATGTTTGACTAACTTATAGTGTCCGGTGACCGTAACTACGTTGTCCCTAATCTGCATTCTCGAGAAATTCAGAAGTTGCGTTGTTCTATTCTTGTCAAAGTGAGACTATATGGGGTGTTTTATTTATTTACTTACAGCTACATTATAATTAAAGCTGAGCATTATAAAAATAAAACATAAATTAATATGTTGACATTATTCGATAAATCAATGAGATCACACAAATCTACGGAATGGATGAAAATTCATAAAATTTGTTCTATGAAAATCTAGATCAAATTATCTTAGTTGCCTCATTGGGACGTTGATGTTTATTTGGCCGTGAAGACAAATAGTATCCTGTGTACCTTGAAATAAGTTTAGGAAGAATACAATGTTAGATACAATCCTTCGGCTTATCAATGTAGGGAAATTTATAAGTGTCATTCGACTACGATATTACGGCAGATTTACAGCGTTCAGGGTTCCACTGAAGATAACGAAGACAAAATAATGGGAATTGTTTCTGGACTGATTCTATCATTTTAATATATAAATTGTAATGAGGATCCCAAATTACAGAGCCATATTCAAGAATGGGTCTTACTAACGATGTGCAGAGATTTTTTTGTTACATAAGGACCTTTAAATTCTTTTGCCCATAGTTTTACGAACAATAAAACACTATTAGCCTTGGTAATAGCATATGTATCATGTCTGTTGAAGTTAAGTTTTTTGTCGAAGTAAATTCCAAGGTCTAAAACTGCATCAACGGCCATGTAGAAAATATTTGTTTGGAATTGGTGAATATCTACTGAAAGTCATTAATTTGCATTTATTAAGATTTAGTTCCATATGGTTTACGGCTCACCAATTAAAGAAATTGTTCAAATCCGCTTGAAGATGAATGGTATCATCAATTTTAGCAAAATATGTGAACAATTCAACATCATCCACATACATTAGTACATTACAGAATTCAATGGCTTTTGGAAGATCATTTATATAAATCAGATGGCTAGGAAATAAACCAAACTTCAGAAAACAATTAAATAAATACGTTGAAGGAATGACCAACGAATCAGCGCAATTTTTCAAAATTCTACTCGGAATACCATCAAGTCCAGGTTTGCAAGAGCTTTTTAAGACAGTTTAAGACATGTTTTGCTACATATGGTTGACATTAATTTTATAAATAAACTCTTATGACAAGTTCATAGCAACTTTTCATCATTGGCAACTTCTGGAAGCTTTCAGGCTTATATAATACTTCTTTTGGAATGTCGCTACTTCTCGTGCCACTATTTGCTCAAAATATTTAGGCTTTAGCTCTTGTTAAACAATCAATTGTAATGACTTATCCGTTTACCTGATTCCACCTATTTTGTGCAAGACTGTCTAGTTTCTTTGATTTGTGTATGAAGTTTAACATTTAAAAATATTAATTAAATAACAAATATGAGAAACGACACGACTATCAATCATACGACAATTTAGCCAAAATATATATTTTCTTATTAAGGACTGTCTAATTAGTTAAGACCTGCAAACGTTTCTTGTTTGAACAATTTTCTCTCTTCGTATGAGGGCATAAGGATTTGCAAATCTTAATGACAATATGATAAAAAACATTAATATGTAATATACGTACTCATATCTATAGAGCCTCAAAGTATAGTATTGCTGTCATAAAAAAGACCCACATAATTTCAACAAATTTATATCTATTTCTCCTTTGCCTAAATCACATCGTAACTATGTTGTCAGGAAAGTAAATGTCCTGGTATGGTGATATGTTAATGGTACGAGTGGGAAAGAGCCCATCAACATGAACATTAAAATGAAGGATAAAGCAAAATGTAGATTTTGTTAATATTATCTTTACTTTATATGCTTTATTACCCATACTGCAGAAGATTTATTGACCCAAAAGCCTTAAGAAAGGACACTACTTGCTTACCAAGATACAGTCTTAATCAAACGAAGTGGACAATATACACAGACACTAATATTATTCTAAACATGTTGGTGGCATTTTTGTTTTATACATATATGTAAATGTACTTATACATATATTTTCTTTTCGTTACACATGCCATTTATATCATTCTCTAATTTATATATTTATACATAGTTTTCGTATGTCTTTCAATTATTTAAATTTTAATAGTCCTTACACCGATAGTAACTGTTTACAGAGAAGTGAAAAGGGAAAAGATTAAATATTTACATATTAATAAGTTTTATTTACATGTTGTAAAATATGCAAAAGTTCAACTACACAAACAAAAAGAATACAAATGAATATATTGATCACAAAACTTGCAAATAAAATTACTGAAATTTTCAAAATAAAATAAAATAAAATGCTAATTTATTTTAGGGTTAGAACAACAGCATAATAAGACTTTCCTAACAATAATAATAGAAAAAGGATATATGTCTCTGTGGTCCTTAAATTTTACTTTTTCATATTAAACCGATAAAAATTAGAAATTGTCAAAAATTGTGCAAACTTAAAATTTGCTTAAATATTGGAAAAGGGCAAGTTATGAAATTTTGCTATTAACTTAAAGCTATATTCAGGCTTTCAGACAATCATATCCCTTTTTAAGGGCAATAACATCCCAATATGATCATGTAAATAGATTTTCCAGGGGCGAGTTTTAAATAAAACAAAACTTTAAATGAAATAAGATTAATACAGTTTGCAGCAGAATATAACTTTTCATTCTGTATGTTTTTTGTAGTTGTTTATTTCCTTCTTATCATTCAATCACTTTAGTATTTTGCGGTGATGGGTTTCATTCTCAGCACTACTTAATTCTGAGACTTTGTTGATATATACAGCTTTCTCTTGGAACAACATAAATGTGTAGACCTTTTTTAAACACCAGACTGCGAGTAAAAAGCTCCCTTCTCCTGCAATATCATCATTTTATTAGCAAAAGCTGATATCCTCTCTTTCCTTAAGTTCATTAGTAAATATAAATATAAAGTCTTGTCACAATGACAACGAGGTGTTAACACAATTCACAGATGGATCAAGAATTAAACTACTTTGACAAGTCAGGTCTTGTTCGGTGAATTCTTGCACTCAAAGGATCACCCATGAATCATATATCTGGAACTCACTTCTTATTGTTCAATGCTAAATTAAGCGGTTTATAACACATATCCTTGAAAAAGCAACGAAAACAAATCTCTGTTGTTTGAAAATTTCTGGGTAGAGTTTATTTGTTGTATTTGATCTGATGTCTTTATTACGTTAAACATTTTCTACACGTCTACACGTGTAGTTTTCACCAATATCTCTATAACTTCCTTGGAATAGTGTGTTGTTTTTACTCCCCTCGCTACTGAAACTCATCCAGTTTGGTTGAGATTGATCCGTATTATGCCAACTGTATTCTATTCGATTGCACGGGAGTGAATCCTGGCTACTGCCATTTGTTCACCATTTTGAGCGAGTGCCTTGGATCGCCATAACGTGGAAATGTGACTTCATTCTCATTATATGCGATCCTATCTCAAAAGATGATCAGATGAAATATGAACTGAAATAACTCCACACCATGAACTTACATCCCACGTTCTTTACGGCTTCTTTAACATGGTAACCCTAAGCTGATCTTTCCATGGCGGAGCCAACAATATTATTTATCGTCAGTTTGAAAACGATTAAATTTGATAAGTCTATGCGGAATAATACACGTTTTTATATGGAATGAAGACTCATTTGTTGGACTAATAATTATCCTGGAAAGTTTTGCGAATAAAAATTAAATCATTTTATATTATTAAAAGTTTTGCTCCAAAAAATTTGATTAAGTGTTTGGTAGATACAACTGTCAAATGAACTAATCACGTTTTGTTAATCATTTTATATGGAATTTTATATATCAAAATGATTACGAGATAAAAAAGAAAATGTTAGCAACAAAATAAAAACACCACGAAATTTAGTTTCTTTTTATGAATCTAATAAATAAGAGAAGAATAATAAAAACTTAGCATCTTTTGTCTAATGACTGGGTTTACCACATACCTTTGTCATTCCTCTTTACCCAAGGGTGTTCAGTACTCTTTTTGCATGGATTTGCATGACGACCTTTTTCATGAAATTTTAAACTCTTTTCTTGTACTCAAGAAATAGTCTTATACTTGTTTTGCTCACCTTAAACTTTAAGCCATTTTTCAGCCCACTTTTTTAAATAGAATCCCTTATACATATTAGATAATAAAATAGTTCCATGCAACAAATTATACAAAAATGTGATCATATAAATCTAGTCGTCCTAGTAAATGCGAGTTTTCTCCTGATGTTGAGAACTGTAAAACAAAACTAAATATGGCTTTCTTTTGGAAAAACTCATTTCCTTAATGTATTTCGCAGGTTTTCGCTTCAAAAAAATCTCTTGTTTATGTTTTATTTATTATATCTTTGCACTAAATATAAATCACAAAACAATTATTATTAATAAATTTTGTTTGTTTTACTTTTCCTACCGTACTGTTTCGAATAAAACGAGTCATTAACTTATTTTCACTTCGTTATATCGTGTTCTAAGTGAAATTATAAAAAAATAAATAAATGATGGCTGGCTGGGGTAATCAAAACCCCTTAATGGTGCAAAAATACGAGGAAAAAAAATTTAAAAATAGTCAATAAGGAAAAACAATATATAAAACACCTTTGAGGGAAACGAGGAAATTTCGTAAAAATACACAGGTTTCCAAAATAATAAATAAATAAGAGAAACAGTCATGGCATATGTACGACCCTGATTGCGATTCCAGACGCGAGTTTAAGGAGTGAAATAGGATATCCTGCAAATAGGAAAAAAAAATAAAATATTAATGTATCTATTATCTCTATTGCGTTGTTGAAATTAATGGTCGCATTAAAAATATCTGTGTGCACAATTGTAAACAAAAATTACGTACCAAAAATTAAATTTGAAAAAATACATACATACTCGTACAGCCAACATGTTTTAACTTAATATTTCAAAAATTGAATTTAATTTTACCTCCAATAACTTTATTGACAAAATTCTGAAGAACTTCTGTTGCACCTCAAATTAGTGAAGTCTTACGGTCGTGTTCATAAAAACTTAAAACAACAGCTTTTAAATCATTGTCTGGTAAAATTTCAAAAGTAATCACATGTGTATTTCAAGTTTACACATTTGGAATTCAATTTAATATGTGAAATATATCATTTTAATACAACACATATGAAATCATAATGAATGTTAAATCAAATCTGGAATTCTTAAAACTTGGTCGAAGTTTATTATCTTTTTTCCAAATAACGAAAAATTGAACTAAATTATACAATAAAATTCAAGAGAAATAATAAAGAAAAAATATGAATATAAAAAATGTTTTATTGATGTATGGGTACACACAAATGCATTCAAAGCAGAAATAAAAGGCTCCATATTCAAATGCTCTTCATTCGAATGAAACGTGTCCTACGAGTCCTTCCTTACTCATAATATTTTTTAATATAATTTATTTTACTTTAAAATAATAAATAATTTTTTAAAACTTTTACTGTTTTATTGCAACTGTATTCGTTTTTGGACATTATCAACTACAAACTGTTTGGTGGACACGATTGCGTTGCCAATAAAAGTCCTTGTATTATAAAATAATTTAATTTGTATTTTGAGTACGATTTCTTAACAAATGATGATGTAAAATATTTTTTTTAATATGGCCTAGTTTTCCTTCAGTGTGAATTCATTATTTTTATATTTGATTGAAAATATCGCTAGATAATACAATTGAATTGAAAATGAAATGAATTGAAAACAAAATCATAAGAAATACTAAAAAAAAGAATTATAAATACAAAGAAATGTATACGTACATACAATCAAAACGAACTAAAAATATTTCGATATTTAAGTTTACTTTTCATACGAATAAAAAGAATCTTGAGAATTCTTCCGCGCTTATCATTTTTACTTATTTATTCTGCTTCAAAATAATATATAATTGTTTACATATTTGAATATTTGGATGATCGTTTTTCTACATCATGCCATAAACAAAAAAGTTCAAAAAACAGCATCATGCTCCCAATAGAACTCGTTAACATTTAAAGTAGTGTCTTTGAATATGATTTCTTAACAAAGGCTTGTCAGCTTTAACTGTTTTTAAAAGTAATTTGAACTTTAAGCTAAAGTCGAATATATTTTTTAATAGTATCGTGAAAAGTTTATTATTTTACATAGGCTGTCGGCTTTGATTATAAACGACTCATTTGAGTCCAGCTTAGTCCCTTGTATGTTACCTGGTGTGTGAATATGTTTTTTGTGCTGTTTCTATAAAATCATTCTAAGCCTACTATGATTGTTTATTTTGTAATAATCATCTACAATAGAGAATTCTCATATTGTATTTAATTTATTTTGGCATAAACGTATGGGGGTTAATGTTTTCATAATTCTGAAAGTTTACTGGCGATTTGGTTTAGCGACCAATAAAATATCGACATGTGAAGAGCTAAAGCCACAACAAACAATGCATTACATTTAGGTATAATATCGCAGTGCAACACGAAAAAAAATAACCATATACGGACACCAGTACGTGATAAAAGACTAAAAAAAAAGACCCATGTCTCTCAATTTTTCCCAAAGTCATGCACTTTTTTTATGGGCCGCCAAAGATTTGGGGCCTCGGTATCATTTTCGCAAAAAAGTGATCATTTTCTCGGGCTCATATCTTGCAAACCGTTCCGAATTTCGATTTACTCTCTGAGGCAAACTTGTAGCTCTTGTCATAAAGAACAAAAATTGCGAACATATAAAATCAAAAAAAACTTCACCTTCCAGATAAAAATCGCAAAAAACTTAAAAAAATTCGATTTTTTAACATTATAATGTTAACATTAGCATGTTAACATTAACAAAGCTGTTAAAAATGTTGTTAACATGCTAATGTTAAAAACCCGTTCCGAATTTCGATTTACTCTCTGAGGCAAACTTATAGCTCTTGTCATAAAGAACAAAAATTGCGAACATATAAAATCAAGAAAACTTCACCTTCCAGATAAAAATCGCAAAAAACTTAAAAAAATTCGATTTTTTAACGTTATCATGTTAACATTAGCATGTTAACATTAACAAAGCTGTCAAAAATGTTGTTAACATGCTAATGTTAAAAAACCGAATTTTTTTAAGTTTTTTGCGATTTTTATCTGGAAGGTGAAGTTTTTTTGATTTTATATGTTCGCAATTTTTGTTCTTTATGACAAGAGCTACAAGTTTGCCTCAGAGAGTAAATCGAAATTCGGAACGGTTTGCAAGATATGAGCCCGAGAAAATGATCACTTTTTTGCGAAAATGATACCGAGACCCCAAATCTTTGGCGGCCCATAAAAAAAGTGCATGACTTTGGGAAAAATTGGGAGACACGGGTCTTTTTTTTAGTCTTTTATCACGTAGTGGTGTCCGTATATGGTTATTTTGCCACGACTTAAAAAATTACACACAGTGTATTCTAAAGAAAAAAGTACTTAGATATATATCCCTACGTTTGTATTGGGAGGGCTTTTGCTGCTTCGCTCTGAAATGAAAGTTCCAATTTTTTTGTAAGTTTTTAATATTTTCTTAAATTTTGCTAATTTTTGCTTAAATTTGAAATGAAATGCTTATTCAGTTTATGTGCACTTCATTTTAGAACTTCTTTTTTTTTCTTTTTTGGTTGAAATAAAATGAACACTAGCCGGAACAATCCCCGGTACTTAAAGTAAAACTAACCATAAGAAACAATAAATAAAAAATTGTGATGGCATAAACTTTTCCATCCCTGGTTGCTATTGTAAACTTATGCAAGACCTGGGTGTAAATTACGGCATACGATATCGATCGGATTTTCAAAAAAAATTTCTTGAAATATATTAAAACATCGAGTGCCATAACTTGCACCCTATAGGCTACGATTCTTAGCCTGACAAACTTACTCAACTGTAGAAAATCGAAATCGCTAGATTTACAAGGTTTGCAGGGGCAGTTTACAAGCAAGAATTATTTTGTAATAAAATTATATGCAAAATAAAATATTGAACATATAGCGTAGTAAAACATTTCTTAATAATGCTGAAAGCGGAAATATCTATTTAAGCTCTTCTGTTTATTACTAAGCCTTTAAAAAATTTATGTTCATGTAGATATTATTATAAGAATACATTTTTCTAAACTGTTCTATTTCCCAAATTGCAGCATGAGCATAAAAATATTCCAGAAAAAAGAGCTTTTAAATGAATATAAAAGAAATCATGCATTAATAATAATTCAAGCAATTTATTGAAATCTTTGCCCAAATATATTATATGATATATTTTCTTAATCAAACGAAAATCATACACAGTCACATGAGGTTCTACTATTTGATATTTTTTTTACCATTATAAGAATTGAAAGAAACGTCTAAAATGTTTATGATGAAGAAGCTCCTAAGCTTGCTTAACTGCCTGCTTGAAAACACCAACTAGGAAAAATAGACATTCACGCACCAAACTTTGTATGGATTTCAATTCGCAGACCACGTTATTTGTTGTATTTTTTTATATAATCTTAAATCCTTTCTTAAGCAAGTATTTTATAATAATAATACCATTGATGCAATATAGCCATATCTCGAAAAATTAATGTTCTAAATGCGATTAAAGTTCTTTCATATCAAGTGAATTTGAGCAGCTTTAGATATAATTCTGCAAAGGATATTAAGAAACATTTTTTTAAAGTAATTTAAAAAACTTCATTTTTTGTTATATGACTATTTTGCATTAAAGGAGCCTTATGTAATAAATTTTAATTTTTTCCTTAAATTTTTTATTGGTTTTTCTACAATTATGCTCGCATTCGCATGTTTGCCTATCAAAAATTTTATTTATATTTGAGGTTTAATAAAATACAAACAAAGAAATAAAAATTTAAAAATTGTTTGTCTTCTTGCAAAGAGAAGAAGGGAACGATAAAGAAAAATCGATAAAATCAATTACCTTCGATTCTATTTCTTTAATATTGAGTTTAAGGGGAAACAGGTCGAACACGTAAATAAATAATATTTAGAAATGTTTTCGTTCTGGCTTAAATCTTACACGCATTCCTGACACTTGGTTGTGGTACTTTAAGATCATGGCCGCTAACCAAATGAGTGGTAAGAGAAAATATAGAAATAATTTGAAAATTTTTTTAGATTCATATTGTTGTACAAAGTTTCATTTTACAAGTGAAAATTTTTGTTTTCAAAAAAAAAAACTTTGCGGAAATGAAGCTGCCAACCAGCTGAATGTATTTTAAATCACATTTTAATACAAAAAAAGACTCCAAATTGGTACATTACCTTTGAAGCTACAACGCCACGATAGACA
Source organism: Germaria angustata (assembly GCA_963681545.1). Taxonomy (NCBI): domain Eukaryota; kingdom Metazoa; phylum Arthropoda; class Insecta; order Diptera; family Tachinidae; genus Germaria; species Germaria angustata. The sequence goes on along the minus strand of OY812998.1, from coordinate 57,826,256 downwards.
GATAAACACGGAATGATAACGTTAACGAAAATATTTTGTTCAAGTTTCTGGAGAACTTTGTAATATTTCCAACATTGTATGAACTTATTTATATGTAAGTTTCACAACAGACGTTCATTTTCCTCCTTCCCCAAAAAAGCCTGTTGTTGTTAGTTTCTCTTTAAACAAATTTAGTTCCTCAATATCAAAACAATTTTATGCCTGCAATGTTTTTGAGTGTGTGCATTCATAAAACTACAATGGAAAAAGTGAAATTGTTTTTCTTATGAACATAAGCATTTCGATGTGATGATTTCACAGCAATTTGCTATGAAAAAAATACTTAAATTTTATTTCGTATTTTATTTAAATATTGCTCTTGTTGTTTGCTTTCATTTCTGTTTTTGCGTTTAATATGAAAATGTTCTTATCGAAAATATACACAAAAAAATTATAAATTTATAAAAAAAAGTAAATAAATTGAAAACTTATTGAACTTTTCTTGTTATTGAACATCGATGCATTCGCAGAGAGGAAAATCAAAACGCAGCGAACAATTGAAAATGTTATCAAGGATGAACGCATATAGTAACGACAAAGGATTATGCGCTTGTGTACATCTCTACTCTTATACATATGTATATTTGTACGTGCGTATGCTTGTGCATGTCTTCGGATGAGTTGGTGAAATATTTGCAAATTCTTTTAAAACATGTATTGAAATAATAAATGTACGTAAAACGTATGATAATATGAACTTTGGGAAACATTTTAAATTTAGAAAAGTTTTAATGAATTGAATCACTACAAATTTATGTATGTGGGAGTAGAGCATAAGAAATGCTGTTAATCATTCATCAGTGTCATGGTCCGATACTGATTCGTATGCTGCCTCATAGAATCGTACGCAGTAAAAAAGACCTTCCAAAGAAGTTCACTCTGAATTCTGAAAACTTCTAATGACTTCTTATACGAAATCGAAAGTAGCCTTCCATATGTCGAGAATTTTTGTTTGTTCTGTTTATTCTCAAAGATATTAAATTGCGCTAAGCAATTTACTAATGGGAATCGACTTACGTCTGGAAAGGGTACACACTTGTAAAATAATAAGTTTAAAGAAAATAACGTTTCCATGTAAATTTAATGATTTAAATAATTTTTCATAAACGACCACAAAAAAAGTGGAGGTAATATTTTCAATGATGTTTTTGTTGGTATTTTTTGTACTTATTTTAATTTCGATTTTTTTTTTTTTAAATTTTACGTTTTACACTTGGTCCCATTTTATTATATATGTATGTGATATGACCTCGGAGGGACTGTAACTTTCATACAAAGTAATACATAATTATCGTTTATCTAGCTGACTATAATAGTGCTGGTGTTCGAAACCGCATTTAGCACACACTCTCAAGCAAAAGTAACTGGACATGACCAGGTGAAAGGATACCTCTCATATCCGGTTCAAAATAGATAAGCTCTAGGGGAAGACGCGTTTTGCCCAATATATGAAAGGGCGGGAGGAAGGATACCTCCCACACAGATATTTAAGTTAATTTCTAAAGATCTTAAATTAAGAACTTTTTTACAGAACATTGAACCGACTTCAAAAATAGGCTCTAGAAAGTTTTAAATAACGAGAATATTACAATACATAATAATACATGCGTTGCTTACTGATATTTTTTGAAACCGATGCCAAGATGAGTGAAAACTATAAATTAAATCTTGTGTTCAAAATCTTTCTTAGCACCGGCTCTCAATATCTCAATAGATACAGCGTATATTAATGCTCTAAAGCTTTTTAGATCCTATTTTTGAAGCCTTTATTTATGCTTAAAATCTAAAACTGCAAAATAATTAAAATCTTGAGCTTAATTTTGTAGCAAAACTACGTTAAACTCTGGAAGTAATCAAAAATTAATTTCTAAACAATGACTTCCATGACAACAAAAAGTTATTTGATGTATTTGAATTCGATTAATGTGTGCAAAAGTTTTTTCATTGTAAGCAGTAGCGCAAATTCAGGAAGTGAGATCTTTCTGCACATTCCTCAATTGAATCAAATTTAAAATTTTCGTATTTTATAAAGGTTTTCAATACAATTAATATATTCTTATAATATTAAGGTTTTTAGAGTATTAAAATGACTTAAATTTTTTGATTTATTTGAATTTACGAATACAATTAAGTATTATTTATTATGACTGTGATTTATCAAGAAAAGTAACAAAATAAGTTCATTCGTTTGTAGTGAAATAGAATATAATTTTAGTAGATAATCGGACCCACAATGTCATGCAACCATGTTAAGAAAAATTTATCTCTAGAACTATTGGTAACAGAAATAATTTTACATTTATTTTATTTATTTTATGAAATCATAATATGTTCTTTAGCTTTGGGAATAGATTTGCATAAGAAAAGTGTATAAACCGCGAAAAATTATAAACCAAAAAATCATGCAGGACAACGAACAAAACTTTAATTTGATTTTTAATTGCAAAGCCTTGCGTTTTGATCTGAAATGCTGTGAGGATAAGAGTAGTGAGGTGGATACCAGCAATTTTGACACAACGTGAAAAAGCTGCCAACCAAATACATACTCGTACTACATGTACGTATTTCTTTTTGAAGGAAACACTTGTGCCACTTGTGCCAATAACTTGAATAAGAAACTAACAGGTGGACATTATTACACTTGGCTAATAATAGCAACAACAAAACACTTCTTTCCACCATTATATACTTAGGCCTTTGCGGTAGTTATGAAAAATTATTTTAAATGAAAAACAAACAAAAAATATTAAATTCAAACAGCCAGCCCACTTAAGGTTAAAGTTTTAAGAAATTGCATGAACGAATCTCTGATTAACTTTATTAGACGTTTTTTTTAGCAAGACAGATCTTAATATGTTAAACGTGTTTGTATATAAACCCTGCTAAACACAAAATATAATAGGTAAGGATATAAGGAAGATAATTATCCTTTTGAACTTTGTCAAATAAACTATTCAAATTAGATCAAATTTAATATACTTTCAATTCATTTAGAAGATGTGCGAGTGGTTGCTGTCCAAACAATGTTTTTAAGAGAGATCAATTTACTACATTAACAATTTATTTCATTATAATGAAAAAGGTACAAGGAAGACACATAGACACACGTATATCAATATACACACCTACTTCAATTAGCATAGTAGTGAACCCAACCCACAACCACTCAGCTGACAGGATGGCACTATACCAACTATACTGTTACGTCCACTACCGCTCCAGAACGCCGGCTCATGGCGTTCAATTAATAAGACGTATAAATATACTCTTGATGACTTTGTATATTTTAAACTTTTTATCTACGCCTACAATTTGTAAGCTTTTATAGGAAGTTGTTGTTTGCTTTCTATTTTACGTAAGCAAAATACTTTTTGCGCAAAATTTTAAACAGATTGTGTGAAATTAATATTTCGACAACACTAAATACACAATCAACCTTTTCAATAGGATTTTCATTCACTCTCTTCTTCCTTTTAAAATCCTTTGAATGTTAAATGCCCTCGAGCAAAATTAAGTTTTCGAAGTGCGTTTTCGTTTTTCATTCACTTTTCCTTAACATTGTATTATTGTTAGTGTTTCTGTAACTAAAGTTATTTGATTATGTAAATTAAGATTTGCTTTCTTTATTTTTCGGTTTCGAAACAATCCAAATTTTTATCATTGTAATTACAAACCAAAACCAAGTGAATTTAACACGACAGAGTTTCCAAGGTTACAGAAAAATATTTATGCAAACCTTGTAACTAAATTTACTGGTATTTGTGTGCTCTTGTTGTTCTTTTTGTTGTTTGGTGTAATTTTGATTTGATTAGACAGCAGAATGATAGTCACTAGAAATTGCACCATTGGCAACCAAGAATGAATGAATGCTGTTCCCTAAGTTTACTTTGTGCCACCACTTGTATAGAAATAATGTTGTGCTAACAGTTCGTTTGGTGGCAGACAGATATACTGTCTGCTTGTCTGCCAGTCGGTCTACTTGTCTGCTCTGCAGAATGGATGAATGGCTGGTTGATTGACTGGTTGGCTGCCTGTCTGCAATAGATTTGCTGATGATGGTTGCCATGGACCATGTTTAAAGTGAAATAAATTTGATGTAAATGTTGCCTGATAAGAAATAAATTACGTACACGTGCATAAGAATAAAGAGAATTAGAAATAAATTAAAATGCAATAAAATTTCCAAAGATTTTTTTTATTTACTTTTTTAACTGCTGAAAAATATGTTGGCAATATAGAGTTTTTTCTTAACACGAAATCTAAGTGTTAATTGGATAACACTGTGCAACAAAATCAACCTTTTTTCAAATTGCTATGGTAATTGACATAGGAAATCTTGTAACGCTTACAGTACAAGTATAAAGTGTGTTCAGTAAGCTTATGTAAAAGACTTTGTGGAAAATTATAAATCTCTAATTCTTTCCCGGTATAAGTCTTTACGGGCCTTTCTTGTCCCTTTCTTTAAAGAGGACATATAAGTTTTCTTAAGCATTCATGCAGCGGCTGAGATGCTAAAGGGTGGTACAATCATAATGCACGATGTTAATTTTTCGCACAAAAAATGCATTGATTCGTTGGATGTGTGACATGAGTGCTCCATCCTGTTGAAACCACATATCGTCCAGATCCATATCCTCAATTTCTAGCCACAAGAAATCCGTTATCATCTCGCGATAGCGAACACCATTTCCGGTTACTGCTTGGCCGACCACACTATTGCGAACAACAGTAATTATTTTCCGGAGAACGACCTGGGAGATAATGCACAGGTTTACTGAAATTTGCGTACAATTCAACCGATGCACGAAATGCATTTTGATTTGAACGCCCAATTTCCTAAAAGGCTTCAACAATCTTAACGAGCTGCTCAAATGTGCACCTCTCCATGGCTGAATATGTCAAACACTGAAACAGAAAAATGTCAAATTAAGTTGGGCAATTAACATCGTGCATTATGGTTGGACCACCCTTTATTATAACACCTCCAAGCTCAGATTAAAACTTATACGCCAGAAATGAGTCAAGACTTCAAATGTGTTAAGGTTTAATTTTGTTCTCATTCACAATTGATGCTAAATTATCCCACAAAAGGGTATTGCAGAGATTAAGTTTGTGTGAGAAAAATCTATTTCGCATTATTGTATTATAATTCTCAATGCGAAATTTATAAATAAATATCTAATTAATTTTGTTTTTGATCGTTGCGATGTTTCAATCTACGTACTAATATGCGTATAATTACATAAATTTTAATTAATAATATATTAAAACGCAAAACCACTTTTATATTTTAAAATTCAAATGTCTTAATTCTAATTGGTGATTTCAACTATAGAATAGTTACTATTTATATGGAGTAATTATATCTATTAAATTTTTTCCTTTGATGTTCCCTATTATGCATTTTTGAACGACTTAAAAACTTCAAAGAATTAAATTTCAAAAAAATAATAGTACTATTTTATATTCATACGAGTATATTCGTTTCATGAAATAGTGGATATTTTCTTTTTATACAAATTAAAAAAAATGAATACAATAAATTCCTTTCAAAAATAAATCAGTAGGTCCTTATTTAGCATTTTACCACAGCAAATTATTGCCTTATTTTAATAGAGTTATATCTAATAAGGATATAAAGAAAATATTTTATCCTTTTTAACTATATCAAATTAAATATTAAAATAATGCATGCTAATTAATGTACTTTTAAATCATTTAGGAGATGTCAGATTAGTTGTTCTCAAAACAATTTTTACGAAAGTTATTTTTTTGGTATAGTAACAATTTATTTTAGTATAAAAAAGTTGACAATAAATTTATTTCAAAAATAAATCCGTAGTTCACGACGTCATATTTTACCAAGGTGATGCCTGGTATTATTTTAATACAATTTCTTTTAGTTTTCGTTAGAGAAAATAACAATTTACATTGAAATAATGCAACGAATCACCTTCGTAAAATTAAGAATTAGGTCCTTGATTTTATTTGAAATTTTCTTTTGATAAAAAGAATATGTTTACATTTAGAATTTTAGCCCACACGTCAGAATGTTTGATGTATTCGTTACTAATTGTATGTTTTAAAATACTGAATGTCGAAAACTTTTAAAAGTTTTGTAGTTAATTTCTACCAGAGCTAAAGTTTTAACGAAGCACCATTTAAACAAAATGAATAGTCTCCATTAAAATGTGTGAAATTATATTAAAATAAATGTACTTTTATACAATATTTCGAAAAATTTTCCTATTGAAAATGGAAAAAATGTAATAAATTAATGACAAGTGTTGATAATAATTGTAGTATAAATAGGTTTTCATATAGAAGATTTCCGAAACAATGTATGTACGTCAGTTCAAATTGGCTAAGTTTTATCACTTATTTTCCATTGACATAATTTTAAAATCTCAAGGATACAATTTTCCATATCCTTAAATTTGGATTTTACATTCAATACATTCTTTTGTAGATGTGGTAATGTCATGCGTACTATTTGAAACAATATGTTCCATACTAAACAGCGATATTTCTTGTTAAATTTCAACATTAGATTACATTTTCCATCTCATTTCATAGATTACAATAGAATAGAATTGAATACAATTTGAAGAATTTCATTACTTTATTATGTTTTTATAATTTGCCTTGCCCTCCCCACAAAGTATTTCTAGCTGCCTTTTGGTGCTAAAAACCATACATGTTAGAATTATTTTGTGTTTTCTGACAAAATGCTTTCCAAAACAAGTCAAGTAAAAAATTATTGACTGGCAATAAGTATCATTAAGTTATAACATTAAATTTCAAGATAAAAGTCATGAAAATATATAATAATAAACAGCACAGCTTAAGACGGTTTTATTACATGCGATAAAAAATTTAATCAAATCAAATCAAATTTATAATAAAAAAAAATTAATACCGAAGAAAGTCTTACTACGCTGTTAAACTTGCAGAAGGATAAATAAAATTCGCGTTTAAGAAACGCTTTAAAAAAGCCATGTTTAATGTTAAAATTAAAGTTAAGGAAGGCAATAATACATTGCCACGCACTAGACGTTCAAGATCCATATTAAACGAGAACAACAGCGGTGGTTGCACATTGGCTTTTAATGGACACAATAGTCCAGCCGCATCTAGTCTACGCAGCTCTTTGGCATCTTCAAATCGCAGTCCAAGTAATTCACTTAAACGGAAAGATAAACGCGTTAGAATAGTCACCACTTGTGTACCAAGCGATGAGGCACAATATCAACAACAGCAACAATTTTTATTGCTGCAACACCAGCATCAACAGCAGCAACAGCGCCTAAGACAGTATGGTAAGCTAATAGAAAGAAGGAAAAACGGAAAAGACAAAAAATGGTCACTAACTCGAATCATGTATTAGATGTATACGTGTATATGTATATACGAGCTGTATCAGAAAGTTAAAGACAATTATGGGTTTCCGTATTTTTTTTAATATTTTCATTTATATATTAAGTGTTTTTAAAGAGTTTTGTTTTCAGAAATTAAAACTTTCTAAAAGAGTATTTTTTTGGACAATTAAAAATAAAAACTAGAAAATCTTTGTTTATTCTGTTACTCATTCACCCTTATCGTGAATAAAAGGCGAAAACATTTTTCACATGATTTATTTCCCATGAACGATTATTATTAGAAAGTCAACAAATAGTATGCAAAGACAACAATAAAAAATTACCGATGGAAACTTTGAGAAAAAAAAGAAACAAATTTCACGCAGAATTTTCTTCACGATAAGGGTAATTTTTTGCTATAAATTTCTACCTTTTCTTATCTCTTCTTCAGAAATGACATTAGTTGCTCCGCATCGAAATTTCTGAAATCACGATTTTTCCTTTTAAAAATCTCAATTAAAATGCCGTTGAAGGAAAAGTGTCTAATTCTAATCAATAAATTTTATACGAAATATTTATAGTGTCTCATGCTCACTGGCCTCCCTTTTTTTGCAATAAATCGCGCGATATTTCATCAGCTCTGATTTACAATAAATAGCTTATCAGCCTACAATTTTTCAATCTAATGGTTTATACTTAATCAAATTAAGGGTTTAGATGTAGTCATGGAGTAGCCCAAGCCATTGCATCCACAGAATTACAATTCTATCCCAGCAAAATTGCAAGCATTCTTTCTTAAACGAGAAACATTTCAAACTGCTTTGAGAATAACCTTCAAAAATACACATTTCGAAAAATAAAAAAATAATTTTTAATTTTGTAAAATCGATTTCTTAAATTTATTTTTGAATCACGAATAAGATCTTTTTTGACAAACACTAAATATGCATTTTTTTCTACAACAGTGACAAGTAATTTTGATCGTCTTATTTTTAAAATATTGATAGTTTACTTTTCACTTTATATGTAATTGTTTTACGTTTGAGACTGACACTTGATAGCAAATTGAGAAAACAATTCTTTTCAAATCATTATTATTAACTTGCACTAAAAAGCCAAACTTATATCGTGCCTTGTTTTCAAAAAGCTTTGAGAATTGCCTTTGATATAAAATGTTAAATTTATCTTATTTCAAACGTTTGACTCCGTGTTTGCTGGGATATTCGTGACTGCATGACTATACCAAAACACCTCTCTAAGGAGCTAGAATTTCTGGCTTTTGTTGAATAGCAGCAACACTTGAAGGGATGGCATGAATTTCTCACTAGGTTCGAATACCAGCCTTTTACTGAGTACTTTCTTTCCGCTGTTCAGTTCTAAGCCAGTGTCCTTAAGAGATCCTCATCCCGGTCCTGAAAATTCGCTGGTTTTTGTAACTACAGATATAATAGCAGACAGCCGTGGGTAAAATAATCTAATTATTTAGTCCCTTGCAGCATTAGGTGTCAATGTTGTGGGGCATGTGAGGGCATATTAAAAGTTATTAGTACGTTTCTGTAACAGCCAGTTTTGTCTGAAATTCTAGATATTAATACGAAAGAACATTTTTTTCGATTTTTTGAAAAGTTTCTTAGAGCCAATTAAGAATCAGTTTTTAAGAGTTATGGGTCAATGATTTTATGATAATTTTTGGGACTGTCACTCCAAATGCATTAATTCTGCATACATCTATTTAACTAAAGCAAATCTAGATGAACAGTTCGTTAAGTAGCATTTTAGAATAACCCTTTGTGTTTTGTTTTGTTTACCCATCAAACTCACTCGTAGCGCCAAAAATTTCAATAACTACTCTCATATATTGTATGTGTGTGTATTACTCGTACATGCACACTCATACATTTGAAGATAGTAAATAAAATGAAGGATACATATTTGTCAGGAAATCGGATAGGAAGAGAAGGCAACTTATATCGTACCCTAATTGCTTATGCACATGTTAACGCCTTTTTAAAGTTGGTAATTGCAAAACGTGACTTGCACTGACAATTTACAAACAGTTAAACGAAACGCTAACTTTACACGCTTCCTAACACATACTAATATACAATATAAATACATGTACATATGTATTAATACAAACACTTATGTAAATATAAATACTGGTATATATGATATTTTGTTATTCTGCCACACACAGACAGATAAGATCCACACAAATAGGCATATTTTACTTAAGTATTTTATTATGTTGTTCCCCTGTTTTTTTATATTCTTTTTTTTACTTTATATCTTCTTTGCACGCATTTAGATTCTCTTGACGGTGTCACGGAGTTGCGTTTGGAACAATACGAAATTCATATTGAACGTACTTCAGCTGGTCTTGGGCTGAGTATTGCTGGTGGCAAAGGCTCTACGCCTTTTAAGGGTGATGATGATGGCATTTTTATATCGCGTGTCACCGAAGGGGGTCCTGCCGATTTGGCTGGTCTTAAAGTTGGCGATAAAGTCTTAAAAGTCAATGGTATACCTGTCGTTGATGCCGATCATTATCAAGCTGTACAGGTGTTAAAGGCCTGTGGTGCTGTCTTAGTTCTAGTGGTGCAGCGCGAGGTGACTCGTTTAATTGGTCATCCAGTATTTAGCGAGGATGGTTCATTGTCGCAGGTAAGTTAGAAAAAAACCCTTTCATATTTTTCCTTAAACAATGCGAAATATTTTATAACAGATGTACATACATATATGTGTATGTACATTAAAACGCAAGCAAAACTGTTGTCTATTTCATCTAACACGTGTAGTTATAAGGGGATTGTTACAATTTTGATTATTTAAGGCACAACCAAAATTTCAGTTCCCATTGTGTACTGAAACACAATTTTGTTTTATTTACTTGTGAATTGTTTCATTTACCTGTGAATACATGTTGGGTACTGTATCGATTGTATTTCACATTATATACTAGAAATATGAAGATGAGTTAAATGAGGGTTGTGGTACATTCGTAATGACTTTAGGGTTTATATATCTGTGAAGATGGAATTAATGTAAACATGGTCTTATATGTCGTCTAAGATGTCCAGCAGCAAGATTTAGTTTTAAGTGACAAGTGTGCGAATTATTTGAGACAACAGGATATGAAAAAGATATCAGAAAGATCGCACTTCTCATGCCTGTTTTATTATTCACTACCATACTCGTATATCAAGAAGTAAATATCGCAAATATGTAGTTAAGGAAATATTTTGACGAATTTCCGTCATCCCTCGTCTAAGTTGGTTTGTAAACAGATCGATTTCGACAGGTGTCGAAAATGCCTTATCCCAAATTCAAGAAAACGCTGTCGGAGGTAAAATCCAATTCTGAAGAAATATTTTGTTACCTCACCAGGTAGAACTATTTGTCTATACGACTTAGAATTGGAATGGGATGACGGTAGTGTCAAATAATTGTACATGAACCAAAATGTACTTAAAATTAAGAGCATACAACTCATATGACAAGCTTCGATGTTGTATATATATTTGAAGTTTTGTAATTTTAAGAAAAAACAAAAGCACTAGAAATATATTCTTTAATTCTATAATTATATAACTTACGCCTATCATTTCTCAATTTTTTTCTAAGATTTCTATTGAAACTCGTCCCCTGGCGGCGTCCATTTCACAACTTCAACAACAACAACAACAGCAAACACATGAAAGATATATACCACCACCGCTACAAATTCTACCCGAACACCAGGAGCAGCAGCATTCATATCCTCAGCAGCAACAACAGTATTCGGCAACAAATTTGCACAATTATCACGCAAATGTATTTACCACACCGGGACCAGTTACAACTACAGGCACGTCAGCAGCCTTTCAAGAACCACAACATGTTTGCGATGTTGCAACAGCGACAGCAGCAACAACAAATGGCATATTTGAAAATGGCAAGGTTTGTTAAACATTTTTTTTACATTTTCTCTCTCTCTCACACACTTTTATATTAATCCCTTATCACCCATCTCCACTGAGTTGTCCTTTATCTGAATATCTTTATTCACTGTAACATTTATAACGCCCAGTTGTACATTTACCAGCTGCCAGCTAGAGATTAAGAGGTTGTTGTTGTTTTTTTTTCTTCCCTCTTTTCTTTAAATCATACCGATACTTACGTTGTTTGTTCTGCAAACTAAAAAAAAAATAGTGTTTGGAAAATTTTTGTTTTCTTTGTTTTTTCTACAATTGTTATTGCAAAGTATTTTATCGTTGATGTGGTATTTCTATTTTGAAAATACAAATTTAATACGCAACTAAACAGCGCAATTTGAAATCAGTGTGAAAGCAAAGTTTTAATCCTTTTGCGATAGAGCGGCAGGATATGAAGAGAAAATGAGAGAATTGTAAAAATCTTTTTCGCAACTTTTTGAAAGGTTTAAGTTCCTTTTTTTTCAAAAACATTTAATTAAAACGTTAGGAAAGTTTATTTACTCACACTAAGCAGCGAATGTATTTGAAATTTTTAATCGATTTTAATTCAATCTCGTTGTTGTAAACATAACACGTAAAGCAGTTGCTTTGGGCATTTAGTTAAAACAAAGTCAGTCTTTCTTTTACTTTTCAAACTTCACGCTGCGTGCGTATAAGCAAACTGATTTTTGGCCAATGCTTATGTGTGCAACGGATTGCAAGAAGTTTAGCTGTCATTACGAAATACGAAATCAGTATAACAATTCACACGAAAAAATTCAGTGTTTGAGGAACCCAGCCATCCGGGCTGCCATATTTGTCTATCATGAAATTGGTGAAAAGCTGTAAATTGATTTGTTTATTAATTTATGAAGATTATTTCTTAAAAAGTTGTATGGAGTTATATTTTTTTAGAGTCCCCTTTATTCTTGTTACTTTTATGTGGCATTGTACAGTCCTTACTACATTTGAATTTATATAAATAAATGATTATTTTTAATGTAGAAAGTATTTTCAAAAACCATGACAGATCTGCACAGGTTTGTACAGGGTCCGCCATCTAACGTTTTTTTTTCAACTAGTGCTTATTTCGTGAATGGTAACACTTAGCTCATGTCTGATTTGACAGATAATTAGTTTTATCCTTCCGCTGAACGAATATGGTTATGTATGGTTGAAGCCGCTAAGTAGGCCTGCGATCGACTTACTGAAGATGCCGATTTTGCCAGAAAAATCACCTTTTCAGATGAAGCTCATTTTGATCTTGGCAGGTATGTAAACAAGCAAAATTTTGGTCCAGAGGCATAATTGGGCCATTTTTCTTCGAAAATGACCAAGGAGTGGCCGTTACAGTCAATGGCGATCGTTATCGGGCCATGTTGAACGAATTTTTGTTCACAAAAATTCAAGAGGAGAATATTGGCAACATTTGGTTTCAACAGGACGGCGCTACGTGCCACACAGCCGAAGCTACACTCGCGGTTTTTCGCTCTGTTTTTGAAGATCGCATTATCAGCCGCAGAGCTGATGTTGTTTGGCCACCTCGGAGCTGCGATTTGACACCGTTGGACTATTATTTGTGGGGTGCCGTCAAAGATAAGTGTTAGCCCGAGACAATTGATGCTTTAAAGGACAATATTCGCGAAGCAATTGGTGAAATACATCTGCACACAATCAATAATGTGCTTAAAAATTGGACCGATCATGTAGGCTGCTGCATGGCCAGCCGAGGCAGCCATTTGAATGAAATTATTTTCCATTATTAACCGGAAGGATTGTACTTTCAAATAAAAAAAGAAATTTGAGAAAATATTCAGTAGTTTTTTTTATAGCATTTCAAAAAAAGCAATTTGGCGGACCCTTTAGAAATAATTAAAATTTTTAGCGAAGATTTTCGCAACGTATTTATTTTGTTCGTATAAAGTGGAAAAAAAAATGCATATAAGGATACTTTGGAGGCAATAAAAAAATGTCCTTCTTGATTCAAATACTTTTTTAGTTCTAAGACTTTTCGAAAATCTGCATAAAATCCTTATATTAGTAGTTCTTAAATTTGTATGTTACTTTATAAATATTCAATATCGGTCATAATACGTCTTGTATCCATAATAAATTTTGAAGTTTAATTATTTGTGTAAAAGAATCTGTAGAAAAATTAATTGCATGTTCAATTTGTTATTATAAATAAATCTCGTTATTTTTGATTTGGTTTTTAGTTTCCATGTTACCTCTTGAACGCTCATTGAGGTACATTGATTCTTTTTGATTTGGTTTTATTTTTAGAAATGGAGGAACACACATTAATTATTATTGTTTTTCTTGCAATTACGTGTTGGAAAAAGAAAATGCGCTCTATGGTTGGTATTGCTATTATATTGTAGCTGTTTATACAGTAACTAAACTTAATTAGTCTGTTGAAGATTCTGAGAGGGAATGTATATTTCTAATGCTTTCAAGAAACAGGGGACAAGTTTATTTTAAACCTTTTGTGTTATACATGCTGAATCTGCTTAAGAGATATTTCATGATCATGCACCTCTCGGGGGGAAATTTTCTATAAAGACCATTGCAGCCTTCGCTTCTTGCTCATGAAATATGTATGTTTTTTAACACAGGCGTTTTCAATTTCGTAATAAGTTTAAGTTATTTCAAATGAAATTTGTGTACTTCTAATCACAAATCATTGACATGAAAATTTTACTCATGTTTAGTCATGACAATTTTGTTTTACTCTTGATTATGCATTAAAAAAATTAAAAGTACATAAATTAATTGAATTGAGTTTGAGGTCTTGTTTTGTTTATAAAAAACAATATATTTATGTTTATTCATTTCGTCAATTGTCAATATATTTTATTGAAAATATTTAAACTTTTTTCTTTTTATTTTGTTTTAAATTTTATAAAATACTAGCGGGCCCGTTGCCTGCTTCGCACGGCAAAACAAAATAAGAAAAGAAACACACTTGTTTTTAATAAAGTTGGTTTTGTTCCCAAAAACACACTCACTTCACGTACGCACCGCACACACATGCGTTATCGGATTTTAACCAAACTTCATATAAACCATATATGGGCCACTGCCTACGTAGTGTATAAGTTTGGTTGAAATCGCTCGACGCGTTTATGATTAGTTCGGCGACGTACATATACGGACTTATTTTTATATATAGATTTTTAATTTCCTGAAGACGACACCAACAGGGTGTTGAAATATTGAAAAATAATAAAAAATAAATTTATTGTTTTTTTATAAAAAAGGAAGACCTCAAACTCAATTCAATTAATTTATAAAAATAAAAAGGTCGAATAATATCATCAATTTATTAAAAGTATATTTGTATATTTGTATTTATATTATTGCAAATAGAATATGTAAAATATATGAGTTTAATTTTTTATAATTCAAATGTCTGACTGAATATCATAATAAACTCAAATATCAAAAGAGTTCAAAATTTTCATTAAAAGGACAATACATACATACATATGTACGTTCAACAAACTCAATTACTTATTAAAAAGTCAAAAATATTAATATTTTTCCCGTCTGCTTCCGTCTGGAGTGTCCCATATTGAAATCTATGTATTGCAATCTATTTTATATGTATTTTAGGAAACAAACAATATAAAAATGAGTGAGTTAGTGCGCCAAATCTACAAGTAAAAGAAAAAAGTGATAATTGAAGGGTGATAGTGTCTCCACTTCATTTCTCTCTTGAAAAATTCAATGAAAATCTATTATATTATAGTGCAAAACTGCCATTAGCAAGAACTTTTCTCTTATTCCTATCAGTCATTTCTAATTTGTTTTAAATTACATTTTCCTTTAGCTTAAAAAGCTTAAAAGTTTATCGCCTAAAGTCTAAAAATCTTTGCAAGCCAAGCTTAAAATTCAACTGTCCTATAAAGTTATTTCTAGTCGGCTTGGACTGTCGTAAATTAAGTATGCATGGGAAAACATTCCTGTGCGAAGCACCAATACATCAATGTTCACTCACCTCTTCTCACAAGCTCTCACTTATTTTATTCCTTTCATTTCTCCACCCACCATTTATTGATGGTGAATTTTCTTTAGTCGTATGGTTTGTCTATATATATTTTTTATTCACAGGATGGGCCATTGAGTTATATTACGCTGCATACAACATTAATACGCGATCAAATTGGCCAGGGCTTGGGCTTTAGTATTGCCGGTGGAAAGGGTTCGCCACCTTATAAAGATGGATGTGATGGAATTTTCATTTCACGCATAACTGAAGGTAGCCTGGCGCATCGTGATGGCAAAATCATGGTGGGAGACCGTGTAATGGCTGTAAGTATGAGCTTTAGGCAAAACAAAAACAATAGCAGCAAAGACAACAATTGAAATTAATGTTGCATTATAGCATGAATTGTTTATAACTTCCATTTAGTTTAAACGGTATACGGATGGTGTCGGCCTGAGAGAGGCGCAGAGATGTTTCACTTTTGACGTATGAACTCAGTCCTTGACATGGTTTATCTTGTCAGCCAGCCAGTCAGTCAGTGAGTCGGTTTTTTTTTGTCTGTCCATTGGCTGGTCTCTCTGTTTGCGGCCATTCTATTCGTGTTGCAATATTGCAAGATTGTTCACTTTAATTGTGAAAATTGTAATCATTTTTGTACGTGCCATTAATAGTGAAGAGCTTCGGTCATTTTCTACTCGTAATGTTAATTTGTTGTTGCTCTTTCAATTGTTGTGCTGGTTGTTTGTGTTTGACATGCTTCGGACCATATTTGTTAAATTTCTTTTTTCATTTACTTTTTTCTCAACTTACAAAAAAGATTAATGGCAATGACATGACAAATGCCCAACATGATGCGGCAGTTCAGTGTTTGACACAACCACAACGATTTGTACGTTTAGTTTTGCAAAGAGAATACCGTGGACCATTGGAGGCTCCTCTGAGTCCTCACAGCCCAGCTGTCCTCAATGCACTTAGTCCATCGGGTTATTTAACCAATCGACCTGGTAAGTTAAAAGAAATGAAATGAGCTTCGTAAAGAAACTAATGGGCTTTTCTTTTGATTTTTTAAAGCCAATTTCAAACGTTCCACTGGCGATATGATTGGAGATCAACATTATCAACAATCGCAACAACAACAAAGTTATCAAATGCAACCAGATCAGTATAATGTGAATAAAATGAATACAGTGCCTGCTACGAAAACGAATGGTTTTGCCAACACAAATCAACTATACCCACAACAGCAACAACAATATCCTCAACATCAGCAGCAAATTGATAAGGCAACTGGCCTCCCTATACCTGTACCAGCACCTCGTCGCTCTAATTCAATACCTTTAGGTGATGGTCCTGAGGCAACGTCACCCTCATCAACACAAAATGGTACAGTACCTCATTCTTCCATCGGCTCATCGTCAACATCATCACAACCCACCGCCACTGCCACAACTGGCACAACAACAGATCCAACCGAAAGTCAGGTGAGTTTTGCCATTTCAAACGAAAAGCTTTGTCTTCAATTGTTTAAATAATTTTTAAGAAATCGCACGCATTTTATGTTTGTCTTTCTTTTGTGAAAGTCAAAATAAGAAAAAAATATTAAGGGAGTGAAAAACTCAATTTAACCAAAAAAATATTAATCTTCTTTTGGAAAGTTTTTGGCTGCAAAAGTTACTTTTGTCTTGCTTTCATCATGCCATTTCATTTGCAATTCATTGTAAATAAAGACAAAATTTATTTCCAACTTAACAACTACATGAATCATTAATTTGCCAAGATTTAATTAAATAGAATTCCAACTGATATAATTTTTATTCGAAAACGCTAAAACAGTATTGAAGTACAATTGATACTCGTATATTAAAATATTAAAAGGCACTCAAAGTATTCCAAAATCTTATCAATAGATTTCAAACATATTTCGACAGGAGCTTGCCGAGAATTAAACGCTTTGTTGCAGTAGGCAGAAATAACAATTATCGTAGTGCGGGACGTTATGTTGCAGTTCTAACAATTTTCATGGTGCAACATTTTATTTAAAAGTGCTTGAATTGGAAATCATTACATTCCATTTTTTAATATCAATTATCGAAAAGTCCTAACTTTTTACTAGGAACTCTCAATTAAATTCGCTAAGTGGTTTAGAAAAATTAAATATTTTGGACTATCTTCAGGCCATAGTGTCGTATTAGAAATATGAAATAAATATTAATCATACGCATTGTGCACTATTTAACTAGTCGTACTCCTGTTAGTGTTAAGCTCTAAACACATAGACAACAGCAGACAGCAAGCAGCAATATGTCAAAAATAAAATGCATGTATTTAAATGAAAACGATTATTTTAACGGCAGCACAGCAGCACGACTGCACAGCAGCATTTGCTGCTGCTGCCAACTTAGGCTATTTTCTATTTTGACGGGCAGCACTAAACAAATATAGTGTTGCCATTATATATATAAATTGGAAAAATAAAAACAAAAACTTTTTTTAATATTAAACATAAAGGAATATTACAAAAACACAATAAAGAAATAAATTAATGTGTTTTTATAGTTTTTCGTGATATTGTTAAATTTTTTATCAATAACCTTAATTTTATTCATTATAAAATATATAAACGGCATCCCTAAAATTTGTATTGGTAAAAAACACATCAGGTGATTATTATGCTGTTGCTGTCTTCAAAATAATTATGAAGCTGACTTCAGAGCAGCATTCTAAGTTGGCAGCATTTGAAACGGTGAAGTCGTGAAGTCTGTGCGTCTATGTGTTTAATGCTTTACTTGATTACCATTTGAAAATCATTATTATGAACAATAGTTAAAATCTTGTAATAAGGAAATTAATAAAAATATCTGACTTATAAAAGCGAATTCATTACAAAGGAGTATCATATCATCCTTTAAAGAAGAGTTCTATTAACGGAGAAAACGATTAAGTATAAACATCATTATTTCTCGCAGTTGTTTTATTGCTTCGTAATTTTAGTTTTTAAATTATACTGGTACTTCATATTCTTCTAATATACAGTGCCTTATAACAAGAACTCGCTCAAAGCAGTTATGTTGCCGCTCCCATTTGGCTTTTTATTTTACCAGTACCAGCTTACGGGCAATAAATTTTTATGATTTTCTTTTTTTATAAATATGTATTATGATTTTATAAGTTTCCACTTTTTTGTGTGAAATAAAGTTATTTGACAAAATCACAAACGTCTAAAGAATATAATAATTTTATTATTATTAAAATTTTGGCAAATTAAAATAAAATTCATGAAAAACTATTACATATCGCTCACTAACTAGGAGTTGGTCCCAACTCAAGGAACCCCGAATTAGTTAAAGTATAGTATCAATTATTTAACAGCTTTTGAAATATTATGTGAAAATGGTAAACGAAAATCAAACTAAAAATATCAACAAAAACTCCGTCCTTTCTTATGAATTAAAAAATATATAAAAATAAAACGGCTGACTTTATTTCATTTGTGCTCCCTGTAGAAACTCGTAACTTTGAAAATTATACATTTATCTAAAGACTTTTTTGGGTGGAGTGTTATCACTGGCCTATAGCAAACATAAATCAAAAGAATGTTAGAAAAATGAGCAATAAAAGTAAAAGAACTTGGGCTTAGGGAAACTTTGTTATTCAATTCATTACAAAGGAGTATCATATCATCCTTTAAAGAAGAGTTCTATTAACGGAGAAAACGATTAAGTATAAACATCATTATTTCTCGCAGTTGTTTTATTGCTTCGTAATTTTAGTTTTTAAATTATACTGGTACTTCATATTCTTCTAATATACAGTGCCTTATAACAAGAACTCGCTCAAAGCAGTTATGTTGCCGCTCCCATTTGGCTTTTTATTTTACCAGTACCAGCTTACGGGCAATAAATTTTTATGATTTTCTTTTTTTATAAATATGTATTATGATTTTATAAGTTTCCACTTTTTTGTGTGAAATAAAGTTATTTGACAAAATCACAAACGTCTAAAGAATATAATAATTTTATTATTATTAAAATTTTGGCAAATTAAAATAAAATTCATGAAAAACTATTACATATCGCTCACTAACTAGGAGTTGGTCCCAACTCAAGGAACCCCGAATTAGTTAAAGTATAGTATCAATTATTTAACAGCTTTTGAAATATTATGTGAAAATGGTAAACGAAAATCAAACTAAAAATATCAACAAAAACTCCGTCCTTTCTTATGAATTAAAAAATATATAAAAATAAAACGGCTGACTTTATTTCATTTGTGCTCCCTGTAGAAACTCGTAACTTTGAAAATTATACATTTATCTAAAGACTTTTTTGGGTGGAGTGTTATCACTGGCCTATAGCAAACATAAATCAAAAGAATGTTAGAAAAATGAGCAATAAAAGTAAAAGAACTTGGGCTTAGGGAAACTTTGTTATTCAATTCAATTCGGTTAGATGGGCGATGTTTGGGTGAGTTTCTTAACGTATAAAACACAGTTCAGTGATGCTGTTTTGCTACCGTTTCGAAACAAAGCAAGCCACGTGTCTTGTTTACTTTGTATTAAAAAATTTTGATGGTTTTTACATTTAGAAACACGTTTCTGCAATCAGTTGCTTTGAAAATGAAGATGTCAATAGCAAAAAAAATTTCAGGGTTTGTTGGAGCAAACACTTGTTGAAGGAGAACGATTACAAAATTCTAAAAAAAATATACGAAAAGGCAAAAAAGTCCTTCAGTTTGTAAGTGTAATGCTAACAGTTGCTTCCATTCGAACATCCATCTCCTTCCCTAAATATATAAATAAAGTTGGTCTAAACAATAATTTGTAATTTAGTTTGTAGAAAATGTCAACAAGGCATCAACAAAATGAATGATGCATAGTTTGCTTTTTCTATGCGTATAGATAAATTTTGTTATACATTTTGGGACGTGTGGCATTGTACATTTTGACTCTATTGCGTTTAGGAATGCATGACTTTGTTTAGTTGCATTGCAAATGTCGTTGCCAAGTTATATCGTACTTACAGCGGAACGAACATATATGCAGTCAAACCAATAAAAGTAATTGAACTATTTGTATTATAAATTTTGAAAAAGGCTGAAAAGAAGTGAGAAAAGACTCAAATTTAAAGGTGCTTGCGACAATTGCCCCATATTAGGCTGTCGCCATGTGAAACTAATAGGCCTGTTTCATAGAAAGTTTTTATTTCACGTTAAAACTACTCATACGATTAAATTTCTGTTCGTTTCCATTCCTTTTGGAATACATCTATATTTGCATCATAAACATATGACACATTGAAAAATCTTACCCCATGTTATCTTAACTCTCTCTCTCTCTCTCTCTCTCTCTCTCTCTCTCTCTCTCTCTACTTGATAAGGAAGCATTCACCCCGATCCGTTTTATGTTCTGCATGTAGTCGAAAAATGAAATAAAGTGTAAATGTAATATTTGTATCACAAAGTTATTTTGAAAGTTCATGGGCCTTATAAGTTAAATAATTTAATTTATGTCTTGTCAGTTACGGCGTTCCTTTTGTATGTGAGCGATATGTATATAATTTTCTGATATGTTTCAAAACATGCATGAAAGTGGTATTGCAAAGCAAAGTTTTTTCAAAAAGTTTAATTATTTGAACGGTTTTTAATTTTAATTAACTAAAAATGGTATAATGTCATATACGTTTTTCATATAAATATTGATTGAAATAAAGAAAAATTACCATTTAATCATTAAGTTTTACATACGACAAGTTTCGTTCGTTATTCAGCTCATTAGCATATTTTCATAATTAAAATTTATAATTATAAACTAAATTTTTATTGCCTTTTAATTACTTCTAACGGCAATATGTTTGTTGTCGTTGTTGTTGTTGCTATTATTGTGTTTGTGTAATGTAACATCTTCCTGCATTTGTCTCTCACATCCTCTCACTCCATTTAAATATAAATATATATAATTTCATACCTCAATAACCCAATGTCTCTTAGTATCTCCTCATTGAGCATGTGTTTGTGTTATCCTTGAATGCTAATATCCTGCATATATTTCTTTTAAAAAAAGAACCGGTGCTAATTCGCTGAAAAAATCATTGATTTATTTCAATCAAATAGAAATAATGAAACAAAGTGTTTTAAAACAAGGCTTATACGTGTTACATTGCAACATAATCTGCTTAATTATAAGTTAATTTTATTGTTCCTACATGTCATATAACGTAACATAACTAGTGTTTTCTATGGTACAATAGATTGATTTTGGGAAGGGACCATACTTGCCTTTAGATGCCATACGCCATTAAATAAGCATTTTTTTGGCAACGTTTAGTCGGAATCTGCAATATCATCTTATCAGTAACAAGAAATATATTGCTCATTATGCCGTGGTTAGTTTCGTCAAAACAGACATTTCTATTCACGATACTATGCATGAAATTTTAAAAAATTAATTTAATGGGAGCTTTTATGTACATACAATACATACATACATATATTCCGTAAGCTTCAAGGTATTTCTATAAAAATAATATATTTAAATTCCAAGAAAACACTAGAAATGTCCTCCTAATTTCATTTAATTTCATGATGGTCCTTCTCTCTCTACATATGTATTGTTGTTATTTACATAATTTATAGTTGAAATTTTAATTATTATTTCATTACTAACTGTGTATGTGTCAAATGTTATGTGGCTAATGCAGAAATATTATTTTTATAATATATTGGTATTTAATTCTAAAAAAAATACGTTTTTGGTTTATACTTAAAGCATATAAAATTATATATTTTTTGTTATTAGTGATATTGTTTATAAGTCAGTAAGAGTTATTATGACAATGGATCTAATTAAATTGCTCGCTATTGCATTGGCTGTTAATACTGAGTGGTCCAAAAACAAGTATCTGAAAAAAATTAAGTAAAATTAGCTAAATTTAATATCTTATGGTATATATTGTGACTTTGTTAGAAACAATAAATCTTCGCATTATTTATGGAACATGATCTCATTTGTTTGACTGCCGCGGGTGTCTTCGCAGCAGATTATCCTGTCAGTGAAATTTTCCAAGATTTTGCTGATGGCCTACGGTTCTTATGAATGGCTCAGACGATACAAGCCTTAAAAGATGTAGATTATTTCTGCTTAGCATCGCGGTGTTTGACTGCAATACACAAGAAAATGTCACAAGAGGTCAAATCACAGAACTCATGCGGCCAAGACGGCTGATAATACGAGCAGAATTACAAAACTTAGTGTGTGCAAGAGATCGATTGCTTAATGAGCTGTATGATCTGCTGCAGCCAAAGATAATCCAAGTTCATATCTTCCATTTTAGGCTTTAAAAAATCCGTAATCATGGCTCTGTAAAGCTCGAAAAAAATTAACCAATGATGAAAACCTCCAAAATCACACTCTATGGATACATTAATTTTGGTCAAAAGTATTTTTTTTTATCAAACACACAGTTTGGCAAACACAGCACTCTCTTTGGAAATAAATTTGTAATATTTTCTAACGTTGTTCAAGCGCAGAGGGGATCCTTTTGATCTTAGTAGGTATGATACGAACTGATTGATAGTCAACATTTCGGGCAGATGACACATGATTTGAAAAGATACTTGTTATTGGGCCACCCGGTAATCAGTGATGTATTACAGAAATGATTTTAAACTAATTTACGAGTATTTAAAAACTAAGGAGCGTTATTCCAAATTACATATAAAGCTAAGCTGGTCAAAAATATTTGACAGGTAGCGATAAATTTTAGTAATTAGTAAAAGAGCTCCCAAAAAGAAGTTGTGCTTGTCACCATTCGTATGATTGTTTGTCAATAATTTTCTTAAATTAAAATTTTTTCAACCTCCACAATATAGTCCTTTGTGTCTTTTATGTGTTACGTGAAGACCATCACAAAATAATCCTTAAAATCTGATTTTTCTTTAGTCTAGTATGGGATTTAATTAATATTCTTTGCTATTCAAATACTTATTACCAGTTCAAAGTAACATGAAAAAAGAACATGTTACATTGCCATTTAAAATCCTGTCGTAATATATCGTATATTATCATTAACCGTGGCTAGACTCTACTTTGTTAATTTATTATTTATTAATCAACCGCTTTGAGCCTGAGCTTTGATCACATCCAGGGGAAGACCAAAGCGCGTATTTCTGTCCTCGAAGTGACTAAAACGATAATTATTTCTTTTTAGCGTTTTTTGGTTTTATAATATTTTTTTTTTCCAACAAAGTCTTTCTTCCAACAAAGTCTTTTATATCTGTCATATACTAGAGGTTGACAGAGTTATATATATTTTTTGTTGTGGTATTCCATCAAATACCAATACGTCATATGCGGCGTATGAAGAGAATTTGGTGACCTCGGTTGTATATCAAAAAACAAATAAATAAGCATAGATTTATTAATATTCATTATGGAACCCCTTCAAAATAATCCCTCTCAGATGGTTTATCCAAAATACTCTTAGCACAAAAGTTGAAATTTTCGTCCTTATCGCGGTGAAGGTTCTTCGATTCTAAATCGAACAGGACTATATTTTTGAGATCGAATAAAACGTTTTCTTTAATCTAGTACAAAATATTAAAGTCTAAGCGAAATTCGCCAATCACAGTATAACTTGTGACAAACCTTGTGAATACTTTGGCTAAAATTAGGCTCGGCCCAGTATACACGAAACTGTTGTGTATGCTTTCTCCAGAACTTATAGAATTTTATTTAAAAGCATGGGTCATGTTATGCTTCCGTGCTGTGTGTCTTTCATGACAGGCTCTCAGATCGTCAAATGATGAAATGACTCTTTTATTTTTTATTTCTTCAGAACTTATAGGATACACGAAACTTTCGTGTTGTATGCTTTCTCCAGAACTTATAGAATTTTAATTAAAAGCATGGGTGATGTTATACTTCCTTGATGTGTGACAAGCTCCTGATCACCTTACTACCAAATGATTCATTTATTTTCACTTTGATGGTGTAAAACAAATGTCTCCTTCTTGTCGTTGGTGAAAGTGGATGGTTGTTTGAACTGCAACTTGTTGCCGGATTCAAGCTCCTGATCACCTTACTACCAAATGATTCATTTATTTTCACTTTGATGGTGTAAAACAAATGTCTCCTTCTTGTCGTTGGTGAAAGTGGATGGTTGTTTGAACTGCAACTTGTTGCCGGATTCAAAAATTGTTATTTTTACTCTATAAACCAACTGCTCAACTTTTTTTTATGGATGCTCACCCCCTCAAGTGTTTATTTTCCCTTAAATTCTATTTAATTTGAATTTCATAGATGTTGTACATCACTGCATAGTAATTTAAATTCCACAAATAAAATAATTTGCATAACTGCTATTTAATTAACTTTTATTATATTCAACGAATCTTAATTTAGTTCAAAAGTTTTTTTCCTCGAAAATTTGTTTATTAAATTTTATAGAATTAAGTTTACAAAAGATAAAAAAAAAAGAAAAAAAAGTATGCAATTTAATTATATTAAAAGTAAAATCCTAAAAAAATGTTTTTCTCTCTTTTTCTTTCCTTTTTTTATGTGTATGTGTCTTTTAAACAATTTAAAATAAAATGATATTTTAAACAATGAAAAAAATTAAACCAAACAAATTAAAAATCTACAACTAAATGATATAATAAATAATTGATAACAAATCACCGCTACCAATTATATAACACTCCCTAATTCCCGAAAACTGCCTTAATTGAAAAACAACAACACAATTCTATAAAAAAAACAATACAATACAAAACACAGTCTACTCCCTTAAGACCATTAACGAGTGAAGATTTTCAAGCAATGATCCCAGCACATTTCCTTAGCGGAGGTTCTCAGCATCATGTACATGTGGCTAAGCCAAATGAAGTTGGTGTAGCTGGTGTTACTGTTACCGTCAATAAGGCTGTTCCTGATATGCCCATGTTTCCAGCAGCTCCCACCGAATTGGGTCGCATCACCGAGACGATAACAAAATCCACATTCACGGAGACCGTAATGACACGGGTCACCGATAATCATTTAGCGGAACCCCTAATAAGCGAGGTGATTATCCCATCATCATAGTCATCTTAATACTTCCACTACTACTCTTGTTTTACACCAAATTTTTTTTTTTAAATTAATTAAACAAATCAATTTGAAAAATCTTGCAAAGCAAATATTTCAATAACACCTCTACTATTTGCACTTTCTGCCACCACTCACACATCATTATCTACAATCCATCCATCCATCCACTTTCCGCATCATTCATACTTTCATTGATTCATTCGGTTTATTTAGTTTTTAAAAATGAAATTTTAAATTTTTATCTATCACGTAAAAAAGTTTTCTTGTATTTATTTATTAATGCCTTTTTTATATTTTTATTTAAATAGAAACTACGTATGTTGCTGCTTTATTTCTTATTTTTGCATATTATTATTTTACACTAAAAAAACAATTTTTTATATACACACTTTGAGAACTATATTTGTATAATAAAAATTTAAGTTTTAAATGCATTTTAAAATATTAAGTTAAAACCTGAGCTTTAATTTACTCCATTATTATTTAGAAAAATTTCTCTTGAATATAAAAATATTATTTTCTCAAGACATATTCTCATAAATTGTTTTTGAAAATTAAACTTCCTATTTTTGTAAATTTTGTACGTTTGAACATTTGTTTTGAAGAAAATAAAAATATTTTCTTTCAATATAAACTTTGCAACGATCGAGCCAATTGCAAGTTGGCTGCATTAAGGTGAAGGTACATAACACGCGTTACACGCGTCAGCACGTTGTAGACTTCTGTCGGAATAGTTGATCTAGACTATTTTCATATAACAAGGTACATACATAAAAAGTCGGCAAAGCGTGTATCGCGTGAAGTTCGTTAACTTTAAACTTTCACGCGTCATGTTTAAAAATGGCGGCTACTCAGCTCATATTATGAAGCAAATAGAGTTACCAGCTAATTGAGTATGAACAAATATGAGGCGTGTTGTGTAACTTGACGCTTGTAACTTGACGCGTGTAACGCGTACAAAGTTTACAACGCGTACAACGCGCGCATGCGTGTAACGCGTATTATGTACTTTCACCTTTAGAGCGACAATTGCAACAGCAAACACAAACTGGTCGATATGTAATTTCAAAAAGTATATAAAATTATTTGGGGTGTGTACGTTAACTAACACACACACACACACACACACACACACACACACATACACTTACACTTCAAGTGGATAATGGATATACAAGTATAAAATATCTCGACTTTCATACTAATTGATTTTGTTTTTGTAGCTGTTGCCCTATTGCGGCCATTTTGGAAACTTAATATGTTTTTCGATATTCGTTTTTTGTCTTGCGTTAGTGGAATACGTTCTCATGTGAAATGTAATATATGATGAACTCCGCGGGTCCTGGCAATAGTTCGTCTATAAGGTACTAAATTGTCAGGTCCCGCGGAGTTTGCTAAATCCAGAGTAAACATTTTATTTCGTTACAACATATACATATAACTGGGTATTTATAAATATCACTTCGTTTTCTTTTACTTTATTCGCTTTGTCATGATTAAGTAACTATTTCAACGGTGTATAATTTTAGTGATGTTGGTATGTTCGCTATAGTCATAACTGTACTAATTTCTATGGAATATTTGTACGAAACTCTTGGGAGGGTAAACATTGTTCGGTAGGAGCAATAATTCGTTGTAACCATTGTATATTATAAACGAACTTCATTATTTTATTTGACATTTATCATATAAAAATATATTCTCTTATACCTCTGACAGACATAGGATTTGTATACTACAATAGTATGGTATACTACTACGATTAAATCACCGAATAAAGTAGTTTACTGCTGGTGTCTGTAGTACGAACATGTACATGGTATAAATATGGTATTTCATTAAACGCATCTTTTTAGCCGTGTTCAATAACAATTTTGCAAACACAGTAAAAAAAGTCAGCTATAAATTCTTTGATATTTGACAGTTATAATTTATTTCATTTAATTTCGGTGTGATAAAATGTCTTCAAAATTACATTTCAAACGTAAAAACAAAAACTTTAGTATAAATACTACAAGTCTGTCATCCATAAATACATAGTATACAAAACCGTAGTATTTATAATATGGAAAGGGTATTAAACATATAGTTTTAATAAAAATTTATATATTGTTTTGTTTCGCTGTACAATTTTTATTACTCCTATAGAAAGTAAAAATGTTTTTTTTTTCTTTTTCAAACGTTTATTAAGCAATCGAGTGCGAAAGGAAGATTTTATTTATATTCTTGCAATGTTTTTTTACTTGAAAATAAAATAAATTGCCGACAATTTATTTACATAATTTACACTTTATTAATATTTTTTTTGTGTTTACCTGGCTATTTACCATTAGTAAATACTCTTTTGGTAGGTATTTAAATATTTACTTAATCTACAAGATAAAAGCAATGAGCTTTTATCTTGTAGATTGTGTTTTTTTCTATATGTTTTTTTATATGTTTCGATTTTATTCCTTGAATATATTTCTTAAATAATTGTCGATTAGATTTTCAAACATTTTAATGTTTCTTTTTCATAAGGAATAAACAAAAAATAGTAATAATTCACAATCTATAAATAAAAACACATCTCGTACGGACGACGAACTTTTCACTCACCTTTTCATGAGAAGTTCACATAAAAATAAATTCATAAATGTACTCATGAGTATAGTTTAGTTTACAAAGCGTAAAGATTCATATTATTCAAATATTTATTTATTTAAGTAAAATAAATTTAAATGTCCTTAAATAAAACTGCAGTCGAACAATTTTGAAAACATAAACCGAATTACTTGCTGTTATCAGGTGTGTCTAACTGAAAAGCAAAACATCATGGAAAAATCCATGACAAGTAGGTATGCATGTATTAAAACGTGGCACAAGTGCTAAACTTCATTCAGGCCCTAATGTTGGTATAGTTACTCCGAATATCATGGACAAAATCCATTAAATAGTTTTTAGTGTCCGATGAGCTCAAGCGTTTGAGACAGTGGGGATTATTACCATTTTACATTTTTCAGTGACTTCAAAAATCCTTGAAAAATTTAGTGTGAAAGTCCATTAATCGCATGATTGACTCCTTAACTTGTTTATAGCATTTTCGTTGTGATCACGATGAACTTTAATGACGATATACATATAATTATTGAAGAGACATGGTTTAGTACTAAAAACCAACAATGTGAAACGAGGTTGTACGCAATAGATTTTGAAAGACGTACTTTTTAAAGCAAAAACAGCGAATTCATTACGTATTTAAAAAAAAAGGTAATAAATTAGAAATATCAATCTCTGTTATATAACTAATTAAGCATAATATTTATGAAAATTAGTACAGTTATCAAGAAAGTGATCTTCCTTTATGATAAAGAAGGGATACCGTGGATTTTTCAGAAATTTGTCCTTCTTTTCGAAGTTATTAAAATGGGTGCAGCGTAAAGAGATTTGAGGGATATGGTGATGTCATATATACCATAAAATGATTGTGTTTGTTGGCAATAATTGACGTTCCCTCTTTTTTGTTGTTGTTTTTGCTGTCATTTTAAAAGGACTATGTTGTTTAATTTAACTGAAGTATATGTTACACTCATATTAATAACTGGTCTGGGAAACTTTGTTCGTTATAGACGAATTTCGTTATAGACAAATTTCGTTATAAATAGAGTGTAAATATTATATTTTTTTAATAGATAAAAGTAAGAAGCATTGAAACAGATGATATTTTCAAAATTTTTTCTTTTGTACAACATTGTATGATATCCTTTAAAAAATTTCACTTATTTTAGCGGCATGAGAATTCAGAGGAAACATTTTGCGACTTCGTTTGTTCGTTTGTTGTAAGTGTAAAAATTTGCAAAAATGTTTATATTGCGTACTTTAAAAAGAGTTCGTTATAAAGAAAAACTCGCCATGAGTGAAGATCGTTATAACCGTGATAGTTTGTACACGTATAAAATACTTGTATACAATTATTGGGGCCGCAAAAGTTGTTTATTATACTCGTTAATTTGTTAAATGTATATGCAATTGATTTTTATTTTGTCAACTTAAATAAGCTCAAATAGACTAGCTGAAACTTAAAAAAATATACTCCATCTGATTCACGTATATGCCCTGATTACGTTATATCGATTTGAGATTTTCCACTGCTGGAAAATCTATCATTTATTATAGATTAGGGAAACCAAGTACATGTAAGAGTATGCATATGTTTTCTTTAATGTAGCACAAATTTTCGTTGTTGAAGGTTACACTTCGGTGATAATTTCTAATTCAGATTGGAGGATTGGATTATTCTACATTAAACTATAAAAGAAATTTTTAACTGCATAATTGTTATGTTAATTTAGCAAAACCAGTACCACCTGTTTTGCGTCATTTGGTTGTTTATTTTATATTTAAGGGTTTCTTTTATACCAGTTACTATTTGGATTTACCATTTTGCAGTTTACAATAAAAACTTTTCATTTATTGGATTTAATAAGAAGTTTGGTAATATTTGTGGCCTTAAATGAAATTTTCTCTTGGAGAAATTGTTTTGCTTTTTTAAAGTTTTAAACAAACACAAATCTGTTTAAGGAGACATAAAAGGATTAACACATTTATCAGATTGTCTGTAATATAGATAAATTGAGTATTTTAAAATATTCACCAATATTAAATTTCAAATGGTCTTCATTTTAAGATTGAGACCATATTTACATAAATAAAATATGAGATTAAAATATAACCCAGCAAAAAAGTGCATTCATTCCTTAGTAACATATTTTTTTTGTAAACGATATCAAATTAGTTTAATCTCTAATCAGAATACTAGTACATACATACATGTATTATGTGTAGCAGAAGAAATGTTAAACATGTGTTTTAGAAGCATTTGGTATTTTTTTTAAAGTTAGTGGTTGAGTTTGATTGAATTGGTTGCACAGTTTACGGCGAATTCAATAGGGGGCCACTCACAGTAACACGGTTTGCAATTGCAAACCATTTTCTCTCTTCCATGAATTTAAGGAGAATTTGAATAACAACAATTGCATATGCCAGATCAGCCAGCTTTTTAAAATGGTTTCTTACTACAAATGCTTCATTAATTTATTTTTCTTTTAGTAAATGGCTGTTACATTAGTTTTAATATTTGACACCCATGCACGGAAATCAGACATATCGCGTACTGCCCTGTTAATACCCTACAGAAACCTGTTAATGGCTTTGCTTTCAAGAGAGGGAATCAGAAATGCTCTTGCCATGCGGATGTGTATCGATTTCAATTCTGTATTTATCATGTCTTCTTTTCAGTTCAACAGCTCAAAAGAAATTAAAGCACTCGCCACTTCTTTGTATGTCTTGGCAGATTCCGTCCCCATTTCTTTGAATTTTTGTTAATTTCTTTAATGAAATTTATTTGATGAAATTATTTTTATTTACTGATAGCAGGATAAAAACATGTCTTTTCTTTGCTGCTTACACAAAAATGTTGACTGTAAATCAAAAATATATTCATATATTTTTTGGCATTTTATTACTATTTACTGAATTACAGAAATGTACATATGTTTTACATGGGCGTATGCGTGGAATGATTCAAAATTTTTGGAAAATGTATATAGAAAATATTAGCTAAGAATAAAAATCAGGAGATAAAATCAGATTTATTTAATTTATGTAAATACCTTGAGGCAGATTGATTAAGCAAAAATATATCACGCATCAGACATGCATAATTATTTATTTATATGTATGTATGTATATGCAATTGAATAAAGAAATACAGATATGGACAAATAACTAGCAATTATTTGCAAAGCAATAATTTATTTACAACTTTGAAATATACGAACATTTTTTAATTTATTTTCTCAATTGTTTTTACTGCATGTTTCGCTTTTCTCTACTATTAGAAAACGTATCTTGTCAATTAAAAAAAAAAAAAAAAAAAAAAAAAAAAAAAAAAAAAGCTAATAAAAACCAAAATTTTTCTCATTTGTTTCAACAACGTCATAACTCAAAAAACTAGTTTTACAGACAACAAGTTCAGAGTTTTTAATTTACATACGACTCAATGGAAATATTAAATACTAATATTCTGTCAAGGGGTGTTTTGACAAATATGCGAATATTTTTACACAGTATAAAGAGCAGTTAATTGTGCATTATTTGATTTATTGCGTTGTTTGAGCAAATCGCTCTTTTAATACAACATACACGGCAAAGTGCAATCAAAGTTTTTAAAGTTTTGGCTTCTACATAGAAACTATGTTTTTTAAACATATGCAAAGAATATCGCAAATTTTTTTTCTGGGCACTTTAAACACTTTGACCTTTTGCGATACGGGCATGTTGCATATAAAAATATCTTAATTTAATGGCTATTACGACACTTTTTGGCTAAAACTTCGGCTTAGCTTCGGATATGATGCTTACTTTTTTGGATTCATTAGCACACATGAGGACAAGCGGTATAAAAGATTTGAAACTCCTTGCTTCACTAATGGTGGCTTCAGGCGGCGTTTTTTACATGTCAAATTTCGCACTGTAACGTCTATACATGTCGTGTGAAAGCATTGAAATAGGGCTTATGTAAAAGTCAGATGACATAGTTTCCATTAGAGTATGTTCCATTTACATCTGATGAAGCATCTGCCATCATCTGGCATAGCAAAATATTAAGGACTACAAATTCATCAGATTTATCGTGATGGTATAGGCGGTCAATGACAAGTGACAAGTTTATGTAGTATCTCAAAAGACTCAAGAACTGCCGCTCTGGATCGTACTGTCATGAAAACACAGATTTCAGTATATGCAAAAAATGGTTTTACGCGAGCATTTTAAACCTAAATGTAACTAAAGGAAAGACTGCCAGGTTTTCAAAATGAAATTTGTTACTTGTTAGTTTGGGGGCCAACGATATATTTTTTTTCATTGAAGTACGCTGTTTGAAAATTTGTATTTATTATTGTTTTTTTAATTTATTTTTTTTAATAAATTCGAGTAAGAAGTTCCGAAGTTTTTAATTTTTCTTTGAGTACAACTTTTACTTTATAGTCTATAAATAAAAAAAAAATTTTATTATTAATTTTGCCTAAACTTCAGTGTATATTAGTTCATTTCCCCTTAGGGAAATGAACTAATAACTTTGCACTTTTTCTCTTTCAAGGGGTGAAAAGTGTAACACCTGCTTTTTAGAAAAGAAAAAGGCATTATATTCTTTTTATAATGATGTATCAATTTATTTTGTTTTCCTACTACAGGAGTTTGAAACCGTGCTATTTTTGCCCACGTTTCAGTATTTTATTTCATCACATTTTCTTTAAAAATTAAGTAAAAATAAAGATGTTTAATTTTACTTGTGTTTTCCTCTGCAAATAATATTAAAGTATTTAAAAAACACTTAAAGCAAATGTGTTCTACAATCCAAGAGTTTGGAGTATATTTACTTTAACCAAATTCACCTTCCAGCAATAACGTCATCATCGTTAGTATGCAAGGACTTGCAATCAATATACTCCTACATACAAACATGCATTTTACTCCTGTCACATGATAAGAACTGGTGGTGTTGTCGCGATGAGACACACAAATGATAATCATAATGATAAAATGATAATGAAATTTAACTTTTCATTATTACTTCAGTACAAATGTATGGTTCTTAAAGAAGCATATACAAGTTGCATTCATTAAGGATATTGTATGTATTTTTTTTTTAAATGGAGGCATTCACTGACGAAGATAAAAGCAAGGAAAGGTTTAGGTATATGAAATGCAATTGTTCTGACATTGTAACCATACGAGTATAATCCTTCTTAAGGCTTAATGTTAGCAAAAAATCTACTTAAGCAACTGCACATACAAGAATGACTAAATGAATGAGTGCTGTCTTATAGACAGCTTTTCTCTAACTTAATGGCAGCTGGGTAGTTATTATGTCTATGAAAGGACTAGCTGTAATCACAGTATGTAGTCTAAGTGAGAATTTGGGTGTGACACACATTTACCGCCTAAAGTAATATCGTAATATTCATCATTGTCATCAGCTTGTTTCATCTCGATGGTTGCAAGATTGGAATTATAGTCTATATATATATATATATATATATATATATATATATATATATATATATATATATATATATATATATATATATATATATATATATATATATATATAGACTATATATATATATATATATATAGACTATATATATATATATATATATATATATATAGACTATATATATATATATATATATATATATATATATATATATATATATATATATATACATATACATATACATATATATATATATATATATATATATATATATATATATATATATATATATATATATATATATATACATATATATATATATATATATATATATATATATATATATATATATATATATATATATATATACATATATATATATATATATATATATATATATATATATATACATATA
Source organism: Germaria angustata (assembly GCA_963681545.1). NCBI lineage: Eukaryota > Metazoa > Arthropoda > Insecta > Diptera > Tachinidae > Germaria > Germaria angustata. The sequence continues at coordinate 57,792,381 of OY812998.1, read as the reverse complement.
TATATATATATATATATATATATATATATATATATATATATACATATATATATATATATATATATATATATATATATATACATATATATATATATATATATATATATATATATATATATATATATATATATATATACATATATATATATATATATATATATATATATATATATATATATATACATATATATATATATATATATATATATATATATATATATACATATATATATATATATATATATATGTATATATATATATATATATATATATATATATATATATATGTATATATATATATATATATATGTATATATATATATATATATATATATATATATATATATATATGTATATATATATGTATATATATATATATATATATATATATATATATATATATATATATATATATATATATATATATTTTATATATATTTATATAAGCATGTTTGCGCAATCTATATATATAAAATAGGATTTGTGTATGTATGTAACGTAATGGCTCCAAAACGGCTGGGCCGATTTTCAGGGAACCTTCAGAATACTCGGGCGGGTGACACTGTGAAGTCCGATTTTTTATTTTCGGTCTGTGGGCGGAGGGGCGTGTCAAAATCCAATAATTCATAAAATGAGAACGGCTTGGCCGATTTCTGTAAAACTTTTTGTCAGTTGTTTGTATTTTCGAGGAGAAGGTTTTTATGGAAGAAAATTTTGGAAAACCCTCAGGAAAAGTCGGAAAATTGGAAAAATCGAAAATCGAGTTTTTGTATGAAATTTTGTTTGAAATTATTCCTTAATGGCTTTTTAAATGAAAAAATAGAAAGTTTGTCTGAAGGCTTAAAATTGGGGCGAGGCGAAGTTCGCCTGGTCCGCTAGTTAATAATAAAATAAAATGAAGTGTATGTGAAATGGCTCCCATTACAGGACAAAAGATTGCAAACGAAAGGTTTAAACTAGGCTAAAGGACAATTGCAATGGAAATTGAGGAAATATGCAATGAAGTCAATATTTAAAAAAAAAAATTGGTCTAATTCGAAGGTTTCTGCTTCCAGTTGTGACATCAGACAAAAAATACTTTTTTCGCTATAATATTCTTCAAGTGTTGCCTCTTGGAATTATTCAAATATGTAATGAATTTTGTTAAAAATCTTTGCCTATAATTTGTGAACCCCAGTAGATTAGTGGAAATTGTACCAGTCCATCAGTTTGGATTTTTCGAACTAGATCTCCCTCAAGGACTCTGACTAGTTTTTACTAAAAATAAGTTTATATCTTTATAACTTTAGTTAGCAAATAAATAAGTATAAGTATACGAGCTTTGAATGCTTTCAATCATGATTTGGCTAAAAGGGTACTGATGATTTGGTTAGCGCCAATGAAATGCAGGCATATACCTAGCTAAGCCAACAACAAACAATATAATATTAAAATGGTTATTTTGGAGAATATCTCGAATAACGAATTTGATAAATATTCTTATTTCTTAATTTAAATTTATAATTTCACTTAACATTTTACTCAAAAAATTTTAAATTTAAAGAAAATCTAATTTGTTTTTTCTATTATCCCAAAACTAGTCCAACATATTTCACTTCCAAGGTGCGATACACCTTAAACTTTGACAGATAACTTACACGTCTCCTGTAGATCTTAACTAGAAAATCGTTCAGAAGCAAACTCTTTGGAATCTGACCTAAAATTAGTATGATAAAATTTTTCAAAGATTTTAAAATGACATACTCTGAGGTATCGCGTTAACTATAACGAATTCCAAGTTCAAGCTTAAAACTTGTAATAAAATCGTACCAGTCATTTTGCAAGTGCGTCCCTAGTTTCGCATATTTGAGCCAATTCAATATTTCTAAAGTGTAAATGTGATCCTGGTTATGTTTCAATGGTCATTAGTGTGTAGCTATTTTTCTCACCTAGTCCAGCTTGGTCCTGGTTGGACCCTTTGTGTATTTTATATTTTCAGATCATAATCTACCCGTGAGCCAAAATTTATAAAAATAATCAATCAATTTCTGAAGCATTTGTGATATTCATAGAATGATTGAAGTTGTTTTGTCCTTAAATATGAAAACCCTGCTTATTTTCAAAAAAATTTTGTTATTAAATTTATATTAATTTCCTTGAAGAGAGTGCAGATGATTGGAATGATAGTACTATAGGCCGAAGTATGGCAGTTTTCAGTCTTCGAGGACGTCTCGAAAGTTGGTTACGGACCGGTGATATTCTCTAAATATGTTTACGTCTCGTTCCTACTCATGTCATCCTCATGCTCCAGACGGATATATATATACCGTAACAGGAGCTGCACAGAGGATTGAAGGGATCCTTTCGGATACCTGTTCAATGGAAACTTAATTGTTAAATACAAAGTGTGTGTGTGACTGACGAAGTGTGCAATAGCAGCCTCTGCCAAAATGGAAATATTTATTCTCTTGAACTTAAGAAGTCAGTACTTATCTCTATTCTTTGTTTTTTTGGTCCGTATTAAAAAGACAGACATAGGACTAAGCAACTTTTTGATAAGGAACTCTTGGTGAATAACATTACGAGGCGCTGTACCATCCAGTACGTATCGCAACATTTAAGTTTCGGTTATAGTGACTACTGCAGGAACTCCAAAATCAGTCAAACACTTCCTGTATGACTGGCAGGCTCTGCTGTTATGAAGATTTGGCTTTTTTCAGGATGAGGGAGTTACTCTTTAAATTTAAACGAAAGAAAATTTCGAATTACAATATTGATTACACAGTTACCTCCTTGTGCTGTTTCGAAGGGTTGAAGCTGACTGATTTTTCATGTTTCGTAAAAAGTTTTTGGTTGATTCACAGAAGCACGAGTTCCAAAATTTCGTAGGAATGTGTACGGTGTTGTTACTGTGGCTTCATGGTCTCTGAGTGTGTTAGTTGACTTATCGGCTGCTTCTCTGAAGATGGTACTTAGTAGAATAGCGCAATATTGGACTTAAAATTAATTGAAAAATTGTCATAAAAATTTTAAAAACTTAAGTATGTAAAAAATGAAATACTAAATCAACATGTCCGGTGTCATCTATTTACATTTTTTTTTAACCTTAAACAAGGGTCATAATATCAATAGTTGTTTGTTTAGTTAATAGTTTGATGTTCAGCTGTCTAAGCTTTTACAAATTCAAATAGTTCTTACAATCGGATTTATAGAAATACATACATACATACATACATGTAAATGTCGACTTAAAAAAAGAAGCAATGAATGCACTTACCGTGGTCTGCCATTTGTGAACATCCTTTGAAATTTCAAACTTAATAGATAATTGAAGAACTGGCTTGAACTTGACTAAAACTGATTCATTAAGTGAAATATTTTTATTTACATCTTAAACTGGAACATCAAAAAATATCAAAATTAGCTCGTAAATAAAAAAAGAAAATCAATCAATGAAACTCAAGTTAATGAACCAGAGCATCACTGGCATAAAGTTTTGATATAAATAATGGTTGCCATTAATTAAGTCCATAAATTCAGCCATTAATATGGCAACAGATTGAATTGGCATAAGAAATATTGAATATTTTTATGGCCACAAAACAATTTTTGTTTCAGTAATAAAATTTCGTGATTAGTAATTCATTGGGGAAAATTTTTAATTACGTATCGCATGCACAAAAATACTCCAGTATGAATATTTTTAGTATGAATGACATCTGTATGCATAATGAAGAATTACGGTTGAAATAATTTGTGGTTTGGCTTCTTTTTTACATTTGAATGAGAGAACGAAAACTAAATAAAAACAAACTTTGAAAATGTTAGTGAAAAGGATATCGCGATATATGAAATGTGTCTATGCTTAAGGATAATAATTCGAATTCTTATAAGAAGAACTACAACAAGTGGATGTTTAAATATTGTGTTTGAATGTAAATAAAATTATTATTCGTCCGGTCACACGTACATAATTTTATTGCCTTCTATATATATAACTTTTATTATCATTTTATTTGTTGCTGTTGGTTTTATGCCATGACTTATTAAATAGTCCTTTCTTTTATTATACTTTTTGTTTTACTTTGTAATCTTTTTATATTATCTATTACGTAGAATTTTTACGCAGATGCCCCAAGAACTTTTCGAGTTTTCTCCACTTTTAACTTAAAATATGAGCTTTTCTCGCTAGTTGTTGGGCAGTGTTGAATAATAAGAATCAATAATTTTGAAAAATTGGAAAATGTATACAAATTACTGTTGTCATTTATTAGAAATGTGAACTTTATATGATTTTGCGCATTAGCAGTACTTCGCCCTAAAAATTGACAGAAGTCAAAGAGAGTCAGTGCCTTGCATCTTGATGTAGTAAAAAAATTTGAGTTTTGAGAGAAATAAACATACGAGTAATGAACGATACATGTCCCTTCATAAATCATCCAAAAACTTACTTTAGAAACACTAAAGGTCCAAGAACACTTAAAGCTTTCCAAATTTATTTGATAATGAAGTTTATTTTGATCAGAGCAACGATATGTGTACCTCCTGTAAATCCTGTAAAAAATTAAGTTTACAGCTACCCTGAGTTCGAGAACGCTGGAAATATGTTTGTTGCAATTGAACTTGTACTTATCATGTTCAAACAATATCATTACAGCCATTCTTAAGTCCTTAAGAGTAGTAAAAGTTTATCAAAACATCCAAAATACAATTATTAATTGTTATTGAATTCACAGCTAAGATATGTGTAGCACCCACATGTCCTTTTTAAAAACATGAACATACTGTCTAGAATCCTAGATCTCTAAGTATTAGTAATAATTAAATTTTCTTGCAACCTTGGTCCTATGGGTGCCCCAATGATTGCATTTAGCACCCAAAACGAAAAACTACTAATTGTTTGAACAATTAGAGTTTCAACAATTTATTGTTTGTTGTGCTCTCAGCTATTCATATATCGATATTTCATTGTGATTGTTAAGAATAATCAAATTGCAAAACCCTTAAATTTAGTTTGCAGTTTTCATACGATATTTTATATTTAAAAAAAATTGAATTTTTTGAGAATTTTGTAAAAGTGCCACAAACAGCTACCAAATTTCATTGAGGATTGTATGACTGAGATTTATTGATGCTAGAGCAAGTATATTGCAACTACTACAGCTACGCCCAAATGTCCAAGAATAATGAAAATTTATCAAAACTCAAAATAAGGCTTAAAATTTCTTATGCAATTTTTTGCTATTGAGGAAATAATATGCGAACTTTTAATGTATGTACATATGTAAACTTTTTTTTTTAATTAAGGCTGTAGTTATATCGATAACGAATAAGAAAAATGCTTTTAAGTATGTGATTAAAGTCTAACATAGCAAACATTTCGAAAATTATTAAGATATTGTTCGTAATATTTTGATAAATTCTTGTTACAATCACTACAAATTTATGCGTGCGTCGTAAATGTCCCTTTGTTTCCAAATGAAAATATGCCAGAAATCATTGTAGAAATCTACGTTAAAGACTGTAATGTGCATATGATTTTTCATTGTAATCAAACATGTTTCACCTGCGTTTAATGTCTGTCATTAACGTGAGACTTTTTCGAATTAAAGAATATCACTCTTGTCCTTTTATGAATAAAAACCATAATTTTTTAAACACTTCATTGAAGTTATTTAATTAGTTTAAGGGTAATTAAAAACATATTTTTTTAATGTGATGTGAGAACTTCTCCTGAGTAACGGACGTTAGGAACTGGATATCCTTTTTAAACTTGAATTTAACAGTTGCACAATGTTTATGAATCATGAAATTCGGTTAACACTCTTAGAATGTAATTTTTTATATGTGGGTAAGATCTTATATATTTCATGACATATCCTTGTGCGTATATTATATGTTTTTTTAAATATAATTAAATTTAAAAAAATTATATTCAAAATATTGCAACTTAAATATTGTGAAATTAAGAAAAAAACAAAAGAAAGTAAAAAATAATTAAATAAATAAATATTTAGACTGTTAATTGATCTGTTGTGAAAATGCATGCGAGATGATCGAATAATATTCACAGCAAGAATATGCGTATAAAAATATTTGTAATGCATATATGGAAATCCTTCAAAGGAAGCTGCACAAGTTGTAAACAACAATATAAACTACTATGGAGTTCGGTGGCAATACGGCTTCAGATTCCCTCCTCTTCAAGTGGTTACAAGTGATTTTTTGCTCTAAAGTGGGAAGCGAAGTTTTATTAGGAAAATAACGAATTAATCATCAATAATAAACGGTAAAGTGTGATCTAGAAAAAGTGAAAAATGAAAAAAAGTTAAAAACCGTCATTGCCTTTTGATAATCGCGTCTTTAAGAAAAAATTTTATATTTATCTGTTCAATGTTCTCTTCTAGATCGGGTATTTTTAGAACATTCTTGCATGTGGGAATATGTTATTGTTATTTATTTTAATGTAAAATGTTTATTGTTTGCATGTAAAAAATATCCTTCCTGTTGCTGTTTGGTATTTATCGTGATTATATGTATGTATATATTTGCATAAAAGTGTGTATGTACAAGTTTTTGTAATATGTTTTTTTAAATGTAAATATATTATAAATATGTATGTATGTTTAGTTGTCAATAGGGATATATGTACATATATGCTTGCTATGCTTAAAAATTTCAATATTTTGCTAAATAAAGTTCATACAAATTTTATTTTAGAACGTAAAATTTTGTTTATTATGCTCTCATTCCCAAAAATAAATACACAGATAATTAATTTTCTTATATTTCCTCACTTGTCATAATTCTTCACACAACTTTATATGTAATTACAAAAAGCTAAGCACTCTCATCCCATACACCACATTGTCCCATCCCTGTCATTGGTTTTTGGTTTGTCAATTATGTATCTTTATGCGGCATTTATTTCATTTATTGATCACTCTTTTGTAAATACATTCAATTTGGAAGTTGGCTTGGCATTATGAATAAGAAATATATCTAACATATTGCATTTGTCTTATTTACAGGAGGTGGTTTTGCCTAAAAACCAGGGTTCTTTGGGCTTCAGCATAATCGGTGGCACCGACCATTCATGTGTTCCGTTTGGCGCTCGCGAACCGGGAATTTTTATATCACATGTAAGTGAAGAATTGAAATATTTTTGTTTTATTTTAGAAAGATATTATTTTACATTATTTTAAAATTAAGTTAAGAATCAAAGAGCGTCACCATATAACGACATCATTCTAGTTGTAGCAGACTGGCTTAGATCTGATTTCCACTAACTTTTACACATACGAGTAAATCAAGGTGAACTTGTGTGTTAACATGGATTGATCCGGCTTTGATGGTGTAAATCATGCGCTGAAAATACCGCATAATATATGTCTGTTCAGAATTACAAAGCTTTATTTTTTTAATGTCATATTCTCACGATTTTTTTTTCATCTATCAGAAAATAGCGTGAAAAATCTTGTTGAATCATGTTCGGTTATGATTTAGCATTGACCACAACACAATTTATATTTTTTTATCCAGGAATACAAAAATTTATTAGTATCTAAATTGTGGCTTATCAAATTATGGATTTTACTGATAAAACTGGTACTTGTTTAAGTCAAAACGTAATTTTGAATTTCGCAGTATGTAGTCGCTTATCTTTTTTTATAATTTTATGTTGTTACGCTCTTACCAAACATATGTTCACACTTTGAACTGGGCACATTTGTTTGTTAAAGCCACAAAGGTTGGAAGAGTTCACACGCATTTTGTTTTGTTTATTTTTTTATTTGCATCACGATAATTCTCATTCATTGTTGTTGCTATGAAACGATTTTTTTAGACTTTTTCCTGTTCACAAAATAGATTACACAAATGAAAGGACGAAGACTTACTTCGATTTAGAATATAAAGACAGCATGAGCGCTTCGAGCTGTGAAAAACCTGTTCATGAGATATTTTACGAGGATCACATAAACATGAACATTTCTGAATATATAAATGTTTTTGAATAAATTTAATAAAGTCGCTTTAAATTTTCTACAAATCTCGTGTATTAAAAGTAATTGTTGGTACATCTCTCTTCCTTTTAACAATTGTTTAACTATAAAACTTTTGCTTTTAGAAATATCAAGTTTTGAAAATTTGTTATTATCTGATTTCAAAAAGATTTTATAAATGAAACAAAATAATAATAACGATAGTAGTTTAATACGGGTGGCCGTTATAATATTATTTATTCCTTATAGCGATAAATTACATTTGTGTTACAGTAAAACTTTAATATTACGAACTTCGTTATAACGAAAAACTCAATATACGAATTTTTAGCTGAGTCCCTTGAAAAAACCTTTTTATTACAAAGCCTTTCATACAAAAATGCTCCATAGCTATAACGAAACAATTCTGAGCTTTAAAGCCTCTATATAGCGAAGTATTAGTATAGGCCTCTATACAACGAAATTATAATTGAGAAATACATACATAAAATTTTAATATAATATTTAAGTGTGTAAGTCATTACCAAAAGCCTCTACATAACGAAGTCTTCAACTATAGCCTCCATACAAAGAAGTCAGAATAGCGCAAAATTAAATTTTAGGCAAAACGGGGAAGTCCCTTTTAAAAATAGAATTTGGACAAAACGAAACTGTAGTTATAACGAATTTTTTCCATACTTCTTTAAATTTCGTTATACCAAGGTTTCAAAATGCATATGTATAACGAATCAATAGCTATAATGAAGTATTTTTCGATCCCCTCTAGATTCGTTATATCGAAGTTTCACTGTATTTGTGTTGTTTTAAAGCTAAAGGAAAGTGGATGTAAATTTCTAGACTTTGGTTGCAAAAATACGTAAGCGTTAAATAGAAATTTTTTATAGTTGTTATTTGTATTTTTTTGTGCTACGTGAGTGATGATCCTGTCGTAAAATTTCTTTTGTTGTACTTTCCACAGCTTTAAATCTCCAAACCAAAATTAAGTCTTTTGCTCTCTCAAAAGTCTCAGAACAGCACTATATTGAAACTAAAACAAGAAAAACGGGATTACTTTAAAAATCCATCCTGAAATTCTCAAGTCTGGTACTAAAAGTAGCAAATTTTATATTGACCTTAAGCTGTTGGCTTTTTAATAGATTTTTTATTGGCTGATTTTCTAAGCTCTGAGTTCAAGGGCAACTTAAAATAGAAGAAGAGAGAAAAAAATTTTGGTGTTACAAGTTTTAAATCATGCCATTGTTCTATGATTGCAAGATAATGAATGAATCGTAAGAGATGGCTTTTGGATTATAAGCCAAAATATCTTAGTTCAAGAATATCACGCTTCAAATGGATGCAATAGACGGATAATCAACGTCCACCAAAACACCAAAACAAAACAGTTCAAAGGATTCCTATTTCGGCCGTTCAAGCCTGCCTCTTTTAAATCATGTTTAGTCTTTGTTAAAAAAAATCATGCGCTATCAGTCTTAATTGCAAAACTAAGACTCTGCTTGTAGCACTTAAATAGTTCACTCTTATGTCAAGTATTCTGTACTTGGTTTGTGAAAATCTATACCGTATTTTTGATACCGCATAGGGCTTGATGACTGGTTTGCTGCATAAGCAGGTATTCGCCATCGTTAAAATTTAAAATTTATAAATATAAATAATTTCGTTAAATTAGCATTCGCCCCATTGTTATACTTTGCCATTTACTTTGAAATGAAAAGTATTTATATTGAAAACTTTAAATATCACGTATACGCAAAGACTTGTACTTCTTGGACTCACAGTGGAGCCGGTGGTGTATGGGTGCGAATGAGTAATATGAGAATATAGCATCTGATATGACTGCAACAAGCTTAACCGTAACAAATAATGTTTTATGAATGTTTAAATAAGATTCGCTTGTAACTTGTAATAAAAATTGTGCAAACAAGGCAAAGTTGCTGATGCTAACAATTCAAGTATATTAAACAGATTTTTAAAATTGATACAACTTTTTCAAAACACGTGAAATGAAATTATACTGTTTTGTGTCATTTTTTAATGAAAACTATCAACAACAAATTTACATTATTGTAAAGTAATACACTAATACAACCTTTTAATACAAGGCTTTCGTAATGAAATGTAGCTTTTTCGCCGATTTTAACTTAAAACAATCCTGAGAACGTTGCATTCAAATGATTTTTTCTGAAATTCAGCATTTGATTATAGTGTTGGGCACTTATAATATATCTTAAATCTCTTCGAACGATTACTTTCCAAGCTTTGTCTCTTGTTGAAATTAAAAACAATAAGAAAATGTCAATACTGTAAAGAAGTACAATGCAGACGTAAAAGTTTAAAGTAAAATGGAAGTCCTAAACATTTCCTCCTTGGATCCAGCCTGTTATAAAAGCTGTTCTAGTTTTCAATATTGAAAGCAGTGACATTATTAAATGGGCTTAAAAATTGTCTAGGAATAAAAGCATTTAAGCAAATAGGCAATCACGACGATATTCCTATACAGTAAATATTGTAATTAACACAAATCTCTGAACTGAACATAAGAGCCGTATAAGGGAGTGCTTTCTAAAAAGCATTAAATAAGATGTGAATTGAAAGCTTAGTTTGTTTTATTTACAATAAAAAGTAAGTACCCCAGGTCAAATATAGTATTTAAATATTTCTTTCATGAAGTCCTCGTGTGGTTTCTAACTTTCAAATTGGTTACAATGGAAAAAAAATTCCAGTATCACCACTTGTTCTCTGCATCAGAGGTACCTGAACTACAGATTTCAAAATATTTGTGCTCATTGGTTGTCTTCTTCAGATTTTTTAATACGTTTTTTAGTTCCATGTTAATACTCATTCGCAGCCATTTATTATCGCCCTGAGTGATCTTTCCTCAAGGCTTGTCTATTTTTGCAATTTGCTTGAAATTTTGAAATAAATGTTTCCAAAAGTTATATTAAACAACTTTTTGTTAAAGAATTTCTGTTAAAGAATTTGTTTTAAATTAACTTTTATTTAATTTTTTTTTATAAATAAGTGTAGTGTACCAGTTTAAATGTATGTGACGTGCTTCACTCGCGATGCCATTGTGTTCTTCCAAATCAACTTTTGTTGTTGTTGTATTTGTAACTGTGTCTTTAATGAACTTTAGTCTGTACAATATTCAACTAATTTAACAAGTCATTTCGTTCACCGTTTGGCAACATACAAACATGCATATACGAGTCCATACACACACACATGTTCTTTCACTGGTTTAATTCGTGTCAAAAAAGTTTTATTTAATTTAATGCCTGAACATTTTTTCCTTGCGCTGTTTGATTTTTTTTACTTTTGTTCTTTGACATATGAGCGTTTCTTTATTTTGAAAGAATATTTATGGGTTTTTTTCTTTAACAAAGAAGTGCCTTTATTTTGTGTTATAAATTGTAAAATAAATTTCATTAAAGTGTCGCTGAGTTTAATATTGCAAATATTTTATTCTAAAATCTATAGTCTGCACTGACGATACCATTTTCTGTGTAATAAAAATTATATATTTTTTTTGGCAGAGTAAGCAAATTAAAACACAAAAAACATTATGCTAAGTCTAGACGAAGCAATTGTTAGAGCATAAAAAAAGGAATTTTGTAAGATGCTTTAGGTCTTCCTAAATTTAAGCGAAAGCTTTTATTGGTGTAAAGACTGTATCCTGTGGACTGAGTAAGCTTTTTTCCATTTTGATTTCATAAGAATTTCCAAAACATATCGTGGCTGTTATAATTGTTTTTTGAAAGCAGTTCGGCTGAGTTTTGTACTACTTACAACAACAGAACGCCGTATGTATTTTTTGCTGCAGAGCTCGATATCTGTTCTACTGTTGACTCTATTGGAGTTTAAATACTCCATTTTTTTGTAACATAATTTCGTCAACATTCTGGTGGCAGCTACATGCGTAAATATTATTTCGCACTAGGTGTGTTTCAATTTTGTCAAACAAGTTTGAAGTTGAGAAATGATGTAAATAAATTTGGAAAAAGTGTATGTATCGATCTGCAAGATTCCAAATAAAATTTTGTTCTGTTGGTGTTGCATACATATGTAGACCTCATCCTCTTCTTGCTATGACAAGTGTATGTGGGCCCCAGCGAACGTTTTTTTTTTTTTAAATAAATTTAACTCTTTAATAAACTATGGCTGGTTGTTTTACTTGGTTGACTCTAAAAAACAAGAAGAGTAGTCGAGTAAAACAACAAAAACACTACTCGTCTGATTTCACGTGTGGATACGATGAATGTTACTAGATGCCGCAATACTAAGATTCCTGATAAGGTCACTCTTAAACCAATATATAAAAACTTCTAAGGGTCATCTAGTATATGCTTGCCCAAAAAATTTTTGGCTTGAGGAATGGCATTCCGGGCATATGCAGAGAGGATGAAAAAGCATATCTTCCTTATCTACCTCACAGCAAACTTTCTTTTTGTTACGGTCTCTGTTTGTTAGTTCTATAGAGTGCCTGTCGTTATGCCATTGCTAGATTTTCGGTGCGAAATTAAAAGTTCGCAGTTTGCGCCATCTGTCTTCAGCACTCTTACCTGAAGATATTGTTTCTGATGGAATTAAATGACATTAAGGCTGATACTGTATCGCCGACATTTATATTTAGCCCTGGTCAATTCATCTGATAGTACATTGCCTATAATATTACTATGCGCCTAGATACAATAAGATGAACTTCAGCATGACGTCCTAATTTGGAGGTCACATCCTTAAATTTTTTTAGTAGCATTGAGGCTAATTTAATACAGAAGTGACTTCTGCTTATGGATAAAACTATAGATTTTCCTCGGCCAAATAAATCGCAACTTCTGGTTGGCAATAACAGTTACTAGATTAATTTAAAAATATATAAATGTGGAAAGAACTAATACTGGCCATCACCGTTGGCGTGACCAATGAATTTTTCGAGTGTATACAATTTGAACCTCTTAATAAAGCAGTTAGTGCCACAGTGAACCATAAACACAACATTAATGAAAAACTTCTTCATTCTCATTATCAAGAGGATGAGTAGCAGAGACAAGGACAAGAGCAACAGTAACTGCAAAGGACACCAAATAAAAATCGTTATATATATATTTTAGCTCCTTAAAACAGGATACATACACGCGATTTAAAGGATACGAGTACATACACCTTTAAGCATACATTGAAAAAACTTTGTAAGGGTGTTAAATATTTGCTGCTCGTTAAAGAAAGCATTAATATAATAAAGAGCATAGTTTATGTTATACATATTTAAAAAGAATTTCATTTTAGACTTATATTTTTTGCTCATTTTCTCTTTCTAAGGGAGGAAAACTTTCTAATGTAATATGTTTGTGTTTTTTTTTCGTAGATTGTACCAGGTGGCATTGCTGCAAAATGTGGCAAATTGCGTATGGGTGACCGTATTTTAAAGGTTAATGACACCGACGTCTCACGTGCCACTCACCAAGATGCCGTAATGGAATTACTTAAGCCAGGCAATGAAATTAAATTGACAATACAACACGACCCATTACCAGCTGGTTTCCAGGTATGTTTAATACATTTTTTTTTTACAATTGTCATATCTGTGCTCATTTCATTCTTGTTGAGTTAAACAAGAACTTTAAGCTTAATTGAATTCAAACAGCACCAAGATTATTACATCAGCTCTTTTTATTCTTCTACATTTCATTGAACTTTGAACAAAAAACTTAATTTTTTTTAAACGTATATTCAATGATTTTATTTTTCAATACAAAATTTTATTTCTTTTGCTGCTTTTTACAACCAAAACTGTACCCAATCGATATTGATTTTACAAACATTTTTATTTGTTTATTTCACACTATCGAATCAAAAGCATACACAAGTAGATTATATACCTTTTGAGGTAAGCCTAATATACACTTAAAGTCCCCGCTAAAGCTTTATCCTTATGTGTTGTTGTACATGCATATAATCTATTGATGTTGTTTGTTATTTGGTGTGTTAATGTATGATTTCATCCGTGATGCACTTTTAATTTTCTTTTCTTCTATATCTAATCTAGAATAATGATTTGCTTGTGATGCTCGAAGTGTTAGTAAATGTTAAATTAATTTACCACAGTAGTAGTTTTATAATATTCGTTAAAAAAGAAATAATAATAGATAATTAAATGAAATTGAAAATGGAAAACTACTACATATGGAAAATGTTCATCACGAAAAAATCGCATATGAATCTCAATTACCTCTAAAATTTGTTCCCTATCTAAGCGTAGTTTTACGTCTTTAAAAATGCTGACAATTTGCAACATATCAGGATGAATTCCTCATCCTGGCCTGATTTCGAAATAGAAAATAAAAATTTTTATATTTTTTGGTTGTGTTCACTTTTTTTCACAAGTCATAAGAAATCGTCGAAGTTCCTTAAAATTGTAAAAAAGTCGCTAAAGTTAATTTGCTTTAACGAAAGTGATTTATCCTTACCATGAACCAAAGGCGAACAAAATTTTAATGAATTCTTTTTCCCATAAACCAAAAACGTGAACAATTCAACAAGAAGGCAGCAACACTATAAATCGCCAAACGAAATTTCGGGGAAAGGGAACAGATTTCACGTTAGATCTTAGATACGATAAGGGTGATTACTTTTATTATTATACGAGGTGTGTTCGAAAAGTAATGTGACTTATTGAATTTTGCTGCACACGTAAAGTCCATTTTTTATGTTGGTACAGTCGTCCCGAATATATACATACGGATTGATATAGCCATAAACCTTAGAAGGGTTTTTGGTTTCCTCAACTATTTTCAGCTGTCGAAAAAAATGTATTTGATCCATTCATTTATGTAAAATTTTATGCAACAATTAAGTCAAGTATTCCAAGATACTTGCAGTGACATACAATGAGTCTACCTTATTTTTATTACACCAGGACTCCAGCATTGTGCTGGAAAACTACAGAGAGGAGGGTAGACGCAGTAGTGTCTGTGGATGTTGATTTAAACCTCTCCACATTGCAGGTTACAGCAGACACTTTTGAAAAAAAATTATTCCTCATACAAGTTGTTCGGCTAAATAAAGAATTTCCCTAGGTGATTAACAGGCATCTCGACAACAAATGGTTGTAATGTTAATGAAAAACTAACTTTTTTTTTGTAAAAAAGAATAATATTCGGGAAAAAGTTTCTTAATTTCATGAAAGAACATTCCATTGATGTCATGTTAGATCTGACACTGCGTTGATGCTCCAGTGAGACAATAGTATTGGCTACATCACTGCCACCAATGAGCGCTGTACGCGTTCGAACAACTTGAAAATAGACTTTGAGGCATCGGCATGTACATGAAATCTATATTTTATTTGGGACGCATATATCTCTTATATCATCTTAGAAATACTGAGGCAGGTGAAAAATATACTTAGTCCACACACGGGATTCTCATGCCAAGAATATCAAAAGCTTTTGGTTTCTCAATATCTACATCAGCCATAACTGCAGATGGAGCACCTTCTTCGGTCATACCTTTATGCCTAAGCAGTCAACACTTGGTTAAAGAAGTAAGAAAAAGCTGTTAAGGAATTGTCAAATTGTTATCAGATAAATTGCTGACGACAGGTATTTTTGGTTCCGAAACTGCTTAACTTTAACGAGAAGAAACATTGTTTAAGAATCTATCAGTAGCTATCGAATGATTAAATTGATTTAAAAAAAAGCCAAATGTTGTCACCATTTATTATTCTTCTTATCACAAGTCGTCAATGACTGAGGGGAAAGAACTAAAGGTTATACCAGAAATGCTTCGAGAACTGGAAAAGTTGTTGGCGAT
Source organism: Germaria angustata (assembly GCA_963681545.1). Taxonomy (NCBI): domain Eukaryota; kingdom Metazoa; phylum Arthropoda; class Insecta; order Diptera; family Tachinidae; genus Germaria; species Germaria angustata. The sequence goes on along the minus strand of OY812998.1, from coordinate 57,776,590 downwards.
ACGAATTTGATGAATTAATGAATACTTTTTAATTAAAAATTCACGCATTTTTCTAACACATCTCGTTTATCTATCATACATTGTTTTCCTGCTTTTAATACAGTGTGTGTGGTATTTAGAATTATCCAATATATTACCAAAAAATTAACATTCAAAAGAAGTGCTTCATGTAATGTATAACTCGTAATAAGGCGTTCCCGCAACTCATATTAAACGTTATTCTGTAGACGAGTTTTAATAAAATGCATTCTTTAAACATTTTCTCAGAATGTAACGTGGAGGCACTGGCACTTTTTTAAAAATGCTTACAGCTTTATGCACTTATAATTGTGAACTCTTTGCTAAAAGTAAGGAAAATTGCTTAAGGATTAATATGTTTTTTGCATTTTTTTGAGTTGATTTAAAAAAAACGAATATCTTAATAAACACCGGGTATTCTATACGTTCTTTAGTCGTTTGTATTATGAATACATTATTTTACATTTCACAAACTATCATACACAGTTTATTGAATTATTGCTCCAAATGAAATTGAACGCCAAAAATTGCAATGCCTACAAGTCAAAATTTAACATCAAGGATCTTCAAATACAAAAACTGAAAGTCAAGATTAAATTATTTATGTCATTAATTTTTCATGTGTAATTTTATTCATTGGCAAATTTCATTTATTCAATTTAATTAAATTGTTGTTGCAAACTTAGAATTTTCTCTTAACAAAATCCTCAAAAAAAACTTAAAATTTTCCCTGAACACAATCCCCAACACGAATTGTATTTAAATACTCGTAAATGTTCTATAAAGAAAGCATATCTCGAGAATTATTGAACATTCAATTAAAAGAAAGAACGAATTATAAATTTCATTTGCTTAAAGTAACGATTTTGCTCTTTTAAAAGTATAATAGGTGATATTAAGATAAAGAAGGTTTTTAAAAATTGTATAGCATTTAAGGAAAATTTTTCTTTTGCTACCCCAGAATGAAGTAAGAAATCATTTTCAGCAACCATGCAAGAAACATCCAATTCCATTAACCATTCCGTCAACTTAAAAATTTATTTAAAATGTATTTACTTTTTAAATTATGCGCTAGCTTAAACACTTTCTTGTCTATTGATGTTGCAGCTTAAAAGCACAAAAAGCTAAACTAAAATGATTCTTTCCTTTTTTTCTCCTTGTCTTATATATATTTTTCTTAACGAATCACAGGAAATTATCATCAGCAAAACTGATGGCGAACGCCTTGGCATGCACATTAAGGGAGGTCTTAATGGTCAGCGTGGTAATCCAGTCGATCCAACAGACGAGGGGGTATTTGTTTCAAAAATAAATTCCATTGGTGCGGCTAGACGTGATGGAAGGCTTAAGGTAAGTAAAACAGTGGCATACAATAACAGAGAAAAATTATTACTATTGTTGGCAGTCGTGTTGCTATTGTGCTGCAAAATGCTCCAGTTAAATGGACGATGTTGTAAATGCTGGGTATTTATGTTTTTCACTTGGCTTAAATAAATATTTCTTTTATGCCTTTGGTCACTTGGTCAACAAGCATTTCAGGCAGTCAGTAGTTCGTCTGTCTGTTGCATGTTTAGCGTTTGCAAACTAACAAACCTGCCACTATGTGCCACTTACTAAAAGTGCTTTATTTGCAGTTGCATTTGTGCAAAAGTTTATGAAAATATATTTAACATTTTGTTTGTGGCACGATTCTCTACAGGTGAAAAACAGCAGCAATAATTTTTCTTTCACTTAAACTGTTGTTGCTGACACAGTATAATTTTATCAAAACTGTAGAATTATAATGATATAAATACATAAATTTTTTGCAAGAATTAATTTAAAACAAATAATCAAAAGCAGAAACACATTTTTGTTATGAAACCTTTTTTTATTCTTTAAAATATTTTGTTCTGCTCGTTATAAAAATTATTGCTGAATTTTCCAGAAAATCTAACGAACCCAAACATCAAATATTTGTATTCGTTGTTTTTCAAACTCTGTTGGTTAAAAAACGAAAAATATAAAATAAATAATGTTCAAAACAAAAGTTCAACTATCTGGCTCAATATCTATTGTATTGGACACATAATTTGTGACTTTTTCTATACGACAACAAACAAATGCTTAGTTCCATGGTAACTACTACCCTTAAGTTCCGGCAACAAGTACAAAATCAAGCACAAAAGAAAGTCACCTGTGTATTAAAATCTATAAAATTTCAAAATAAATTCTCTTTCACCATTCGTATCTATTGAATTTTATTGTACCCTAAATATATATATGTGGTATATACTTATATACGTACATAGATATACTTACGTATATCAATTGGTAGTTTATTTGCTTGTGTTGTGTAACTTGATTTGAATATCAATCTCTCTCCCTCTTTATATCTTGTGCCATTTTCAAATGCTCGTCAGCAAATTCCCGGGGGCCTTTAGAGACAATGAACTATAATGATTTCAAATACTACAACAACATACTCGTTCATGCAGTAAAATTTGTATGTATTATAAACAACACAGCAAGTACCATGGAGAAGCAGCATTAGGAAGAAGCAATATGCACTTGATTTTTGATAGGAAAGGGAATTAAAAAAAAAAAAAAAATATGAGAAAAATATTGCTCAAGCAATTTTCAGAATGAAGTCGCTGAAAACGTTACTTCGTAGTCCAAAACAAAATATTTTTTAATATAAACAACTTTTACTTTTGGTTATTACATTCTAACAACGACCACTGTGCACTACTCAATGTAGTGCTAGAAGCCAATTCGACATTCTGATTTTGTTTTGTTTGATTTTAATTAGAGCAGGTTATTGTGAACAGGCAACTTCGTAGTTGTCCATGGTCCATAGTTGTGTTCCTTTGTGATACCTGTAAAACTGAATATTCAAGGAGAAAATTTGCAAGGGTGTATAGAAAAAAAAAAAAAAAAAAAAAAAAACAGAGGTATGGTTTGTAGAGTAAGTAAAGAAAAGAAGAGACTTGTTCCTGATATATCTAGAAAATATCTTGTAATACCGACGAAACTTTTAATGGGCAAGGTCTAGCTGATCTAGTAAGACCAACGAACTTTCCCAGTCTTCAACGACATCTTATCGCCTGCGAAGCGGCTCGTCGGTTGTATGCAATCCCAGTACAGTGTGACCAGTGCAAACTTTCTGTCATGTATATCCGTAGGTATCCAATTTAACGGTTCAAATAGGGCCTTAATAGGTGTGTCTAATGGTAATTAGTATGAAGAAAACAAAATGCATTTCTCTCTTGTATCTCTGTGGTCACGATACTTATATGCTGTGGGGCTTTTTTCCCAAAGAGACAATTTAGCTTTTTAATATCAATAATAATTAGTTATATCTTATATTAAATTAATTCCTCTATGAAGTCAATGGACTTAGACCGATTAAAGATCTAAAACTGCTTAACGATGCTTTGAGAAATAAATTTTTCTCCCATCAAATTTTGATGTTTTCTTTCATACAAATATATTATTATTACTATTATTTTAATTTTTATTTATTTACATTATTTGCGTCCTTTTTTCTAACTTAACTTCTATATTTTCTAATAACAATTTAAGGTTGGCATGCGCTTGTTGGAAGTGAATGGCACCTCCCTATTGGGTGCCACACATCAAGATGCAGTTAATGTCTTACGCAATGCTGGCAACGATATTCATTTGGTCGTTTGTAAGGGATACGATAAATCCAATCTAGTTCATTCCATTGGTACAGCTGGTGGCATGAGCACTGGCTACAGCAGACATGGTAAGTACGAAAAACAACAATACAAACATTTTATTAGAGAAACAAAATATCCATTTATCTATATAAAAATAATAGGCAAGGCGACGACTACGATAGAAAAAAATTATAAATTTTGTATAAAGCATCCAAGCCAGTAAAGTAGTACTTATATATTTGTATATAATGTGTATAGATAAAAATCCTGTTCTAAGGATTGTAAAAACTATTCTATTTCATAAGGCACAAAGCAACCAATGCAAATCCAACTCGCAGTGAATCTTATAAATATAAACCCAATACTGCTTTCAATTTTTCTTCTCTAATTTTATTGGTTCTTTTCTTTTTTCCTCGTAATAAATGTAAATTATTTAAAATAACTAAAAAATGTTTTTAAGGCAACAACTCCAGATAGAAGTAGTTAAATATTGTTACATACTTTTATATGCATTTTATATAAAAAGAATGGAAGAGTTCCTTAAGGTGAGAAATTCGTTTGAAATGATGTTGCAAAATAGTGTTTTGTAAATTGGCTTTGGCAGCGTTTAAATTAAGCGAAAGCATTGGCCATGGTCTAACATCTTTTATAACACGTTAACTCGATTGGTAATGAAATTATGAACTCTAAGAAGGAAAGGATACTCCAGTAGATGTTTGAAGTTTAAAAAGTTTTACAGTAAAATATTCGTGAAAAGTGCACTTGTTTTATTATTCACTAAATCACTCACTCACTCATTAGCAACATGGGGTCACTTCCAGTGTAGCCAAGGACTTGAAATTTTTTATATATGTAGATTGGTGGTAGGTTTTTAAAAAATCTGAAAAGTCTTGATCAGTGCAATGGGTGCCAATCTGGACCGGGTTTGGCAAATCCCAGCACTCAGGATTCTAAAATGGTGCACGCGGTATACCGGGTTTCTTCAGGTTTTCGGCCGGATATTTTGTAATAAAATTATTTATATCATATAATGACTAAAAATCAAAACAAAAAAAAATATTTCATTGAATCAAAATATTAAATTAATACAATTCATTAGTATACATTTAGTATGTGATGAAAGAAGAATGAAAGACAATACGTCCTTTACAATTTAAGGTTAAATTAACGTTCATTTAAAAAAAGCTTTAAAGAAAAATTAAAGCATCAAAAATATCATCTGGGGGCAAATTACGGCATTCGATATCGATCGAAATTTCAAACAAAATTTTCTTGAATTGTATTGAAATTTCGATCGATATCGAATGCCGTAATTTGCCCCCTGATAGCTTATTTCCAATATAAAGGGGGGTCTAAATACAAGTATATTTTTGATTCACATGCTAGCCAGTACTTGGACCAAAATGAGTTGTTTTACGTTTGGACAACTTTGTGAAATATTGCAAACTTATTTGCAAAGTGAATGTTGTGATTTTTTTTATACAATTTTCTTTTTAATAAATTAAATAAATTGTTATATGGCAAAAGTTTATTTAAAGATAATTGTTTCATCATCATATTTCTTTTTAGGTTCGCGTGCTTCTGAAACTGGTTCCGAAATCAGTCAAAGTCAAAGCACCTCCAGTTTGGATCGCGAAGAAGATGATCGCTTAAAGCATGTAAGTTCCTGTGAAATGATAAATTAATGGCGCTTTCGTATCTAAAGCAAGTGCAACATTTACTGCCCTTTCAAAGTGAAAAAAAGGAATTGAGTGCTCTTAAGTAACCGCAAACGAAAGAACACACATTCCTGTGAAGCGAGTAAATTTTTTATTTAGAGGGATACATTTTCCATAAAGAAATTGGTGAACAAAATGTTGCACATTCTTCAGACACGAATACGCAATTAGTTGCTTATTTATTTACTATTTTGCTGCAATTAGCAGTGAAAATGTATATATATATTTTTTAAATCGGACAAAAAATTAAGCTTAAGATATTGAGCACATCGAATTTATTTTGCTTACAACTTTTATTGAACTATTTTTATAATTAAATATTATTCTTGAAAAATCCAGTTAAAAAATTTTTATATTGTTCTGTAGGTTGTTCAGTATTGACTCCAACGATATACTAATAGTATTTCAATCTCATCTTAATTTGATAAATAATAAGATATTGATGCCACCTGAGCAGCGTTGTGTCAACATCGTCCGATCTATAAAATATTTGCAAACACCATTCAAATTTAAATTAACTTTAATACAAGTCAAACAAACACTTATATTTATGCATTTTTTGTTTTCTTTGTACTTAACCAATATTCCAATATTCCATTTGCCTTGGTTTGTCTTAATGTTAACTGACGACTGGCTGTTGTTTATTTAAAGGATTTGGAGGTTTTTGCAACAAAAAGTGATCAGAGTAATGAACAACCCACATCAGTATTAGCAAATGTTGCTGCCATGGTACATTCACCCACCTCTAAAACATCACCGGCAGCAATACCACTGGCAGCAACAGCAACAACAACAACAACAATACCAACACCAGCAGCTGCAAAATCTGCAGAGGGAACAAGTACAACACAACAACATCAGCAACACGATGCTGCTGCTGTTGTTGCCTTAGCACACAATACCGAGCAGTCCTTGGCTTCCACTAAAGAAAAGAGTACCCCTGAAAAAGTAAGTGTATTATTTTTAAAGATGTCTGTGTTTGCTCTTCTGTGTAGTGTTAGTGTAAGGACATCTGCTATCCTTACAGTACACTACACTTACAAGTGCATTGGTCTTTTTGTAAACACATTGGCTGGCAGCAGTACCACCAATTCTTAGTATTTGTATTCTAGGAGCTTCTGTGTGTGGGTGTATGTATGTGTTAGCATGTGTAGAAGTATGAGTGTACGCTGTTGTATTATCATTTATATAAGTAGTTTCAAATGTTATCTTTCTTTACCAAACGTTTCCTCTTTAGTTTTTGTTACTCGTGATGTTTAACGGTTTGTTTATTTTAGTTTAGGATTCCTGAAAGATGTTTTTCATTTTTGTTAAACTTTTTAACTCTTTCTAACAGCAGTAAATAACCTTTGGCACGAATAAATAAGAGAAAATTAAAAATACATAGAACATATTTTGGAGAATACTTGTGTGTACGGAGCACAGTGGGATAAATTAGACATATAACTATTGATAGAATTGTAAAATGATTCGTAACTTGTATCAGAAAAAGAGTTATTGAATTTATTTACTTGTAATGAGGGTTTTAATGTTCGTTAATACTCTAAATTACATATTCAAATAAAATTCGACAGGAGAACCAAAATATGCATAAATGTTAATTGTACCTTAAAATTATAGTAGTTTGGTAGTGTGAATTTAATTGGTTCGTAAATTTATGCAAAATACTGGATTGAAAATATAAAAAATTACATTATTAGCAAAAATTTAAGTCTTTTTAAATACCTTTACTTTGTGGCTGAAAAAAGTGCAAAATTTTTTATAAATTTATTTTAAAAATCTATTTATGGGTCTAATTTTTCTTAATAAGTTTACATTTATGATACAACACAAAATTCCCATGTTTCTTTTTGAAAGGGCAAAAAATTTTGCACTTTTACAAACAAAAAAGCTTCGATTACATTTTACGTAGGAATACATTTAGTAGTTGCACCTTCTTTTATACCAACTAGAAAATTTTTTCTGTGCTCTTATTTTTGTCAAATTCAATTGTGGTACGTAATAATCATGTAATTAGCCACACCTGCTTGAAATTTTATTTATTTAGGAATTTTTGGTTGTAGAATTTTATAAAGTTGATAAGTAAAAAGCAGTAGAAAATGTAAAAACAAATTTTAACTTCTCACAAAAACAAAAACTAATAGTCCTGATCCTTAAGGCAATATTTACAAGAGAGTAAAATCATTGCAATACCCAAAAACTAATTAAATAAAGCGGTTTCTTTAATAATTATTTGTGCATTTATTTTCTTTTCTTGTTTTCATTGCTTGTACATTTTTGAAGGTTTTGGAAATTGTAAGAGCTGCTGATGCTTTCACTTCAGTGCCACCTAAATCGCCTTCAGAACATCATGATCAAGATAAAATACAAAAGACTACTACGGTTGTCATCTCCAAGCATACGTTAGATACGAATCCAGCCATACAAGCGGCAACATCAACGGGCAATGCACCATCACCAACATCACCATCGGCGACAGGCACATCAACACAGATTTCGACGGCAACGCCTTCACCTGTATCACAGCCTCAAACGCCACAGGTATGTAAGAAGCAAAATTATAAAAGAAAACAAAACATAAGAAATTAAATTATTAACACTTTTATAAATTGTATACAGTAAGTGATAGTTGAGTGTTAAATTCAAAGAAAAAACAAACTTTTTCTAACAAAATTACTACTCCTATCAAAAAGATTTTATCGAATAAAATATTATTAAAATTTTAATATTTAAGGTGAAGTTAAATAGTGATGTAACGTATATTGGTATTCAGTTTAATTCAGACGACTATTTCTCGTCTATTTTCACAGTTCATTCCCTGTTAATGCCTTCAAAAATCAAATTGCCTTTGCGGTATATTTTGCTTAGAAGTAATGTTTAATTCACAAAATATATTCAATATTGCCCCATATGGCTTGATGGCAGATTAAACTACGATGTGGGGTATACAAGCCTGCAATATATTTTATGTCTTCTCTATCCAGTGCCATCCAATAGTTTTCATAATGTAAGAATATACACTGATTAATAAAGCAGGATCTGGTCTGGATAATAGTCTCTTTGAGAGATAGAACTAAAGTTTCCATTGTCTAGAACTCAATGTCTTAGCCCAACATTAGATATATTTTCATATCATTTGCCATTCTCCCCAAATATTTCCTGACGCAGCATAGCTCTGTCTGAAATGATCATCGGTTTTTTACCCACGAGAACCGCTTAGTTTGGATTCAAACCAAAACTGTTCGGACTTTCCACGCCACCATATTCGGTTAATCTATTTGCCCAATTCAAAATAAATCTGTCCGGAAAGGGAGAAACTTCAATCCTCTCTAAAGTGAAAATAAAACTCGCACTTACAGTTTCAAAACTGCAATTCTACTGTTGTTGACTTGGTCTTCGTTGCCAGCATCCGTTTGTGAGAACTTTGTGTTCTCCAGTCCAGTGTTATCACTTATTGAAAAAACCAATACTATCTCCATAATGGACCGGATATTAAAAATTAATTCTGTAAAATCAAATATGCTCGTAATTTAAAAAATTAAAATTAATCAAACAAATTTTTTTTATTAAACTTTCATTTCAGTGGCATGTACCTAGATCATGATATTTTTCATCGTATTCGATTTTTATAATTACATGAGGGGTGCATATTTATAATATCATGCATAATCCTTTTAACAGAGGTTAGATCATGTGGGCTCTCTATCGAAGGACAAAATTTTTCCCTTCAGCCAATATCCAGAAATGTAGTAGTTCTGAAAATTTATCGAAATACTATATAGAATTACACTGTGTGTAATTTTTTAAGTCGTGGCAAAATAACCATATACGGACACCACTACGTGATAAAAGACTAAAAAAAAGACCCGTGTCTCCCAATTTTTCCCAAAGTCATGCACTTTTTTTATGGGCCGCCAAAGATTTGGGGCCTAATTTACCTAAGACAATACTCAAGATATCTTGCTGCCACCGCTCCACATAAAATTGGGAATTGTTAAAAAATTCATCGAAGTGGCCGTTGTAAATTGTCCAAACGCATTCGACTATTTGAAAACGGTGTTCATAATTATTCCCAGGAAGTTTATATGTTGTAGAAATTTGTTTATTGAGATCTTAGGTAAATTTTTGTAGTTGATTGTTTCCTTGAATTTTGAACGGTTTGCTACCTATGGACCTGAACAAGAGAAAAAAGTAAAAAAAAAATCGAATTTTTTTAAGTTTTTTGCGATTTTTATCTGGAAGGTGAAGTTTTTTTGATTTTATATGTTCGCAATTTTTGTTCTTTATGACAAGAGCTACAAGTTTGCCTCAGAGAGTAAATCGAAATTCGGAACGGTTTGCAAGATATGAGCCCGAGAAAATTATCACTTTTTTCCGAAAATGATACCGAGGCCCCAAATCTTTGGCGGCCCATAAAAAAAAGTGCATGATTTTGGGAAACATTGGGAGACACGGGTCTTTTTTTTTTAGCCTTTTATCACGTAGTGGTGTCCGTATATGGTTATTTTTTTCGTGTTGCACTGTGTTATGATTAATAATTTTTTTATATATCCCCAGCTATTTATTGATTAATAAATTATGAAAGTCTTAAAAGTCACTACTTTCTAATTCGAAAATATTTGCGTGTCTATAATACCATGTAATTATTTAGGACTGAGATTCCTTATTTTTCCCATAATTGGAAAATAAATTGGAAAAGGTTTGTTTTTTTAAGATATTTAATTAAACTCTTACTTACCGTATACAAATATTTGTGTGTGCATGTGTGTTTGTATATAAAGAAAATCCATACACGAGTAAATGGGTATACATGTATGTAAATACCTACATGTATGAGTATTTAAGTATTTTACATATTTTTGTAGATAATATATTAATGTTCCTAATTGTATGTGTGTTAATGTATTTGTCTATATGTGTATGCGTGTTAACTCGTTCGTTTGCCTTAACGCGTGTGTGTGTGTGTTAAAAACATTTGTTACTCATTTAACCATAAAAAAAAAACTTCATACTTAAACATAATGCATATATTTTATTTTAATTTAAAACATACATTCATATATACTATTTATGTATGTATATGTGTTGCATACGCCATCATGTTAATCGTACTTAAAAAAAGTGCATGTGTTTGTGTTTTCTTGATATCCTTTGATGCCATTATTATGTTTTTAAATCCACTTGAAGCATAAACATTTTAATCCGCGTTGCTTTTAGTGCTAATTGCTTTTTAACTCCTACATACTATTTGAATTAATTTGAAACCAAAGCGAAAAATAAGTCGTATAAGCGTAAATAAATGGAAACGAAATCATCAGCCCCAAAGAAAATGAACTGAAACTCTTTGTTTGTATTTGTGAATTTTTGTTCGTTTCTGCACCATACGACTGCCTGGCTGCACTTGATCCCACCATAAAAATTTGTATTTTTTTAAATTATTTATTTATTTCACTATTATTTTTGTTTTACTACGTTTTTATTGTTGTTTGCAATTTAACCATTTTTGATATATTCATGTATGACTAAATTAAGTTTCTTTTTTATTTCGTTTGAAATCGTAAATATTTTTGAAAACAAATTTTCGCATCCATGTTTTCCACTTTACACTACATTTCACTGTATTTTCCGTTTCTACTCTCGACGTTGAAAGTCATTAAAATCTCATCTATGAATATGAATAAATAGAAAAATATGCAGTGTATCGTTTCATTTGAAATTGTTATTACGATTTTTTATTGCATCTTCAATCTAAATTGTCCTTAAATAATTTATGTTTTATTCTTTAATTTTTATAATTTTTTAAATATTCTTCTTCAGAAATGTAATCATGTCATTAAATTTTTTCAAGTCGGAATTTTTATTAGGTAAACAATTAATTGATAGTGTTTAGTATTTTGAAAATTTTAATAAATTTAATCAATTTTAAATGAAAATAATCTGGTGTTAAATTTGCAAAACTTTTTCTAAAAGAAAAGCTAAAAGGAAAAATATTCTATTTTGCAAATAACAATTCAAACCGATTTTCTTCAGTTAACTCTTTAATAAATCTAGTTAAAAAATTTGAAGAAAAAATTTAATACAATGTTCCGATATTGAAACAGCCCGATGCCCGATAGAATCAGTTTGCTTACTTCATATTGCAGCCTGATATTTCTGCTAGATTTTGCAGCAACTGGGTGCCTGTGGTAGCGGATCTGCTCAATATGTTTCATCTTCCTCTTCATTCTGGCAGCTTCTACAGAAGTCGTTTAAGAAGAGATTCAATTTCTTTTATACATCATTGCCCGGTCAAAACCGCTACAAGTGAGTCCCTTTTACGACTACAGATCTTCTCTAGTCATATCGGGACCAGATTAGTCTAGAAATTTCTCAAGTGACCTCGCTGGATCATCCGGTATGCCCGATCCCAAAAAGTTCCTATTGAGTTAACTTCTTACAACAGCTTAAAGGGGCGCCCCCTTTTGCTGATTGCTATCCCGTTCGTTTTCGAAATTACCTAGGTTGCCCATGAAACTGTTTCGGACTACACTTCTATGCCCTTGTAACCATATTTGTTGCAATATTCAATATCTCATTACATTGTTTAGAGATACTCGGTATTAGCCAGATAAGAGATCATGTATGCACCGCAACTTATTATATTCGAATATTCTCAGCGAATATCCTTTGGCACCTCACACAAATAGTTGTGCTTTTTCTGGCCGAGGTATTATCGTGTAGTGCGCTACACTCATCCCCGTAATTTAAATTTTATCCTCCTCCCCTTTCATTTTTCTGTTTAACACAGCATAACAACTCAAAACGATTTTCTTGAATTAACTTCACTAGATCTTGTTAACGCGTTTGAAGGGAAATTTTTTATTAAATACAATAGTAGCAATACCATATTGATTGGAATAAGTTTTACGAACCGCACGACATAAAAACATTGTAGTAACAATAGAAGAGTGAAACACAACTTGTATTACTTGGATGCTCCAGTTAGTTACACTTCTGCAAATGATGAGATTTTTCATATCGTGGGGAGCTATTCTATAATTCGATTCGAAAGATATTTATTTTCGAATTTCCTTTGAAGCGTCGACCCATACATTTTTAGATTGGGTTAGGTTAAGGAAAGGTGACAACAAGAATTCCATCACACTCACTTGGACCATTAGGTCCACTGTGATACCAGGGAAGCTCTGCTCAAGTGGAGTTCCACCATCGAAACTCACTATGAAGCATATTATACGTTGCAGTTTGAGAACCATTCGTTTTCTTTTTAATCCAGGAACAATAACATAAGAAATGTTCTATACTTTCCTCTTCATCTACGACTCGTAGATGAAGAGTATATCGTGACAGCTGCGGCCATTGTTTTCAACTCCTACTCTCTTCTCTTACATTTTTGGTCAGATCAAATTCAAATTCCAATGGGATTTTTTTTTTCAATATTTTGTAATAATAACATGTCATGATAAAATAATATTCCCAAGTCCGAGTTCAAATCCAATCGACAAAATTATAAATAAAAAAAGGTTCATTATGTGAACAAAAAATTAAATGTGCAATCAGGATAATTTTTCATATACAATGTAGTACAATGTAAAATATACTCTCTGACAAATAACATTTGAAGTACTTCCAAAAAATTGTTTTTTCAATGATATTTTGCAAATGACTCCAGATCCAACAAACAGGATCCAAAAAGGATAAACATGTTGCAATGTCATGTTTGTGTTATAATCACAATTTTCTCTGCTTCCTGGGACTACAAGTTGTTATTGATTGCCTTTGAACCTTTTTTCTTCTTGGAAGTGAATGTGGCCACTATAATTTCGTTTGAGAGGATCTTGAGGTTCCGGTGATTTAAAAAGGAATTTCCTTTTCATTGCAGCGCCAAAAGTCAAAATTTGCCATATATCCATTTGGATAAAATCGTTCAAATGGGCTAAAAATCGCTTAAATAATAATAAGAAAAAATCGACACAACAAGCAAAAGTGCAAGAAAATTGCCTGTTGCGTAAAAACAAATCGGAGGGAATATTCTCTGCTTTAAGGCTATTAATACTTGTTAGAACCGAAATAGAATTTTTCCTGTTAGAACCGGAAAAATCCTTGTTTTATGAAAAAATATTTGATTTGTAATACAGAACAAAAAGAAGAGAACTGGAAAATATTAAATCAAGAAATTTTGTATTATAAAAATAATTTACTGAATATTTTGTTATTGTGTATTTGAACTCTGATTGTTCAAACAATAAATTTTTTTGAAACTGTTGGAGAGAATTATACCGAAAAAAATAATAAATTTCCATTACTGATTAATAAATTTTTATAATAAATGGTGCAATAATCTACTTTTAAGCAAATCTAGAATTTGAATCGCCATAGGAAACGTATTTTTCGAATGTAAAGGAAAACCCATTCTCATTCGAATCGAACACTAGTATTTTTCGAATATGAATATGGAACTTGGTGCTCCTACAAAAAGTTGTCCTGTAAATAGCTTAAACCACAACAAATAAAATTAAAAAATAATTTTTTGGTGTACTTATTGCAAATTTCTTTGACTTTCAAAAATCTTTTCTTAATATTTAATTAACTAGCAGAAAAAAAATTTCCTGGCGATGCCACACAAAAGTTGGCAAAGTATTGGAAATAAATAAAATCCTTTTGTTTGTAAATGATCAAAAGCTAATCCATTAAATATTAAAAGAAATTCATTTAAAAGTTCTTCCAAGGCTGATTTTCTTTGTTTTTCATAATCTCAAAAAATGCCACAAATTTATGAAAAAGCAAACGATGTTTTGAAAATTCTCGAATTTAGGAACTGCAACATGTGTGATAACTTACTGCCTGATTAAATCAAAGACAAATTTTAATATAAATGTTCGAAGAATTTTTTTCTTGCAACTTTCTAAAATCAGACAATTAATCTCTTTACTCGTTCTATTGAACTTTGCAGAATCCTTGATAAGCAGAGAACACATGGGGCGAAATTTTCTATAAATTGTTTCTTTTTTTATAAAAAAACCAACATGATTTTATTAAAATAACGCAACGTTTCACCTTGGTAAACGCAAAATATACCCATAATCCTATTACTACCGACTAGTTTATCAGGACAATCTGTAGGAAAAAAATTTATTTAATTAAATTTAGAAAAAATTTTCCAAATATTATATTTACTTAATTTGAATGTATGTATGTATGTATATATTAAAAGGCTCCTTTATTTATTTATATATAATAAAATTGTAAATATTTAAATTCGTTTAAAATACCCAAATCTCATAAAACTATTAGTCTGTTTTTTTTTTTTTTTTTTGAAGGCATGTTACTTATTTTCAAATTAGTTTAGAATTTCATTATAAATTTTGAAAATCTAAGTTCATGAAAAAACTTCCTTATTTAAGTGTAATTATTTATTTTAATTTCTTGTTTAAAAAATAAGGAAAATTTCGCACATCCGCTGAATGCTTTGAGTGAAGATTTGTTCATTAGATTAAAAGAAGAAAAAAATTAGATTAAAACAGATAGTTACATTATTGTAAAAAGGTCTAAGCTAATTTAGGACCAGTTTTAAATATCTTATTGTCTCTGTAGTAGATGTATTTGTGTGTGTGTTGTCTTGGAACCTAAAAATCAAAACTATTAAAAAAGATTATGCATGCGGAAATGTCCTAATACACACCGCTTTCCTCTGCCAGAATTTGGAAAAAGAGGATCAATTTTCTTTAATTCTATATGTCGTTTGTTCTTTGAAAATAATTGTTATAATTTTTATATTTTATTTGGAAATTTGCTCAAACCGAGAACTATATTCGTTGGTGTTAAGATTGTAATAATTGTTGTAATATATTAATTTGTTTTTTTTTTTTGTTAATGCATCCTTTTTAAAAATTTGTTGACTTAATTAAACCTAAAAGAAATGCGTATGAAAATTATTTTGTCAAAACATAGAAAAAAATTAATCAGATTTAACAACAACTTCATTAAAATGCCATTTTTTTAATCTATTTTCTGTTTTTGCTTCTTCTTTTATCTCTAACTGTTCGGAATCTCTTACAATTAAAAATGATTTTTGATTTGTGAAAAAAACATCGTATCTCTAAAATTTCATTGCAGACGAATGAAGAAAAGAAAATTGCTTAAATAAAGCGGGTGTTTAAGAACTGAAAAATAAAATAAATTACGAAACAAGACTGAAAAAACAAATTTAGTTGTAACTAAATGAAAAATTAAATGATTTGGTTTAATGAGAAAAAAAGCAGTAACAGGAACAACAAACAACAAAAACACTCTTTTAGATTCTTATCTCCGAACCGGGAAAACAGTAGATGTTCTTTTAAAAGGAGCGAAATTAATTTTATTACAAATCAAGCAGGATTAGCATGACTACAAGAAAATCTTTAAACTGAAAGAAGCTTAACAGAGAAACAAATCTAAACACAACATGATAAATATATCAAAGCATTTCATAAAAACAAATTAAGAAAATAATTACTTGTTTTATTTTTTAACTAATGTATGATGCATATTAAAAAAGAAACAACTTTCTAGTCAAAAAAACACAGGTACAAGGCGATTTTTTTAAATTAAGTAGATTAAACGTTTAAGGACTTCATTCGTCTATCGCAAAGTTCTATAATTGTATTTTGACTGAATGAAAATGTATACACAAAAGGATCATTAAATAACTCAACGAATTTGCTGCTGTAATGGAACATTATGGCGACCGTAAAAATTACTTATTGCCCGATAAGTTTTGAGAAGGGAAACATTTTCTGGATGAAAAAATTTCAGTTCTTTGTAAGCTATGCTCTGGCATAAGTCAAAATGCGGATCAAACTAATAACAAAGCAGCTGTCAGCTGTCAAACTGGCTGCCAAAAGAATCACTGCTGCTAACTGAAAGATGGTGCTGGTCTAAGAAATCGTTTTTTACATTTGCTGTTATAGATTTTCTAAAGGAAATTGTTTTGGTAGTCTTTTATAAACTTCTACATATTGCTGCAGACGTTTGTCTTATAAACTTTAGTGATTCGTTGAAGAAAACATATCGCTCCTTTAATACAATGACGTCGTATATCAAAATCAAGCTTGTTTGACTTATTGATGAAAAAATATCATAATCATATCTGAGGATAAATCCAAGTTATATCAAGATCTATTGAATCTACTTTTCAAATGCAATATAGTCATATCTCAAAAACTCAGAATTTTTAAATTACTTAGGGAAAAAGTTTTCCCCAATATCCTCTTCAAATATATAAAACAACCAAAATCAGAATTATATACGAAACTAAACAGAAGTTATAACAAAAAAATTCAGTCTGGAATTTAAAAGCTTTTTATTTTATTTTGTTTGTTGTCTTTTAAAATACGTCTATATTGCATTGAAGGAGCGTTACATATGTTGGAGTTTTATTAAAAACATTATAATTTTGTTAATACTTTCTATAGACAATAGTGTTTGAGTAGAGCTGTTCCTTAAATTGTAAATCCAAAAATCTATTTACGATTTGTTTTTAGTTTATCGTCCTGGCTAGTTAAAAACAACCAAAAAAATAAAAAAATTAGTCTGTCGCACTGTGCTTCGCTATGGTGATTAGTAGAGTTTCCTTTTTTTAATATGCCTCAACGAAAAATTCCAATTACATATATTTTCTAAGTGTAAAAATTGTAAAATATAAAATTCTAAATATTTGATATTTTTTTTTGTTATTTAAAAACAAATAATAGAAAAAAAAACCTTATTAAGTAAATGTTATTAAATATATATACTAAATAAAAATATAAAATTTATTCCAAAAAAAAAATATATATATATTCAACAGAGAACAATAGCAACACTATGGGTCCCTTAATGACAAACTTCAATACTGCAACTTGAAACATTTAATACAGACTACAGTAAAGCAAAAAAATTATAATAATAAAATACATTTTCATTCTAAATGGTTTCTAAATTTCTACATAATATAATGCATAGTTATTTTAAAGAAATACTAAAGAAATTTAAACAAATAGTTAAAATAAAATATTTAAAGATATATTTGAAGAAGGGAAGGAATAACCCAACATTTTTTGAATATCTAGTCCTATTAAACCCTGCACTATATCAAAAGGTCCAATATTTTTTTAAATATCTCACAAAAAGAGAATATAAAAACTAAATTGAAATCTAAAATTGTTGTTATCGCCCAATGTTTAATAACAAAATTTATAAATGTCTTGCATTGTTGTTATTTTGTATGCTAAATATGAGCAATTTAAACAAATGAAATGTTACTCTAAAATTATTTTATATAAAATATAAAAAGAATTCTTTATTAATTGAATTATTAGTTATTAAAAAATAATTGCTTCACAAATATTCACAATTATGCTTTAAAATTATTAAAGTATATCGCAAGAATGTACTAACTCCAATATCGCTTGTATGCGTTAAATTTTACCAACAATAATTTTATAAAGCGTCTGAATATGCAATCGTTGCAACATTTAGTACATCCTTGCGAAACCTCTTAATGTCATATTTTTTACTCAAAACAAATTAATATATTTTCGAATTCAATGTTATTTAATAATACAAATATATTTGAATTAATTATAAATTACCAAAGGAATTCATTTACAATTAACGCCTTTATTTTAAATGTTATTCAACTTAATTAATGTTTTATGTGATGAGAGGGAGGAGCGAAAAGAAAAATTTAAAATGAATTTAATAAAATATTTCTCAGATTTTATATGTATTAATTTCTAATATCAAAGTCTTTTAATTAAGTACACACATACATACATACATAAATATATATAGTGGAATTTAGGTTTTCCTTCTTTAATTTTATTCACTCACCTAAAACTAGGACCCACTACATGCATCTGCCTCTAAGGTATATAAAAAGTAATCAGTGTATACAAAAATTATTTATATTAATATAAATTTGATTAAGAAAAATGGTGTGACTTTGTCCACGATGCCCCCAAGGATGGCTCGTGTTTCGAAGCAGTTGTGGCAATATTTCACAAATAATCCGCCGAGTCTTGTTTTTCAATCAATCATAGTCTTTACTTGATGTACACCGAGAGAAAATAATTGAATGGTATTAGGTCAAACGTTCTTAGCAGCCAATTAAGAGGACCGACCGTTTAGTGAAATTATTTGTTCACCAAATTTTTCTTTGAGTAAATTATTTGATAAATTAAAAAATTTCAAAAATTTACAAACGTTAGTCTAGCGATAGTCATCTATTCATTATAAGTTGTCAAACCAAGCTAATCACAATGCAACTGTCAGCTGTCATATCGGTTGTGAAACAGTGAGAATCCGAAAAAGTCGTTTATATCTGATCGATATGTATTTTCTGCTTAATGCTTTCAATGCGAAGTAAGCATTCCTTGTGACGTAGTGACGTTATTAAATATAGGAGAATAAATATTGACGTTTGTTCATAAAATAAAATAAAATAATTTTTTATATACTTATATCGCTCGTGTATTCTAAAATATCAACTCAAAGCGTAATATTTTTTTATATTTAATAATACAGGATTAATCGTTGTATCGATCTTTATCCTGTATGGAGAACTCCTATAAATATGTCTACGCAACTCTTGAGAGGAGATCATTATTTTATTTTTCGATTCAGTTGTTAGAGAATTGAAAAGTTTGACCTGATTTTTTGTAAAACTACTTTTCTGGAGTTATAAATTCGTTGGAGTCTGTGAGCGATAATGTACATACGATTATGTATGAAAATCATTTATTACAATGAATTGCTTTAACATTTTTAAAGAATTTTCGATGCTTATATTTTAAATTTCCTTTACAACTTGAAATGAGAGAGTTTCTTCAAGCTTTGAATTTTGAACAATTTTTGTTCTTGAGGCGAATTTTTAATATTTTTAACCATTCTGCGTTAATTTTATACGTCACAAACTTAATCCTTTTCCCTCTGAGGAGGGAAAATAATAAAATTATTTGATCATTGCAAAAATGGATTAATTGTCTGTTGGCTTATTTTTGTCAGTCAGTAAGTTTCCAGTAGAAATTTTTGTAACGCAGGTCTTTTTGAACTAGTTGAGCCCATGTTCGAATCAAAATTTGTCTCAAATCTTTTTTTCAATTGGTTTAATTGAACTTGACATTTTACTTTCACTTGCGTCCAACATCTCGTTTCAGTTCAAAAGAGCTGTTGGTTGCAGCTCTAGTATTAGGATATTTTATCATTCGGTTTCGGAAAAATCTTTTTAATATTTTAATATAAGAGGCTTATTTCTTCGTTATCCTGACGAGTCATCTATGGAAATTTATATGGAGAACAGAAATACATGTTAAGGTTCTCAAGTACGTTTACTTACCAGGTATTGGTGATTCTAAAACAAATACAACATGACAAAAATAACATATTATTTTATTGTTGCTTGTCACCCCGAAATGTGAAGGAAAACTATTGGGTTCTTCGGAAAGTAAAATCCTTTAATTTTTATAAATTTAAAAGACGATTTTATTATTGCGAATAATGATGCGACAAATTAAATGTCTAAGAAGTCGAGCTGTCATTTGCCTGGCAAAAGAAATATAGGACTAATTCCTCTATCGGGGAAAAAACCAAAAATAAATTCCCAGCAACTCATTATTATTTTCCTTATTTCACTTCAGATTTGTTTGCACAGTTGCAAGTTAAAAAAACCATATGAATTTCTTTTTGGTAGCGTTATTTACGAAATCCAGGCATAAATCTTTTAGTAACGAATTATTGAAAAAAAAAAAAATTAACCTCTCTTAGGCAAAGCCTTTGGTGCCAGCAAAATTATTTATTGATGCAACTAAATTTGATTGTAAATATATGACTGAATATTTAGTTCTTTTCATATTTCAATGAATTATTTTAATGAATAATTTTTTAATTAAACAGGATTCGAGTTCAATTTCCGCCGAACACGGGCTTATTTGCTCTATCCTAAATTTTGATGTTTTATTTAGATTTAGTGAAATTTACGCAGGATTTCAATATTCTAAATTTTTATTGATGGACTCTATTTTGAAACAGATTTTGCAGGGCAATATATAACATTTTATGGATCATTTTTTTTACAGAAATTTAGTAAAAAAAAGCCCAAATATTGATGAAAGTCACCTTTATTGTGACTGAGAAGCTGAACTTCTTACTTCCCATATACATATTAGAAAAAAATGCTTTGTAAACACAATAACAAATTTTATTTAAGATATTAGTGAACTTGGAATTCCAAATAATTAATTTATAACAATGTAGTAGGAGAGCACTTTTAACGTTGGAAATTCATAACATGGCATTATCTCGATTTTTAAAAGACGCCCAGTTGAGCTCATGCATCAACTGTATTTCATCTTTAGCGGCTCGATATATAAAATCTAATAAATTGCTCCACATAAGATCCCAAAAAGATTTGTTTACCCTACGAAATTCATAACGTTTAGTATTGCAGTGAGTGTTTATCTATAATTTGCAATCATATTTATTTATTTTTATTATAAAAGAAATTGCTTAAGTGTCGCATAGCGGAAGTAGTCAAAATATTGAAGGCTTTTTATGTGTTAAACTTATAATTTTGTGTTAAACACTCCTTTCTGTTCAAAGTAACTTTTGTTAATTATTTGACAAAAAAGTTATTTGATTCACACTTTCAACTTAATTCAAATCATCACCAAAATTGCGAGAAATATAAAGTGATCGCAACCATACTCTTGAGATCACTTTTTCTCAAATCGCTTCATAAATACTTCATAACTTTAATATCACTTAAGAAAAAACCATCTATATTTGGTAAATCAAAAGAAAAACGCCAACTGAACATTAGCGTTTCATCACTTCCCTGTCATCCACAAAAACATCAATAATCATTTAATCATCCATCATTAATTGTCCACAAAACACAAAATCCAACAAAAAGTCAGTGTCCTTTGTCACTTTGTTTAAGTCACGTTTTATACACCCAACACTTCTATTAGTAAAACTTAAAATTAATTAATATCCACAAATTGACACAAATTCTAACTATAATTTATTTATCACACCGTTTGTTTTCTTATTCACATTTTTTTAAACAAATAAAATTAACAAAAAAAAATTAATAAACCGCAAAAAATAATTGTAAAAAAATAGATCGGTCATGGAGGTGGTAAATCGAGAGCAGATCCTCGCCGTGATTACAAACAAATGGCTGATAGACAAAATATTGGAACCAAGAAACTTAAAGTTGAACCTGTTTATATCATTGATGACGATGATAATGAAGAACATACCGATGATGACGATGAGGATGACGATGAAAGTGATGATGATAATGGTGATGATGGGAATGAAGAGGGTGACCATGATATACAATCACCACCAGACTCTCGTACAGAGCACACTGAAACTGATTACGATTGCTTCGAAAAACTTCGCACTCCGATTCGCTATACCAGCGATTCGGAAAGTGATACACAGAAACTAAAATTCCAGACAGCATCTGGTCGTAGCACTCCCGATTTATCATCGTCAGCATATGGCGGTCATCATCGCAAGTCCGTCAGTTTTGATTTAAGCGGCGATGAACGTTCTAAATCAGATTACGAACGTTCTCGCACACCGGAGTCGTATTCAACTCGGTACTATGATTCGGAGCAAGAGTATAATGCCACCAGATCGCGTGTACCACGTAAAGGTATTTTAAGATCTGCCAGTCCCTCATCGTCAAATAATTCCTCTTTGGAAAAGAAACGACCCGATAAATTTCAAACATTGATACCTACAGTTGCACGTATAAAAGAAATTGATTCACCGACTCTGCAACATGCCACAACGAGATCGACCTCGCCCTATCGCAGTATAAGCGGTTATCGCAGCCCTCCGCCACCGCCCATTGAAAGTGTCAAAGTGCCTACCGAAATCGAACGTGACAATCCCTTCCGTGATGCCTTTTTAGATAAAAATCACACAGATGACGAATACACTGAGATTGCTAAAGCCATTTCCAAATCGCCACGTTCACCTAAAGACGTAAACTATTTCTTTGGTGCCAAATCAGGCTGGAAGTCCAATGAAGACCTCTTGCAATCCGAAAGAATAAGCGGAAGCAGTACGCCTAGCACAGTCGTAAGCCAACAATCAAAATCCACTGAAAACTTGGCCACCCGACCTAAAAAGCCTCCAGCAACTTTGCCAAAACCCAAAGTTAAGAAAGCTGACATAGTCCACAATTTCGCCTTGGAATCATTTCAAAATGCTGATGTGGGCCATGGGGACTTTACAGTTTTCGAGCATGACGCCAATACTAATGAAATACATCAAGTTTCCAGACCTAACACACCGGGTCCGTCCACAATACCCAGCCCAAAACTACCCGTAAGGGTAAATATGCCAAGAAGTCCATGCCGACCGAAGGACAGTCCACCACCGCCACCGATTAACTTCGCTACCATGCCGAAACTACCACCTAAATTGCAACCCACAATTGTTCCTGCTGCACACGAAGAAACCCATTATATGGAGGTCTTACCACCTTTGCCGCCAATGCCGCCTCTAACAGCTGCTCCCTCTATAGACGAGGTACCGCCATCTCAAAGACGGCCTTCTGACTTTATACATGAAAACTCCCTCGATAATATTCTAGTATCCGAACAAGAACACCGCAACATATTGCTGCAAGAGAACGAGTTACGGAACCAATTGCGCAGATCGGGCAGTAAATCGCAAATACCAGAACTGGGTGTGCCACCTGAGCAAGCACCTCCGGTTCCTAGTAGCCAGTGCAGCACCAGCTACAAACATTTGGTAAATCCTATTATTAATAAAACAGAAAATCTAGATCTAATCTTACCTCCCGCCTCACCTCTCACTGAAAGTTCACAATCCACTTCCCCCCTTCCTTTGCAAAAAGATACAACAATAATTGTAAGTGACCTGAGTAGTTGTGCTTGTGACAGTGATACCTCTTATAACTTAACTGCTAACAAAATTTCTATGTCTTCCAATGCTGCGGAACAGCAACGTTTGGAATTATCATCGGCCAGAGTACCAGCAACACCCACGTCATCAAACATAGCCCCACACTATGATCCTCTCTCGCCAACACAAATCTTTCCTACAGCTCAAATTTTGCCAGTGCAATATACCAACCTGCCGCAACCTCAACAACCTAGTGCGACTCACGTCATACCGGCCGGCCAACCCATATTCACACTTGAAGGTGGCTATGTGTTGTTGCCCCAAGCAGTTCTAACACAGACCACTACCGGCACCGGACCAGTAATCATTTCTCAGGCGCAACAACAGCAACAATTGCCGTTGCTGAATTACCAAATCCAGCAACAGACGCCACAGTTGCACTTGCACCAGCAGCGCATAGTGGTGAGTGAAGCCCTTGACCAACCACAACAACAGCAAGAACAAGAACAGTCACCAATTGCTCAGCACGTAGATAATATAAACATCTCTACAGTCCCTCCTCCACTTACCTGTGCCCCTACTACTTCTACTACCTCTGCAGAACAGGAAGGTGATTATAAACATATTAGGGAAAACCTCACCTCAGCACCTACACCTTCTTATTCCAGCCTAAAGTTTCCATCCATGGCTGAAATTTCAGCCCACAATAGTACAAACAATTATCAGAACACCACCACTAACGTGTTTGGACACTTCTCTTCAACATCTTCATTTTCCATTGACTCCTCCACTTCCTCGTTGCAACGTCAGCACAATTCTCCAGTGATGAATGCATCCTCCTATTACGAGACAGCCGAAGAAATTTATGCCACCATTGAAGAGGAAGCCATTTATAGTAATACATTATTTTTTGATTCACGTCGTAGTAGTGACACTTCTCTTAACCGGCGTTCTTCTCTATCACCCCCACCTCCACCTCTGCCACCAAAACGCCCCCTCAAACCATCACGTTTGCGTAAAGCTCCACCGCCTCCATTAGTGAGCGCTGGCAAATTGCTTTCACAATCTCAGCCACAATTAAGTCTCTTGGACACTCACAATAATAACAGAAGCCAGCCAAACAACCAACATCCTCCTTCGCTCACACCCACAGCAAGTGGTAAAGAGACCACTGTTTAAAGTTGTTTCCATTGTATCGGCAGTTCATTACAAATGTTTATGCGATTGTTGTTATTGTTGCTTTTGTTGCTTTTGTTTGTTGGTCTGTCGTTTCAGTTGCTTTCAGGGAGTAATAAAATTTTATTCAAAAGCAGGATAAGCCCCAATTATTTCTTTTATTAAGTCTGTCGTTATACTCGTAATGTGGTTTTGTTTACGCCTTCTATTGTTAGAAAAAATAAAGAAACAATTTTCGTTTGTTGTGTGTGACTTGCCCTTCATTTCGATTAAGCGGATTTCGAAGAGGATTTCGAATATTTCTTTCTTTTAGGCCCTTCTGCGTCAACATTAGGAGACATTTGTGTACGAGCACTTAAAGTTTTTCACCCTTAAGGCGAATAGAAGGTATACTTACATTATATTCCTGTGGAGTTCGGTGGAAAGCGGGTTTAAAAAGAAAATTATGTTCGCCTTCTATTGTCATTAAGGGTTTTTGTTTTGTACAAAATAATTTTAGTAAATGTTTTTTTTATACACATACGTTTCTTAAATTCTATTTCAAGTCTAGAACACAGTTGTGCCTGAAATTTTTCATTTACACACTTCCACGAAAAGCAAAAAAAAATTAGATGGAATTTTACACACTTGTTGTCTATTATGGTGATGTTATAGTCGTTACTGGAGCCTTTTTTCTTTCAACTCAAAGTTTGAAATTTAGACTTTTGTCCTTTATACACAGAAAAAAAATATTTCCTAAAAGTTCCAAACAAACATTTTGTCTAAAGTGAATTTTATTTTCAGTAAAACCTTTTTTATTGCCCCTGTTAATTATTAGTTGGAAGTAATTTATTTTATATAATTTTTCTCTTACAAAATTGTTATGAAACTTAAAAAAATTCTTACATACAAATAATCGATTACTGAAAACTAAATTTATTTTTTTCTATGTAATTAATTAATAAATAATTTTCTTGTTGGTGTTTAAAAACTAATGAATTTCTTTTTATAGAAATAAATTTATCCACTCATGTGTACAAGTTTGTTCTGCCGTGTAGAAATGTAAATTTTTAAATTAAATTAATAAATATTTTTAATCTAAAAAGATCTTTTGAGATGCGCAGTTGACTTGTAATTTAATTTAAATTCTGTACCCTGCTCTTTACCCAAATGAATATTTTTTCTTATCCAGTAATTTATTGTTATTGCTTTCAATACTCTACAGATCATCATGAAACTTTCAGTAAAATTTTTTGCGAAGTTAACATCCATGTATATGGTATGCCTTACGATCTTTACACTTAAAGAAAAGCTTGATAGAAGATATCAAAACAAACTAAACTTCTTAATAATTAATTTTATTATTTTATTTCTTTATTTCACCATTTGAACACAGTGCAGTGCTTTTCTTACTTTGATTATAGTCGCTTAAAGGTAAATGAAAATTGATGGGGATAATAACAACTTGGTACTTTATTTTCACAAATTGGAGTACACCCAACTATTTTTCTCTAGCTATAATTTGCACGATTGGAAAATATCATTATGTTCAATTTTTTTTCACTAATTAGTGTAATTTTACGCGTTCCTAAGGACTTTTACTTTTTTACACCATTTTATTTAACTTGACGTAATTCAAGAAAGTGGTAATTAATAATTTTAAAATTAAATGAACTGTCAAAACCAAATGTTTTTAGCCGTAAATAGACATTATTGTCCGCGACCACCTTTGTCGTCGTATATGGGAAAGTATGATTAGAAAATCTGTATATCGCTGGGGGCGAAGTTGGACATTATTTCGCGACCATAATTTTTTGGGAAAACCTTCTTTAAGTCATTCGCAGACTAAAACTTTCTATAAGATTTTCAAAAAAAAAAAAAAAAAAAAAAATACAACATGGATAGTCGTACATAAATATATTTTTCTTTTAGACACAAATGCATTTTTTGAATATAAATTCTGCATTATTGCCATAAGTTCTTTACAAAAGACATGCAAATAAATATTTACCCACTAACCAGACAGACAGACAGAATTATCTCTAACATTACACGCGTCGCTAGCAGCCGTTGTATCTTTCCATTCAATGGAAATGGTAAATGAGCCATATTAAGTATCCTTTCAAGAATTTCTTAATTCGTCATCAAAAGTAAGAATATCTATTTCTCCTTTTTTTCGTTGTTGAAATATTGTAATTTATTTTGCACCGTTTATTTGAATATCCCCAACCGTGTTTAGCCAATACTTTAAATTGTTTAACTTTTTCATTATTATACAATCGATAAGAATGCTTTTAATTCTTTTTAATTTCAAGCTGGGAAATGTTAATTTAATTCTCTCTCTCTCCCTCTCTCTCTGTCTACCTTTTTGACCCTTTTCATGGTTGGTTGACGAATTATCCATTGTCTTCTTGGTCGAAATAATACTTTTAACTTTTGTTTTATCCTGTTTAATGCAGTCAATTTTGTACTGGCCATATCTTTAAATATGAAAGTGTCCATTTAAGATTTTCTTTCTTTTTTTATTATTAAAAAAAAAGTTCTCTCAAAGCTATTGGTATAGTTTTATTTAAAATTAAATGGCACTATTGAGTGGTGATTTGGTATGCGATAACCATAAGGATTAAGTAATACTGGACAATGATAAAGAACTTCAAGTGGTTGAGTCATGAAATTGGGTTTTTGTTAATTTTTTTTCTTTGTTTCTTATTATACCTTCGGTGTCCTTGTTAGCGCTGGCAGACATGAAAAAAATTGTTTTGCTTTGTAATTAATATGGAAATTTCTTATTTGTCTGTCTTAATAAATCTCAAGAAATGCAGACAAATAATTGAAATTTTAATGAAGGTCCCTTTGCAGTCGTCCTTTTTTTTTGTGAAAATTGAATGACGTCAAATTCAATTCAAGTGTTTTCTTTTTATCTCTATAATCTTTTAAAAGAAATGTTGCTTCCAACTTTAATTTACGAGTGCTGGAAGCTTGTTTTAAGGATTAGGATATAATTTTATGTAATTAAAATTAAGGGTATGTTGTAATAAAATTTCTTTTTCAGTATAAAAAAAAAGATTTAAAGATAAACTTTTTCAAGTTTGTTAGTCGCAGGCTCGGGGTCACACAGTTGAATTTCATTTGAAAACACTTTCTTTGCAATGGCTTTTTAACAACTCCTTAATTCAAGAGCAAAATGCAAAATCAGTTCAACTTAAAGGAAACCTAATTACAATACTTTTATTGTCTTAACCATTATAATCGAATTAGATCATATTCTATGACCAGTTATGCTTTGGTCTGCCTAGCATTTGTTTAAGGATGTGCCCTCTATGGAATCTCTTATCTCTGAGGTTTCAAGACCAATGAGAACCAGGAGCCAACTATAATATGTGCTAAGACTACTCCTGACTTCTACTCTTCTAACATCTACAATATTTTTTTCAATCGCTGCTGAAAATTGTTTGTTTCTCTGTCTTGTCACTGGACAAGAAGGTCCCTGGCGAACTTCGCTTTCTTGCTGGCTGACTTCCACATTCTCCTCTGAATACCAAATTATGTCTTTAATACCTTTTCGTTTAGCATTAGAAAGTTTTCCCAAATAAGAAAATCTCAACAATTATTTATATTTCTCTTTGACTTAATATCCTTATTCTCAACTTGGCTTGCTAGGAGGTATAATCATTACAACCTCATTCCCAGTATCCTGCAAACGGTTAAGTCTTATCTTAGATCCTTCATAGAGATTTGCTACCAACTGGCTGATTACTTTTCGAAACAGGTTTTGGTCGCTTGATTCTGAAGAATGGATCCATCCATCTTAAGGGAAAACATTATTATTATTATAAATATCGATTTAAAAAATTAAAAGAGGAGAAGCTTGGAAAACTTAATGAAATTGCTAAATCAGTGAATAATTTTGAAAGTTGAGAATTCGTTTGAGCGAAAGTGTATAAATTTATTAAAATTTTGCTTAAGTGAATAACAATTTCTGAAATTTTATGTGCATTCAGCCGTAATTTTAAATTTAATTTTAGTATTTTTTTTTTGACTTCAATTGATATTGAAGAAACAATAAATGAAAAATTATGAAAAAACTAAATATTATAAAAAAAGTAAGAGCGAAATTACAAATCACGCAAGTGCCAACAAAATTGCACTAAAATACCTTTTTTCGGAGACATCGCTAATTTAAAATAGATCTTTAATTTTTATGTAATTTTTTTCTTCTTTTAAACGACATTTGCTTATCCGTCTTTGACTATATTAAAGACCAGTAGCAGTTTGGCGAATTACTTATGGCAATTTCGAGCTCAATGCAAATTAATTTTAAATTAATTTCTTATTACTTCGATTTATTTAACATATTTTTAGCGGGTTATTAAACGGTATCGGGTATTTCGTTGCACATAAATCCGGTCAAAATTCGTTTGAATTCAATTTTAAAGCCAATTTTATTTTCAAGATGCCGCCGTCAAGGATACAACTGAAAATGATATCAGAAATTGCTTTATTTTCAATTCGTTTCGTCAAAGTGGCAAAAGATTCATATTCCATAGAACTGGATGGCTTTTGTATAGTTTTATGGAACGCGACAATTCAATGTAATTATTACTTTTATTTGCAAATATATTTAAATATTCGATGTTAAATTGTGGTCAAAATATTTGTTTACAAAAAAAAAAAAAAAAAAAAAAAAAAACAAAACAACAAATTATGGTGAATTTTTATTAAGAATTTTAATCAGCTGTTTTATAGACTGTAAATTAAAACACACGACTTGAAATGGACAAATTGAAAGCCAGTTCGCATCAAAAGGTGTGAGTGTATTGCAACTTGAAAGCAAGAAATTGAACGTGTAAATCGCAAGTTGAACAATATCTTTGCAAGTTCAGGGTGATGAAAAAATAGTCAATGAAATAAAACTTTAATATGCTTATAGAAAATATGTATATTGTAAAATTGGTTCACACTATAAAATATAATTTATTTATCATAAAGAAGCATTTGAACAATTCTGGTTAACAGCTGCTAAACTTTTGCCAATATTCCAATTTTGTTCTTTCATTTCCTTAATTATTTTTTTTTTGTTACAAAAAGCATTTTTTCCTGAACTTATAACGTAAGAAATTATCCACAAATAAACTTTAAATATTTATAAAAGAAAGACCAAGAGAGACGTCAGGTCATCATTAAATTTCAGAATTGAATCCTTAAAGGTTTGCTATGGACTACCTTTGTGCCAAAGACCTGAAATAAACTGTGGCTAAGATTGTGTTATGACAAAGTCAAAAATGTTAAAAGGATGGACTGTTGTTAACATTTATTTTTGATTTATTTGTCTTTATTGATTTAACCTGTGGCTAACTTCCCTCCAGTCTTGAAATTGTCCTTGATCTTTTTTTGTATTCAAGTTATTTATAACGTGTTTTTATCAATGAAACAGTGAAACCTTTGACTAATATAGTGGGGCTACACCGTTTGCGCCTAATCCTTTGTTATTCCCTTTTCTTACTTTTATCTCCTATGGTACGAGGAGTTAAAGCAAAACTACGCCTTTATTTCAAGATTGAATAAAATAAAACTTTAGTATTGACCCTTAAATTATTATTATTGTTTTTTATTATTGTTTATTATTATTGTTTAGCTCCTTTTTGTTTTAATTTCTTCTGTACACAGTACAATTATATTCCATGTTTTTTATATATTATTAAATCCCCAGCAACAATGAAAGTCCTTTAGCTGAACCATTTTAACTTTTTTTATTTGTATTTTGTGTATGTTTTATTTGTAGTTACTTTTTTTTATTAAAAATAGAATATGTTTACTATTTGAAATAATAAAAATAAATTTCAAATAAATAATTTTAGTTTCAGTTCAATTTTTATTATTGATTTATTTTCCATCCAAATGCTTTTGTTCAACGTGGAAAGCAAAATTTTTATCTGTTTGTATTAAAATCTAAACAAAATCGGATTTTTTTTCTGAGTAAATGTTTTTGGGTTGCAGCAAATAAAGACATTTTATTTTAATTGATTTTTATTTGAATTAAAATTAAATAACTATTTGCTAAATAAAATTGAGTTTTATTTTGTGTTGTCCTCAAAATTATCTTTTGTATCTGTGTGAAACATAAAATTCCCATCACGGCTCATATTTTAATCCAAAGAAGGGGGTAATATTTTGTTTTGTGTATTTAATGATTTATTATATTTGTAAATTACCTCGATGTATACATTTACATGAAAATTGCAATGTAATTAAAACTACACGTACATTGTTACACATTTAACATACAGCTGATAAAAGATAATTATGCTTTAAGTTTGCGAGGCAAAGGGATATCTTGTGGTGTTTCCTTTTCTAAAAAAATAAACTTTCAGGAGAAAAAAAGGATTTACGTGCTCATTTTGTTAGTGAGTGCAAATTTATTACGAACAATTTTACAAAACATTAAAAAATTTAATTTTTTAAACCAAAAATTGTATTTCTTTGTGCATTTGAGGCGGAATATGTTGCTTACAAAAAAAATATTAAGAAAGCTTCATTACATGCAGCTGGTAGGGGTGCAGAATCAACTAAATATCCAAACTGTTCTATAATTCCAGTCGATATGACTAAACAATTTTAACTTATTTTCAATTATTCCCTCTTATTATGATTGTCGCATCGACGTCACATCAAGCCGACAGTAAAAAAAAGACAGCAGTTCTGAACTCGTTGTAGGAAACAATTAACTAATATTGATGGCCAATTGTAATTTTATAACCCGTAGTAGTAGTAGTTCTCGGTAATGAT
Source organism: Germaria angustata (assembly GCA_963681545.1). Classification (NCBI taxonomy): domain Eukaryota; kingdom Metazoa; phylum Arthropoda; class Insecta; order Diptera; family Tachinidae; genus Germaria; species Germaria angustata. Next base: position 57,745,341 of record OY812998.1, on the reverse strand, counting down.
TCCACAATTGCCAATATACTGATGTCGACTTGATGTGACGTCCAGGGCAAATTTTCTAGTTTTCAATTGTTTTTAAATTTATTTTTTTTAGAACAAGGTATAATTTAAAATTAAAATATCGTGTATGATTAATAAAACACCAATGGCGACATTGTCGATAGTCGATTTTCAAAATGTCCCTCTGATATCATTCCAAGTATCGATACGATTCTTACATCTTTAGTCGATTCGATCTAATGGCTGAAAGATATTCTTGAATCAGCTTCCAAAATAATAAGAAATGAGTTGAAATTAGCGTGATGGTTGTTATATTCTGAAAACTACGATTTAGTAGTTAATCTGCTCTCATGGATCTCAGTGTTTTTTTTTGCCGGAAAATTCTTTATATTAACGATGTGATTTGGGGCTTTAACAAATAATTGACAAAGTACAATTTTGGTTCTTTAATAATGGAAAGTACTTCCTTCGGAAAGGGAATTTGGTCTAAACACAACTGATAATGTTTTCTTATCTAGTTCTCAATTAATCTTTCAGTATATTAAAAAATATGACCCGCTTTCGTTTCGAATTAGTTGGAAATACAAATATAAAATTTACTATGTTTTTTCCATTGACTTTAATTTTTAATCATCTGAAGTATTCAGAAATTTTCTCTAACTAAATCCAAACATATTAAGCTGACATTAAGTCATTATGGTTACATTTTATTGACACTCTCAAAAACACATAAAAGTAATTTGTAGACTTTCAAAAATAATTTCATTACCTTCAGTTGCAAACGAGCAGATTTCCATTTAACAATTTTTAACTTAGAGTGAAGAAACTTGTTAAAATATTATGCTTTCATTATATTTAAAATTCGTTAGCGAATAAAAAGAAAAATTAGTATTAATTGTAATCAATCATATATTCTTACTAACTGTGGACTTGGCCTCGTTGCAACTGAAGGTAATGATTTCTGACACCTAAAGGTAAGTACGCACTTGGACGCATCCGGACTTTAAGAAAGTATCAGTTTTAGTTGTAGAGAGGAAGTTTAAACGACGTTGAATGTTAAAGATCCTTAATATTATTAATGTTTTAAATAATAAACTGATTCAGATAATGTTGCTCGAAGCATTTGATTCGTAAGTTAAACTGAACAATAGGAGTGAAAATAGTTTTTTGTTTTTGTGATAGAATTATTATAAAAAATTTTCATTTCATTTTCAAAACTGAAAACACTTTTTTTGTTTCTTTAAAAATGTTTAATTTCATTTAATGTGTTTAAAATTATCTCCATTCGTTTATGTATGTATGTGTGTATGTAAAAACAATTTTCAAATTTTTTCATTTGTTATCGTCAGATTTATTAAAAAATTTTAAAATTATTTTTACATACATAAAGAAATTGAAAAAAATTTAAATAAATCAAATGAAAGTAAAAAATTTTAAAGAAATAAAAAAACAAAGTGGTTTCATTTTTGAAGAAATTAAAAAAAAAATTATAATAATTATATTACAAAAAAAGAAAACATTTCCTTTCCTATTGGTCAACTAGACTTACGAATTATTGAGATAAAATAAATTTGTTTTTTATGAAAAGACCTAAAGCTCGTTTATGAAATAAAATATATGTTAAAAATTTTCGAAAAAATAGTGTTAATTAATTGAAAAATGTATTTCTTATTAAAAAAAGTGTATTATCAAAAACGTAAACAGATTTTCGAAGATTTGTAAAAGTAAAATAATCACAATGTTGAAAGAAGAAAAGATGCGCTTAAAGATTTTTAGAATTAATGTATAGATGATTATTACCATGTTTATACGCACGTCTTATTTGCAAATAGAACTATTTGCAAATAACTAATTCACTGTTTATACGGAAAATTGCATACAGAACTTGTGTTATTGTTAGTGATGCCATGTGACGAAAATATGATTGTTTGGTAAGTAAAACACAAAAAACGTTCATGAAGTGGCAACGTCTTACTTTTTATTTGCAAATAGTGTCGTTATTCACGACTTGTTTAAGTCAGTTAATAAGTTACAATAAAAAAGTTATACGGCAACATTCTTCTTTTTTATTTGCAAATAAGACGTGCGTATAAACGTAGTATATTATCGGATAGTGTTCTACAAAAATTTTCGTACAAAAAAATCTTTAAATTATAAGAAGCCACATGAGTAACCAGATCACACCATTTTGTTTTTATGGTCACGCACATGAGGCTTAAAGAACGTAGACTATTTTGGATTTCTTATATCCCGTCTTATTTTTAATTGTAATATCTTATTTTCTTAATGAATAATGAACTACCCGTACAGCTTTAAAACAGAGAGAGCTTTGGGTGAACTCGTTGAATAGTAGGGACTTTGAGTGTCGCAGATTCGATTCCTGTAGCCAACATCAAAAGTCTCTTGTCAACTTTACGTAAAATATATTGTCTTTGGTTCTATTTTCAATATTTAAAAAAAATCATGAATTTTTGAAATAGAAAATACTGACAGACATCTATTATTTTATTACTCTTTTAATAGTTTTATTGATCATTTATACGATTTCAAAAACAAGAGTTCCTTATCAAAAAATTATGACCAAAATGACATTAATAATAATTATTAAATAATTAATATATTAATATTTTTAATATTTTTCTTGTCGTTATATGTGCTACAGGTAGACATGTTAATTCTAAAAATAATATACTTAAATATTTCAAATGCTTAGAGCTTCTAACAACCCTATTGACACTTTAAGGGCTCATACTTGACTGCTTTCGCAATTAACAAATTTACCTTAAAAATATTTTACTCTTGATATTTAATTTGACAAGATAAAGTTAAAAAAAATATTTCTAAAATTGATAAGGAAGTGACACACGAAAAAGTTAATTAATTTGAAAAACGCTGTTTATAGATAACGCCAACCACTTTAGCAAATTTGTAGCTCTTAAACAATTTAGGTCAGTACCAGAGGTGGGTAACGTTTCTATGATTACAGTGAATCATAAATATTCTAACGTGGCTCTTAGTAATTTTTTTCAACCACGTACACAAATTTGTGAACGAATTACACTGCAAATATTTTCACTTAAAATTTTATTATAAATTTATGATAAATTAATCATTTTCTAATGGCAGTGTTTTCAAAAGCAGTGCGCATTAATTAATGAATAGAATATTGTTTTTTTGGCCTTTATTTCTTAATTTAATTAAATATTCGAACTTTTCAAAATTTTCTGTTATGGCTTTGGTCGTTCATATGCCGACATTTCAGTGGACTTTAAGCCGTTTGAAAACTTTCAGCCTCATTTGTTTATGCCAAAACAATTGAATATAACATGAGAATTATCTATCGTATTTAACTATTACAAAATGCATAATCACAGTGGGCTTGGAATGCTATTATACAAACATCGATATGAATACATATTATTTTTCTTGCCACCTGTAATTTGCTTAAAATGAAAATAAAAAAATTTCGAAAAGGTTTTCTTTAGTTTTGTAATTTACACGCTGGTTCATAATCGAATTCTCTAATATGTTATTGTTTTCAAAACTTATTATTTAACGATGTATAGAAGCATATGTGTTAGAAGAACATGTGTTATTTGTAGTAAAAACAAGAACAAAAATATTACGTGAAAAAGGAGTAAAATAAAAAAAATTGTTTGATAACCATCAGTATCTGTCCGTATTGTGCATCTGCGGATGTCGAATAGATACTTATACCAGTATCAAATCGTAGTTCATTAATAAAAATAGTGTCTCTTCGAAGAGTCCTATCAGTAGAAGATTGAAATATCTGTATCATTTTGTATAGACATTTATGTCTAAATACAAAAAAGCTTCACATAAGTGTGTTTAACGATGCTGTTTCTTATGATCTTAATCACAAAATTGTCTATTCACTTTATATATGTATTTGATGCGTTATATAATATCATAGGACTAATAGGATATAGTGAAGTACATGATCTCAATGATTTTCTATAGATTTTTCTGACCTTTCAACATATAAAAGCTGAAATGTGTTTACAAATGGCAAAGTTTTATTTATAAAGCGAAACAGTGTTTTGCATAACAGGATTTTAACATCCTTTTGAATGTGTTTAAAAAAAAACTGATTTATAAATAAAATAGTTTCTGTTGCTTTTTCTAATTGATATTTTATATACTCGTATATACAGGGCCAGCTTGAACTGACTGTTGGCATATTGTAGCCGTTGTGATGCATCCCTCGGCAATAATTCTTGGGCCAATTGAATTTTATATGGAAACATCTTCAGATTAACTTTTAGAATACGTCGTAGCGATGTTCTGGAGATGTTCACTTTCTCGTACAGCTTCTATACAGGACGAACAACATTTCTTCGTAGTTGATTACCCACTGAGCCCAAATTCCCAACACGGGTCATTAAGCTTCTTATCATGTTTACACTGGGAGCCGCTGCAGTATTAAAATGCTGACGGTATTTTCTTTGCGTTGTAATAATTGATCGTCCGGAAACATTATAAAATTCAACAATTTTTACACGTTCTTCCACTGAGTATGATGACATTATAAAATTGTATAAAATTCTGTATTACCTGCAACAAAAAGAAAAAAAAATAATAATATTAATAATAATAATAATAATAATAATAATAATAATAATAATAATAATAATAATAATAAAATACTAAAATTATAAGCATTTCAAATCAGTCAGTCCAAGTTGGACCACCCTGTACATTCATTACCACATTTCATTAGGAAAAATATGATTAAACTCAAGAAATTTTCCTGCCCTCAATCTGTTCGCTGATAAGGAACACTTAGTTTAATGAGGCTTAGTGTAAGGAGTTGTTGTAATCTACACGTCAATATAAAAATACATCAAACACTCTGATGCACTTTGTAAAACGCAGCCCTAACCTTAAATAAATATTAAAAGCGAGAATCTCACTTCTATTGATGTGTTGCGCAGTTCAGCTTTTTCGTTTTTTGGTTGGAATGATGATCGGTGCCATATGACACCTGTATGATTAACTTCGTAATGATTATGCAGCGTAGTAAATATATATAATTTTTTCTGAGGTTAACAAGTCGCATGTCCTCACCAAAAATTAGAAACAATTTCGTTAAATGCCCCATCAAATTCGCACCAACGAAACTACGAATTATCAATGCCACAAAATTAACTTCGAAATAAAACAAATCTATTAAAATTAAAAATATTTTTACTGTGTCTTATTTCCATTTAAGATTTTCTACTGCCGATATTCATATGTTCGAAGGGCACTTTGAAGTTTTTGAAAACCAGTTCTTAGGTTCGGAATCACAATTGAAAAAATTTAAAATTCTATAGTTATTTTATATTAGTACTTTCTTCAACTTTTAGCTGCTATCAACTCTGTTAGATTTGTGATTTCTTCAATACAAATGGAAATGGTGTACTCGCATTGTGTGCATTTCCTTACGATATGGGATTTTTTTTTTGCTATAAATTTAATAGTTAAAACTTATAATGGTTTCAATAAGCTTTTGCGTGATTTCAATGACTCTCACATAAAGCCATCGTGAGTAAATGTTATTAGTACACTCACCATACCATCTCATTTAAATAGGCTTATCTGCTTTATTTTATCTAATCTTAAAAGAAATAAAACACAAACGTTAAAACTATTCCATTTAATGTTTCCAGCGACATCTACGTTTAAATTAAATAATTATACATTGTAAAAAAAACTGACCTTCTGTGCTTAAATTCTATTGCTACAAAAAAATTTCTTGTTGCAATTAATTTCAATTAATATCCCGGCAAAAGGACACACATTTACACAATTTATAATGTCGCAGGCCTTATATTTACGTAGCGGGAAGTGAAGAACATTCGCCTTAACGCCTATAATTTATGATATTGTTTTCTCGCACTTGCCGTGCTGCTGAGATCAAGTGTTTTTTGCTTTCCCTCTGGTTACAAATTTCTCGAATTACACAAAACTTATGAACGAAACAAAATGAATACCGACTATTAATCATTTTTTGCCTGTTGCTGTTGGCTGGTGGGTTGGTTAAATGCTTGTTGTTCGGTACGTAAATGGGGAAGGGTTGTTTAAGCCAGAAAGTCGTCGTAGTGGTAGTATTTTGTACATGTTGCATTTGTAAAAAAAATATATATTTCTAGCTTCAACTATTTGAGATAAATACAACACCCATTGCAAAAGGAAAAGGCAAATACAAATGAAAATGTTACTGACTTTCTTTGATAAATGATCGTTTTGTTAAAACGAGACATTTAGTTTATTTTACACCATTTCCCGTTGTAGGAATGTATTGTGAAGAAAATGTAGTTATGATTTTCTAAAAATTTAATTTAAGAAAAGTTTTTTGTATTAAATAAATTCAAGCCTTCATTCAAACGTTTTTACAATAATATTGACTAAAGATGACGGATGACTTCTTGGTAGATTATATGAAAGTATATTTGAAATATCAAGATTTTTTACAGTGTAGCAGTGCAAATATGTCATAAATTTTTTAGAATTCATTAATATTATTTGCATTCCCGAAATGCAAAAAGATTAGAATATTTTTATTAAAAATCAGTTGAACAGCTTCCTGCTTTTTATATAAATTTTCTAAAAAATTTGTATTTACATTTCCGAAATGCAAAAAGTTTAGGAAATTTTAATTAGAAAAATCAGTTGAATGCTTTCTGCTTTTTATATATATTTTCTAAAAAGTTTACTGTTATTTTCTAATATTTTTCCAATAAAAAAAAGAAACAAACAAATTTGTTAGTAGTTAAATTAAATTTTCAAATCACATTTTTTGTTTTTAACAAAAAAAAAAAAAAAAAAAAAAAAAAAACAAAAACAAATCTTTAGTAACTACTTCTGGCTACAGTGTAATATTTGGTGTTCACATGCCTGGTTACACTTGCACTCGTACAGTGTTTTATGTGTTAAGAATTTATTACAACTCTCACAATCTTTGGCTAAACTTGCTGATGCAGAAAAAAAGGGTGCGGAAGGATATTTCCTGCAATAAATAATAATCCTTGTTATTGTAGAAAAAATACTGTCTAGTGAACTAAAGAGCTTAATTAGACTGTGAAAAATTAAATTTTCCTCATGAAAACTTGATAAAATGCTTTAAGCAATTAGAGGATTTTTTTTTTTTTTTTTTTTTTTTTTTTTTTTTTTGTAAATAAGTCTCACAAATTTTTTTTTTTCAAAGATATAAAATGTATACAGGATCTGATTGTATTGCAGTAACAAATGTACTCAACGTACAGTAGTAATAGCAAATTTCTAATATATTTGTGAATTAATATGATGATATAAGTTAACGTATTTCTATTGTATTGCCCCGCAATACAATAGAATATGAATTAATTAACACAAAAAGAATATGAATTAATTATTTTATTTTAGTATTGGTTGCGGGTTTTATCAATAGTCTCATTCTTTTATTAAACTCGTGCTCATGGCCCTTATGAGTTAATCAATATATTCTTTGAAAAGTTAAAAACTTGCAGTAACGAGTGTATAATAATATTCAAAAATAAATAAGAATATTCATGAAATTCAAAAAATCAAATTAAAAAATTTAACAAAAAACTAAGCAGTTTTTAAAAATTGAGAGAACTGTGTGGTTCTTCCTTTAGTTCTCTTTTTTTTTGTATATTGCAACGCATATCGCTCCCTTAAAACCTTGAGTGCTGAGTGGTAATGAAGACCTTCACCGGACATCAATTACTTTTTTAAGAAATCTGTTTGGAAGTGATACATAAATATGTCTGCTGTATTATCCTGCTTAATTTTTTTCGAAACTTTTTTTGTGTCATACTTTCTTTCCCAACAAGTCCCTGCTCAACAACGATGCATTCGTGACAGCCTCTCTTACTTCTTACTTTAGATTATAAACTCTAAAAAAAGTATCATAAAATGTATTTAGAGTTGCACAAAAAAACCTGCAACATCTGAAGTGAAAAATCCTTGTCGTAATGCATTATATGATAGTGACATCCCGAAAATCCAATATTGTGGAAGAAGTGTTCCTCTATGTCCTTGGCAAAGAATCAGAACTATTTTTGAAATCACACTGAAATTATACCATAAAGTGTCAGTTGGAAGGCAATATTTTAAAAACTTTAATCACATACCGCTACTTTTGATTTTTAATAAATTTTTTTGTATTTTTACAAGAACCGGCTTCTATTTTTTTTAATATGAGTGGTCCTCGAATCCCAAGAAATTTCTCATTTTCGAAACAAATTCACATATGTGGTGTTCTATAAACTGTGTTCACATAATTTTACTCGATTTAAAACCGAGTAAACAAACAGATAAAAACAATTAGTTTTTATTTTAGGTTTTTAAGATTTCTCTTTTTATTTATGAACATTTTCCTTTTGTTTTTGTTTTTTATTTAAATTTAAATAGGCTACTTAGTTCAATCGTTTTTATAAGCCAAATTACACGTGATAGTTATCAAAGAACAAATTACAACGAAGACAAATGTGTAAATCATTCTGACAAACACTAGCAGAACGGAACAACATGCTGTTTTCGAAAGCCGCTACACTTTCATCATCAGCGTTCTTGTGTTTGGTTCACTTCTGTGGTGTCAGTTTATGTATATTTCAGCTATTTATACAGTGAAAAATTTTTTCTTTACATAATTTAGGTCTATAGATGTAAATCCTTACAGACTAAAAATATAATATAATGCAATGCAATTAAGTATTTAAATGTAAAATAATTTATCTTTTTACAACCTCATCTCTCTCAGAAATATTTATAATATGATAAAATTTATTGAAGTTTTCACATATACGGCGAAAGCAGTCGTTGTTGGCATAAACAGATCTATAGTATTTTAAACTTATCAGCTAGAAGTTGTAATGTAATGTAATGTAATGGGGGCTTGGCCCAGGATGGCCCTTTGCACTGCGACCATTGTTGATCTATTGTGCTTCGCCTGTCCCTAGCAGTTTAATACGTTCGCAAATAGGATCAGCTCCTTCAGTGGGAGCATTAGCAGATCCTCTTCACTCAGCGTATATGCATGTAGAGTCCTGTGTATTTTGTGGCACAATGCCCCACAGTTTGCTATCAAGTGTTCCATCGACTCCTCATCTTCACCGCACAATCAGCTGGAAGTTACGAGTTGGTCTAGTTGGAACGCAAAAGTTAATTTTTTTGGACTGATTCAGTAGAGTTTATATGAATGTTATAGTAAGGATCCTTGAAAAAAAAAATAATAAAAATAGTAAGGATCCCATATAATTGACCCATATTCAAGAATAGGGCGAACAAGATTATTAGTACTCCGAACTTTTTCCAGTGCAGCATCATTAACATAATAGATGAAATGTAATTTATTAATCCTTAAGAAGACATGTGTTTAAGTGTCACATATTTTTGAATATTACCTACGAAATTTGGGTCAGTGTAGTCGAACTGTTTAATTATTATTTATTATAGCTGTTGATTATAGTTAAGTCCATAATATTTAATTAGTTATTTGCATTTTTTACAACTGAAAAATAATTTTTTTTACTATTAAAGTGATAAAATGTTCAAATAAATCTGAAAAACTTATTAAACTGGAATCCGCTATCGAAACAAAAAGTTTAATTTAATTAGTTTAAGAAAAATCACAAAATCTGGAATTAAATTTTGCCCCTATTGCGGTTCACAACTCAACTCAGTTTGGTCGTGTAGAGTCAACCCAACTTATGCACAACCAAACTCATTTTAGTTATTGTGTATCGCAATAACTAAAGTGAGTGTGGTTGTGCATAAGTTGGGTTGACTCTCACACGACCAAACTGAGTTGAGTGGTGAACCGCAATAGGGGCATTTATTATTCGAGATGTTCTACAAAATAATTATTTAAAAATTTATTGTTTGCTGTTGTCTTAGCTGAGAGTACATGCCTGCATTTTGTATAAACGTTATCAAAAACACTTATTCTTGTATGCTTTTTAAATCACAAGTAGAACAAAAATATGATTGAAGTCTATAGAATTCTCATCTAGTTGATTTTTGTATAAGTATATGAGTATACAAACAAGCGCCAATGAAATGAACGCATATACTCATCTAAACCAACAACAAACAATAAATAGTTTAAATTTTTTGGAATTTCATTCGTAGGTAGATTTGTCTTGCGGCTCGATGCAAATGAGATGTGCTACAATACAACTTACGACATTGCGTTTTTATTCATTTATTTTGCAAAATCATGGTTAGAGCAACACGAATACAAAGCTGAAATCCTTTTTATGTGGAATCATTTCTTCTTTATGTCGACTTAGGCGATGGTTGATTATTCTCTTAAATGTATTAAACCAATTCTGTGTCAGTTATTAATGATTTCGTGTGGAAACATCTAAATAGCTTGAAATCTTTATTATATCTCTAATGTTTAAAGTTTGTTATTATTGGATAAGTTGCAGTTTATAGTCTATGAATATTATATTTAATATTAAAAAAGGGAAATCAATGACATGCTCACATATTAGTAGAATTTATGCTGGCGAAAATTGCACTTTATTTGAAAATTGTTAGAATTTATATACATAATGTTCTTCATAATGATATCCATATATTAGACGTAAAATCCCTCAAGGGTCCATTAGAAATATGAAAGCTCCAAAGCTTTCCTAAAATTTATACCTGTGCAAGGCAATATGAGTACGACATCCTCCCACTGAATTTCAAAATGTTACAACAAATTACATGAAGGTGCTTTGTACTTTCCATTTTTGTATGTGGCATGGTTTTGTTCGTTTCATTTTCATGGTTGTTATTACTGGTTTCCTTACTTTGGTCACACAACATCTGCAATAACAAATAAAATTTCTATCAGACTGTTGGCTATAACCACAAATAATGCTTCAGTATATGTTTAAGTGTATTTGGGCATGTGACCATTTTCCCAAATGTTGTGTCTGCATTGGTCAGCTTTGGTTTCTGTAAATTCTTTTGCCCACAACAGGACTTTAAAAAGGATTTTGTATTACACATTTTGCTATAAGAAACAATTAAATGATTACAAGGATTTCTGGTTGGTAGGACATATTACGGAACATATTTAAAATAACCCAGGGACTTAACTAACATAGTCATTAGATTTTATTTTAAAATGAAAAATTATGAAATTTCTTAGAAATAATTTTAATTTACTTACCACCTCCACCTTTCTAGATTTCACCCGCTGATGGAGCAATAATTTCATCAACAACAACAACAACAACAAAAGTGCCTAAATCGGTTTCCGATAAAAAACGTTTCTTTGAATCTGCCATGGAGGACCAACACAAACCCACACAAAAGACAGGTAATTAGTTCATATAAAAATAAATTAAAGCATCGTCGTTTTTCTGCGAATAATTTATTTTTCTTTGCAAAAATATGCGAGTGGTTTTGAAAATCATTAAGAGGAATTAAATAACAATTGTCTCTATAGAAAGCAATATCTAGTTTGATGCCCACAGAATCTTTTTTATTAACTTTCGATTTAACAAATCGTAAATTTTATTTAAAATTTTTAACATTTCTGTCTTTAAAGTGTTCATACAAGACATTTTGTTACGTATTTAAAAGCTAATAATTTTAGGTTTATCAAATCTTTTCTATTCCATTTCTTTAAAGGAGTGAAAAATTTCTTAGGATTAGTCAAAAAATCATGCAGCCTCATTATTATTACTCGCATTAGTTTATGAAAGGCTTAGGAAACAATTTTTATACGCTAATTTGTCAGGTTTATTTTTATTTATTTGTTTTTATTTAATAAAAACTTTCATTAATTAATTGGTACAAGATTGATTATAGACTTAGAAATCATTTCGGATCATATTAAGTAGACCTAAATATATGGGCCCACGGAAACTAACAATAAATAACAAACACAATTCTGATAAATCATGAAGTAACGCAGAAAATTTATTCTACTCGTATTTTATTTGTTTTCCGACATCCACAATGTCCGATTTGATCAAGTCAAAGGAAGACATTAATGATCCTTCCCGGCGTTCATTCCCTTATAATCATCATGCAATTTTCACCAAATGTGGCGCTAGGTTTCATAAGATGATTTAAGCATCCGTTTCTAACGATTTTGCGCCTCAAAATTGCCGGGGATAATATTTACACTGAAAAAAATTTTATGACAATTAAGAAATTTATTTAAAAAATTTATTTAGACAACAAACTAATAATACCCATTAAATTTGTTATATTTAGTTGTTAATCGAATGTTAATAAAGACAATCAAAATTAAAAAAAGAAATGTATTAAATTTTAATTATTTTTATATACAATAAAAAAAAAGAATTATAATATATACAATATACGTGTATATAGTTAATTTTTGAATTTGGCTAATTAAGAAAAATATTAGAATTAGGATATAGTTTAACAAAATTGTTCCTTAAAATTATACGTAATATTCTCTTTAATCAACTGTTTAAAGCTACAAATAGGCTGCATAATGTTATTTAGTATTTTGTTGCCTTTATTATTGTCGTTTTGTCCACACTATACAATACGTTTCTTTCATTATTTTTAAATAAAATATTATTTTTTTTTTCCTTTTTTATAAGACATTTAAAAGTAAACAAAACCTACACACAAACTACACAGATTGTAAAATAAATTTGTAGTGCTATAGGAAAACTTAAACAAATTAAACGGTTTGACATTAAATATTAATAAAAAAAATCCTAAAATGACGCTGCCTCTCTTTTTGCATTTAAACAATTATATCGCCACCGACCATATTCAAAAAGGCTTGAGTTCATAAATGCATCACTGCTAAAGAATTTTGCACTGCTTAGTGTGGAAAGTTTCGAAACTTTAAATAATTACGTTATTGTACTCGTGCTACTTTTAAGTGTTCGTATACGACTTTTTGTGCAAAATCGCATAGAATAACGTGCATCAGGGATGGATAATTTAAGGTATTAATTTAAACATAAATAGAAAAGGACTTACGGTTCGTCACATCATTTGAAATTTCTATGATACTGGTTGGCGACTTCGCAAGGTGTTTATGTATATTCTGTTTCCTCATGAGTAACAGCGGAGTCCACTTGTTCGTCTGTTCCCATCTCATAAAATTATATATCAGCAAACGGCGTTCCGGTAAGGACAGATGAACATCGCTAATTTGGCCCTTATATCTATAAGGAATCACAATATATATTTTTTGGTATGTAGTAATATAAAAACTATAAATATTATTACAAAATTTGTCATATCGCGTAGTTTACCATCTCTGATATAAAATTAATATTCGGTGTACTTATGTTTTTCTAACGACTTTCACCGCGAATTTGCAATACATTGTGTATAAATAATATTGACTAATTTGTTGCTTATAAATACTTATACGTATTCAAGTTAAACATGGAATGAGTCAAGTATAATGTGAATGTCAACTCGTACATATCGAGCCTTTGATGCAATACCGTAGTAACTCAAAATTTGAGTTTTTTAAGGTTATATTACGAAATTATACGCCTTGTCGTTTTTTATATTCTGTAAAAGTTTCATATAAATATTTTGTATATTTAGCTCTTGAGAAAAGAACCAAATTTTCGTTAACATTAAGTTGTGTGTAAATTCAAAACTTTAAACTCAATTTCTGCAAAGCAACCTTTTTTGAATTATTGCGTTATTGCAGCAAAGGCTCGACATGTATTCGTATGTGGGACTACAATGAATCAATTAGTGACTCGTTGTCATTCTCTGGTGTCATATATTTATTATGTAAACAACGCCTGTGCATGATTAGTTTAATATTTTTCATAGTTCTAATGAACATAATAAATTATTTGATGTACTTAGTCATTAGGGCCAAATATGAATTATAGCTTACGGTAATCACTGCATCAATCATGTTTTTCACTGCGTGTAAATGGTTTTAACGAAATCCTTACTTTTAAGGAAAATAACACTCAATTCTTTTTTGTATGTATTTAGCAAAAATCAAGCAACAGCAATTGGCTTGCCTCGTGTATGCTCTGCGTAAAAGTTTTATTTCCCCTACATTATCATGTTGCAGCTACTCCTTTGATAGTAGTTTAAATATCTTTTTCAATTTCTTCACTTATAAACGCATTATGAGAAGTAGTACTGATGTTTAAACCAGAAAAGAACAATTTTATATGCATAAATATTTTTCTTGACAACATTATTTTTATTTGTGCGTTTGTTCTCCTTTTTTCTCTCCATCTGGGCAAAACATTTTGAAATCTTATTAAAATCACTTCAAGTAAAAAGTTTATTTTCTTATTATAATTTCGTTTCTTTTGCTTTGTATTTATTTATTTAGTTTCTTTTTTTTTGTATTCTCAATCTTGTTGACCATACATATACCATTTATATAGAATACTTGTGTGTTGCTCCTGGCTACATAAAAGCTGTTGCTTCAGGAATCTTTTTGGTCAGTGAGCAACAATTCTTAAAAACAAAAAAACAGAAACAAGACAACAAGATTGCATTGTACAACTACACTCATATAAAAAAAAGTTGCTTGTTATGTGTTGCATACAAGTTTTCCTCTGGCATATGAGTAGTATATTAGACTAGAATACAAGAGGGAAAATTAAAGATTAAAAAGAAGAAAATATTAAATTTCTTTGGAAATTAGCATTATAACTTTGATCTTACTCTTGCTGTGCTTCTTCACTTTTACCGCCATAATGATGATGATGATCATCATCATCTTGTTGTGGATTGACAGTTGGTCGTTGGACTGTTCGGTTGGGTGGCCTGTTGGCTGCAAAGTTCCCAACAAAAGAAAAAGGACTCAAATGCATTTGCTGCCTGTGACTTTTTACAAAAAACTGACACGTCCTCTAGTATAATTAGCAGTTGCAGGCAGCCTGCATACAGAAAAGTTTTCTTTTTCTTAAAAAAAAAAGCAAAAGTTTTTACTTGTTTTTAGTGCTTTTGTTTGTTGTTGCTACTGTACAAGTAGTAGTCGTTGCCTGGTCCAACAAGCCGTAAAAATTCATGAAATTTCTGTTATGTTGGTATGTGCGTCAGCATCGAGTGTGAGTGTTTGTGTAATCCAACATTTCATAAAATGCAGAAGAGCAATCACTTTAAAAATTCCTGCATCCTGTTATACTTCCTTCTTTTTGTGAAGGAGATTGAAAAGTTGCACAAAGAGCAAAAATCTTGAGGCTTATTTAGTGGTTATGTTGAAAATTTAAGTTTTATTTTTTTATTTATATAAAATTGTTTAACAAAACTTAGAAAAGCATGTTTCAACATTTTGGAAAAACTTTATTCTTTTAGTTTTTGCCATAAATTATTTTATATGAAAAATTGGCTTTTTAAACATAATAAAGACTTAAAGCAATACAATCTTAAAAGAATGTAGTCAAAAGTTTTTTGTATATAAATATACGAAAGTGGTTCTTAAAAGAGCATTACTTTTAATTGAAATCAAATGTAACATAGAATCTTAAACTTCCACCTCTCGTTCTTGGAGACACCAGGTTGGTTCAAGACATGCTCTTTTTAACTACGTTCAAATACATCATGTAATATAATATAATTATTAATGAGACATACATTTATGTATGTATGTATTTATATGATTTTCTATAATCCAGTCTAATCTTTTAAAATTATGTTTTTCTTTTTGATTTTTTATAAAAGGAAGAAATTAAATAAAATCCTTTTAAAACATTTTTAGCACATTTTTTATTTCACACACCATAGAGTTAGAAAAATATTGGACTTAATTGAATTTCGAACAAGGACACAAATATGTCTTATAAAACTACAATAGATTTTGTAAGACATTATAATATTGATAATAACAATTACAATAATATTAAAAAAAAAATAATAATAATGGATATTTTGGGAATCGAGTTAAGTGTTAAATTGTTTTGAAAACATACTTTGCAATACAAATACTTTACATTTATTGTATAAGAAATTTTGGTCACAATAGCTTTGCATTTTATTTTAATGCAAAAGAAAAAATGTTTTGTCACTCGCTCAAAACTAGTTGTTTGAATAAATACATTTATATAAAAAAATATCATCTTGTATTTGGCTTTATTGTAAACGCGAAAATTCCAACATTAAGAAGTCCGCCCTGCTGTTTGCAAGAAAATACTAAAAATCGAAAAAATTTAAAAGAATTCGTTGTATCTAACAAATTGTTTGCATTGCCAAATTTAATGACAACTAAGCAAGTTATAACCAAAATGGTAACCAGTTCTACTAAAAAGTGGCCGGAAAGAGGCAGTAGTAGAACTGTTTACCTTTTTGGTCATAACTTGCTTAGTTTTCAAGATATCGACTTGATTTCTTTTGCGTTCGATAGATAAACGTATTGGCTTCAATTCCAATCTTTTTTTTGCGGGTAGTGCGAAAAACATTTTTTCTCAAAAATTA
Organism: Germaria angustata; assembly: GCA_963681545.1. NCBI lineage: Eukaryota > Metazoa > Arthropoda > Insecta > Diptera > Tachinidae > Germaria > Germaria angustata. Next base: position 57,728,937 of record OY812998.1, on the reverse strand, counting down.
TGATGATGCTTTTTTGATAAAAATGACCAAAAAATTTTTTACTTATTTTGGCAAAAAAAGAATACGAATGAAAGCCAATAAATTTATCTATCCAACGCAAAAGAAACCAAGTCGATATCTTGAAAACTAAGCAAGTTATGATGAAAATGGTAAACAGTTCTACTAAAAAGTGGCCGGAAATAGGCAGTAGTAGAACTGTTTACCTTTTTGGTCATAACTTGCTTAGTTTTCAAGATATCGACTTGGTTTCCTTTGCGTTGGATGGATAAATTTATTGGCTTCAATTCCAATCTTTGTTTTTTGCAGGTAGTGCGAAAAAAATTTTTTCCTCAAAAATTATGATGACCTAAAAAGTGGCCGGAAATAGGCAGTAGTAGAACTGTTTACCTTTTTGGTCATAACTTGCTTAGTTTTCAAGATATCGACTTGGTTTCTTTTGCGTTGGATAGATAAATTTATTGGCTTCAATTCTAATCTTTGTTTTTTGCGGGTAGTGCGAAAAAAATTTTTTCCTCAAAAATTATGATGACCTAACCCCTTTGCTTTTTTGATAAAAATTACAAAAAATTTGTTTTTCTCATTTTCGCAAAAAAAGAATACGAATGAAAGCCAATAAATTTATCTATCCAACGCAAAAGAAACCAAGTCGATATCTTGAAAACTAAGCAAGTTATGACCAAAATGGTAACCAGTTCTACTAAAAAGTGGCCGGAAATAGGCAGTAGTAGAACTGTTTATCTTTTTAGTCATAACTTGCTTAGTTTTCAAGGTATCGACTTGGTTTCTTTTGCGTTGGATAGATAAATTTATTGGCTTCAATTCCAATCTTTGTTTTTTGCGGGTAGTGCGAAAAAAATTTTTTCCTCAAAAATTATGATGACCTAACCCCTTTGCTTTTTTGATAAAAATTACAAAAAATTTGTTTTTCTCATTTTCGCAAAAAAAGAATACGAATGAAAGCCAATAAATTTATCTATCCAACGCAAAAGAAACCAAGTCGATATCTTGAAAACTAAGCAAGTTATGACCAAAATGGTAACCAGTTCTACTAAAAAGTGGCCGGAAATAGGCAGTAGTAGAACTGTTTATCTTTTTAGTCATAACTTGCTTAGTTTTCAAGGTATCGACTTGGTTTCTTTTGCGTTGGATAGATAAATTTATTGGCTTCAATTCCAATCTTTGTTTTTTGCGGGTAGTGCGAAAAAAATTTTTTCCTCAAAAATTATGATGACCTAACCCCTTTGCTTTTTTGATAAAAATTACAAAAAATTTGTTTTTCTCATTTTCGCAAAAAAAGAATACGAATGAAAGCCAATAAATTTATCTATCCAACGCAAAAGAAACCAAGTCGATATCTTGAAAACTAAGCAAGTTATGATCAAAATGGTAAACAGTTCTACTAAAAAGTGGCCGGAAATAGGCAGTAGTAGAACTGTTTACCTTTTTGGTCATAACTTGCTTAGTTTTCAAGATATCGACTTGGTTTCTTTTGCGTTGGATAGATAAATTTATTGGCTTCAATTCCAATCTTTGTTTTTTGCGGGTAGTGCGAAAAAAATTTTTTCCTCAAAAATTATGATGACCTAACCCCTTTGCTTTTTTGATAAAAATGACAAAAAATTTGTTTTTCTCATTTTCGCAAAAAAAGAATACGAATGAAAGCCAATAAATTTATCTATCCATCGCAAAAGAAACCAAGTCGATATCTTGAAAACTAAGCAAGTTATGATCAAAATGGTAAACAGTTCTACTAAAAAGTGGCCGGAAATAGGCAGTAGTAGAACTGTTTACCTTTTTGGTCATAACTTGCTTAGTTTTCAAGATATCGACTTGGTTTCTTTTGCGTTGGATAGATAAATTTATTGGCTTCAATTCCAATCTTTGTTTTTTGCGGGTAGTGCGAAAAAAATTTTTTCCTCAAAAATTATGATGACCTAACCCCTTTGCTTTTTTGATAAAAATGACAAAAAATTTGTTTTTCTCATTTTCGCAAAAAAAGAATACGAATGAAAGCCAATAAATTTATCTATCCAACGCAAAAGAAACCAAGTCGATATCTTGAAAACTAAGCAAGTTATGATCAAAATGGTAAACAGTTCTACTAAAAAGTGGCCGGAAATAGGCAGTAGTAGAACTGTTTACCTTTTTGGTCATAACTTGCTTAGTTTTCAAAATATCGACTTGGTTTCTTTTGCGTTGGATAGATAAATTTATTGGCTTCAATTCCAATCTTTGTTTTTTGCGGGTAGTGCGAAAAAAATTTTTTCCTCAAAAATTATGATGACCTAACCCCTTTGCTTTTTTTGATAAAAATGACAAAAAATTTGTTTTTCTCATTTTCGCAAAAAAAAGAATACGAATGAAAGCCAATAAATTTATCTATCCAACGCAAAAGAAACCAAGTCGATATCTTGAAAACTAAGCAAGTTATGATCAAAATGGTAAACAGTTCTACTAAAAAGTGGCCGGAAATAGGCAGTAGTAGAACTGTTTACCTTTTTGGTCATAACTTGCTTAGTTTTCAAGATATCGACTTGGTTTCTTTTGCGTTGGATAGATAAATTTATTGGCTTCAATTCCAATCTTTGTTTTTTGCGGGTAGTGCGAAAAAATTTTTTCCTCAAAAATTATGATGACCTAACCCCTTTGCTTTTTTGATAAAAATGACAAAAAATTTGTTTTTCTCATTTTCGCAAAAAAAGAATACGAATGAAAGCCAATAAATTTATCTATCCAACGCAAAAGAAACCAAGTCGATATCTTGAAAACTAAGCAAGTTATGATCAAAATGGTAAACGCCAATAAATTTATCTATCCAACGCAAAAGAAACCAAGTCGATATCTTGAAAACTAAGCAAGTTATGACCAAAAAGGTAAACAGTTCTACTACTGCCTATTTCCGGCCACTTTTTAGTAGAACTGTTTACCATTTTGATCATAACTTGCTTAGTTTTCAAGATATCGACTTGGTTTCTTTTGCGTTGGAGAGATAAATTTATTGGCTTTCATTCGTATTCTTTTTTTGCGAAAATGAGAAAAACAAATTTTTTGTCATTTTTATCAAAAAAGCAAAGGGGTTAGTTAGGTCATCATAATTTTTGAGGAAAAAATTTTTTTCGCACTACCCGCAAAAAACAAAGATTGGAATTGAAGCCAATAAATTTATCTATCCAACGCAAAAGAAACCAAGTCGATATCTTGAAAACTAAGCAAGTTATGATCAAAATGGTAAACAGTTCTACTAAAAAGTGGCCGGAAATAGGCAGTAGTAGAACTGTTTACCTTTTTGGTCATAACTTGCTTAGTTTTCAAGATATCGACTTGGTTTCTTTTGCGTTGGATAGATAAATTTATTGGCTTCAATTCCAATCTTTGTTTTTTGCGGGTAGTGCGAAAAAAATTTTTTCCTCAAAAATTATGATGACCTAACCCCTTTGCTTTTTTGATAAAAATGACAAAAAATTTGTTTTTCTCATTTTCGCAAAAAAAGAATACGAATGAAAGCCAATAAATTTATCTATCCATCGCAAAAGAAACCAAGTCGATATCTTGAAAACTAAGCAAGTTATGATCAAAATGGTAAACAGTTCTACTAAAAAGTGGCCGGAAATAGGCAGTAGTAGAACTGTTTACCTTTTTGGTCATAAGTTGCTTAGTTTTCAAGATATCGACTTGGTTTCTTTTGCGTTGGATAGATAAATTTATTGGCTTCAATTCCAATCTTTGTTTTTTGCGGGTAGTGCGAAAAAAATTTTTTCCTCAAAAATTATGATGACCTAACTAACCCCTTTGCTTTTTTGATAAAAATGACAAAAAATTTGTTTTTCTCATTTTCGCAAAAAAAGAATACGAATGAAAGCCAATAAATTTATCTATCCAACGCAAAAGAAACCAAGTCGATATCTTGAAAACTAAGCAAGTTATGATCAAAATGGTAAACAGTTCTACTAAAAAGTGGCCGGAAATAGGCAGTAGTAGAACTGTTTACCTTTTTGGTCATAAGTTGCTTAGTTTTCAAGATATCGACTTGGTTTCTTTTGCGTTGGATAGATAAATTTATTGGCTTCAATTCCAATCTTTGTTTTTTGCGGGTAGTGCGAAAAAAATTTTTTCCTCAAAAATTATGATGACCTAACCCCTTTGCTTTTTTGATAAAAATGACAAAAAATTTGTTTTTCTCATTTTCGCAAAAAAAGAATACGAATGAAAGCCAATAAATTTATCTATCCAACGCAAAAGAAACCAAGTCGATATCTTGAAAACTAAGCAAGTTATGATCAAAATGGTAAACAGTTCTACTAAAAAGTGGCCGGAAATAGGCAGTAGTAGAACTGTTTACCTTTTTGGTCATAACTTGCTTAGTTTTCAAGATATCGACTTGGTTTCTTTTGCGTTGGATAGATAAATTTATTGGCTTCAATTCCAATCTTTGTTTTTTGCGGGTAGTGCGAAAAAAATTTTTTCCTCAAAAATTATGATGACCTAACCCCTTTGCTTTTTTTGATAAAAATGACAAAAAATTTGTTTTTCTCATTTTCGCAAAAAAAAGAATACGAATGAAAGCCAATAAATTTATCTATCCAACGCAAAAGAAACCAAGTCGATATCTTGAAAACTAAGCAAGTTATGATCAAAATGGTAAACAGTTCTACTAAAAAGTGGCCGGAAATAGGCAGTAGTAGAACTGTTTACCTTTTTGGTCATAACTTGCTTAGTTTTCAAGATATCGACTTGGTTTCTTTTGCGTTGGATAGATAAATTTATTGGCTTCAATTCCAATCTTTGTTTTTTGCGGGTAGTGCGAAAAAAATTTTTTCCTCAAAAATTATGATGACCTAACCCCTTTGCTTTTTTGATAAAAATGACAAAAAATTTGTTTTTCTCATTTTCGCAAAAAAAGAATACGAATGAAAGCCAATAAATTTATCTATCCATCGCAAAAGAAACCAAGTCGATATCTTGAAAACTAAGCAAGTTATGATCAAAATGGTAAACAGTTCTACTAAAAAGTGGCCGGAAATAGACAGTAGTAGAACTGTTTACCTTTTTGGTCATAACTTGCTTAGTTTTCAAGATATCGACTTGGTTTCTTTTGCGTTGGATAGATAAATTTGTTGGCTTCAATTCCAATCTTTGTTTTTTGCGGGTAGTGCGAAAAAATTTTTTCCTCAAAAATTATGATGACCTAACCCCTTTGCTTTTTTGATAAAAATGACAAAAAATTTGTTTTTCTCATTTTCGCAAAAAAAGAATACGAATGAAAGCCAATAAATTTATCTATCCAACGCAAAAGAAACCAAGTCGATATCTTGAAAACTAAGCAAGTTATGATCAAAATGGTAAACAGTTCTACTAAAAAGTGGCCGGAAATAGGCAGTAGTAGAACTGTTTACCTTTTTGGTCATAACTTGCTTAGTTTTCAAGATATCGACTTGGTTTCTTTTGCGTTGGATAGATAAATTTATTGGCTTTCATTCGTATTCTTTTTTTGCGAAAATGAGAAAAACAAATTTTTTGTCATTTTTATCAAAAAAACAAAGGGGTTAGGTCATCATAATTTTTGAGGAAAAATTTTTTTTCGCACTACCCGCATAAAACAAAGATTGGAATTGAAGCCAATAAATTTATCTATCCAACGCAAAAGAAACCAAGTCGATATCTTGAAAACTAAGCAAGTTATGATCAAAATGGTAAACAGTTCTACTAAAAAGTGGCCGGAAATAGGCAGTAGTAGAACTGTTTACCTTTTTGGTCATAACTTGCTTAGTTTTCAAGATATCGACTTGGTTTCTTTTGCGTTGGATAGATAAATTTATTGGCTTCAATTCCAATCTTTGTTTTTTGCGGGTAGTGCGAAAAAAATTTTTTCCTCAAAAATTATGATGACCTAAAAAGTGGCCGGAAATAGGCAGTAGTAGAACTGTTTACCTTTTTGGTCATAACTTGCTTAGTTTTCAAGATATCGACTTGGTTTCTTTTGCGTTGGATAGATAAATTTATTGGCTTCAATTCCAATCTTTGTTTTTTGCGGGTAGTGCGAAAAAAATTTTTTCCTCAAAAATTATGATGACCTAAAAAGTGGCCGGAAATAGGCAGTAGTAGAACTGTTTACCTTTTTGGTCATAACTTGCTTAGTTTTCAAGATATCGACTTGGTTTCTTTTGCGTTGGATAGATAAATTTATTGGCTTCAATTCCAATCTTTGTTTTTTGCGGGTAGTGCGAAAAAAATTTTTTCCTCAAAAATTATGATGACCTAACCCCTTTGCTTTTTTGATAAAAATGACAAAAAATTTGTTTTTCTCATTTTCGCAAAAAAAGAATACGAATGAAAGCCAATAAATTTATCTATCCAACGCAAAAGAAACCAAGTCGATATCTTGAAAACTAAGCAAGTTATGATCAAAATGGTAAACAGTTCTACTAAAAAGTGGCCGGAAATAGGCAGTAGTAGAACTGTTTACCTTTTTGGTCATAACTTGCTTAGTTTTCAAGATATCGACTTGGTTTCTTTTGCGTTGGATAGATAAATTTATTGGCTTCAATTCCAATCTTTGTTTTTTGCGGGTAGTGCGAAAAAAATTTTTTCCTCAAAAATTATGATGACCTAAAAAGTGGCCGGAAATAGGCAGTAGTAGAACTGTTTACCTTTTTGGTCATAACTTGCTTAGTTTTCAAGATATCGACTTGGTTTCTTTTGCGTTGGATAGATAAATTTATTGGCTTCAATTCCAATCTTTGTTTTTTGCGGGTAGTGCGAAAAAAATTTTTTCCTCAAAAATTATGATGACCTAAAAAGTGGCCGGAAATAGGCAGTAGTAGAACTGTTTACCTTTTTGGTCATAACTTGCTTAGTTTTCAAGATATCGACTTGGTTTCTTTTGCGTTGGATAGATAAATTTATTGGCTTCAATTCCAATCTTTGTTTTTTGCGGGTAGTGCGAAAAAAATTTTTTCCTCAAAAATTATGATGACCTAACCCCTTTGCTTTTTTGATAAAAATGACAAAAAATTTGTTTTTCTCATTTTCGCAAAAAAAGAATACGAATGAAAGCCAATAAATTTATCTATCCAACGCAAAAGAAACCAAGTCGATATCTTGAAAACTAAGCAAGTTATGATCAAAATGGTAAACAGTTCTACTAAAAAGTGGCCGGAAATAGGCAGTAGTAGAACTGTTTACCTTTTTGGTCATAAGTTGCTTAGTTTTCAAGATATCGACTTGGTTTCTTTTGCGTTGGATAGATAAATTTATTGGCTTCAATTCCAATCTTTGTTTTTTGCGGGTAGTGCGAAAAAAATTTTTTCCTCAAAAATTATGATGACCTAACTAACCCCTTTGCTTTTTTGATAAAAATGACAAAAAATTTGTTTTTCTCATTTTCGCAAAAAAAGAATACGAATGAAAGCCAATAAATTTATCTCTCCAACGCAAAAGAAACCAAGTCGATATCTTGAAAACTAAGCAAGTTATGATCAAAATGGTAAACAGTTCTACTAAAAAGTGGCTGGAAATAGGCAGTAGTAGAACTGTTTACCTTTTTGGTCATAAGTTGCTTAGTTTTCAAGATATCGACTTGGTTTCTTTTGCGTTGGATAGATAAATTTATTGGCTTCAATTCCAATCTTTGTTTTTTGCGGGTAGTGCGAAAAAAATTTTTTCCTCAAAAATTATGATGACCTAACCCCTTTGCTTTTTTGATAAAAATGACAAAAAATTTGTTTTTCTCATTTTCGCAAAAAAAGAATACGAATGAAAGCCAATAAATTTATCTATCCAACGCAAAAGAAACCAAGTCGATATCTTGAAAACTAAGCAAGTTATGATCAAAATGGTAAACAGTTCTACTAAAAAGTGGCCGGAAATAGGCAGTAGTAAAACTGTTTACCTTTTTGGTCATAACTTGCTTAGTTTTCAAAATATCGACTTGGTTTCTTTTGCGTTGGATAGATAAATTTATTGGCTTCAATTCCAATCTTTGTTTTTTGCGGGTAGTGCGAAAAAAATTTTTTCCTCAAAAATTATGATGACCTAACCCCTTTGCTTTTTTTGATAAAAATGACAAAAAATTTGTTTTTCTCATTTTCGCAAAAAAAAGAATACGAATGAAAGCCAATAAATTTATCTATCCAACGCAAAAGAAACCAAGTCGATATCTTGAAAACTAAGCAAGTTATGATCAAAATGGTAAACAGTTCTACTAAAAAGTGGCCGGAAATAGGCAGTAGTAGAACTGTTTACCTTTTTGGTCATAACTTGCTTAGTTTTCAAGATATCGACTTGGTTTCTTTTGCGTTGGATAGATAAATTTATTGGCTTCAATTCCAATCTTTGTTTTTTGCGGGTAGTGCGAAAAAAATTTTTTCCTCAAAAATTATGATGACCTAACCCCTTTGCTTTTTTGATAAAAATGACAAAAAATTTGTTTTTCTCATTTTCGCAAAAAAGAGAATACGAATGAAAGCCAATAAATTTATCTATCCAACGCAAAAGAAACCAAGTCGATATCTTGAAAACTAAGCAAGTTATGATCAAAATGGTAAACAGTTCTACTAAAAAGTGGCCGGAAATAGGCAGTAGTAGAACTGTTTACCTTTTTGGTCATAACTTGCTTAGTTTTCAAGATATCGACTTGGTTTCTTTTGCGTTGGATAGATAAATTTATTGGCTTCAATTCCAATCTTTGTTTTTTGCGGGTAGTGCGAAAAAAATTTTTTCCTCAAAAATTATGATGACCTAACCCCTTTGCTTTTTTGATAAAAATGACAAAAAATTTGTTTTTCTCATTTTCGCAAAAAAAGAATACGAATGAAAGCCAATAAATTTATCTATCCAACGCAGAAGAAACCAAGTCGATATCTTGAAAACTAAGCAAGTTATGATCAAAATGGTAAACAGTTCTACTAAAAAGTGGCCGGAAATAGGCAGTAGTAGAACTGTTTACCTTTTTGGTCATAACTTGCTTAGTTTTCAAGATATCGACTTGGTTTCTTTTGCGTTGGATAGATAAATTTATTGGCTTCAATTCCAATCTTTGTTTTTTGCGGGTAGTGCGAAAAAAATTTTTTCCTCAAAAATTATGATGACCTAACCCCTTTGCTTTTTTTGATAAAAATGACAAAAAATTTGTTTTTCTCATTTTCGCAAAAAAAAGAATACGAATGAAAGCCAATAAATTTATCTATCCAACGCAAAAGAAACCAAGTCGATATCTTGAAAACTAAGCAAGTTATGATCAAAATGGTAAACAGTTCTACTAAAAAGTGGCCGGAAATAGGCAGTAGTAGAACTGTTTACCTTTTTGGTCATAACTTGCTTAGTTTTCAAGATATCGACTTGGTTTCTTTTGCGTTGGATAGATAAATTTATTGGCTTCAATTCCAATCTTTGTTTTTTGCGGGTAGTGCGAAATAATTTTTCCTTAAAAATTATGATGACCTAACCCCTTTGCTTTTTTGATAAAAATGACAAAAAATTTGTTTTTCTCATTTTCGCAAAAAAAGAATACGAATGAAAGCCAATAAATTTATCTATCCAACGCAAAAGAAACCAAGTCGATATCTTGAAAACTAAGCAAGTTATGATCAAAATGGTAAACGCCAATAAATTTATCTATCCAACGCAAAAGAAACCAAGTCGATATCTTGAAAACTAAGCAAGTTATGATCAAAATGGTAAACAGTTCTACTAAAAAGTGGCCGGAAATAGGCAGTAGTAGAACTGTTTACCTTTTTGGTCATAACTTGCTTAGTTTTCAAGATATCGACTTGGTTTCTTTTGCGTTGGATAGATAAATTTATTGGCTTTCATTCGTATTCTTTTTTTGCGAAAATGAGAAAAACAAATTTTTTGTCATTTTTATCAAAAAAACAAAGGGGTTAGGTCATCATAATTTTTGAGGAAAAATTTTTTTTCGCACTACCCGCATAAAACAAAGATTGGAATTGAAGCCAATAAATTTATCTATCCAACGCAAAAGAAACCAAGTCGATATCTTGAAAACTAAGCAAGTTATGATCAAAATGGTAAACAGTTCTACTAAAAAGTGGCCGGAAATAGGCAGTAGTAGAACTGTTTACCTTTTTGGTCATAACTTGCTTAGTTTTCAAGATATCGACTTGGTTTCTTTTGCGTTGGATAGATAAATTTATTGGCTTCAATTCCAATCTTTGTTTTTTGCGGGTAGTGCGAAAAAAATTTTTTCCTCAAAAATTATGATGACCTAACCCCTTTGCTTTTTTGATAAAAATGACAAAAAATTTGTTTTTCTCATTTTCGCAAAAAAAGAATACGAATGAAAGCCAATAAATTTATCTATCCATCGCAAAAGAAACCAAGTCGATATCTTGAAAACTAAGCAAGTTATGATCAAAATGGTAAACAGTTCTACTAAAAAGTGGCCGGAAATAGGCAGTAGTAGAACTGTTTACCTTTTTGGTCATAACTTGCTTAGTTTTCAAGATATCGACTTGGTTTCTTTTGCGTTGGATAGATAAATTTATTGGCTTCAATTCCAATCTTTGTTTTTTGCGGGTAGTGCGAAAAAAATTTTTTCCTCAAAAATTATGATGACCTAAAAAGTGGCCGGAAATAGGCAGTAGTAGAACTGTTTACCTTTTTGGTCATAACTTTTAGTTTTCAAGATATCAACTTGGTTTCTTTTGCGTTGGATAGATAAATTTATTGGCTTCAATTCCAATCTTTGTTTTTTGCGGGTAGTGCGAAAAAAATTTTTTCCTCAAAAATTATGATGACCTAACCCCTTTGCTTTTTTGATAAAAATGACAAAAAATTTGTTTTTCTCATTTTCGCAAAAAAAGAATACGAATGAAAGCCAATAAATTTATCTATCCAACGCAAAAGAAACCAAGTCGATATCTTGAAAACTAAGCAAGTTATGATCAAAATGGTAAACAGTTCTACTAAAAAGTGGCCGGAAATAGGCAGTAGTAGAACTGTTTACCTTTTTGGTCATAAGTTGCTTAGTTTTCAAGATATCGACTTGGTTTCTTTTGCGTTGGATAGATAAATTTATTGGCTTCAATTCCTATCTTTGTTTTTTGCGGGTAGTGCGAAAAAAATTTTTTCCTCAAAAATTATGATGACCTAACTAACCCCTTTGCTTTTTTGATAAAAATGACAAAAAATTTGTTTTTCTCATTTTCGCAAAAAAAGAATACGAATGAAAGCCAATAAATTTATCTCTCCAACGCAAAAGAAACCAAGTCGATATCTTGAAAACTAAGCAAGTTATGATCAAAATGGTAAACAGTTCTACTAAAAAGTGGCTGGAAATAGGCAGTAGTAGAACTGTTTACCTTTTTGGTCATAAGTTGCTTAGTTTTCAAGATATCGACTTGGTTTCTTTTGCGTTGGATAGATAAATTTATTGGCTTCAATTCCAATCTTTGTTTTTTGCGGGTAGTGCGAAAAAAATTTTTTCCTCAAAAATTATGATGACCTAACCCCTTTGCTTTTTTGATAAAAATGACAAAAAATTTGTTTTTCTCATTTTCGCAAAAAAAGAATACGAATGAAAGCCAATAAATTTATCTATCCAACGCAAAAGAAACCAAGTCGATATCTTGAAAACTAAGCAAGTTATGATCAAAATGGTAAACAGTTCTACTAAAAAGTGGCCGGAAATAGGCAGTAGTAGAACTGTTTACCTTTTTGGTCATAACTTGCTTAGTTTTCAAAATATCGACTTGGTTTCTTTTGCGTTGGATAGATAAATTTATTGGCTTCAATTCCAATCTTTGTTTTTTGCGGGTAGTGCGAAAAAAATTTTTTCCTCAAAAATTATGATGACCTAACCCCTTTGCTTTTTTTGATAAAAATGACAAAAAATTTGTTTTTCTCATTTTCGCAAAAAAAAGAATACGAATGAAAGCCAATAAATTTATCTATCCAACGCAAAAGAAACCAAGTCGATATCTTGAAAACTAAGCAAGTTATGATCAAAATGGTAAACAGTTCTACTAAAAAGTGGCCGGAAATAGGCAGTAGTAGAACTGTTTACCTTTTTGGTCATAACTTGCTTAGTTTTCAAGATATCGACTTGGTTTCTTTTGCGTTGGATAGATAAATTTATTGGCTTCAATTCCAATCTTTGTTTTTTGCGGGTAGTGCGAAAAAAATTTTTTCCTCAAAAATTATGATGACCTAACCCCTTTGCTTTTTTGATAAAAATGACAAAAAATTTGTTTTTCTCATTTTCGCAAAAAAGAGAATACGAATGAAAGCCAATAAATTTATCTATCCAACGCAAAAGAAACCAAGTCGATATCTTGAAAACTAAGCAAGTTATGATCAAAATGGTAAACAGTTCTACTAAAAAGTGGCCGGAAATAGGCAGTAGTAGAACTGTTTACCTTTTTGGTCATAACTTGCTTAGTTTTCAAGATATCGACTTGGTTTCTTTTGCGTTGGATAGATAAATTTATTGGCTTCAATTCCAATCTTTGTTTTTTGCGGGTAGTGCGAAAAAAATTTTTTCCTCAAAAATTATGATGACCTAACCCCTTTGCTTTTTTGATAAAAATGACAAAAAATTTGTTTTTCTCATTTTCGCAAAAAAAGAATACGAATGAAAGCCAATAAATTTATCTATCCAACGCAGAAGAAACCAAGTCGATATCTTGAAAACTAAGCAAGTTATGATCAAAATGGTAAACAGTTCTACTAAAAAGTGGCCGGAAATAGGCAGTAGTAGAACTGTTTACCTTTTTGGTCATAACTTGCTTAGTTTTCAAGATATCGACTTGGTTTCTTTTGCGTTGGATAGATAAATTTATTGGCTTCAATTCCAATCTTTGTTTTTTGCGGGTAGTGCGAAAAAAATTTTTTCCTCAAAAATTATGATGACCTAACCCCTTTGCTTTTTTTGATAAAAATGACAAAAAATTTGTTTTTCTCATTTTCGCAAAAAAAAGAATACGAATGAAAGCCAATAAATTTATCTATCCAACGCAAAAGAAACCAAGTCGATATCTTGAAAACTAAGCAAGTTATGATCAAAATGGTAAACAGTTCTACTAAAAAGTGGCCGGAAATAGGCAGTAGTAGAACTGTTTACCTTTTTGGTCATAACTTGCTTAGTTTTCAAGATATCGACTTGGTTTCTTTTGCGTTGGATAGATAAATTTATTGGCTTCAATTCCAATCTTTGTTTTTTGCGGGTAGTGCGAAATAATTTTTCCTTAAAAATTATGATGACCTAACCCCTTTGCTTTTTTGATAAAAATGACAAAAAATTTGTTTTTCTCATTTTCGCAAAAAAAGAATACGAATGAAAGCCAATAAATTTATCTATCCAACGCAAAAGAAACCAAGTCGATATCTTGAAAACTAAGCAAGTTATGATCAAAATGGTAAACGCCAATAAATTTATCTATCCAACGCAAAAGAAACCAAGTCGATATCTTGAAAACTAAGCAAGTTATGATCAAAATGGTAAACAGTTCTACTAAAAAGTGGCCGGAAATAGGCAGTAGTAGAACTGTTTACCTTTTTGGTCATAACTTGCTTAGTTTTCAAGATATCGACTTGGTTTCTTTTGCGTTGGATAGATAAATTTATTGGCTTTCATTCGTATTCTTTTTTTGCGAAAATGAGAAAAACAAATTTTTTGTCATTTTTATCAAAAAAACAAAGGGGTTAGGTCATCATAATTTTTGAGGAAAAATTTTTTTTCGCACTACCCGCATAAAACAAAGATTGGAATTGAAGCCAATAAATTTATCTATCCAACGCAAAAGAAACCAAGTCGATATCTTGAAAACTAAGCAAGTTATGATCAAAATGGTAAACAGTTCTACTAAAAAGTGGCCGGAAATAGGCAGTAGTAGAACTGTTTACCTTTTTGGTCATAACTTGCTTAGTTTTCAAGATATCGACTTGGTTTCTTTTGCGTTGGATAGATAAATTTATTGGCTTCAATTCCAATCTTTGTTTTTTGCGGGTAGTGCGAAAAAAATTTTTTCCTCAAAAATTATGATGACCTAACCCCTTTGCTTTTTTGATAAAAATGACAAAAAATTTGTTTTTCTCATTTTCGCAAAAAAAGAATACGAATGAAAGCCAATAAATTTATCTATCCATCGCAAAAGAAACCAAGTCGATATCTTGAAAACTAAGCAAGTTATGATCAAAATGGTAAACAGTTCTACTAAAAAGTGGCCGGAAATAGGCAGTAGTAGAACTGTTTACCTTTTTGGTCATAACTTGCTTAGTTTTCAAGATATCGACTTGGTTTCTTTTGCGTTGGATAGATAAATTTATTGGCTTCAATTCCAATCTTTGTTTTTTGCGGGTAGTGCGAAAAAAATTTTTTCCTCAAAAATTATGATGACCTAAAAAGTGGCCGGAAATAGGCAGTAGTAGAACTGTTTACCTTTTTGGTCATAACTTGCTTAGTTTTCAAGATATCGACTTGGTTTCTTTTGCGTTGGATAGATAAATTTATTGGCTTCAATTCCAATCTTTGTTTTTTGCGGGTAGTGCGAAAAAAATTTTTTCCTCAAAAATTATGATGACCTAACCCCTTTGCTTTTTTGATAAAAATGACAAAAAATTTGTTTTTCTCATTTTCGCAAAAAAAGAATACGAATGAAAGCCAATAAATTTATCTATCCAACGCAAAAGAAACCAAGTCGATATCTTGAAAACTAAGCAAGTTATGATCAAAATGGTAAACAGTTCTACTAAAAAGTGGCCGGAAATAGGCAGTAGTAGAACTGTTTACCTTTTTGGTCATAACTTGCTTAGTTTTCAAGATATCAACTTGGTTTCTTTTGCGTTGGATAGATAAATTTATTGGCTTCAATTCCAATCTTTGTTTTTTGCGGGTAGTGCGAAAAAAATTTTTTCCTCAAAAATTATGATGACCTAACCCCTTTGCTTTTTTTGATAAAAATGACAAAAAATTTGTTTTTCTCATTTTCGCAAAAAAAGAATACGAATGAAAGCCAATAAATTTATCTATCCAACGCAAAAGAAACCAAGTCGATATCTTGAAAACTAAGCAAGTTATGATCAAAATGGTAAACAGTTCTACTAAAAAGTGGCCGGAAATAGGCAGTAGTAGAACTGTTTACCTTTTTGGTCATAACTTGCTTAGTTTTCAAGATATCGACTTGGTTTCTTTTGCGTTGGATAGATAAATTTATTGGCTTCAATTCCAATCTTTGTTTTTTGCGGGTAGTGCGAAAAAAATTTTTTCCTCAAAAATTATGATGACCTAACCCCTTTGCTTTTTTGATAAAAATGACAAAAAATTTGTTTTTCTCATTTTCGCAAAAAAAGAATACGAATGAAAGCCAATAAATTTATCTATCCAACGCAAAAGAAACCAAGTCGATATCTTGAAAACTAAGCAAGTTATGATCAAAATGGTAAACAGTTCTACTAAAAAGTGGCCGGAAATAGGCAGTAGTAGAACTGTTTACCTTTTTGGTCATAAGTTGCTTAGTTTTCAAGATATCGACTTGGTTTCTTTTGCGTTGGATAGATAAATTTATTGGCTTCAATTCCAATCTTTGTTTTTTGCGGGTAGTGCGAAAAAAATTTTTTCCTCAAAAATTATGATGACCTAACTAACCCCTTTGCTTTTTTGATAAAAATGACAAAAAATTTGTTTTTCTCATTTTCGCAAAAAAAGAATACGAATGAAAGCCAATAAATTTATCTCTCCAACGCAAAAGAAACCAAGTCGATATCTTGAAAACTAAGCAAGTTATGATCAAAATGGTAAACAGTTCTACTAAAAAGTGGCCGGAAATAGGCAGTAGTAGAACTGTTTACCTTTTTGGTCATAACTTGCTTAGTTTTCAAGATATCGACTTGGTTTCTTTTGCGTTGGATAGATAAATTTATTGGCTTCAATTCCAATCTTTGTTTTTTGCGGGTAGTGCGAAAAAAATTTTTTCCTCAAAAATTATGATGACCTAACCCCTTTGCTTTTTTGATAAAAATGACAAAAAATTTGTTTTTCTCATTTTCGCAAAAAAAGAATACGAATGAAAGCCAATAAATTTATCTATCCAACGCAAAAGAAACCAAGTCGATATCTTGAAAACTAAGCAAGTTATGATCAAAATGGTAAACAGTTCTACTAAAAAGTGGCCGGAAATAGGCAGTAGTAGAACTGTTTACCTTTTTGGTCATAACTTGCTTAGTTTTCAAAATATCGACTTGGTTTCTTTTGCGTTGGATAGATAAATTTATTGGCTTCAATTCCAATCTTTGTTTTTTGCGGGTAGTGCGAAAAAAATTTTTTCCTCAAAAATTATGATGACCTAACCCCTTTGCTTTTTTTGATAAAAATGACAAAAAATTTGTTTTTCTCATTTTCGCAAAAAAAAAGAATACGAATGAAAGCCAATAAATTTATCTATCCAACGCAAAAGAAACCAAGTCGATATCTTGAAAACTAAGCAAGTTATGATCAAAATGGTAAACAGTTCTACTAAAAAGTGGCCGGAAATAGGCAGTAGTAGAACTGTTTACCTTTTTGGTCATAACTTGCTTAGTTTTCAAGATATCGACTTGGTTTCTTTTGCGTTGGATAGATAAATTTATTGGCTTCAATTCCAATCTTTGTTTTTTGCGGGTAGTGCGAAAAAAATTTTTTCCTCAAAAATTATGATGACCTAAACCCTTTGATTTTTTGATAAAAATGACAAAAAATTTGTTTTTCTCATTTTCGCAAAAAAAGAATACGAATGAAAGCCAATAAATTTATCTATCCAACGCAAAAGAAACCAAGTCGATATCTTGAAAACTAAGCAAGTTATGATCAAAATGGTAAACAGTTCTACTAAAAAGTGGCCGGAAATAGGCAGTAGTAGAACTGTTTACCTTTTTGGTCATAACTTGCTTAGTTTTCAAGATATCGACTTGGTTTCTTTTGCGTTGGATAGATAAATTTATTGGCTTCAATTCCAATCTTTGTTTTTTGCGGGTAGTGCGAAAAAAATTTTTTCCTCAAAAATTATGATGACCTAACCCCTTTGCTTTTTTGATAAAAATGACAAAAAATTTGTTTTTCTCATTTTCGCAAAAAAAGAATACGAATGAAAGCCAATAAATTTATCTATCCAACGCAAAAGAAACCAAGTCGATATCTTGAAAACTAAGCAAGTTATGATCAAAATGGTAAACAGTTCTACTAAAAAGTGGCCGGAAATAGACAGTAGTAGAACTGTTTACCTTTTTGGTCATAACTTGCTTAGTTTTCAAGATATCGACTTGGTTTCTTTTGCGTTGGATAGATAAATTTATTGGCTTCAATTCCAATCTTTGTTTTTTGCGGGTAGTGCGAAAAAATTTTTTCCTCAAAAATTATGATGACCTAACCCCTTTGCTTTTTTGATAAAAATGACAAAAAATTTGTTTTTCTCATTTTCGCAAAAAAAGAATACGAATGAAAGCCAATAAATTTATCTATCCAACGCAAAAGAAACCAAGTCGATATCTTGAAAACTAAGCAAGTTATGATCAAAATGGTAAACGCCAATAAATTTATCTATCCAACGCAAAAGAAACCAAGTCGATATCTTGAAAACTAAGCAAGTTATGATCAAAATGGTAAACAGTTCTACTAAAAAGTGGCCGGAAATAGGCAATAGTAGAACTGTTTACCTTTTTGGTCATAACTTGCTTAGTTTTCAAGATATCGACTTGGTTTCTTTTGCGTTGGATAGATAAATTTATTGGCTTCAATTCCAATCTTTGTTTTTTGCGGGTAGTGCGAAAAAAATTTTTTCCTCAAAAATTATGATGACCTAAAAAGTGGCCGGAAATAGGCAGTAGTAGAACTGTTTACCTTTTTGGTCATAACTTGCTTAGTTTTCAAGATATCGACTTGGTTTCTTTTGCGTTGGATAGATAAATTTATTGGCTTCAATTCCAATCTTTGTTTTTTGCGGGTAGTGCGAAAAAAATTTTTTCCTCAAAAATTATGATGACCTAACCCCTTTGCTTTTTTGATAAAAATGACAAAAAATTTGTTTTTCTCATTTTCGCAAAAAAAGAATACGAATGAAAGCCAATAAATTTATCTATCCAACGCAAAAGAAACCAAGTCGATATCTTGAAAACTAAGCAAGTTATGATCAAAATGGTAAACAGTTCTACTAAAAAGTGGCCGGAAATAGGCAGTAGTAGAACTGTTTACCTTTTTGGTCATAACTTGCTTAGTTTTCAAAATATCGACTTGGTTTCTTTTGCGTTGGATAGATAAATTTATTGGCTTCAATTCCAATCTTTGTTTTTTGCGGGTAGTGCGAAAAAAATTTTTTCCTCAAAAATTATGATGACCTAACCCCTTTGCTTTTTTTGATAAAAATGACAAAAAATTTGTTTTTCTCATTTTCGCAAAAAAAAAGAATACGAATGAAAGCCAATAAATTTATCTATCCAACGCAAAAGAAACCAAGTCGATATCTTGAAAACTAAGCAAGTTATGATCAAAATGGTAAACAGTTCTACTAAAAAGTGGCCGGAAATAGGCAGTAGTAGAACTGTTTACCTTTTTGGTCATAACTTGCTTAGTTTTCAAGATATCGACTTGGTTTCTTTTGCGTTGGATAGATAAATTTATTGGCTTCAATTCCAATCTTTGTTTTTTGCGGGTAGTGCGAAAAAAATTTTTTCCTCAAAAATTATGATGACCTAACCCCTTTGCTTTTTTGATAAAAATGACAAAAAATTTGTTTTTCTCATTTTCGCAAAAAAAGAATACGAATGAAAGCCAATAAATTTATCTATCCAACGCAAAAGAAACCAAGTCGATATCTTGAAAACTAAGCAAGTTATGATCAAAATGGTAAACAGTTCTACTAAAAAGTGGCCGGAAATAGGCAGTAGTAGAACTGTTTACCTTTTTGGTCATAACTTGCTTAGTTTTCAAGATATCGACTTGGTTTCTTTTGCGTTGGATAGATAAATTTATTGGCTTCAATTCCAATCTTTGTTTTTTGCGGGTAGTGCGAAAAAAATTTTTTCCTCAAAAATTATGATGACCTAACCCCTTTGCTTTTTTGATAAAAATGACAAAAAATTTGTTTTTCTCATTTTCGCAAAAAAAGAATACGAATGAAAGCCAATAAATTTATCTATCCAACGCAAAAGAAACCAAGTCGATATCTTGAAAACTAAGCAAGTTATGATCAAAATGGTAAACAGTTCTACTAAAAAGTGGCCGGAAATAGACAGTAGTAGAACTGTTTACCTTTTTGGTCATAACTTGCTTAGTTTTCAAGATATCGACTTGGTTTCTTTTGCGTTGGATAGATAAATTTATTGGCTTCAATTCCAATCTTTGTTTTTTGCGGGTAGTGCGAAAAAATTTTTTCCTCAAAAATTATGATGACCTAACCCCTTTGCTTTTTTGATAAAAATGACAAAAAATTTGTTTTTCTCATTTTCGCAAAAAAAGAATACGAATGAAAGCCAATAAATTTATCTATCCAACGCAAAAGAAACCAAGTCGATATCTTGAAAACTAAGCAAGTTATGATCAAAATGGTAAACGCCAATAAATTTATCTATCCAACGCAAAAGAAACCAAGTCGATATCTTGAAAACTAAGCAAGTTATGATCAAAATGGTAAACAGTTCTACTAAAAAGTGGCCGGAAATAGGCAATAGTAGAACTGTTTACCTTTTTGGTCATAACTTGCTTAGTTTTCAAGATATCGACTTGGTTTCTTTTGCGTTGGATAGATAAATTTATTGGCTTCAATTCCAATCTTTGTTTTTTGCGGGTAGTGCGAAAAAAATTTTTTCCTCAAAAATTATGATGACCTAACCCCTTTGCTTTTTTTTGATAAAAATGACAAAAAATTTGTTTTTCTCATTTTCGCAAGAAAAGAATACGAATGAAAGCCAATAAATTTATCTATCCAACGCAAAAGAAACCAAGTCGATATCTTGAAAACTAAGCAAGTTGTGATCAAAATGGTAAACAGTTCTACTAAAAAGTGGCCGGAAATAGGCAGTAGTAGAACTGTTTACCTTTTTGGTCATAACTTGCTTAGTTTTCAAGATATCGACTTGGTTTCTTTTGCGTTGGATAGATAAATTTATTGGCTTCAATTCCAATCTTTGTTTTTTGCGGGTAGTGCGAAAAAAATTTTTTCCTCAAAAATTATGATGACCTAACCCCTTTGCTTTTTTGATAAAAATGACAAAAAATTTGTTTTTCTCATTTTCGCAAAAAAAGAATACGAATGAAAGCCAATAAATTTATCTATCCATCGCAAAAGAAACCAAGTCGATATCTTGAAAACTAAGCAAGTTATGATCAAAATGGTAAACAGTTCTACTAAAAAGTGGCCGGAAATAGGCAGTAGTAGAACTGTTTACCTTTTTGGTCATAACTTGCTTAGTTTTCAAGATATCGACTTGGTTTCTTTTGCGTTGGATAGATAAATTTATTGGCTTCAATTCCAATCTTTGTTTTTTGCGGGTAGTGCGAAAAAAATTTTTTCCTCAAAAATTATGATGACCTAAAAAGTGGCCGGAAATAGGCAGTAGTAGAACTGTTTACCTTTTTGGTCATAACTTGCTTAGTTTTCAAGATATCGACTTGGTTTCTTTTGCGTTGGATAGATAAATTTATTGGCTTCAATTCCAATCTTTGTTTTTTGCGGGTAGTGCGAAAAAAATTTTTTCCTCAAAAATTATGATGACCTAACCCCTTTGCTTTTTTGATAAAAATGACAAAAAATTTGTTTTTCTCATTTTCGCAAAAAAAGAATACGAATGAAAGCCAATAAATTTATCTATCCAACGCAAAAGAAACCAAGTCGATATCTTGAAAACTAAGCAAGTTATGATCAAAATGGTAAACAGTTCTACTAAAAAGTGGCCGGAAATAGGCAGTAGTAGAACTGTTTACCTTTTTGAATTTATTGGCTTTCATTCGTATTCTTTTTTTGCGAAAATGAGAAAAACAAATTTTTTGTCATTTTTATCAAAAAAGCAAAGGGGTTAGGTCATCATAATTTTTGAGGAAAAAATTTTTTTCGCACTACCCGCAAAAAACAAAGATTGGAATTGAAGCCAATAAATTTATCTATCCAACGCAAAAGAAACCAAGCCGATATCTTGAAAACTAAGCAAGTTATGAGCAAAATGGTAAACAGTTCTACTAAAAAGTGGCCGGAAATAGGCAGTAGTAGAACTGTTTACCTTTTTGGTCATAACTTGCTTAGTTTTCAAGATATCGACTTGGTTTCTTTTGCGATGGATAGATAAATTTATTGGCTTTCATTCGTATTCTTTTTTTGCGAAAATGAGAAAAACAAATTTTTTGTCATTTTTATCAAAAAAGCAAAGGGGTTAGGTCATCATAATTTTTGAGGAAAAAATTTTTTTCGCACTACCCGCAAAAAACAAAGATTGGAATTGAAGCCAATAAATTTATCTATCCAACGCAAAAGAAACCAAGTCGATATCTTGAAAACTAAGCAAGTTATGATCAAAATGGTAAACAGTTCTACTAAAAAGTGGCCAGAAATAGGCAGTAGTAGAACTGTTTATCTTTTTGGTCATAACTTGCTTAGTTTTCAAGATATCGACTTGGTTTCTTTTGCGTTGGATAGATAAATTTATTGGCTTCAATTCCAATCTTTGTTTTTTGCGGGTAGTGCGAAAAAAATTTTTTCCTCAAAAATTATGATGACCTAACCCGTTTGCTTTTTTGATAAAAATGACAAAAAATTTGTTTTTCTCATTTTCGCAAAAAAAGAATACGAATGAAAGCCAATAAATTTATCTATCCAACGCAAAAGAAACCAAGTCGATATCTTGAAAACTAAGCAAGTTATGATCAAAATGGTAAACAGTTCTACTAAAAAGTGGCCGGAAATAGGCAGTAGTAGAACTGTTTACCTTTTTGGTCATAACTTGCTTAGTTTTCAAGATATCGACTTGGTTTCTTTTGCGATGGATAGATAAATTTATTGGCTTTCATTCGTATTCTTTTTTTGCGAAAATGAGAAAAACAAATTTTTTGTCATTTTTATCAAAAAAGCAAACGGGTTAGTAGTAGAACTGTTTACCTTTTTGGTCATAACTTGCTTAGTTTTCAAGATATCGACTTGGTTTCTTTTGCGTTGGATAGATAAATTTATTGGCTTCAATTCCAATCTTTGTTTTTTGCGGGTAGTGCGAAAAAAATTTTTTCCTCAAAAATTATGATGACCTAAAAAGTGGCCGGAAATAGGCAGTAGTAGAACTGTTTACCTTTTTGGTCATAACTTGCTTAGTTTTCAAGATATCGACTTGGTTTCTTTTGCGTTGGATAGATAAATTTATTGGCTTCAATTCCAATCTTTGTTTTTTGCGGGTAGTGCGAAAAAAATTTTTTCCTCAAAAATTATGATGACCTAAAAAGTGGCCGGAAATAGGCAGTAGTAGAATTGTTTACCATTTTGGTCATAACTTGCTTAGTTTTCAAGATATCGACTTGGTTACTTTTGCGTTGGATAGATAAATTTATTGGCTTCAATTCCAATCTTTGTTTTTTGCGGGTAGTGCGAAAAAAATTTTTTCCTCAAAAATTATGATGACCTAACCCCTTTGCTTTTTTGATAAAAATGACAAAAAATTTGTTTTTCTCATTTTCGCAAAAAAAGAATACGAATGAAAGCCAATAAATTTATCTATCCAACGCAAAAGAAACCAAGTCGATATCTTGAAAACTAAGCAAGTTATGATCAAAATGGTAAACAGTTCTACTAAAAAGTGGCCGGAAATAGGCAGTAGTAGAACTGTTTACCTTTTTGGTCATAACTTGCTTAGTTTTCAAGATATCGACTTGGTTACTTTTGCGTTGGATAGATAAATTTATTGGCTTCAATTCCAATCTTTGTTTTTTGCGGGTAGTGCGAAAAAAATTTTTTCCTCAAAAATTATGATGACCTAAAAAGTGGCCGGAAATAGGCAGTAGTAGAATTGTTTACCATTTTGGTCATAACTTGCTTAGTTTTCAAGATATCGACTTGGTTACTTTTGCGTTGGATAGATAAATTTATTGGCTTCAATTCCAATCTTTGTTTTTTGCGGGTAGTGCGAAAAAAATTTTTTCCTCAAAAATTATGATGACCGAACCCCTTTGCTTTTTTGATAAAAATGACAAAAAAATTTGATTTTCTCATTTTAGCAAAAAAAAGAATACAAATGAAAGCCAATAAATTTATCTATCCAACGCAAAAGAAACCAAGTCGATATCTTGAAAACTAAGCAAGTTATGATCAAAATGGTAAACAGTTCTACTAAAAAGTGGCCGGAAATAGGCAGTAGTAGAACTGTTTATCTTTTTGGTCATAACTTGCTTAGTTTTCAAGATATCGACTTGGTTTCTTTTGCGTTGGATAGATAAATTTATTGGCTTCAATTCCAATCTTTGTTTTTTGCGGGTAGTGCGAAAAAAATTTTTTCCTCAAAAATTATGATGACCTAACCCCTTTGCTTTTTTGATAAAAATGACAAAAAATTTTTTTCTCATTTTCGCAAAAAAAGAATACGAATGAAAGCCAATAAATTTATCCATCCAACGCAAAAGAAACCAAGTCGATATCTTGAAAACTAAGCAAGTTATGATCAAAATGGTAAACAGTTCTACTAAAAAGTGGCCGGAAATAGGCAGTAGTAGAACTGTTTACCTTTTTGGTCATAACTTGCTTAGTTTTCAAGATATCGACTTGGTTTCTTTTGCGTTGGATAGATAAATTTATTGGCTTCAATTCCAATCTTTGTTTTTTGCGGGTAGTGCGAAAAAAATTTTTTCCTCAAAAATTATGATGACCTAAAAAGTGGCCGGAAATAGGCAGTAGTAGAATTGTTTACCATTTTGGTCATAACTTGCTTAGTTTTTAAGATATCGACTTGGTTTCTTTTGCGTTGGATAGATAAATTTATTGGCTTCAATTCCAATCTTTGTTTTTTGCGGGTAGTGCGAAAAAAATTTTTTCCTCAAAAATTATGATGACCTAACCCCTTTGCTTTTTTGATAAAAATGACAAAAAATTTGTTTTTCTCATTTTCGCAAAAAAAGAATACGAATGAAAGCCAATAAATTTATCTATCCAACGCAAAAGAAACCAAGTCGATATCTTGAAAACTAAGCAAGTTATGATCAAAATGGTAAACAGTTCTACTAAAAAGTGGCCGGAAATAGGCAGTAGTAGAACTGTTTATCTTTTTGGTCATAACTTGCTTAGTTTTCAAGATATCGACTTGGTTTCTTTTGCGTTGGATAGATAAATTTATTGGCTTCAATTCCAATCTTTGTTTTTTGCGGGTAGTGCGAAAAAAATTTTTTCCTCAAAAATTATGATGACCTAAAAAGTGGCCGGAAATAGGCAGTAGTAGAACTGTTTACCTTTTTGGTCATAACTTGCTTAGTTTTCAAGATATCGACTTGGTTTCTTTTGCGTTGGATAGATAAATTTATTGGCTTCAATTCCAATCTTTGTTTTTTGCGGGTAGTGCGAAAAAAATTTTTTCCTCAAAAATTATGATGACCTAACCCCTTTGCTTTTTTGATAAAAATGACAAAAAATTTGTTTTTCTCATTTTCGCAAAAAAAGAATACGAATGAAAGCCAATAAATTTATCTATCCAACGCAAAAGAAACCAAGTCGATATCTTGAAAACTAAGCAAGTTATGATCAAAATGGTAAACAGTTCTACTAAAAAGTGGCCGGAAATAGGCAGTAGTAGAATTGTTTACCATTTTGGTCATAACTTGCTTAGTTTTTAAGATATCGACTTGGTTTCTTTTGCGTTGGATAGATAAATTTATTGGCTTCAATTCCAATCTTTGTTTTTTGCGGGTAGTGCGAAAAAAATTTTTTCCTCAAAAATTATGATGACCTAACCCCTTTGCTTTTTTGATAAAAATGACAAAAAATTTGTTTTTCTCATTTTCGCAAAAAAAGAATACGAATGAAAGCCAATAAATTTATCTATCCAACGCAAAAGAAACCAAGTCGATATCTTGAAAACTAAGCAAGTTATGATCAAAATGGTAAACAGTTCTACTAAAAAGTGGCCGGAAATAGGCAGTAGTAGAACTGTTTATCTTTTTGGTCATAACTTGCTTAGTTTTCAAGATATCGACTTGGTTTCTTTTGCGTTGGATAGATAAATTTATTGGCTTCAATTCCAATCTTTGTTTTTTGCGGGTAGTGCGAAAAAAATTTTTTCCTCAAAAATTATGATGACCTAAAAAGTGGCCGGAAATAGGCAGTAGTAGAACTGTTTACCTTTTTGGTCATAACTTGCTTAGTTTTCAAGATATCGACTTGGTTTCTTTTGCGTTGGATAGATAAATTTATTGGCTTCAATTCCAATCTTTGTTTTTTGCGGGTAGTGCGAAAAAAATTTTTTCCTCAAAAATTATGATGACCTAACCCCTTTGCTTTTTTGATAAAAATGACAAAAAATTTGTTTTTCTCATTTTCGCAAAAAAAGAATACGAATGAAAGCCAATAAATTTATCTATCCAACGCAAAAGAAACCAAGTCGATATCTTGAAAACTAAGCAAGTTATGATCAAAATGGTAAACAGTTCTACTAAAAAGTGGCCGGAAATAGGCAGTAGTAGAACTGTTTACCTTTTTGGTCATAACTTGCTTAGTTTTCAAGATATCGACTTGGTTTCTTTTGCGTTGGATAGATAAATTTATTGGCTTCAATTCCAATCTTTGTTTTTTGCGGGTAGTGCGAAAAAAATTTTTTCCTCAAAAATTATGATGACCTAACCCCTTTGCTTTTTTGATAAAAATGACAAAAAATTTGTTTTTCTCATTTTCGCAAAAAAAGAATACGAATGAAAGCCAATAAATTTATCTATCCAACGCAAAAGAAACCAAGTCGATATCTTGAAAACTAAGCAAGTTATGATCAAAATGGTAAACAGTTCTACTAAAAAGTGGCCGGAAATAGGCAGTAGTAGAACTGTTTACCTTTTTGGTCATAACTTGCTTAGTTTTCAAGATATCGACTTGGTTTCTTTTGCGTTGGATAGATAAATTTATTGGCTTCAATTCCAATCTTTGTTTTTTGCGGGTAGTGCGAAAAAAATTTTTTCCTCAAAAATTATGATGACCTAACCCCTTTGCTTTTTTGATAAAAATGACAAAAAATTTGTTTTTCTCATTTTCGCAAAAAAAGAATACGAATGAAAGCCAATAAATTTATCCATCCAACGCAAAAGAAACCAAGTCGATATCTTGAAAACTAAGCAAGTTATGATCAAAATGGTAAACAGTTCTACTAAAAAGTGGCCGGAAATAGGCAGTAGTAGAACTGTTTACCTTTTTGGTCATAACTTGCTTAGTTTTCAAGATATCGACTTGGTTTCTTTTGCGTTGGATAGATAAATTTATTGGCTTCAATTCCAATCTTTGTTTTTTGCGGGTAGTGCGAAAAAAATTTTTTCCTCAAAAATTATGATGACCTAAAAAGTGGCCGGAAATAGGCAGTAGTAGAATTGTTTACCATTTTGGTCATAACTTGCTTAGTTTTTAAGATATCGACTTGGTTTCTTTTGCGTTGGATAGATAAATTTATTGGCTTCAATTCCAATCTTTGTTTTTTGCGGGTAGTGCGAAAAAAATTTTTTCCTCAAAAATTATGATGACCTAACCCCTTTGCTTTTTTGATAAAAATGACAAAAAATTTGTTTTTCTCATTTTCGCAAAAAAAGAATACGAATGAAAGCCAATAAATTTATCTATCCAACGCAAAAGAAACCAAGTCGATATCTTGAAAACTAAGCAAGTTATGATCAAAATGGTAAACAGTTCTACTAAAAAGTGGCCAAAAATAGGCAGTAGTAGAACTGTTTACCTTTTTGGTCATAACTTGCTTAGTTTTCAAGATATCGACTTGGTTTCTTTTGCGTTGGATAGATAAATTTATTGGCTTCAATTCCAATCTTTGTTTTTTGCGGGTAGTGCGAAAAAAATTTTTTCCTCAAAAATTATGATGACCTAACCTAACCCCTTTGCTTTTTTGATAAAAATGACAAAAAATTTGTTTTTCTCATTTTCGCAAAAAAAGAATACGAATGAAAGCCAATAAATTTATCTATCCAACGCAAAAGAAACCAAGTCGATATCTTGAAAACTAAGCAAGTTATGATCAAAATGGTAAACAGTTCTACTAAAAAGTGGCCGGAAATAGGCAGTAGTAGAACTGTTTACCTTTTTGGTCATAACTTGCTTAGTTTTCAAGATATCGACTTGGTTTCTTTTGCGTTGGATAGATAAATTTATTGGCTTCAATTCCAATCTTTGTTTTTTGCGGGTAGTGCGAAAAAAATTTTTTCCTCAAAAATTATGATGACCTAAAAAGTGGCCGGAAATAGGCAGTAGTAGAATTGTTTACCATTTTGGTCATAACTTGCTTAGTTTTCAAGATATCGACTTGGTTTCTTTTGCGTTGGATAGATAAATTTATTGGCTTCAATTCCAATCTTTGTTTTTTGCGGGTAGTGCGAAAAAAATTTTTTCCTCAAAAATTATGATGACCTAACCCCTTTGCTTTTTTGATAAAAATGACAAAAAAATTTGTTTTTCTCATTTTAGCAAAAAAAGAATACAAATGAAAGCCAATAAATTTATCTATCCAACGCAAAAGAAACCAAGTCGATATCTTGAAAACTAAGCAAGTTATGATCAAAATGGTAAACAGTTCTACTAAAAAGTGGCCGGAAATAGGCAGTAGTAGAACTGTTTATCTTTTTGGTCATAACTTGCTTAGTTTTCAAGATATCGACTTGGTTTCTTTTGCGTTGGATAGATAAATTTATTGGCTTCAATTCCAATCTTTGTTTTTTGCGGGTAGTGCGAAAAAAATTTTTTCCTCAAAAATTATGATGACCTAACCCCTTTGCTTTTTTGATAAAAATGACAAAAAATTTGTTTTTCTCATTTTCGCAAAAAAAGAATACGAATGAAAGCCAATAAATTTATCTATCCAACGCAAAAGAAACCAAGTCGATATCTTGAAAACTAAGCAAGTTATGATCAAAATGGTAAACAGTTCTACTAAAAAGTGGCCGAAAATAGGCAGTAATAGAACTGTTTACCTTTTTGGTCATAACTTGCTTAGTTTTCAAGATATTGACTTGGTTTCTTTTGCGTTGGATAGATAAATTTATTGGCTTCAATTCCAATCTTTGTTTTTTGCGGGTAGTGCGAAAAAAATTTTTTCCTCAAAAATTATGATGACCTAACCCCTTTGCTTTTTTGATAAAAATGACAAAAAATTTGTTTTTCTCATTTTCGCAAAAAAAGAATACGAATGAAAGCCAATAAATTTATCTATCCAACGCAAAAGAAAGCAAGTCGATATCTTGAAAACTAAGCAATTTATGATCAAAATGGTAAACAGTTCTACTAAAAAGTGGCCGGAAATAGGCAGTAGTAGTGTTGAGGTGAGGGGGTTTAATATCACAAGGGAAAGAGGCTGATATTAGGATGATGCCAAATTTATTTGGAAGAATTGGCGCAAAACTAATTCCTTGTTCGTTCGTTCCACTTTGTGGTTGTTAACGAGTATGTATGCATTTATATGTACATACAGGTATGTGGGTGTATAAAAATATATATAAGTTGTTCGTATTAATGTGTATAAAATGGGTTTTATTTATTACAAAATAATCACTTGTTTGGGAGCTATCACTTATCACAAATAAACTAATTTCCATTAAGTTAAATATTAATGAACGTTTTCTATAAAATGTTCCTCTTTAAAAATGTATGCATGTTTTTGATTTTACTTTAAACACAAATATTTTATTTCTTGGGTTTTGCACATTAATATTACTGAACTTAATAAGAGGGAATTCACTGAGTAACTAACTTAAGCAATATAATAAAAATCACAATTCATATCATTAGTTTAAGTAAGTAAAAATAATGGGAATGATCTCTCTTTAGGTAGAGAGAGTAAGAAACGATAAATGAGCAAAGTAATGACACTTTAGCTCCTAATTAAAAGTATATATGTAAGTTTATAGACATAAAAAATGTGTAGAGCATAATGGTTGATTTATAACGTAAACATTCCGCCCCTCTTGCAGTACTGCAACATCGATATAGGGGTAGGAACAAGAAAAAATAAATTCATATCTTAGGATTTAATTCAACGATAGGTAAAGCAAGAAATATGTATATGCGCATGATATAAGTATAAAAAATTAATTCATAGCTTAGGTATTAATTCAACGATATGTAAAGCAGGAAATATATATGTACATATAATGTAAAGTATAGACAAAATAAATTCATAGCTTAGGTATTAGATGTGACATTTATAACAATGGTAGGTGCACCCCTTGATGCTGGTGTCGCTTGGGATCGAGCCTGTGCTTTCCATGAGAGTTGGGGTGAAGTAGAACTATTACATTGTCCTTTGTAATGCGTGAGAGACTGTTGCCTTTTATCATCATCATTACGCGGTTGGCGATGTAGTAAAGTGTGGTGCTCGTGCAAGCAGATTTTACATCTATCACGACTTTACACGCTTTCAAAAGGTGAGAATGTGCCAGACAGTTAAAGCAATATCTAAACCGTCGTACCACTTTAAAACGGTCACGAACCGAAAGTTTTCGAAAACGAAAACATTTCCTCAAAGGATGTTCCTTATCGCAGTAGCGGCAGTCCTTGTATTTTCGTGAAAGTGATGTACTTGGTGATATAGTCCGGTGTTTTCGCGTCTCTGCAGGACTTTCGCGATTCTTCTTCATGCGACGAGGTGGGGTTGACATGATGACTGTAAATAAAGGTGAAAAATATTTATTGAGTTTCGGAAGGAGGCAACAATACTAGTTTAGTTATTGGTCTGAGTATTAACCCTCGCGATGTGCGAACCTGCGCTACTCTGACCCTAGAGTCTGAACCACATATAACCTTTTCTATTCGTCCTAGCTGCCATTGGTTAGGTGGCAAGTTTTCGCGTCTTATCACTACCAGGTCATTGGGAGCAAAGTCACGTTCGGGGTATTTCCATTTGGTACGTTTGAGAAGTTCTTTCAGATACTCTTCTTTCCACAAAATGGCAAAGTGATGATGAAGTATTTTTAACTTCTGCCATCTGTTGAGAAGACTTAAAGAGCTATTGGCTAAATCGGGTTCTGCTGGGGCTAGAAGAGGTGAGCCTACTAAGAAATGTGCAGGAGTTAGCGCGTTAAGTTCAGCGGGATCTTCGCTCATGGAACACAGAGGTCTTGAATTCAAACAAGCTTCGATTCTGATCAACATAGTGTTGAACTCTTCATACGTAAATTTTTGAGCATTCGTGATTTTCTTTAGATGGGATTTAAAACTTTTCACACCAGCTTCCCATAGACCCCCCATATGTGGTGCGCCGGGAGGAATAAAATGCCAGTCAATATTTTGATAAGTATATTGGGATAACATCTGTTGTCGAACAGATTGAAGAAATCGCTCCTGGTTCTCCAGTAAATTATTGGCCGCACCGATAAATGCAGATCCGTTATCGGAATACATTGAAGAGGGGTATCCACGACGCGAGAAGAAACGAGCAAATGCTGCCAAAAAGGCGTTAGTTGAAATCTCAGTCGTGAGCTCCAAATGAATTGCTTTAGTGGAGAAGCATATAAATACTAATACATATCCCTTAGACATCTTACAACCACGGCCTGCGTACGACTTTATGTCAAAGGGGCCGGCAAAATCGACACCTGAGTTTGTAAACGGGCGTGAAACAGTCGTTCTTACTGCTGGTAGGGCGCCCATTATCTGTCGACTTGGTTTATGTTTCTGGAGAACACAAGTCTTACAGTTGTGAATAACCTTTTTTATTAGATTTTTCAATTTTGGAACCCAAAATTCTATTCGCATTAAACGCATTAATAATGAGTTTCCACCATGGAGAGAATATTTGTGAATCATTTCAACATATAAAAGTGTGAACCTTCCAGAATATGGTAGAATCTTTGGAAATCGCTCATCATATGTTAAAATTGGGGATTGAGACAATCTGCCATTGGCTCTAAGTATGCCCTTATCGTCTATAAATGGGTTCAAACAGAGAAGGGGACTTTTTTTAGGTAGCGGAGATTCTTGAGATAATAGATCGTACTCATTAAAGTGTGAACGTTGACACAAAATTATAAGACGACATTTTACGAACTGAATCTCAGTTTGTTGTAGCACAGTTGAACGATACTTTCTATTTAGTTTATGTTGAGGGTGTGTCTTGTGGAAAAAACGAAACATATAGCTGAGGACCCGCATGGCTCTAGGAAGATCCGAGAAGCGATCTAAAATGTCGATATTGGAAACCTTAGCCAAATGTGCTCGAATAGGCTGTGCCTCTTCGCGAGTTTCATAAGAATCACGATTTACAGGCCAATAGACGGGAGGTAGCACAAGCCAGGATGGACCGTGCCACCACAACTTGTTGTCAATGAGATCTTTTGCCAAGCAGCCACGGGATGCTATATCAGCGGGGTTGTCTTCTGAATCAACGTGTGCCCAAATGTTAGCATCGGTTTTCTCTAAAATTGCAGCCGTGCGATTAGCCACGAATGTTGTCCAGTGGTAAGGGGGCTTTCTTAGCCAGGCTAAAACAATCGTGGAAT
The DNA here is from genome assembly GCA_963681545.1 of Germaria angustata. NCBI lineage: Eukaryota > Metazoa > Arthropoda > Insecta > Diptera > Tachinidae > Germaria > Germaria angustata. The sequence continues at coordinate 57,697,304 of OY812998.1, read as the reverse complement.
CAGTCCACATATAGGATCGATAATTTGAGATGGGGAATTGTGTTTGAAAGTGATTGAACATTTTAGATAGCAGTGTGGCGCCACAAAGTTCCTTTCTGGGTAGAGTGATATATTTAATGGGAGCAACTTTCGTTTTTGAGCCCACGAGGTGGGTATACGTCAGACCGTTTGGTGCCTGACACCGGATGTAAAGCGTGGCAGCATAGGCCTTTTCCGATGCATCACAAAATCCATGTATTTCAATAGAAAAAGTAGGATGATAATCCGCAAACCTGGTAATCTTGATTTTTTCGATATTGGGATAGTCATCGAGAAATTCTTTCCACTGTTGGAGAGTCGAGGGTTTCACTATTTCATCCCAATCGGTGTTGTCTTTCCATATTTGTTGCATTAAAATTTTAGCAACAATTAACAGTGGAGCTAACCACCCAGCGGGGTCAAATAACTTTGCGATATGGGATAGGATCGCTCGTTTTGTGAAAAGATCGGCACGAGGACGCTGTAAGGGGGTAAAATAGAAAAAGTCGGTACCAGCATTCCACCGTAAGCCTAATGGCTTAGAGGTACATGAGTCAGAGAGATTTAAAAATTCGGCATCTAATAAGTGCTTTGGGTTTATGCCACGTAAAAGGAGGGAGTTATTTGCTGTCCACTTTCTTAAAGAGAATCCAGCAGACGCTAATACTGCTATAAGGTCATCACGACATTTGATGGCATCTGCTGTGTTATGAGATCCAAATAGTACGTCGTCTACGTACATGTAATTTCGTATAATATTTGCGACGTGGGGGAATTTATCTTCACATTGATTGGCTAACTCCAAAAGAGTCCTAATTGCCAAATAGGGGGCACAGTTAACGCCGAATGTAACTGTGTTGAGTTCATAATCGCAAACATCTTCTTGGGATGATTTACGGAATAAAATCCGTTGAAAAGGGGTATGAAGAGGGTGTACAAGTATCTGACGATACATCTTTTCAATGTCAGCGTTAAAGACGTACTTGAAAAGGCGCCATCTGAGAATCAACGTTGGCAAATCGGCTTGTAAAACCGGACCGGGGTAGAGAACTTCATTTAGGCTAACTCCATTCATAGAGGGGCATGAGGCATTGAAAACTACACGTAGCTTGGTAGTAGTGCTTTCGGGTTTCAACACCGCATGATGGGGTAAATAATAGGAGTTTGGGTGAACGGACAAATCCGGGGTAACCTTTCTCATATGATCAAGAGTCAAATATTCAAATAAGACCTCATCGTAAGAGCATTTGGATTCTATGTGTTTGCTTAAACGTGTTTCGTTGCGAAGATATTGGGACATGGCAATGTTGCGAGATTGACCAAGAGCCTTCTTGTGAGGAAATGCTTGAACGAAGGGAAGAGAAACCACAAAACGTCCTGCTTCATTACGGTCCGTGGTTCGTTTGTACAGTTCTTCACAGTATCTGTCCTCCTCAGACATTTGAGTGGCGGCAGGTACTTCCTCGAGTTCCCAAAATCGATTCAAAAGATGATTCATATCAACTTTATTAAACAGCGAGTTAACCTCAGACCGTGGTGGACAGTGATTAGCTCGACCAGTGATTATCCATCCAAATACGCTTTGCTGTGCAATCAGTGTCTGGTCGCTGTTCCATCGAACACCACTACGGATAATTTGTGGGTAGACATCGCCTCCAAGAAGTAAATCTATATGAGACCCTGATTGGTTGTAAAGGTCTGCCAAGGGCAAGTCAGAAAATTCTGATTTGATAAGGGGGGACAGGGAATGGTGTGGCAGTTGTCCTGTTAACTTTTCAACCACAAAAACGTCTACGAGTGTGTTGAATTGCGGCTCCAGGGGTGACGTGATTTCTATTTGGCTTATCTGGGAAGATGTCGTAGATACAGAACCACTAAGTCCAATAATATTTGTTTGAGAGTTCTGAGAGGGTAGGGACAACTTTTTCCTCAAGTATGTTGATATAAAAGATGCCTCATATGCTGGATCGATAAGAGCTCGAACCGAGCACATGAGAGGCCCGTTGCTAATGCAGACCAATGCTGTTCCAAGAAGAACTAATCTGGATTCCGTGGACTGTAAATGAGTTGAATAAGATTGCTGAATCCGAGAGGCTTCAGCGGACGTCATAGCTCGATCGAAAGGAGTGGAACCTACAGAGTGATTTGGAGATGAGGTTATAGTTTGATTTTTAATTAAAGGAGCTTCCACTTTAGGGGTCAAATCGGAACTTCGATGTAAAAGGGAATGGTGTTTCTGCTTACAGAAAGAGCACAAATATTGACTTCTACACCTTTTAAATTCATGTGAACTGGCTAGACAATTAGTACAACGCTTCTGATCTTTAACTATACCGAATCGTTCGTCGACAGACATATGCAAAAAGGTAGAACACAGTCAAAGAGGGTGACTGTCCTGACATAAGGAGCACTTCTTCGGTTTGTTGGAGGAGAGATTTGTATGAAAGGAGTTCACCTTTTGAGATGTTCGGAAACTTTCAGATTTGAGCTGTACGTTTCTTTTAGAAGCAGTTTGCGAAGGGCCAGCGGATCTGATGTCTGAGACGGACTCTAAAGTATAAAAACGGCTAGACAAAAACTCATCCATGTCTTTCCAAGTTGGTAGATTAGTATTACCTCTCAATGATTGTTCCCACAAATTGAGGGTAATATCTGGCAGACATGTTGAACAAATATATATGAAAATTACATCCCAATTTTCAGTGTTTATATTAAGCAATGATAAATTGGTGACGCAATTGTTGATAGTTCTTTGAAGCGATTTAATATTAGATCCTAATTCTTTTGTTATGTGGGTGAGACTAAAAAGTGTTTTCAGCTGGGCATTAATTAGTACGCGCTTATTTTCGTACCTGTCAATTAAATTCTGCCAGGCCGTTTGGAAACCAGCATTCGTAAACGGACACGATCTAACAATTTCATGAGCCTCCCCCTTGGTCTTTTTTAATAAATGGCAGAGTTTTTCGACGGGAGAAATATGGATTTGTTCTCCATATAAAGCTGAGAATTGGTCCCTAAAAGTCGGCCAAGAATCATAATCTCCATGAAACGGCTCCATATCACAAGGAGGCAAGTTGATACGGGTTATAGATTGCGATGGATTCACAGAGCTATCGGATGTATTAGTAGGATGTATCTTAATAGAATCCTGTAATTCATTGATCGTTGAGAGAACTTTAAGATAAGCTTTATATGCTGTGTAGTATTTATTTTTCACACTTTCTCTAGTTCCCTTTTTCTCCAAAGAAGATTCATTTCCTAAAAGATCATCGTATGAGGTACGTAATACATTCCATAAGTGTGTAATTTCTCCCTTTTGGATATCTAAACTGTGGAATGTGTGTTCATCTTGAGGGATAACAGCAAAGTAGGCCTGAAATTCAACTACACGATCCGATGCTCGTATGAAAACATCCAAATCCGCCATGATTATTAAGGGCTAGTTGAGTAACAATCAAATTTTAATTAAGCGAAACCAGCGTTCAAAAAGGGTTAAATTAAGGGTATATTTTTATTTTCTATTAAATTAGGTTTCTTTCAATTATCCCAATAAAAACTTTATAAGCACTCGATTTAAAAACACTCCAATTCGATTAATATTCCATTAACAACCGATATAACGCATAAATAGAAAATTGAGTAATTAAGACACCACTGAATTATAATCCTTGTAACGACGCGTTTAAAAAGTTGGTAGGGTATGAGATTCTCAAAACATCGACGGTTATGTGAGTAGAGTAAAAACAAAATCAAATTTTAATAAGAGAGGGGTCTGAACTGTTTTGAAGTTCACTGTATGTTGCTCTGATTCATGCTTATAAACATCTGCAATTATTTATTATCATTATGTTTACAAGACAAATGATGCATAGACACAAGTGAGTTTGAGGGAGAAGTTGCTGGGTATTTTTATATATACATATGTATATGTATACATGCGGGGGATATCAACTTGTTTACCAATAGATCTGTATTTTCGCAACAAGTGGATTTTGTTCTTATTAACGAGGGAAATTTACAAAGCGAATAAAAATAAACGGTTCTACTAATGTGAGTGCATACGTACTTAACGGGGTAATTGTTGTTGTTAGCAAAAATAATAAAACTTATTTATACATACCTTGTGGTTTTATACTTGCTTTTTTTTTTACTTTTTAATCCAATGGGACCGATGAGAATGTTAGATTCCAGGGCTGTCACTTCTTCCAGGGTGCTCTCTTCCTTGCGATCTTCGGGCATATGCATGTACATATATATGTATATTTCGAGATATAGATATATATGTCAATCCGGCTATCCGGCTCGAAGGACCAGCAAAATGTTGAGGTGAGGGGGTTTAATATCACAAGGGAAAGAGGCTGATATTAGGATGATGCCAAATTTATTTGGAAGAATTGGCGCAAAACTAATTCCTTGTTCGTTCGTTCCACTTTGTGGTTGTTAACGAGTATGTATGCATTTATATGTACATACAGGTATGTGGGTGTATAAAAATATATATAAGTTGTTCGTATTAATGTGTATAAAATGGGTTTTATTTATTACAAAATAATCACTTGTTTGGGAGCTATCACTTATCACAAATAAACTAATTTCCATTAAGTTAAATATTAATGAACGTTTTCTATAAAATGTTCCTCTTTAAAAATGTATGCATGTTTTTGATTTTACTTTAAACACAAATATTTTATTTCTTGGGTTTTGCACATTAATATTACTGAACTTAATAAGAGGGAATTCACTGAGTAACTAACTTAAGCAATATAATAAAAATCACAATTCATATCATTAGTTTAAGTAAGTAAAAATAATGGGAATGATCTCTCTTTAGGTAGAGAGAGTAAGAAACGATAAATGAGCAAAGTAATGACACTTTAGCTCCTAATTAAAAGTTCTACTACTGCCTATTTCCGGCCACTTTTTAGTAGAACTGTTTACCATTTTGATCATAACTTGCTTAGTTTTCAAGATATCGACGATATCCAACGCAAAAGAAACCAAGTCGATATCTTGAAAACTAAGCAAGTTATGATCAAAATGGTAAACAGTTCTACTAAAAAGTGGCCGAAAATAGGCAGTAATAGAACTGTTTACCTTTTTGGTCATAACTTGCTTAGTTTTCAAGATATCGACTTGGTTTCTTTTGCGTTGGATAGATAAATTTATTGGCTTCAATTCCAATCTTTGTTTTTTGCGGGTAGTGCGAAAAAAATTTTTTCCTCAAAAATTATGATGACCTAACCCCTTTGCTTTTTTGATAAAAATGACAAAAAATTCGTTTTTCTCATTTTCGCAAAAAAAGAATACGAATGAAAGCCAATAAATTTATCTATCCAACGCAAAAGAAACCAAGTCGATATCTTGAAAACTAAGCAAGTTATGACCAAAAAGGTAAACAGTTCTACTACTGCCTATTTCCGGCCACTTTTTAGTAGAACTGTTTACCATTTTGATCATAACTTGCTTAGTTTTCAAGATATCGACTTGGTTTCTTTTGCGTTGGATAGATAAATTTATTGGCTTCAATTCCAATCTTTGTTTTTTGCGGGTAGTGCGAAAAAAATTTTTTCCTCAAAAATTATGATGACCTAACCCCTTTGCCTTTTTGATAAAAATTACAAAAAATTTGTTTTTCTCATTTTCGCAAAAAAAGAATACGAATGAAAGCCAATAAATTTATCTATCCAACGCAAAAGAAACCAAGTCGATATCTTGAAAACTAAGCAAGTTATGATCAAAATGGTAAACAGTTCTACTAAAAAGTGGCCGGAAATAGGCAGTAGTAGAACTGTTTACCTTTTTGGTCATAACTTGCTTAGTTTTCAAGATATCGACTTGGTTTCTTTTGCGTTGGATAGATAAATTTATTGGCTTCAATTCCAATCTTTGTTTTTTGCGGGTAGTGCGAAAAAAATTTTTTCCTCAAAAATTATGATGACCTAACCCCTTTGCTTTTTTGATAAAAATGACAAAAAATTTGTTTTTCTCATTTTCGCAAAAAAAGAATACGAATGAAAGCCAATAAATTTATCTATCCAACGCAAAAGAAACCAAGTCGATATCTTGAAAACTAAGCAAGTTATGATCAAAATGGTAAACAGTTCTACTAAAAAGTGGCCGGAAATAGGCAGTAGTAGAACTGTTTATCTTTTTGGTCATAACTTGCTTAGTTTTCAAGATATCGACTTGGTTTCTTTTGCGTTGGATAGATAAATTTATTGGCTTCAATTCCAATCTTTGTTTTTTGCGGGTAGTGCGAAAAAAATTTTTTCCTCAAAAATTATGATGACCTAACCCCTTTGCTTTTTTGATAAAAATGACAAAAAATTTGTTTTTCTCATTTTCGCAAAAAAAGAATACGAATGAAAGCCAATAAATTTATCTATCCAACGCAAAAGAAACCAAGTCGATATCTTGAAAACTAAGCAAGTTATGATCAAAATGGTAAACAGTTCTACTAAAAAGTGGCCGGAAATAGGCAGTAGTAGAACTGTTTACCTTTTTGGTCATAACTTGCTTAGTTTTCAAGATATCGACTTGGTTTCTTTTGCGTTGGATAGATAAATTTATTGGCTTTCATTCGTATTCTTTTTTTGCGAAAATGAGAAAAACAAATTTTTTGTCATTTTTATCAAAAAAGCAAAGGGGTTCGGTCATCATAATTTTTGAGGAAAAAATTTTTGTCGCACTACCCGCAAAAAACAAAGATTGGAATTGAAGCCAATAAATTTATCTATCCAACGCAAAAGAAACCAAGTCAATATCTTGAAAACTAAGCAAGCTATGAGCAAAATGGTAAACAGTTCTACTAAAAAGTGGCCGGAAATAGGCAGTAGTAGAACTGTTTACCTTTTTGGTCATAACTTGCTTAGTTTTCAAGATATCGACTTGGTTTCTTTTGCGTTGGATAGATAAATTTATTGGCTTCAATTCCAATCTTTGTTTTTTGCGGGTAGTGCGAAAAAAATTTTTTCCTCAAAAATTATGATGACTTAAAAAGTGGCCGGAAATAGGCAGTAGTAGAACTGTTTACCTTTTTGGTCATAACTTGCTTAGTTTTCAAGATATCGACTTGGTTTCTTTTGCGTTGGATAGATAAATTTATTGGCCTTAATTCCAATCTTTGTTTTTTTGCGGGTAGTGCGAAAAAAATTTTTTCCTCAAAAATTATGATGACCTAACCCCTTTGCTTTTTTGATAAAAATGACAAAAAATTTGTTTTTCTCATTTTCGCAAAAAAAGAATACGAATGATATTGACTTGGTTTCTTTTGCGTTGGATAGATAAATTTATTGGCTTCAATTCCTATCTTTGTTTTTTGCGGGTAGTGCGAAAAAAATTTTTTCCTCAAAAATTATGATGACCTAACTAACCCCTTTGCTTTTTTGATAAAAATGACAAAAAATTTGTTTTTCTCATTTTCGCAAAAAAAGAATACGAATGAAAGCCAATAAATTTATCTATCCAACGCAAAAGAAACCAAGTCGATATCTTGAAAACTAAGCAAGTTATGATCAAAATGGTAAACAGTTCTACTAAAAAGTGGCCGGAAATAGGCAGTAGTAGAACTGTTTACCTTTTTGGTCATAACTTGCTTAGTTTTCAAGATATCGACTTGGTTTCTTTTGCGTTGGATAGATAAATTTATTGGCTCCAATTCCAATCTTTGTTTTTTGCGGGTAGTGCGAAAAAAATTTTTTCCTCAAAAATTATGATGACCTAACCCCTTTGATTTTTTGATAAAAATGACAAAAAATGTGTTTTTCTCATTTTCGCAAAAAAAGAATACGAATGAAAGCCAATAAATTTATCTATCCAACGCAAAAGAAACCAAGTCGATATCTTGAAAACTAAGCAAGTTATGATCAAAATGGTAAACAGTTCTACTAAAAAGTGGCCGGAAATAGGCAGTAGTAGAACTGTTTACCTTTTTGGTCATAACTTGCTTAGTTTTCAAGATATCGACTTGGTTTCTTTTGCGTTGGATAGATAAATTTATTGGCTTCAATTCCAATCTTTGTTTTTTGCGGGTAGTGCGAAAAAAATTTTTTCCTCAAAAATTATGATGACCTAACCCCTTTGCTTTCTTGATAAAAATGACAAAAAATTTGTTTTTCTCATTTTCGCAAAAAAAGAATACGAATGAAAGCCAATAAATTTATCTATCCAACGCAAAAGAAACCAAGTCGATATCTTGAAAACTAAGCAAGTTATGATCAAAATGGTAAACAGTTCTACTAAAAAGTGGCCGGAAATAGGCAGTAGTAGAACTGTTTACCTTTTTGGTCATAACTTGCTTAGTTTTCAAGATATCGACTTGGTTTCTTTTGCGTTGGATAGATAAATTCATTGGCTTCAATTCCAATCTTTGTTTTTTGCGGGTAGTGCGAAAAAAATTTTTTCCTCAAAAATTATGATGACCTAACCCCTTTGCTTTCTTGATAAAAATGACAAAAAATTTGTTTTTCTCATTTTCGCAAAAAAAGAATACGAATGAAAGCCAATAAATTTATCTATCCAACGCAAAAGAAACCAAGTCGATATCTTGAAAACTAAGCAAGTTATGATCAAAATGGTAAACAGTTCTACTAAAAAGTGGCCGGAAATAGGCAGTAGTAGAACTGATATCAACTTGTTTACCAATAGATCTGTATTTTCGCAACAAGTGGATTTTGTTCTTATTAACGAGGGAAATTTACAAAGCGAATAAAAATAAACGGTTCTACTAATGTGAGTGCATACGTACTTAACGGGGTAATTGTTGTTGTTAGCAAAAATAATAAAACTTATTTATACATACCTTGTGGTTTTATACTTGCTTTTTTTTTTTACTTTTTAATCCAATGGGACCGATGAGAATGTTAGATTCCAGGGCTGTCACTTCTTCCAGGGTGCTCTCTTCCTTGCGATCTTCGGGCATATGCATGTACATATATATGTATATTTCGAGATATAGATATATATGTCAATCCGGCTATCCGGCTCGAAGGACCAGCAAAATGTTGAGGTGAGGGGGTTTAATATCACAAGGGAAAGAGGCTGATATTAGGATGATGCCAAATTTATTTGGAAGAATTGGCGCAAAACTAATTCCTTGTTCGTTCGTTCCACTTTGTGGTTGTTAACGAGTATGTATGCATTTATATGTACATACAGGTATGTGGGTGTATAAAAATATATATAAGTTGTTCGTATTAATGTGTATAAAATGGGTTTTATTTATTACAAAATAATCACTTGTTTGGGAGCTATCACTTATCACAAATAAACTAATTTCCATTAAGTTAAATATTAATGAACGTTTTCTATAAAATGTTCCTCTTTAAAAATGTATGCATGTTTTTGATTTTACTTTAAACACAAATATTTTATTTCTTGGGTTTTGCACATTAATATTACTGAACTTAATAAGAGGGAATTCACTGAGTAACTAACTTAAGCAATATAATAAAAATCACAATTCATATCATTAGTTTAAGTAAGTAAAAATAATGGGAATGATCTCTCTTTAGGTAGAGAGAGTAAGAAACGATAAATGAGCAAAGTAATGACACTTTAGCTCCTAATTAAAAGTTCTACTACTGCCTATTTCCGGCCACTTTTTAGTAGAACTGTTTACCATTTTGATCATAACTTGCTTAGTTTTCAAGATATCGACGATATCCAACGCAAAAGAAACCAAGTCGATATCTTGAAAACTAAGCAAGTTATGATCAAAATGGTAAACAGTTCTACTAAAAAGTGGCCGAAAATAGGCAGTAATAGAACTGTTTACCTTTTTGGTCATAACTTGCTTAGTTTTCAAGATATCGACTTGGTTTCTTTTGCGTTGGATAGATAAATTTATTGGCTTCAATTCCAATCTTTGTTTTTTGCGGGTAGTGCGAAAAAAATTTTTTCCTCAAAAATTATGATGACCTAACCCCTTTGCCTTTTTGATAAAAATTACAAAAAATTTGTTTTTCTCATTTTCGCAAAAAAAGAATACGAATGAAAGCCAATAAATTTATCTATCCAACGCAAAAGAAACCAAGTCGATATCTTGAAAACTAAGCAAGTTATGATCAAAATGGTAAACAGTTCTACTAAAAAGTGGCCGGAAATAGGCAGTAGTAGAACTGTTTACCTTTTTGGTCATAACTTGCTTAGTTTTCAAGATATCGACTTGGTTTCTTTTGCGTTGGATAGATAAATTTATTGGCTTCAATTCCAATCTTTGTTTTTTGCGGGTAGTGCGAAAAAAATTTTTTCCTCAAAAATTATGATGACCTAACCCCTTTGCTTTTTTGATAAAAATGACAAAAAATTTGTTTTTCTCATTTTCGCAAAAAAAGAATACGAATGAAAGCCAATAAATTTATCTATCCAACGCAAAAGAAACCAAGTCGATATCTTGAAAACTAAGCAAGTTATGATCAAAATGGTAAACAGTTCTACTAAAAAGTGGCCGGAAATAGGCAGTAGTAGAACTGTTTATCTTTTTGGTCATAACTTGCTTAGTTTTCAAGATATCGACTTGGTTTCTTTTGCGTTGGATAGATAAATTTATTGGCTTCAATTCCAATCTTTGTTTTTTGCGGGTAGTGCGAAAAAAATTTTTTTCTCAAAAATTATGATGACCTAACCCCTTTGCTTTTTTGATAAAAATGACAAAAAATTTGTTTTTCTCATTTTCGCAAAAAAAGAATACGAATGAAAGCCAATAAATTTATCTATCCAACGCAAAAGAAACCAAGTCGATATCTTGAAAACTAAGCAAGTTATGATCAAAATGGTAAACAGTTCTACTAAAAAGTGGCCGGAAATAGGCAGTAGTAGAACTGTTTACCTTTTTGGTCATAACTTGCTTAGTTTTCAAGATATCGACTTGGTTTCTTTTGCGTTGGATAGATAAATTTATTGGCTTTCATTCGTATTCTTTTTTTGCGAAAATGAGAAAAACAAATTTTTTGTCATTTTTATCAAAAAAGCAAAGGGGTTAGGTCATCATAATTTTTGAGGAAAAAATTTTTGTCGCACTACCCGCAAAAAACAAAGATTGGAATTGAAGCCAATAAATTTATCTATCCAACGCAAAAGAAACCAAGTCGATATCTTGAAAACTAAGCAAGCTATGAGCAAAATGGTAAACAGTTCTACTAAAAAGTGGCCGGAAATAGGCAGTAGTAGAACTGTTTACCTTTTTGGTCATAACTTGCTTAGTTTTCAAGATATCGACTTGGTTTCTTTTGCGTTGGATAGATAAATTTATTGGCTTCAATTCCAATCTTTGTTTTTTGCGGGTAGTGCGAAAAAAATTTTTTCCTCAAAAATTATGATGACTTAAAAAGTGGCCGGAAATAGGCAGTAGTAGAACTGTTTACCTTTTTGGTCATAACTTGCTTAGTTTTCAAGATATCGACTTGGTTTCTTTTGCGTTGGATAGATAAATTTATTGGCCTTAATTCCAATCTTTGTTTTTTGCGGGTAGTGCGAAAAAAATTTTTTCCTCAAAAATTATGATGACCTAACCCCTTTGCTTTTTTGATAAAAATGACAAAAAATTTGTTTTTCTCATTTTCGCAAAAAAAGAATACGAATGATATTGACTTGGTTTCTTTTGCGTTGGATAGATAAATTTATTGGCTTCAATTCCTATCTTTGTTTTTTGCGGGTAGTGCGAAAAAAATTTTTTCCTCAAAAATTATGATGACCTAACTAACCCCTTTGCTTTTTTGATAAAAATGACAAAAAATTTGTTTTTCTCATTTTCGCAAAAAAAGAATACGAATGAAAGCCAATAAATTTATCTATCCAACGCAAAAGAAACCAAGTCGATATCTTGAAAACTAAGCAAGTTATGATCAAAATGGTAAACAGTTCTACTAAAAAGTGGCCGGAAATAGGCAGTAGTAGAACTGTTTACCTTTTTGGTCATAACTTGCTTAGTTTTCAAGATATCGACTTGGTTTCTTTTGCGTTGGATAGATAAATTTATTGGCTCCAATTCCAATCTTTGTTTTTTGCGGGTAGTGCGAAAAAAATTTTTTCCTCAAAAATTATGATGACCTAACCCCTTTGATTTTTTGATAAAAATGACAAAAAATGTGTTTTTCTCATTTTCGCAAAAAAAGAATACGAATGAAAGCCAATAAATTTATCTATCCAACGCAAAAGAAACCAAGTCGATATCTTGAAAACTAAGCAAGTTATGATCAAAATGGTAAACAGTTCTACTAAAAAGTGGCCGGAAATAGGCAGTAGTAGAACTGTTTACCTTTTTGGTCATAACTTGCTTAGTTTTCAAGATATCGACTTGGTTTCTTTTGCGTTGGATAGATAAATTTATTGGCTTCAATTCCAATCTTTGTTTTTTGCGGGTAGTGCGAAAAAAATTTTTTCCTCAAAAATTATGATGACCTAACCCCTTTGCTTTCTTGATAAAAATGACAAAAAATTTGTTTTTCTCATTTTCGCAAAAAAAGAATACGAATGAAAGCCAATAAATTTATCTATCCAACGCAAAAGAAACCAAGTCGATATCTTGAAAACTAAGCAAGTTATGATCAAAATGGTAAACAGTTCTACTAAAAAGTGGCCGGAAATAGGCAGTAGTAGAACTGTTTACCTTTTTGGTCATAACTTGCTTAGTTTTCAAGATATCGACTTGGTTTCTTTTGCGTTGGATAGATAAATTCATTGGCTTCAATTCCAATCTTTGTTTTTTGCGGGTAGTGCGAAAAAAATTTTTTCCTCAAAAATTATGATGACCTAACCCCTTTGCTTTCTTGATAAAAATGACAAAAAATTTGTTTTTCTCATTTTCGCAAAAAAAGAATACGAATGAAAGCCAATAAATTTATCTATCCAACGCAAAAGAAACCAAGTCGATATCTTGAAAACTAAGCAAGTTATGATCAAAATGGTAAACAGTTCTACTAAAAAGTGGCCGGAAATAGGCAGTAGTAGAACTGTTTACCTTTTTGGTCATAACTTGCTTAGTTTTCAAGATATCGACTTGGTTTCTTTTGCGTTGGATAGATAAATTTATTGGCTTCAATTCCAATCTTTGTTTTTTGCGGGTAGTGCGAAAAAAATTTTTTCCTCAAAAATTATGATGACCTAACCACCCCTTTGCTTTTTTGATAAAAATGACAAAAAATTTGTTTTTCTCATTTTCGCAAAAAAAGAATACGAATGAAAGCCAATAAATTTATCTATCCAACGCAAAAGAAACCAAGTCGATATCTTGAAAACTAAGCAAGTTATGATCAAAATGGTAAACAGTTCTACTAAAAAGTGGCCGGAAATAGGCAGTAGTAGAACTGTTTACCTTTTTGGTCATAACTTGCTTAGTTTTCAAGATATCGACTTGGTTTCTTTTGCGTTGGATAGATAAATTTATTGGCTTCAATTCCAATCTTTGTTTTTTGCGGGTAGTGCGAAAAAAATTATTTCCTCAAAAATTATGATGACCTAACCCCTTTGCTTTCTTGATAAAAATGACAAAAAATTTGTTTTTCTCATTTTCGCAAAAAAAGAATACGAATGAAAGCCAATAAATTTATCTATCCAACGCAAGAGAAACCAAGTCGATATCTTGAAAACTAAGCAAGTTATGATCAAAATGGTAAACAGTTCTACTAAAAAGTGGCCGGAAATAGGCAGTAGTAGAACTGTTTACCTTTTTGGTCATAACTTGCTTAGTTTTCAAGATATCGACTTGGTTTCTTTTGCGTTGGATAGATAAATTTATTGGCTTCAATTCCAATCTTTGTTTTTTGCGGGTAGTGCGAAAAAAATTTTTTCCTCAAAAATTATGATGACCTAACCCCTTTGCTTTCTTGATAAAAATGACAAAAAATTTGTTTTTCTCATTTTCGCAAAAAAAGAATACGAATGAAAGCCAATAAATTTATATATCCAACGCAAAAGAAACCAAGTCGATATCTTGAAAACTAAGCAAGTTATGATCAAAATGGTAAACAGTTCTACTAAAAAGTGGCCGGAAATAGGCAGTAGTAGAACTGTTTACCTTTTTGGTCATAACTTGCTTAGTTTTCAAGATATCGACTTGGTTTCTTTTGCGTTGGATAGATAAATTTATTGGCTTCAATTCCAATCTTTGTTTTTTGCGGGTAGTGCGAAAAAAATTTTTTCCTCAAAAATTATGATGACCTAACCCCTTTGCTTTCTTGATAAAAATGACAAAAAATTTGTTTTTCTCATTTTCGCAAAAAAAGAATACGAATGAAAGCCAATAAATTTATCTATCCAACGCAAAAGAAACCAAGTCGATATCTTGAAAACTAAGCAAGTTATGATCAAAATGGTAAACAGTTCTACTAAAAAGTGGCCGGAAATAGGCAGTAGTAGAACTGTTTACCTTTTTGGTCATAACTTGCTTAGTTTTCAAGATATCGACTTGGTTTCTTTTGCGTTGGATAGATAAATTTATTGGCTTCAATTTCAATCTTTGTTTTTTGCGGGTAGTGCGAAAAAAATTTTTTCCTCAAAAATTATGATGACCTAACCCCTTTGCTTTTTTGATAAAAATGACAAAAAATTTGTTTTTCTCATTTTCGCAAAAAAAGAATACGAATGAAAGCCAATAAATTTATCTATCCAACGCAAAAGAAACCAAGTCGATATCTTGAAAACTAAGCAAGTTATGATCAAAATGGTAAACAGTTCTACTAAAAAGTGGCCGGAAATAGGCAGTAGTAGAACTGTTTACCTTTTTGGTCATAACTTGCTTAGTTTTCAAGATATCGACTTGGTTTCTTTTGCGTTGGATAGATAAATTCATTGGCTTCAATTCCAATCTTTGTTTTTTGCGGGTAGTGCGAAAAAAATTTTTTCCTCAAAAATTATGATGACCTAACCCATTTGCTTTTTTGATAAAAATGACAAAAAATTTGTTTTTCTCATTTTCGCAAAAAAAGAATACGAATGAAAGCCAATAAATTTATCTATCCAACGCAAGAGAAACCAAGTCGATATCTTGAAAACTAAGCAAGTTATGATCAAAATGGTAAACAGTTCTACTAAAAAGTGGCCGGAAATAGGCAGTAGTAGAACTGTTTACCTTTTTGGTCATAACTTGCTTAGTTTTCAAGATATCGACTTGGTTTCTTTTGCGTTGGATAGATAAATTCATTGGCTTCAATTCCAATCTTTGTTTTTTGCGGGTAGTGCGAAAAAAATTTTTTCCTCAAAAATTATGATGACCTAACCCCTTTGCTTTCTTGATAAAAATGACAAAAAATTTGTTTTTCTCATTTTCGCAAAAAAAGAATACGAATGAAAGCCAATAAATTTATCTATCCAACGCAAAAGAAACCAAGTCGATATCTTGAAAACTAAGCAAGTTATGATCAAAATGGTAAACAGTTCTACTAAAAAGTGGCCGGAAATAGGCAGTAGTAGAACTGTTTACCTTTTTGGTCATAACTTGCTTAGTTTTCAAGATATCGACTTGGTTTCTTTTGCGTTGGATAGATAAATTTATTGGCTTCAATTCCAATCTTTGTTTTTTGCGGGTAGTGCGAAAAAAATTTTTTCCTCAAAAATTATGATGACCTAACCACCCCTTTGCTTTTTTGATAAAAATGACAAAAAATTTGTTTTTCTCATTTTCGCAAAAAAAGAATACGAATGAAAGCCAATAAATTTATCTATCCAACGCAAAAGAAACCAAGTCGATATCTTGAAAACTAAGCAAGTTATGATCAAAATGGTAAACAGTTCTACTAAAAAGTGGCCGGAAATAGGCAGTAGTAGAACTGTTTACCTTTTTGGTCATAACTTGCTTAGTTTTCAAGATATCGACTTGGTTTCTTTTGCGTTGGATAGATAAATTTATTGGCTTCAATTCCAATCTTTGTTTTTTGCGGGTAGTGCGAAAAAAATTATTTCCTCAAAAATTATGATGACCTAACCCCTTTGCTTTCTTGATAAAAATGACAAAAAATTTGTTTTTCTCATTTTCGCAAAAAAAGAATACGAATGAAAGCCAATAAATTTATCTATCCAACGCAAGAGAAACCAAGTCGATATCTTGAAAACTAAGCAAGTTATGATCAAAATGGTAAACAGTTCTACTAAAAAGTGGCCGGAAATAGGCAGTAGTAGAACTGTTTACCTTTTTGGTCATAACTTGCTTAGTTTTCAAGATATCGACTTGGTTTCTTTTGCGTTGGATAGATAAATTTATTGGCTTCAATTCCAATCTTTGTTTTTTGCGGGTAGTGCGAAAAAAATTTTTTCCTCAAAAATTATGATGACCTAACCCCTTTGCTTTCTTGATAAAAATGACAAAAAATTTGTTTTTCTCATTTTCGCAAAAAAAGAATACGAATGAAAGCCAATAAATTTATATATCCAACGCAAAAGAAACCAAGTCGATATCTTGAAAACTAAGCAAGTTATGATCAAAATGGTAAACAGTTCTACTAAAAAGTGGCCGGAAATAGGCAGTAGTAGAACTGTTTACCTTTTTGGTCATAACTTGCTTAGTTTTCAAGATATCGACTTGGTTTCTTTTGCGTTGGATAGATAAATTTATTGGCTTCAATTCCAATCTTTGTTTTTTGCGGGTAGTGCGAAAAAAATTTTTTCCTCAAAAATTATGATGACCTAACCCCTTTGCTTTCTTGATAAAAATGACAAAAAATTTGTTTTTCTCATTTTCGCAAAAAAAGAATACGAATGAAAGCCAATAAATTTATCTATCCAACGCAAAAGAAACCAAGTCGATATCTTGAAAACTAAGCAAGTTATGATCAAAATGGTAAACAGTTCTACTAAAAAGTGGCCGGAAATAGGCAGTAGTAGAACTGTTTACCTTTTTGGTCATAACTTGCTTAGTTTTCAAGATATCGACTTGGTTTCTTTTGCGTTGGATAGATAAATTTATTGGCTTCAATTTCAATCTTTGTTTTTTGCGGGTAGTGCGAAAAAAATTTTTTCCTCAAAAATTATGATGACCTAACCCCTTTGCTTTTTTGATAAAAATGACAAAAAATTTGTTTTTCTCATTTTCGCAAAAAAAGAATACGAATGAAAGCCAATAAATTTATCTATCCAACGCAAAAGAAACCAAGTCGATATCTTGAAAACTAAGCAAGTTATGATCAAAATGGTAAACAGTTCTACTAAAAAGTGGCCGGAAATAGGCAGTAGTAGAACTGTTTACCTTTTTGGTCATAACTTGCTTAGTTTTCAAGATATCGACTTGGTTTCTTTTGCGTTGGATAGATAAATTCATTGGCTTCAATTCCAATCTTTGTTTTTTGCGGGTAGTGCGAAAAAAATTTTTTCCTCAAAAATTATGATGACCTAACCCATTTGCTTTTTTGATAAAAATGACAAAAAATTTGTTTTTCTCATTTTCGCAAAAAAAGAATACGAATGAAAGCCAATAAATTTATCTATCCAACGCAAGAGAAACCAAGTCGATATCTTGAAAACTAAGCAAGTTATGATCAAAATGGTAAACAGTTCTACTAAAAAGTGGCCGGAAATAGGCAGTAGTAGAACTGTTTACCTTTTTGGTCATAACTTGCTTAGTTTTCAAGATATCGACTTGGTTTCTTTTGCGTTGGATAGATAAATTCATTGGCTTCAATTCCAATCTTTGTTTTTTGCGGGTAGTGCGAAAAAAATTTTTTCCTCAAAAATTATGATGACCTAACCCATTTGCTTTTTTGATAAAAATGACAAAAAATTTGTTTTTCTCATTTTCGCAAAAAAAGAATACGAATGAAAGCCAATAAATTTATCTATCCAACGCAAGAGAAACCAAGTCGATATCTTGAAAACTAAGCAAGTTATGATCAAAATGGTAAACAGTTCTACTAAAAAGTGGCCGGAAATAGGCAGTAGTAGAACTGTTTACCTTTTTGGTCATAACTTGCTTAGTTTTCAAGATATCGACTTGGTTTCTTTTGCGTTGGATAGATAAATTCATTGGCTTCAATTCCAATCTTTGTTTTTTGCGGGTAGTGCGAAAAAAAATTTTTCCTCAAAAATTATGATGACCTAACCCATTTGCTTTTTTGATAAAAATGACAAAAAATTTGTTTTTCTCATTTTCGCAAAAAAAGAATACGAATGAAAGCCAATAAATTTATCTATCCAACGCAAGAGAAACCAAGTCGATATCTTGAAAACTAAGCAAGTTATGATCAAAATGGTAAACAGTTCTACTAAAAAGTGGCCGGAAATAGGCAGTAGTAGAACTGTTTACCTTTTTGGTCATAACTTGCTTAGTTTTCAAGATATCGACTTGGTTTCTTTTGCGTTGGATAGATAAATTTATTGGCTTCAATTCCAATCTTTGTTTTTTGCGGGTAGTGCGAAAAAAATTTTTTCCTCAAAAATTATGATGACCTAACCCCTTTGCTTTTCTGATAAAAATGACAAAAAATTTGTTTTTCTCATTTTCGCAAAAAAAGAATACGAATGAAAGCCAATAAATTTATCTATCCAACGCAAGAGAAACCAAGTCGATATCTTGAAAACTAAGCAAGTTATGATCAAAATGGTAAACAGTTCTACTAAAAAGTGGCCGGAAATAGGCAGTAGTAGAACTGTTTACCTTTTTGGTCATAACTTGCTTAGTTTTCAAGATATCGAATTGGTTTCTTTTGCGTTGGATAGATAAATTTATTGGCTTCAATTCCAATCTTTGTTTTTTGCGGGTAGTGCGAAAAAAATTATTTCCTCAAAAATTATGATGACCTAACCCCTTTGCTTTCTTGATAAAAATGACAAAAAATTTGTTTTTCTCATTTTCGCAAAAAAAGAATACGAATGAAAGCCAATAAATTTATCTATCCAACGCAAGAGAAACCAAGTCGATATCTTGAAAACTAAGCAAGTTATGATCAAAATGGTAAACAGTTCTACTAAAAAGTGGCCGGAAATAGGCAGTAGTAGAACTGTTTACCTTTTTGGTCATAACTTGCTTAGTTTTCAAGATATCGACTTGGTTTCTTTTGCGTTGGATAGATAAATTTATTGGCTTCAATTCCAATCTTTGTTTTTTGCGGGTAGTGCGAAAAAAATTTTTTCCTCAAAAATTATGATGACCTAACCCCTTTGCTTTCTTGATAAAAATGACAAAAAATTTGTTTTTCTCATTTTCGCAAAAAAAGAATACGAATGAAAGCCAATAAATTTATATATCCAACGCAAAAGAAACCAAGTCGATATCTTGAAAACTAAGCAAGTTATGATCAAAATGGTAAACAGTTCTACTAAAAAGTGGCCGGAAATAGGCAGTAGTAGAACTGTTTACCTTTTTGGTCATAACTTGCTTAGTTTTCAAGATATCGACTTGGTTTCTTTTGCGTTGGATAGATAAATTTATTGGCTTCAATTCCAATCTTTGTTTTTTGCGGGTAGTGCGAAAAAAATTTTTTCCTCAAAAATTATGATGACCTAACCCCTTTGCTTTCTTGATAAAAATGACAAAAAATTTGTTTTTCTCATTTTCGCAAAAAAAGAATACGAATGAAAGCCAATAAATTTATCTATCCAACGCAAAAGAAACCAAGTCGATATCTTGAAAACTAAGCAAGTTATGATCAAAATGGTAAACAGTTCTACTAAAAAGTGGCCGGAAATAGGCAGTAGTAGAACTGTTTACCTTTTTGGTCATAACTTGCTTAGTTTTCAAGATATCGACTTGGTTTCTTTTGCGTTGGATAGATAAATTTATTGGCTTCAATTCCAATCTTTGTTTTTTGCGGGTAGTGCGAAAAAAATTTTTTCCTCAAAAATTATGATGACCTAACCCCTTTGCTTTTCTGATAAAAATGACAAAAAATTTGTTTTTCTCATTTTCGCAAAAAAAGAATACGAATGAAAGCCAATAAATTTATCTATCCAACGCAAGAGAAACCAAGTCGATATCTTGAAAACTAAGCAAGTTATGATCAAAATGGTAAACAGTTCTACTAAAAAGTGGCCGGAAATAGGCAGTAGTAGAACTGTTTACCTTTTTGGTCATAACTTGCTTAGTTTTCAAGATATCGACTTGGTTTCTTTTGCGTTGGATGGATAAATTTATTGGCTTCAATTCCAATCTTTGTTTTTTGCGGGTAGTGCGCAAAAAATTTTTTCCTCAAAAATTATGATGACCTAACCCCTTTGCTTTTTTGATAAAAATGACAAAAAATTTGTTTTTCTCATTTTCGCAAAAAAAGAATACGAATGAAAGCCAATAAATTTATCTATCCAACGCAAAAGAAACCAAGTCGATATCTTGAAAACTAAGCAAGTTATGATCAAAATGGTAAACAGTTCTACTAAAAAGTGGCCGGAAATAGGCAGTAGTAGAACTGTTTACCTTTTTGGTCATAACTTGCTTAGTTTTCAAGATATCGACTTGGTTTCTTTTGCGTTGGATAGATAAATTTATTATTTATTTATTACTAAAAAGTGGCCGGAAATAGGCAGTAGTAGAACTGTTTACCTTTTTGGTCGTAACTTGCTTAGTTTTCAAGATATCGACTTGGTTTCTTTTGCGTTGGATAGATAAATTTATTGGCTTCAATTCCAATCTTTGTTTTTTGCGGGTAGTGCGAAAAAAATTTTTTCCTCAAAAATTATGATGACCTAACCTAACCCCTTTGCTTTTTTGATAAAAATGACAAAAAATTTGTTTTTCTCATTTTCGCAAAAAAAGAATACGAATGAAAGCCAATAAATTTATCTATCCAACGCAAAAGAAACCAAGTCGATATCTTGAAAACTAAGCAAGTTATGATCAAAATGGTAAACAGTTCTACTAAAAAGTGGCCGGAAATAGGCAGTAGTAGAACTGTTTACCTTTTTGGTCAAAACTTGCTTAGTTTTCAAGATATCGACTTGGTTTCTTTTACGTTGGATAGATAAATTTATTGGCTTCAATTCCAATCTTTGTTTTTTGCGGGTAGTGCGAAAAAAATTTTTTCCTCAAAAATTATGATGACCTAACCCCTTTGCTTTTTTGATAAAAATGACAAAAAATTTGTTTTTCTCATTTTCGCAAAAAAAGAATACGAATGAAAGCCAATAAATTTATCTATCCAACGCAAAAGAAACCAAGTCGATATCTTGAAAACTAAGCAAGTTATGATCAAAATGGTAAACAGTTCTACTAAAAAGTGGCCGGAAATAGGCATAGTAGAACTGTTTACCTTTTTGGTCATAACTTGCTTAGTTTTCAAGATATCGACTTGGTTTCTTTTGCGTTGGATAGATAAATTTATTGGCTTCAATTCCAATCTTTGTTTCTTGCGGGTAGTGCGAAAAAAATTTTTTCCTCAAAAATTATGATGACCTAACGCCTTTGCTTTTTTGATAAAAATGACAAAAAATTTGTTTTTCTCATTTTCGCAAAAAAAGAATACGAATGAAAGCCAATAAATTTATCTATCCAACGCAAAAGAAACCAAGTCGATATCTTGAAAACTAAGCAAGTTATGATCAAAATGGTAAACAGTTCTACTAAAAAGTGGCCGGAAATAGGCAGTAGTAGAACTGTTTACCTTTTTGGTCATAACTTGCTTAGTTTTCAAGATATCGACTTGATTTCTTTTGCGTTCGATAGATAAACGTATTGGCTTCAATTCCAATCTTTGTTTTTTGCGGGTAGTGCGAAAAACATTTTTTCCTCAAAAATTATGATGACCTAACCCCTTTGCTTTTTTGATAAAAATGAAAAAAAAATTTTTTTCTCTTTTTCGCAAAAAAAGAATACGAATGAAAGCCAATAAATTTATCTATCCAACGCAAAAGAAAGCAAATCGATATCTTGAAAACTAAGCAAGTTATGATCAAAATGGTAAACAGTTCTACTAAAAAGTGGCCGGAAATAGGCAGCAGTAGAACTGTTTACCTTTTTGGTCATAACTTGCTTAGTTTTCAAGATATCGACTTGGTTTCTTTTGCGTTGGATAGATAAATTTATTGGCTTCAATTCCAATCTTTGTTTTTTGCGGGTAGTGCGAAAAAATTTTTTTCCTCAAAAATTATGATGACCTAACCCCTTTGCTTTTTTGATAAAAATGACAAAAAATTTGTTTTTCTCATTTTCGCAAAAAAATAATACGAATGAAAGCCAATAAATTTATCTATCCAACGCAAAAGAAACCAAGTCGATATCTTGAAAACTAAGCAAGTTATGATCAAAATGGTAAACAGATCTACTAAAAAGTGGCCGGAAATAGGCAGTAGTAGAACCGTTTACCTTTTTGGTCATAACTTGCTTAGTTTTCAAGATATCGACTTGGTTTCTTTTGCGTTGGATAGATAAATTTATTGGCTTCAATTCCAATCTTTGTTTTTTGCGGGTAGTGCGAAAAAAATTTTTTCCTCAAAAATTATGATGACCTAACCCCTTTGCTTTTTTGATAAAAATGACAAAAAATTTGTTTTTCTCATTTTCGCAAAAAAAGAATACGAATGAAAGCCAATAAATTTATCTATCCAACGCAAAAGAAACCAAGTCGATATCTTGAAAACTAAGCAAGTTATGATCAAAATGGTAAACAGATCTACTAAAAAGTGGCCGGAAATAGGCAGTAGTAGAACTGTTTACATTTTTGGTCATAACTTGCTTAGTTTTCAAGATATCGACTTGGTTTCTTTTGCGTTGGATAGATAAATTTATTGGCTTCAATTCCAATCTTTGTTTTTTGCGGGTAGTGCGAAAAAATTTTTTTCCTCAAAAATTATGATGACCTAACCCCTTTGCTTTTTTGATAAAAATGACAAAAAATTTTTTTTTTCTCATTTTCGCAAAAAAAGAATACGAATGAAAGCCCATAAATTTATCTATCCAACGCAAAAGAAACCAAGTCGATATCTTGAAAACTAAGCAAGTTATGATCAAAATGGTAAACAGTTCTACTAAAAAGTGGCCGGAAATAGGCAGTAGTAGAACTGTTTACCTTTTTGGTCATAACTTGCTTAGTTTTCAAGATATCGACTTGGTTTCTTTTGCGTTGGATAGATAAATTTATTGGCTCCAATTCCAATCTTTGTTTTTTGCGGGTAGTGCGAAAAAAATTTTTTCCTCAAAAATTATGATGACCTAACCCCTTTGCTTTTTTGATAAAAATGACAAAAAATTTGTTTTTCTCATTTTCGCAAAAAAAGAATACGAATGAAAGCCAATAAATTTATCTATCCAACGCAAAAGAAACCAAGTCGATATCTTGAAAACTAAGCAAGTTATGATCAAAATGGTAAACAGTTCTACTAAAAAGTGGCCGGAAATAGGCAGCAGTAGAACTGTTTACCTTTTTGGTCATAACTTGCTTAGTTTTCAAGATATCGACTTGGTTTCTTTTGCGTTGGATAGATAAATTTATTGGCTTCAATTCCAATCTTTGTTTTTTGCGGGTAGTGCGAAAAAAATTTTTTTGCTCAAAAATTATGATGACCTAACCCCTTTGCTTTTCTGATAAAAATGACAAAAAATTTGTTTTTCTCATTTTCGCAAAAAAAGAATACGAATGAAAGCCAATAAATTTATCTATCCAACGCAAGAGAAACCAAGTCGATATCCTGAAAACTAAGCAAGTTATGATCAAAATGGTAAACAGTTCTACTAAAAAGTGGCCGGAAATAGGCAGTAGTAGAACTGTTTACCTTTTTGGTCATAACTTGCTTAGTTTTCAAGATATCGACTTGGTTTCTTTTGCGTTGGATAGATAAATTTATTGGCTTCAATTCCAATCTTTGTTTTTTGCGGGTAGTGCGAAAAAAATTTTTTCCTCAAAAATTATGATGACCTAACCCCTTTGCTTTTCTGATAAAAATGACAAAAAATTTGTTTTTCTCATTTTCGCAAAAAAAGAATACGAATGAAAGCCAATAAATTTATCTATCCAACGCAAGAGAAACCAAGTCGATATCTTGAAAACTAAGCAAGTTATGATCAAAATGGTAAACAGTTCTACTAAAAAGTGGCCGGAAATAGGCAGTAGTAGAACTGTTTACCTTTTTGGTCATAACTTGCTTAGTTTTCAAGATATCGACTTGGTTTCTTTTGCGTTGGATGGATAAATTTATTGGCTTCAATTCCAATCTTTGTTTTTTGCGGGTAGTGCGCAAAAAATTTTTTCCTCAAAAATTATGATGACCTAACCCCTTTGCTTTTTTGATAAAAATGACAAAAAATTTGTTTTTCTCATTTTCGCAAAAAAAGAATACGAATGAAAGCCAATAAATTTATCTATCCAACGCAAAAGAAACCAAGTCGATATCTTGAAAACTAAGCAAGTTATGATCAAAATGGTAAACAGTTCTACTAAAAAGTGGCCGGAAATAGGCAGTAGTAGAACTGTTTACCTTTTTGGTCATAACTTGCTTAGTTTTCAAGATATCGACTTGGTTTCTTTTGCGTTGGATAGATAAATTTATTATTTATTTATTACTAAAAAGTGGCCGGAAATAGGCAGTAGTAGAACTGTTTACCTTTTTGGTCGTAACTTGCTTAGTTTTCAAGATATCGACTTGGTTTCTTTTGCGTTGGATAGATAAATTTATTGGCTTCAATTCCAATCTTTGTTTTTTGCGGGTAGTGCGAAAAAAATTTTTTCCTCAAAAATTATGATGACCTAACCTAACCCCTTTGCTTTTTTGATAAAAATGACAAAAAATTTGTTTTTCTCATTTTCGCAAAAAAAAGAATACGAATGAAAGCCAATAAATTTATCTATCCAACGCAAAAGAAACCAAGTCGATATCTTGAAAACTAAGCAAGTTATGATCAAAATGGTAAACAGTTCTACTAAAAAGTGGCCGGAAATAGGCAGTAGTAGAACTGTTTACCTTTTTGGTCAAAACTTGCTTAGTTTTCAAGATATCGACTTGGTTTCTTTTACGTTGGATAGATAAATTTATTGGCTTCAATTCCAATCTTTGTTTTTTGCGGGTAGTGCGAAAAAAATTTTTTCCTCAAAAATTATGATGACCTAACCCCTTTGCTTTTTTGATAAAAATGACAAAAAATTTGTTTTTCTCATTTTCGCAAAAAAAGAATACGAATGAAAGCCAATAAATTTATCTATCCAACGCAAAAGAAACCAAGTCGATATCTTGAAAACTAAGCAAGTTATGATCAAAATGGTAAACAGTTCTACTAAAAAGTGGCCGGAAATAGGCATAGTAGAACTGTTTACCTTTTTGGTCATAACTTGCTTAGTTTTCAAGATATCGACTTGGTTTCTTTTGCGTTGGATAGATAAATTTATTGGCTTCAATTCCAATCTTTGTTTCTTGCGGGTAGTGCGAAAAAAATTTTTTCCTCAAAAATTATGATGACCTAACGCCTTTGCTTTTTTGATAAAAATGACAAAAAATTTGTTTTTCTCATTTTCGCAAAAAAAGAATACGAATGAAAGCCAATAAATTTATCTATCCAACGCAAAAGAAACCAAGTCGATATCTTGAAAACTAAGCAAGTTATGATCAAAATGGTAAACAGTTCTACTAAAAAGTGGCCGGAAATAGGCAGTAGTAGAACTGTTTACCTTTTTGGTCATAACTTGCTTAGTTTTCAAGATATCGACTTGATTTCTTTTGCGTTCGATAGATAAACGTATTGGCTTCAATTCCAATCTTTGTTTTTTGCGGGTAGTGCGAAAAACATTTTTTCCTCAAAAATTATGATGACCTAACCCCTTTGCTTTTTTGATAAAAATGAAAAAAAAATTTTTTTCTCTTTTTCGCAAAAAAAGAATACGAATGAAAGCCAATAAATTTATCTATCCAACGCAAAAGAAAGCAAATCGATATCTTGAAAACTAAGCAAGTTATGATCAAAATGGTAAACAGTTCTACTAAAAAGTGGCCGGAAATAGGCAGCAGTAGAACTGTTTACCTTTTTGGTCATAACTTGCTTAGTTTTCAAGATATCGACTTGGTTTCTTTTGCGTTGGATAGATAAATTTATTGGCTTCAATTCCAATCTTTGTTTTTTGCGGGTAGTGCGAAAAAATTTTTTTCCTCAAAAATTATGATGACCTAACCCCTTTGCTTTTTTGATAAAAATGACAAAAAATTTGTTTTTCTCATTTTCGCAAAAAAAGAATACGAATGAAAGCCAATAAATTTATCTATCCAACGCAAAAGAAACCAAGTCGATATCTTGAAAACTAAGCAAGTTATGATCAAAATGGTAAACAGATCTACTAAAAAGTGGCCGGAAATAGGCAGTAGTAGAACTGTTTACATTTTTGGTCATAACTTGCTTAGTTTTCAAGATATCGACTTGGTTTCTTTTGCGTTGGATAGATAAATTTATTGGCTTCAATTCCAATCTTTGTTTTTTGCGGGTAGTGCGAAAAAATTTTTTTCCTCAAAAATTATGATGACCTAACCCCTTTGCTTTTTTGATAAAAATGACAAAAAATTTGTTTTTCTCATTTTCGCAAAAAAAGAATACGAATGAAAGCCCATAAATTTATCTATCCAACGCAAAAGAAACCAAGTCGATATCTTGAAAACTAAGCAAGTTATGATCAAAATGGTAAACAGTTCTACTAAAAAGTGGCCGGAAATAGGCAGTAGTAGAACTGTTTACCTTTTTGGTCATAACTTGCTTAGTTTTCAAGATATCGACTTGGTTTCTTTTGCGTTGGATAGATAAATTTATTGGCTCCAATTCCAATCTTTGTTTTTTGCGGGTAGTGCGAAAAAAATTTTTTCCTCAAAAATTATGATGACCTAACCCCTTTGCTTTTTTGATAAAAATGACAAAAAATTTGTTTTTCTCATTTTCGCAAAAAAAGAATACGAATGAAAGCCAATAAATTTATCTATCCAACGCAAAAGAAACCAAGTCGATATCTTGAAAACTAAGCAAGTTATGATCAAAATGGTAAACAGTTCTACTAAAAAGTGGCCGGAAATAGGCAGCAGTAGAACTGTTTACCTTTTTGGTCATAACTTGCTTAGTTTTCAAGATATCGACTTGGTTTCTTTTGCGTTGGATAGATAAATTTATTGGCTTCAATTACAATCTTTGTTTTTTGCGGGTAGTGCGAAAAAAAATTTTTCCTCAAAAATTATGATGACCTAACCCCTTTGCTTTTTTGATAAAAATGACAAAAAATTTTTTTCTCATTTTCGCAAAAAAAGAATACGAATGAAAGCCAATAAATTTATCTATCCAACGCAAAAGAAAGCAAATCGATATCTTAAAAACTAAGCAAGTTATGATCAAAATGGTAAACAGTTCTACTAAAAAGTGGCCGGAAATAGGCAGCAGTAGAACTGTTTACCTTTTTGGTCATAACTTGCTTAGTTTTCAAGATATCGACTTGGTTTCTTTTGCGTTGGATAGATAAATTTATTGGCTTCAATTCCAATCTTTGTTTTTTGCGGGTAGTGCGAAAAAATTTTTTTCCTCAAAAATTATGATGACCTAACCCCTTTGCTTTTTTGATAAAAATGACAAAAAATTTGTTTTTCTCATTTTCGCAAAAAAATAATACGAATGAAAGCCAATAAATTTATCTATCCAACGCAAAAGAAACCAAGTCGATATCTTGAAAACTAAGCAAGTTATGATCAAAATGGTAAACAGATCTACTAAAAAGTGGCCGGAAATAGGCAGTAGTAGAACTGTTTACCTTTTTGGTCATAACTTGCTTAGTTTTCAAGATATCGACTTGGTTTCTTTTGCGTTGGATGGACAAATGTATTGACTTCAATTCCAATCTTGGTTTTTTGCGGGTAGTGCGAAAAAATTTTTTCCTCAAAAATTATGATGACCTAACCCCTTTGCTTTTTTGATAAAAATGACAAAAAATTTGTTTTTCTCATTTTCGCAAAAAAAGAATACGAATGAAAGCCAATAAATTTATCTACCCAACGCAAAAGAAACCAAGTCGATATCTTGAAAACTAAGCAAGTTATGATCAAAATGGTAAACAGTTCTACTAAAAAGTGGCCGGAAATAGGCAGCAGTAGAACTGTTTACCTTTTTGGTCATAACTTGCTTAGTTTTCAAGATATCGACTTGGTTTCTTTTGCGTTGGATAGATAAATTTATTGGCTTCAATTACAATCTTTGTTTTTTGCGGGTAGTGCGAAAAAAAAATTTTCCTCAAAAATTATGATGACCTAACCCCTTTGCTTTTTTGATAAAAATGATAAAAAATTTTTTTCTCATTTTCGCAAAAAAAGAATACGAATGAAAGCCAATAAATTTATCTATCCAACGCAAAAGAAAGCAAATCGATATCTTGAAAACTAAGCAAGTTATGATCAAAATGGTAAACAGTTCTACTAAAAAGTGGCCGGAAATAGGCAGCAGTAGAACTGTTTACCTTTTTGGTCATAACTTGCTTAGTTTTCAAGATATCGACTTGGTTTCTTTTGCGTTGGATAGATAAATTTATTGGCTTCAATTCCAATCTTTGTTTTTTGCGGGTAGTGCGAAAAAATTTTTTTCCTCAAAAATTATGATGACCTAACCCCTTTGCTTTTTTGATAAAAATGACAAAAAATTTGTTTTTCTCATTTTCGCAAAAAAATAATACGAATGAAAGCCAATAAATTTATCTATCCAACGCAAAAGAAACCAAGTCGATATCTTGAAAACTAAGCAAGTTATGATCAAAATGGTAAACAGATCTACTAAAAAGTGGCCGGAAATAGGCAGTAGTAGAACTGTTTACCTTTTTGGTCATAACTTGCTTAGTTTTCAAGATATCGACTTGGTTTCTTTTGCGTTGGATAGATAAATTTATTGGCTTCAATTCCAATCTTTGTTTTTTGCGGGTAGTGCGAAAAAAATTTTTTCCTCAAAAATTATGATGACCTAACCCCTTTGCTTTTTTGATAAAAATGACAAAAAATTTGTTTTTCTCATTTTCGCAAAAAAAGAATACGAATGAAAGCCAATAAATTTATCTATCCAACGCAAAAGAAACCAAGTCGATATCTTGAAAACTAAGCAAGTTATGATCAAAATGGTAAACAGTTCTACTAAAAAGTGGCCGGAAATAGGCAGTAGTAGAACTGTTTACCTTTTTGGTCATAACTTGCTTAGTTTTCAAGATATCGACTTGGTTTCTTTTGCGTTGGATAGATAAATTTATTGGCTTCAATTCCAATCTTTGTTTTTTGCGGGTAGTGCGAAAAAATTTTTTTCCTCAAAAATTATGATGACCTAACCCCTTTGCTTTTTTGATAAAAATGACAAAAAATTTGTTTTTCTCATTTTCGCAAAAAAAGAATACGAATGAAAGCCAATAAATTTATCTATCCAACGCAAGAGAAACCAAGTCGATATCTTGAAAACTAAGCAAGTTATGATCAAAATGGTAAACAGTTCTACTACTAAAAAGTGGCCGGAAATAGGCAGTAGTAGAACTGTTTACCTTTTTGGTCATAACTTGCTTAGTTTTCAAGATATCGACTTGGTTTCTTTTGCGTTGGATAGATAAATTTATTGGCTTCAATTCCAATCTTTGTTTTTTGCGGGTAGTGCGAAAAAAATTTTTTCCTCAAAAATTATGATGACCTAACCCCTTTGCTTTCTTGATAAAAATGACAAAAAATTTGTTTTTCTCATTTTCGCAAAAAAAGAATACGAATGAAAGCCAATAAATTTATCTATCCAACGCAAAAGAAACCAAGTCGATATCTTGAAAACTAAGCAAGTTATGATCAAAATGGTAAACAGTTCTACTAAAAAGTGGCCGGAAATAGGCATAGTAGAACTGTTTACCTTTTTGGTCATAACTTGCTTAGTTTTCAAGATATCGACTTGGTTTCTTTTGCGTTGGATAGATAAATTTATTGGCTTCAATTCCAATCTTTGTTTTTTGCGGGTAGCGCGAAAAAATTTTTTTCCTCAAAAATTATGATGACCTAACCCCTTTGCTTTTTTAATAAAAATGACAAAAAATTTGTTTTTCTCATTTTCGCAAAAAAAGAATACGAATGAAAGCCAATAAATTTATCTATCCAACGCAAAAGAAACCAAGTCGATATCTTGAAAACTAAGCAAGTTATGATCAAAATGCGTTGGATAGATAAATTTATTGGCTTCAATTCCAATCTTTGTTTTTTGCGGGTAGTGCGAAAAAAATTTTTTCCTCAAAAATTATGATGACCTAACCCCTTTGCTTTTTTGATAAAAATGACAAAAAATTTGTTTTTCTCATTTTCGCAAAAAAAGAATACGAATGAAAGCCAATAAATTTATCTATCCAACGCAAAAGAAACCAAGTCGATATCTTGAAAACTAAGCAAGTTATGATCAAAATGGTAAACAGTTCTACTAAAAAGTGGCCGGAAATAGGCAGTAGTAGAACTGTTTACCTTTTTGGTCATAACTTGCTTAGTTTTCAAGATATCGACTTGGTTTCTTTTGCGTTGGATAGATAAATTTATTGGCTTCAATTCCAATCTTTGTTTTTTGCGGGTAGTGCGAAAAAAATTTTTTCCTCAAAAATTATGATGACCTAACCCCTTTGCTTTTTTGATAAAAATGACAAAAAATTTGTTTTTCTCATTTTCGCAAAAAAAGAATACGAATGAAAGCCAATAAATTTATCTATCCAACGCAAAAGAAAGCAAGTCGATATCTTGAAAACTAAGCAAGTTATGATCAAAATGGTAAACAGTTCTACTAAAAAGTGGCCGGAAATAGGCAGTAGTAGAACTGTTTACCTTTTTGGTCATAACTTGCTTAGTTTTCAAGATATCGACTTGGTTTCTTTTGCGTTGGATAGATAAATTTATTGGCTTCAATTCCAATCTTTGTTTTTTGCGGGTAGTGCGAAAAAAATTTTTTCCTCAAAAATTATGATGACCTAACCCCTTTGCTTTTTTGATAAAAATGACAAAAAATTTGTTTTTCTCATTTTCGCAAAAAAAGAATACGAATGAAAGCCAATAAATTTATCTATCCAACGCAAAAGAAACCAAGTCGATATCTTGAAAACTAAGCAAGTTATGATCAAAATGGTAAACAGTTCTACTAAAAAGTGGCCGGAAATAGGCAGTAGTAGAACTGTTTACCTTTTTGGTCATAACTTGCTTAGTTTTCAAGATATCGACTTGGTTTCTTTTGCGTTGGATAGATAAATTTATTGGCTTCAATTCCAATCTTTGTTTTTTGCGGGTAGTGCGAAAAAAATTTTTTCCTCAAAAATTATGATGACCTAACCCCTTTGCTTTTTTGATAAAAATGACAAAAAATTTGTTTTTCTCATTTTCGCAAAAAAAGAATACGAATGAAAGCCAATAAATTTATCTATCCAACGCAAAAGAAACCAAGTCGATATCTTGAAAACTAAGCAAGTTATGATCAAAATGGTAAACAGTTCTACTAAAAAGTGGCCGGAAATAGGCAGTAGTAGAACTGTTTACCTTTTTGGTCATAACTTGCTTAGTTTTCAAGATATCGACTTGGTTTCTTTTGCGTTGGATAGATAAATTTATTGGCTTCAATTCCAATCTTTGTTTTTTGCGGGTAGTGCGAAAAAAATTTTTTCCTCAAAAATTATGATGACCTAACCCCTTTGCTTTTTTGATAAAAATGACAAAAAATTTGTTTTTCTCATTTTCGCAAAAAAAGAATACGAATGAAAGCCAATAAATTTATCTATCCAACGCAAAAGAAAGCAAGTCGATATCTTGAAAACTAAGCAAGTTATGATCAAAATGGTAAACAGTTCTACTAAAAAGTGGCCGGAAATAGGCAGTAGTAGAACTGTTTACCTTTTTGGTCATAACTTGCTTAGTTTTCAAGATATCGACTTGGTTTCTTTTGCGTTGGATAGATAAATTTATTGGCTTCAATTCCAATCTTTGTTTTTTGCGGGTAGTGCGAAAAAAATTTTTTCCTCAAAAATTATGATGACCTAACCCCTTTGCTTTTTTGATAAAAATGACAAAAAATTTGTTTTTCTCATTTTCGCAAAAAAAAGAATACGAATGAAAGCCAATAAATTTATCTATCCAACGCAAAAGAAACCAAGTCGATATCTTGAAAACTAAGCAAGTTATGATCAAAATGGTAAACAGTTCTACTAAAAAGTGGCCGGAAATAGGCAGTAGTAGAACTGTTTACCTTTTTGGTCATAACTTGCTTAGTTTTCAAGATATCGACTTGGTTTCTTTTGCGTTGGATAGATAAATTTATTGGCTTCAATTCCAATCTTTGTTTTTTGCGGGTAGTGCGAAAAAAATTTTTTCCTCAAAAATTATGATGACCTAACCCCTTTGCTTTTTTGATAAAAATGACAAAAAATTTGTTTTTCTCATTTTCGCAAAAAAAGAATACGAATGAAAGCCAATAAATTTATCTATCCAACGCAAAAGAAACCAAGTCGATATCTTGAAAACTAAGCAAGTTATGATCAAAATGGTAAACAGTTCTACTAAAAAGTGGCCGGAAATAGGCAGCAGTAGAACTGTTTACCTTTTTGGTCATAACTTGCTTAGTTTTCAAGATATCGACTTGATTTCTTTTGCGTTCGATAGATAAACTAAAAAGTGGCCGGAAATTGGCAGTAGTAGAACTGTTTACCTTTTTGGTCATAACTTGATTAGTTTTCAAAATATCGACAATTTAAAGAAACTGTAGCTCTTTCTAATAGAACATTTCTAATTAATTTCTATAAGTAAAATAACACTATGTGTAATTGTTTAAGTCGTGGCAAAATAACCATATACAAACACCACTATGTGATAAAATGCTAAAAAAGACCCGTGTCTCCCAATTTTTCCCAAAGTCATGCACTTTTTTTTATGGGCCGCCATAGATTTGGGGCCTCGGTATCATTTTCGCAAAAAAGTGATCATTTTCTCGGGCTCATATCTTGCAAACCGTTCCGAATTTCGATTTACTCTCTGAGGCAAACTTGTAGCTCTTGTCATAAAGATCAAAAATTGCGAACATATAAAATCAAAAGAACTTCACCTTCCAGATAAAAATGGCAAAAAACTTAAAAAAATTCAATTTTTTTTACCTTTTTCTCTTGTTCAGGTCCATAGGTAGCAAACCGTTCAAAATTCAAGGAAACAATCAACTACAAAAATTTACCTAAGATCTCAATAAACAAATTTTTACAACATATAAACTTCCTGGGAATAATTCTGAACACCGTTTAGGTAGCGCTTAGGTAGCCGCAAAAGTGAAAAAAGTGACGCTGTGAAAGTTATATAAAGAATTATTCCCAGGAAGTTTATATGTTGTAGAAATTTGTTTATCGTGTTGCACTGTGTATTGGTTGTTTTATATATTAATTGATACTCCTACTGTGATTTCTTAGTCCTAAGGTCTCCCTTTGTTTCATGTTCTTCTTAAAAGTTCCACAATAATATTAAAGTTTCAATAAAATATATACCTAAATACTGGCATCTAATCTCACGCAATAGACAAACTCCCTTAATGTCGTTTGAGAAGTAAAGCCTAAAATTTATGAAAATATATTATGCATGCAATTTGTCATAATGTACAATAATGATGAAAATTTATTTTCGTTCATCTTTGGTGATTTATCGTCGTTAAAGTTCGGCGTTATATAGACAAGAATCTATAAAATTACTTTTACAAGGCATATAATAACAACGTTTTATTTATGATTGCATTTTATTCTTTCTATTGAATCTTTTTCATCTTCTTTGTTTTCATGACTTTTTAAGTCTAATAAAAAAATGTTTCTTCTTGCTAAATTCTTTTAGACAAAGTTTTTTCATTCCTGTCAAAGGATGAAGTTGAAAAACTAAAACAGGAGGAAGAGCGCAAAATTGCAACATTTTGCCGTGATAAAAAGAAATCAAGATTACTCGATGATGCCAATAGAAAAATTGACAGCAGAAATGATGAGGAGGATGATGGCGATGATGACAGCCATGATGATGACGACAATGAACATGAAAATGATTACAGTGAAGACGATGATGATAATGACAATGAGGATGCAAATGACGCCAACGAGGATGCCGTGGATATGCTGCGCCAGCAACACATCCAAGCAAGAAATGCAAATGACAACATTGATATTTTACGTGAAGCTTTACGTGACGATGATGCTGCAGACATCAGGTAATTGTAGTAGTAAAGCTTATACTATATGCTTACATACATATACACATACATACATGACTATGCATGTATGTTATTGGCCTTTATTTCATTATATATTTATTTATTGATTATTTGCTCAAAAATGGAAATTTTTTGGTGAAAGTATTTTTTCTTTTCATTTTATATATTTTTCCTTGTGTAACAACACTTATATTTTTATTAAATATTAAAGACATATTCAGCTGTTCTGAGTATCTTTATTTTTATGTTCATATGTGTTTTACATGCACAGGCACGCGCAAATATAAACACTGTGTAAAATAAACATCCATCCTCACATATTTACACCCTGCCACACATTGAATAACACTTTATATTGTTTGCTTTTCACTTTTTTTATTTACCACACCCTACACGCACTCAATTTCATTCCAATTATTTATTTATTAATTTATTGATGAACCAACAGTATTTAATTGGTAGTCTGGTGTTTGTGTTTTCATAAGAGTCAGTTTTATAGTGAAAGTTATTTTAAAATCCTTTTTAAATATGTAAACAATTCGTTACCTTGAAGTGGAGGCCAAACAAACTGATAGGAATGTTAAATTAATATAAATGGTATTACACTGTGCGTAGGATGATATAAATTTTCACTTCTCATTGAATTGTCCTTTTTAGTTTTACTTATTTTTGGCAGCTACAATTATTCTTCCTTATTCTAATTGTCGTCACATCAAGTCGACATTAAAGAAAAATTTAGTTTTGTTCTCGTTGCAGACAGCAATTGAGTATTATTGACAACCATTTGCCAATTTATAAGCCTTAGTAATGGTAAAAGCTTACAAATAATATATAATTGCGGTTTACAACGATCCTACAGTTGCCAAAATATTGCTTTCGACGTCGATGTCAACAAATGGAATAAGGGCGATTAACAGGTATTTAAATCTCCGGCCCAGTACTTTTTGTTGATTATTAGTCTTCATTTAGTTCAATGGCCAATTTGATTACAATCCAAGCTCGTCTTTCAGTAATCCACGTACTTAAAATTGTTATAGAAGACCTTTTAAAGTGACAAAGGCATTGGTGCCACAAATAGAATGAAAGTCCATTTAAAAATTTTCCCGACCACAACGAATTGTTAAAATATTTGATAGATTTTTAATTTTTCTCTTAAAGAATATACAAAATACAAATAAAAAAATTGCAATTATATCTGGCAAAAGAATAAAAAATAAATATTAATGAAAAGGGTGAGAGTTGTCTTGGGAACACCCGACTAAATCTGTGCAAGACATTATATCTTATGCAATAATAATATTGCAATTATTAATGACACACTTATATTTTAATGGCCATTTTACAAAATTCAAGTTTAAGAAAATTTTAACTTTTTAAACTTGCGTGTTCTGGCTTTAGTTCTTGATATGCACATTTCATTGTTCGCTAAACCAAATCGTCATTGAATTTTAAGCCGTTTAAAAACATTCAATTTCAGATGTTTAAGCCAAAACAATCCAATACAATTTGAGAATTCTCTGGCGTATATATGTAATTATTACAAAATACATCATCATGATAGGTTTAGAATGCTTTCATACAAACATATTTTCATACAAATTATACTCAACATGAGCGTATTTAATTTTTCTTGCAACATGTATTAACCATAATTAAATGCCCTTTGGGTGTCAATGATTATTTAAAATGCTTAAAATTGAAATTTGTCGGAATTGTACCCATAACTGCTCATATGTCGACATTTCATTGGCCACTAACAAATAAATTTAAAAAGTTGAAGTATGTATTTTCTCCATAAAAAATGTTCCCTTATTGCCGGTAAGGCATAAAAATTTCTACTTCGTTGGAACAATGGCATTTGTTTTTTTTTTTCATGAAAAAGTGTGGGCGGATATCGCTCAGCAATCGTATTTTCCCTAATTCGATCTGCAACAATCCCACACACCACTTTTAGCCAAGACACAATTTCCACAAAATAAGAATAACAGGAGAAGTGTCGTTGTTTCCGGGTTACAGTTTTTCCCTGTTAATTAAACAGAAATACAGAACAGAAATAAACAGAAGATTTCCCTTTCAATAAAGTCTTTATTACGAATGTTTTTGAATGTTTGTTTAGGAGAATGTGGCATCCATAACAAAGGACACAGGAAAGCATTTGCTTTTATTTGTTGTAGACGTTTTTCTCTAACTTTAAAACTGGCTCTTATTTTTTTTATTAAAAATTATATGAACTTTTTAACACGTTCCCAAATATTAAACAAAAAGTTATTGAACAATTTATATACATATATTCATCCATATTTATTTTTAGTTTTTGGGTTTTTGGCTGCTAATGAAAAGTTTTGCTTCACATTTTCAAAATAGTTATATTTTTTACACATTTCGTCTGTTTTTTTTTTCGTTCATTCATCTTTTTATATAAAAAAAGAATGCTTTTGTGACAATAAAATGCTTTTTCTTAGTCGTTAATTCATTTTCAATGAAGTGTTTATTAACTGAATATTTGTATTGTGGTTAAAGGTTTCTTTCAATGTCTTGTACCTTTTTCTTTCCTTCTCGTTCTTTTTTTCTCTCTCTTTGTACTTTTTATGTTTCAATTTCATGCTTACAAACCACCGCACACTTAAAAAAAATATTTTATTAAATCACCAACTGGCTTTTCCACTAATATTTTGAGTGTATGCTTCAAGGAACTTAGACGAAGTTTTAATTATCATAGAAATGTAGTTTGGCTAAAAATTTATTCTTATAGATGCACAATCAACAATTTGTTGTATTCTTGACGAATGGATACTCCTTTTTACTCCTTTTTAAATTTCAGTACGGAATTTATTTTATAAATCCTTTATAACATTTTGATCAGTCTTATTACAAGGATTTGGAATTTATTTTGTTATTTACCCACAAAAAAGAATTTTTTATTTAGTTTCCTCTAAATTCAACTATTGTGTAGTTGCATTTCAAAGTAAGTAATTTAGTTTTAAAACAATTAATCTTTGTGGCCTTAAGTTTAAGGCAAATCCAATTACTTCCATATTAAGAGAATATTATAAAAATTTACTTTAAGAAAAACTTAATATCAATTGACAATATACAGTATCACTGCCATTCTTTCAACTGAAAATTTCACAACCCAAAAAAATATATAAAATTAATTAAATACAATCAGTATAACTCATAAAGAAATCTTATCGTACAATTATTTAGGGAACACTTTAGGAAGGCTGGAAAACTTTTGATAGGAATTCGTATTCAAAAACACTAGATTAACTGGTCTATGATTCTGTGAAGTTTATTGACAGCACCATAGTGCTGTCAACTGTTTATGATGTAGGGAAAGGATTACAATTTCCTTCGAGCAGTCAAATATGCTAAAAATTATTTATAAATTTGAAGTGAAAGAAATTTCTTTAGAAATGTAACATTCTTTTTAATCAAATGAAAGGGATCTTTGAATATTTGTTTTGATTGTATGTGTACGGACATCACTAAATATATTTCGATATTTATATTTTTTCTTCCATACTTTTGTATTTTGATTCAATTGTGGAATTTATTAAAAAAAATGCTATTGTATGAAAGAGGTAAAAAAGTCCCACTAAGAGCTGATACTTCAGCATTTTTTTCTGGTACAACATTAATCCCCATGTGCCCGTACTAACAATTATATTAATTTTA
Source organism: Germaria angustata (assembly GCA_963681545.1). NCBI lineage: Eukaryota > Metazoa > Arthropoda > Insecta > Diptera > Tachinidae > Germaria > Germaria angustata. The sequence goes on along the minus strand of OY812998.1, from coordinate 57,659,554 downwards.
AAAATATTCACTTCAATCAGTTTTGATATCTATATCAAACATTTTGCTTACTTTAAAACTTTCGTATCAGAATTTTATTTTCTTAAGAAACTATTGAAGTTTTTAGGCATTATACAGATTAAATTTATAAGTTTTTTCTTATAACAATGAACGAAATACGTATGGCAATGAAGATGAAACTTGGGTCACGGGTTTTCTTATTTTTAAAAATGCGAAATTTATTGTAAACTACTGGATATATTTTTTTTAAATAAAAATAAACTTTAACATAACAATTCGTGGACTGTAAATAGTTCTAGATGAACGAATTGCATATACGGTGCAAAATTTAAATTTAAAAAATCTTGCATCTCATTCTGTACGGGTCATTTTAATGTAATTTGTTTTTATAAAAGCGAAATAAAAATTAACTCCAAAAAATTACCACATTTTAACATATTTATTTTTTTTTATTTTAAATATAAGGAAATCAGAAATATCACAAATTAGATTTGTGGTCTTTCAAAGGTCATCATTTGCCTTTGGTGAAAAGAATTGGTCCCACAAGAACATAAATGTGACAATAAAGCCAATTTCCTGTTCAAAAAAATTTCAGTCGTTATTAGTACTGTGATCAAAATGAGAACCAAGAACTTGCCTGGTACAATACTTATAACTATAATTTCCTATAACTGGAAATTCTCAAAGAGAATCGCATCCATAGCGAGATTGAAAAAGTCTTTGTCTTCTTGCTAACGATTAGTAAAGGTTGACTGGGACATATATAGAACCAACTTACATCCTACGGTGCTTACTTTTCTTTGGTCATCATCAGGGTGGAAAAAAATTTGCCGAAGTTTTGGATAGGAACTTGGTTGGTCCTTTTTACATTTATGTTTTTTTTGGGTTTTTTTTAAACTTCTTTTGACTTATATTTCTTGATGACTTTCGATATCTAACTTCCAATTGTATCTTCTCTTTTGGTGATGACAGCAGCATTTACCATTTATATTCATTAGCCATACGCCACACTTGTGGGAGATGAGGCAGAGTATGAATGCTACACTTAATGGGACGACTTTAATGCTCATAGAACCCAGTGTTGGAAATAGAGATGATGTAGGTGTTGAGGAATTAGAAACACTTGATGTTCTTGACATTAGAATTCAGTATTTCTTTAGCCGGATAATTGTTATGTGAAATTACCTGCCTGTAGAGGTCTTCTCTGCCACTTTTAGTGTGCAGAGGTTCGAATTAAATGTCCACAGGTAATCCGTCTTATATCTTCCTTCCCATATCCTGGTTTTCTAAATTACAGCACAATGCACTGCACGAGTTGAGAGTCAACACTTGGCTGTTAATCCAGTTTAAAAAAATTAATGTTTTCATTAAAAATTTTCACTTGACATATTGGAGCTTGAAAAATATGCATTTCGCAAATCTGTTCAAAAGTGAATAGTGGTGTTTTCTTCTCTGAAAAAAGTGCAACATTTTGTTGTCAATTTATAAAAAATATATATATTTGTCCCATTTTTTTTATATTTGAAAGAGCAAACAATTTACGCTTTAAGGAAGATTATAAGCTCAAGTCCGCTGCAGATTTTCAGTTACAGCTGTAAATAACAGGGAGGATTTTATTGTCAATAATCTATTTATTGCCAATAAAATCTTTTTTCCAAAAATCCTAAAATGAAAATTTGTATGCAAACTGTAAAATAGAACTTGTTCTTTTTTCATTACTATAAATGATGAATCAATTTAAATGGTATGCCCTTGTTTTAATTTTTCATGCGAAAGTTTTGGTTTTCGCATTCAAAATACCTTAAAATAGTTATTCCATATGAAGTATGAATATTGAATTTTGTCACACTCCTTCATACTAAGCACGATTGGAAATTTTCAAATAGTTATAATTTTCTTTTAGCAATGCAAAATGAAAAATAAATATTTAAATTACTTAGCAACAAATAATATCCCTTGTTGCCTTTGTCAGGATCCGTGTCTGCTTCATTTTAAAATATTTAATTATTAGATTGAATTTGTTTTACTTTATTATTATTTTTGTATAATTTGGGTATAATAAACATCATGTATTTTTCGAATTTTTCGTCTCTAATCATCCTTAGATAATGGTTTCGCAAGCAACTACTTCTGTTTTACATCTGTCTTTTCAAGAGTTCATACAAAATAAATTTTACAAAGCGTTTTTCTTTTAATGAACACTTAAAAGTGCGACAGAATAGTGGCCATTTGTCGTTAATGGAAGCCAATGAGTAGTGAAATTGTGTAGTTGTAATTGAGGGGGCGGGGGTTTGATGGCAATTCAGCATGTTTTGCAAATACATAATAAATATTATTAGTATTGTTGTGGCCTTTAGGCGACAGCACAGCTGTTGCACAATTGGACAATCATTTTGTATAAAATATTGAATAATCTTGACTGGCATTTATAATTTTCCTTTTTTTACATTGAGTTTATTTTTTTATTTATTGCCTCCCGGGTATTGAAATTTATGTTTCATTTGATAACAACGCCATCGTTAAGTAGGGTGTGTTTATTTAACTGTAAAGGAAGTTGTGCGTGTGTGTATGTGATTTAATTTCATTTATAAATACGACAGCTTTGCAAATAGGAAGCGGAAATATTATTTCTGTGTTTGTAGTATGTAGTAGTATATTATAAGAATTAAATGCCAACAATTTAAATTATTGAAATTTTAATAATTAAATAAATTCGTATAATATTCATTGATGGGTAGACAGATGTAATGCTTTTATTCAACATTCAAATGAATAAAAAAGATTATTTAAAAAAGTTGAAAATTTCAGATACTTTTTTAACTTTTGTGTTTGGAATTTAAATCTTAGATTTCAAACTCGCTACTCCTGTGTTAGAAATAACGATTAAGGCAATGTTTTACGTTTTTTTATAACCGTTGTTAGTTTATTAAGTTTTAGAGTTTGTGTTTGTTGTTTAAGATTTATGACTCCATTTTCTTAACTGTCGTTTGCAATATGGAACACATATTAACAATTTATTCCTCTTTTAGACTTTCCGCCTTAAGTGAAAATTTAAATGGAAATGTTTAACCAAAAAGAAATTCCTTTCTTTATTTCTTTTTTTATTCCAAAATTGTCTTCAATAATTGTGGGAAAACTTAATATCTGATTTATATAGACCAGTCAGTGAACTTGTCAAAAAAGTTTATATGAAAAGCACTCGATTCTATATAAATTTTATAGTCTTAATACTTTCGTTATTTAAGCAGTTTTCTCTTATATCTTCCCACCTTATTTGATTGGCTATTGTGACAAAGCACGTTGGAACGGAATTAAAAAATATAAATAAACCTATAAATAAATCTATTGACAAATTGAATTTTTTAGCCAATTGTCAAAACGATATACGAAAATATTGGCAAAGTATTTATTAAAAATTATTCCAGATTTGCTCCCAATTACTTTCATATAAGTTTGATTTCTCATATTACGTTTGAACTTTGCTATATAATCGTGCGATTATATAGCAAAGTCTACTGAATACATTGTTAGCGTTAACGAAATATCAGATTTAGTGGGAACTTTTTAATGGGAAATTTTCAATATACTTATTGTATTGAAAAGATTGAAAGGACTTTCTTTTGCTAAATAAATATCCATTTAAACATATTTTTTACTACCCTGTATTTTAACTTAATCTATTATTTATGTAAGTTTAGTAGCTTATTAATAGATTGATGAGTTTTTGCGGGTAACTTCCGCTGCAATTTATTAATTAATTCTTGTCATAATTTTAATATATTAATATGGGAGTTGATCCTTTGGTTGGCTATATTTTTCTTTATTTTTTATTAATTATATGAAATTCTCCAATTGAACTGAATTTGAGAATTCATGTTAATAATTTTTTGAAACTATTTTTTTTATTGAGTAAGAAGTAAGGAGAAGCCAATTACACTATCAGAACGGAAGAGTATTGTTTTCGATAGTCGCATCATTCTCAGCGTATATGTGTCTTTTTTCACCACAATTTTTAGGTGGTTGGTAGCATTTGGGAATAGCAAACAATTCAACACAGTTTCTTATGAAGAAACAGATGCAAAATACCGTTCATATGATTTTTCAACATTGATATCTGTTCTACACTTTTCTGTATGATGCACATCGACTTCCAGACTTCTTAGAAGGACTATTTTTTCCAAAAAGGATTACCTCAGAAAATAACCTTGTGATACATTTTTTCATAGCAATCTTTATTTAGGATAATAATAAAATTGGATTAATTTTAACAATTTTAATTGTTGTGTTCCAATGAGGACGGACAACAACATACTAACAATAAGATTTCATATACGAGTAATACACTAACAAGAAAAATATATAAAATAATTTTAATTTATTTAAAATAATAAAAAAATATTAAAATTGTTTTCAACAAAAATTGTTAATTAGCGTTGACATAAGGTTACCAATAAAGACCTTGTGATACACGCTTCTTTATATTCGGGGCCTCATAAACTGATAAATAATGAGGAGGCACATAGTACTAAACTTATTCCGTTTGTGCATCTGCGAGCTGCCAATCTAGACTAAAATTTACCCAGACGACACCAACAAATCGGACTTAGACATAAAAAGCTGCATCAAAGAAATGTTATAAGTTTCTTGATGATTTGCCACTATAAGAATTCGATTACCCCATAATACTTTGGTCTGTTTAGATTACAGAAATTAAGACTTCTGAATTAAATACGTTATTTGGCGTATGTTAATTTGGCAGCACGGAGACGGTATCTCCTTCATTTAGTCTTTTTAGTTGGTTGCATTAAATTTGGGACTCTAATGGCTGATTTATTCAACCACACTTTCGTTTTTTATTTAAAGTTTTTTTTTTGTATTTTGTCTTTATTCCGACTGTATTTGTATTATTATTTGGGAAAGATGTGTGAAAATTAAAGCAAAACTTTTTCTTAGTCATGCCAAAAACATCAAACTGTTTATTTTTGTTTTATTGGAGTTTTCCGAAAACTAGAAATAAAAATATGATTTTTTTATGTTTAAAAAGTTTCCTGTGCATATTAAACAATAACCCAAATGAAATAAAAAAATGTCATAAACAGGAAGTTTATTTTCATATTGCGGTTTATAGGACTTTGCGTTGCCATCAAAGTTGTTTAGAACAATTGGATTTGTATAAATATAAAAAATGCATTCGAAAAATATCAGTAAAGATGATAAATTTTAAATATTGGAATTAAGTCTTATAAAAATTCATTACGTATTACGTAGAAGGGGAAAAAAGCTTATTTTTGCATGTTTTCCTTTAGTTTAGTTGATACACATATCAACAAGTTTCTACTTCTATGAAATATTTTCTTTAAATCGAGTCTGGCTCTTAAGATATAACGATATGATTTCAATGATTTGAGAATCTTTCTATAAAATTTTGTTGATGCAGTAGGAATATCTTAAGATTTAGATTACTGGCTCGATTATGGAAGGCAATCGTACTTTCGTTTGGTTGCCAGTCGGTAAAAAAAATTTTGTGGGGCAGAAAATCACAAATCAATAACTGTTAGTTGCCATCTGTTATATAATTTTTATCAAGTCACAATTAAACTTAGCTTAGTTTGACATAAATACTCGATCCATGAACTTACTTTCACGTTACATTCGATATTATTTTTTAATCTGCCTTTTCTAGTTTCTCATGTATTCATGAACAATTTGGAAAATAACCATTTTGCACTTTAAACCTTAAAAAGAGTTCTAGGAAAATTCATAGAAAATTAATAAAGATGTTCATTTAGTTTCTTAGGTAAAGTTGGTGTAATTATATCGTCTAATTTTTCGATTGAACTGAACCAGTTGAATCCTGGTTTGTGCCTTTAGAAGTAGGAGATGATGAATCCTTGCTTCATTTGATTCCGTGTCAAATCATCCAGATGCCCGGATAAACAAGTTTATCCCCTTGATATTTTTCCTAGATTTTTTATTATTAAGCTGCCGCAGAACTCTAGAAGTTGTGTTTGATAATTAAAGGGAGCGCACAACAAGCCTTCACTGGCTTAAGTGTATGTCGTATGACATGGGCTATCACACCCCTCCAATCAACCTGACCTAACCTAACATACTATGAAGCTGCCTATATGAATCTCTCTTTCTACCGAATGCACAAGGCAATGGCAGAGAAAGTGCTCTTCACACTGCTCCTTATCTTCCTCCTAGCAGCTTCTATAGAAATCATTTAAAGGAAGATTGAAAATTCTTTTATAATACAAAATTTCATTGTACATTTTTAGCGCAAATAAAGTTTTCTAATAATACTTAGAAAATAAAAGCAATGCCTCAAATTGACCAGAAATAATTCCTCCAATAGATGTAAAGAATTTTTTTTTTTCAAATTTGTGCAATGACCTACACAATTCCTTATGTTCATACTTTGGTAAAATAAAGTTTTTAAATTGTGCCGAAAAAGGAAAAATAATTTCCATTCCTATTTTGGATCATGCTATTTCGAATATATTAATCAATTATTTAAATTTTCATCTTTACTGGCTTTTTTTATCGCTGAAAATGCATAAATCGGTTTCCCTTTTAGAAACGAAAAAATTACTTTCACTTGAAAAGACTTTCTATTTGATTGCATAGTCGTTAACCATATTAAATTTTGTTCAATTCAATTCACAACGTCAAAAATTCTTATTAAAAATTTTTATGTAAATCCTTTATATTTTTTGTTTTTTTCAATTGCAAACTGCTTGAATCTTTAACGAAAAAAATAAAAACTTTGCAGAAATCCTTTGGCAGAACTTGAAGCTGTGTTTAAAAGTTAAACAATAACGACTGTTTTTCAACTACATTCAACTCGCATTTACATTTAAAAGTTTTATAAAATTTAATAAAGAAATTAAAATATTAATTTTTTATTTAGTCTCACATAATTTGAGCTATTAATTTAAAAATACATATATTTTTGTACGTTTGTATTTAATAAATTAACCTTCTTAATCTTAACATGTAATTTATTATTAAATGTATTGTTATAATTATTAAAGAATTTTTACTTATTAAAATATCTGATTGTATTATCATCTAAACACACATTTGTATGTATATCCACCCTTCATCTCAATTTATTTAAATATTAATGACGAAAAGTTAAAAATTCTAATATTGTTGTCCTCATAATTTTTATCATATTATTATCAAATTTATATAAAAATGCTAAAAGACACTGTATGTAACCCAAATATTTTTAAATACTGTAGTATATGGATCATCACTAAGAATGTTTCATAGATGTGGGAAAAGTATGTCATTGCTTTCGAAATTATTAGCAACGAAAATAGTTCTGCCCCTGAAATGCATTATATCTTATCTTAAAGTTCCTCTTGAAAAATAAAATAAAAATAAAAATATAAAAATAATTAAATTTAGAGAAATGTATAAAATCTTTATTTGAGTCGATAGAACGATTTATGTATATAATAAAAATTTTAAAGATGATGTCATGTAAATGTTGACCGCGGTTACTCCTCGTCAAATGGTGCATACGCTGGGCCCACTTTTGGCACACTCTCTCCAATATATCGGCCGTTGCGTGCTTGTCCCGATAGACATGAGCCTTAACATAGCCTCACAAAAAATAGTCTAAAGGCATTAAATCGTACGATCCAGACGGCCAATTGACCTGCCCTCAAACGTGAAATAAACTGTTCACCGAACTTGCTTCCCAATTGGGCCATTGTATTGCGTGCTGTGTGGCACTTGGCACCATCTTGTTGAAACCACATGTCAGCCAAGTCCAGCTCTTCTATTTTGGGCCAAAAAATTATTTTGTATCCATCGCACGTTAGCGATCGCCATTCACCAATAACGTTCCTGCCGTCGTCGTCTTTGAAAAAGTACGGTCCATAATCTACATCAAACAGTGCATTTTTCGGGATGTATTGGCAGTTCTTGCAATGCTTCTGACTGCTGTTCACACCAAATGCGGCAATATTGCTCGTTTACGTATCCATTCAAGCAGAAATGAGTTTCGCCGCTGAACACAATTTTCCAAATAAAAGAGTGGACGATGCACTTTCTTAACCGAGCATGAATTTTGATAATAAAATTCAATAATCTGCAAGCGTTGTTCGATTCTTGGTTAAATTATAGACCAACCTGAACATGTTTAACAGTAACATGTTACACGAAAACAGCTGAGCTGCTAAAAATCTCCCTTTACTTTATGGAAACTAACACGCATCATCCTATCGTCAACAATTATTGAAAATTAATTCCCGCAGGGCTATTAGTTCTGACGGCGGCGACGTAAAAACAAAATAAAAAATTCGTATATAAAATACATTTATTTGTTGGTATACCTGTTCGTCTAAATCAAAACAATTTTAAACCTTTTATTATATTTTTCAATATAAATGTTCTCACGGAATTATTTTTCGCATACACAGAAATAACGTGACGAAAGACATTAAATCATAAAGAAAAACTATAGATAAAGAACATGGGATGACAACATTTCTTTTCTCTTCTATTTCTCCAGCCATAATTTTTCAAAATTTAATGGATCTATTAACCAAACGTAGACCGGTTATTATGAACTATCGCATACGAGTATAACGAACCACTTCACTGGTCACAACACTTTTGTACAAATATTTCACAATACCTGTTACGGTTATAACGAACTGCAGTTATAGTGATTTTTCACAAATAACCATCTATTTTTAAGCGATAAAATAATAAAATAAATGAAGTTTGTGAATACATGTCTGATAAACATATCAAAAACTGAGAGGAAAATTCAATCTATTTCAGTGTTGCTTACTTTTATTTATGGGAAAATAATATAAAGAAAATATTTACTCTGGTTATAACGAACTTTGTCTTTCACGAACTAAATTGCCGGGTTTCACTCAATTCGTTATAAGCGAACTCCACTGTAAATCAATAAAAGAATACATCGAATTAACACATAGTTAAATTCCATTCTTACATAACTTCCATCCTTTTGTTATGAAATAATTCATGTTTTGTTTTAATGTTTAACAAAATCTGTCCCTCAAGCTCTAAACACATAGACGACAGCAGACTTCACGACTTCACGGCTTCAAATGCTGCCAACTTCAAATGCTGCTCTGAAGTCACCTTCATAATTATTTTGAAGACAGCAACAATATAATAATCAGCTGATGTGTATTTTAGCAATAAAAATTTAAGGGATGCCGAAAATATATTTTATAATCAATAAAATTAAAATTATTGATAAAAAATGTAATAATATCACGAAAAACTATAAAAATACATAAATTTATTTCTTTATTGTATTTTTGTAATGTTCTTTTATGTTTAATATTTAAAAAAAGTTTTTGTTTTTCCAATTTATATATACATATATAATGGCAACACTATATTTGTTTAATGCTGCCCGTCAAAATAGAAAATAGCCTAAGTTGACAGCAGCAGCAAATGCTGTTGTGCAGTCGTGCTGCTGTGCTGCCGTTAAAATAATCGTTTTCATTTAAATACATGGATTTTATTTTTGACATCTTGCTGCTTGCTGTCTGCTGTCGTCTATGTGTTTAGAGCTTTAATTTCAATATAAAAAAAATTTTAAAAATGTACGAGTATGTTTATAAATTTGTATACATATATCTATAAAATTGTATTCTATTAAAACTTATAAGTTTTTTTTTCAAAATTAATGATTATTCCGAATTAATAACGATTAAAGGCCAATGTATAACAGGAAAGAAAAAAATGCGTCGGTATAATAAACGCCCAAATTCTGCATAATTTTTATATCAAACTTCAGTTCTGTATTTTGCTATAAATATAAAAATTTTCCTTTTTTATTAGCATTGCTTATGAAAAAAAAAATTTCGCCTGCCTTTATTCATTTCAGTAGAAATACCTCCCGACGTCGACGGATGTGAGCTTTAGTCTTCCTGTAAAAATTGCTATAAAAACTGCCGATTAGTAAAATTTCTTTATAAACCTCTCCACCGAAAATTTTAATTGATATATTTTTACGGACAGATGAACTAAAAAAAACCAGACAAACAAAAAAAAAAAATCTACATCACCTTCTTGTCTGACCTTGCAGGCGATCCCTGGAATTCTCAACTAATATCAAGTTCGATTTGAGAAGAATTTTTGAATAAATTAAAAAAAAACACTGTTATAGACATTTCCCAGTAACGATATATCCGTCCATCTGCTTAAAATGATGAAAATAGTGGTCGAACCGGTTCACAAGGGTTTTCGTAGTTTAAAAAACTCAATTTTCTAACCAAAGACAGTCTTTTATCATTTAAGAGTCATATTGGCGGACGTTTGGGAAAAGTCGGCAGACACGAGTATGTTGCGACTCTTTGTCGCATCCTGCGAAATGCAATTGGTATAAGCTGGAGTGCTTAGAAGCCATATAATATAGGCGCCCCTCTGTGGGCAGGTTCAATAAGATTTAGAACGTACCCAACTCAGTATACCGACCGGCAGCTCTCCAAGTATATAGACGTATATAGAAGTATAAACACGATATCGGACGAGGCCGTGTCACCATATCCGTCATGATGCCACTGGACTTATTAGTGGGGGAATGCGAACTCGTTTGTATTTATAACGACTGGATGACTTAGAGTAGGAGCCAGAATGGAGATTATGTAAATCTTGCAAAGTGTTTACATATATTGATCGATCGCCACCAAAGGTAGATGGAGCAATAAGATAACTACTGACCATAGAATTTGCGTGGGAAGGAAACGCGAGCGCCTACGTTATTACACGAACCCATTTCTTAGTGAACTTGGAGCCTTCAGGCAACCTATACCGCTTGGCGCTGATCGATTCAACGTGTTGTGTTCCTTGTAAAGTGAACGAATATTGTAAGGTTTTGTTCTTTTGGAACCTCGCGGAACTCCAATTAAAGCACAGTATGAGTAACATGACCGATACATCTCCTTGAAGCAATGCCTCGACTATTAATACCACCGGAAAAGGGTGAGATATAGATGTGCGTGTTAGTACGTGCAAATAGCGAATCGTGCATGTCAGTAGCCTGGTCCGATGGTATTTTATGAAGGTTGCACACTACGAGCATTCATGATAGCAAAAAACATACATATTTACAAACATAAATATTGACTTAATTGCGAAAAAAAGTTAGAATCGATTCCTGGAAAACGAACTTTTTTAATCGCAATGAGAGTTAAAATATATTTCATGTTACACAAATGGGTCTTTACAGTAACAACATCAATTTTTGTCGCGTCATTTTAAATTAGATACAAAATAAGGAAAAATTAATATTTTTTAATTATAAAAAGTGAAAAAGAGACCACATCTGCGTGGATTTCAATCAAATTTTATTTAAAACATGATGTGATATAAATGAGAGTTCTAACAGGGAAATCCAATTAAAGAGTATTTCGATTAATAACAAATTAAAATTATTGCTGAAATTCAATTTAGATATTTCTTCGCAGATCTGAATAATTTAAATGAACGAAAAACTTTTAAACAGTTTTAAATGAACTTTTTTATGTCTTTCCTCAAACGAAATGAATTTTTATCGTTATACTTGCAATTATAAAAAGTTTGAGTTAAATTCCATTAAAAAGGAAGATCTTTAAAATTAATAAATAAGTGAATAAAATTAACTTTGCGAAACAACAATTATATTTATATCAAAGTCCTTTACTATTTTTCCATATTGTTTCGTTATTATTTTCTCGCAGCTTAACGAGCAGCATGAATTAATGAAAAGTCCTGGCAATAGCCATATTTAAAACGTTTGTTGCAAAGAACATTTAACTTCATTTGTTTAAAAATAATTGTTAATTTTCGCATTCCATTGTTGACTGTTCTTTACTCATGTTATAATTGCTATGAAATTATGGATATTGACAGAGCAGCGGGTGGCTCAAAATGAGCTGAAACAGTTTACATTTTTAATTTGTTTCTGTTTTGAATATTTAAGCTTTTCGTACCACGTTTCTAAAATTTCCTGATATTTCGTTATAAATGCTGATCTTAAGTTCACAATTGAATCTCGGATTCTTGGCAGACCTCAAAAACAGACTTTAAAATATTTGAAATAAATAAAATCTTAGAATTATGTACGTTGCCTGCCGAGATTCCTTAAGCCACTGCCAAAAAAAAGCTAAGAACTAAAAGCAAAATTTAATTTATAGTTTTAGCCATGTTGTTACTGGTATTAAAGATCTCGGAAGTGTCTTAAAGTTTTGACATACACTCCTCCTTTGAAATAATTTAAACAAAATAATAATAATTAATAATAAAAATAGTTATAAAACATTTAGCTCATATCACTCATTTTGCACTTCACTGTATGTATACGGCATTTATATCGATATTAATAAAATATGAATATAGACTGATTTGGTTGCAAAAAGAAGAAAATATTTTGAAAAATCATTTTTAAGTTATTAAAAAAAAATATTTATATTGTGGTAAATTTAGCATTTTATAAACACTTACATATCCTGCCAGCTTATCAGCGTAATGAAGCGAATATTGATTTTGAAAATTATTAGAAATAAATTAAATTTAAGTCTGAATCCAAAATAATAAATTCTGCAATCAATTCATTTGATGCTCTGACTTTATTGTCTTATAATTGTTATAATTTAAACGCAAATAATTGAACGTTTTAACCTGAAAGCATATTTATTTTTAATCTTGCTGGATATTTTTCATTCAAATATTTATTTATTTGCTTTTATAATTAAATTAAAACTTTTTTAAGAATGATTAAAATAACGTTAAATGTATTTTTAGTGTGATGAAACAAAAATAATTAATTGTAGGCGTTGGTTAAAAGCATTTGAAAAATATTTAAGTTCTTAAAGGATTATTTTTATTTAAAAAAAATTATATATTTTTTCAACTGTAATACCATTCTATTCGGATCTATATTTAAAAAATATTAAATATAATTCTTACCGTAGAGAGTCGTTAATTTGTCCACATAAAGTGTCTTTTATGTGTCGTATGAAATAAATTTGTTTGACCAATAATTTGCCGCATTTGTACTGCTGTTTTACAAACAATTCAAACACACAATTTTTAATTCAGCTCTAAAGAAACACAATTTAGCAATTCGAATTTATATGAAATGTTATTGATTGTACTGATTTGTTAAATGGGGCATTTTATTATGGAATATTATTTTCATAATATTTAAATATTTGAACAACTTTAGGTACAAAGGCAACTCGCAATGTACCTGTGTCAAGAGAGTGTTATAAACCCAGCATATTAATTTCTTAAATCAATTGAACACTATACTTTAAGAATTACAACCTACTTTTAGTATCATTTCAACGTCAGTTTGGAATCTTATTTTAATTCAAATTGCTGATATTACTGGAATCTTTATTGTTTCTTAATTCAATTAAAAAATTGAAACAATATGCTTAAAATAATACATATTTCGACAGTTCCTGTCATGTCTTCTTAACCTTACGGTGTTGTTGTCATTAATCTTAAATATTTGCAAAAAATTCCATTCACAGGTTGCCATTATTGCACAACCCTTCAAACATCTTTTTAAGATGCGAATGCTATTTAGTCATTAGAAAAACCATCACCCATTATAATATTATAGTATAAAATACGATAGAGAATTCTCTATCGATAGAGAATTCTCTATCGTATTTTATTACAAAATATATAATAATAACAGACTTAGAATGCTTTTATACAAACAGCGCAATATCATGCAAAGCGAAAAATAAAATCTTTATTTTAAGCACTAAAATTTATTGGGGTATTCTCCCAATAAATAGAGAATTCTCATATTGTATTTAAATACTTTGACATTATAAACACAAAAAAGAACTTGAAAATCGATGAACGAACATAGAAGAAAATGGCTCTGGGTCTTTGTCGCTTTATATGTAGATATATCTGTGGCATTATTTTTAATAAGTGCTTCAGTGGACTTGAACTCAAAACGAGTTATTAGGACTATTGTGATTCGCCATTTCAAGAGAATCTCTCCGCAAAATTTTACTCATTTTGTCCAATTTTCCAGGAAGTTACAGTACATTCTCATTTGGAACAATGGGCAGACGGTTGTAAGATCTGACAATGTTGTTTGATTTACCAACGTGCTGGCAATGCTCTGACAATTCAATATGGCTACAAAAAGGTACATTGTTAGTTCAGACGATTGTAAGAAGAGCTTACAATTTCATTGTCAGACAACTGTCTGGTAATAAATTTACCTACCAATAAAAATTGTCAGTTCACACGGTTGTTAGATTATTGTATATACAACAAATTTGTTTTTCGGCATTGCCAGAAAATTTAAAACATTAAATTTACGTTTATGCGCGCGCAGTGTTGCCAGTAGAAATATTTGTCTGACAATGATTCCATTACTTTAAGCACACCTACCAATAAAAAATGAGCTTACAACGTCTGCCAATGACCTGGCAATAGCAAAGAAGAGTGTTCTCACGATTGGCAGATATCTAACAATATTATTGGCTTACAATAGGCTGACAATGCTTTTTCTACCAACGTTGTAAGACGAAAATTGGCAGTTCACTCAGTTGCAAGACATTGTAAGACATATTTTACTGACAATATTGGCAGATCTTACAGCCGTCTGTACATAGCTTTATCGTGCTTGGCGAATTTCGCCTACGACTTCGACATTTTGTACTTGGTTAAAGAAAATGGTTGCTCTATATTTTATTTTATTTTATTAATTATTTAACAAACACAAACTGCGAAGCTACTTGGCTTATCTGCAGAGACACCCGGAGTCTGCGGCAGGAGTCGAACCTGAGACCTTCGGACTACCAGTCTATTACACTAGCTACTAATCTACGAAGACAAACGGTCGAAATTGTAGTCGAAAATTGCTAAACGCGATAAGAGAGAATAACTTATTAAACTGCGTAAGATAGTTTGCGAAATGTAGAAGAATTTATTATTAACATAATATGCTACAGAACGTACGTAGTACCCCTCGTTAACAAGCAAAATTTTTTTTAAAAATCAGCGTCAAAATTTAAAAATGTTCTCTTGTAAAACTACAAAATCAGACTTAGGCGCTTCTCCCGTATAGGCGCTGATACATAGATAAAAAAATTTAAGTTATTTTTTTTATTTCTAAACAAAAGCATAACATAATTTTATACGATACACTTACGATTTTGTTTATAAACTCTTCTTACCGTAATTGAAGTGCCAAGATAAATTGAACAATAAATGAATAAAAAATTAATAAAATAACAAACAAAAAAGAAAATAAGTGATAAACGTAAAAGAAAACTACATTTAACTTTATGCACGGCAATAACAAAAGCCTCAATAAACTTGCTTAATCAAAATACTAAACTTCCGGTGCTTAAATCTATTTTTACTTCCTCTCACACAACACTAAATTATACTCTATGCAAATTTGCACTTTGCCGACAATAAAAGCAAACAACAAAAACAAACACAAATAAAATATTTATGCCAACTATAAATTGCACCTCCTCCCACTCTTGTTTCCTGTATTTGAATGCAACTAAAATAGTTTTTAAGTAAGTTAGCATTTAATATATATTAGTATATAGAACTTATATTAGAAATTATAAAGTATAAATTATTCCTTAATAATACTAAAATAGAAATAAACTTAAAAAGAAGTCCATAACTATTTTTATATTTACACTCTATAACTCAAATAACTTTATTATTAACTCTGCAGCACTGTGTTTCCTTTATAGTGAAAATTAATTTTTTTTAAATTATTATTTTATATAAAAGAAATATTTCTTACGGTATCATATATTGTGCAGCTATTTATTAAACTGATATAACAAAGAATTAGTTCACAGAAACATCAAATAAAGTTTCAGAAACAAAATTATAGAACGCCATTGTTTTATTTTTTATTTTTAATAAATTTGTTGAATTATTTAAAAATCATTTGTTTTCAACTTTTCTCAAGCAACTTCAGTTGCGTGAGACATATATAAACAATTATTTTCAGAAAATATTATTAATATCCAATCAAATTGTTTGCATTCAAAAGAAGTTTTCATCACATTAATGTTTAAAAATGGAGGCGCTTCTATCCACCATTGAGCGAGAAACTGTGGCCGTTGCACTTGGCTGTTAAGAGAACTTTAAATTCTATATCGCAACTTAAGATTTTAGTTTAAAATTTCATTAAAAAAGCTGGAAATTGGCACACGTTGCTTTGACCTTCGAACAAAATTGGACGAGAATAGAAAGAGAGGATTCAAGTTACAAAAAATCGTTCAAGGATATAGGTACATATATATCCTTTTTTTGAAAAATAATTACTTAAGCTAAACTAAAGAACGAACAAAAATTGTCAAAAAACGCAAAGTAAAGCTTACAATTAAATAAACAACAAAATTTTTAGATCGCAGCAAGGATATATTTATGATTTAAGGAAACTAATTAGCGACCAATAAAAAAATTTCGACAAAAGTCGCTAAATGCAGCATGTGAATTATGCTCGAAATTTTTTTGAAATCCCAGCAAGAATGTGGACACCTCCCATATATCCTTTTTTTAAATTATAGCTTAAAGTAAACATATCAACAAAAAATAATGAAAATTTCTCAAAAGCCGTAAAATATAGATTATAATTTGTATACGATGTCTTGTTTAAATCGCAGCCAGGATTTTGGTCACCCTCTCATACATCCTTTTTAGCAAATTATAATAAAAACTAAACCAAATTACCAAAAATAAAAAAAAAAACTTAACAAGAGTTTAAGCGTAGAGATTATAATTTGTATACACAAGCTTTTTTTGTCCCACTTTTTTAGAAAAATAATAATTTAAGCGAATTTAGGTAACAAGAAAAAACCTGATTATAAGCAATGCAACATTTTTTCACATTAAAGGTATTAGTATTTTCATCGCTGGAAGGAAATATGCATCTTCAATATATCCTTGTTCATAATTGAAAAACAATATGAAAATAGTCGTTTTTGAAGTTAGAGAAACAGAACGAAGAAGCAGTATCAAATCAAAAAAATTAAATACATATTAATTTTTTTAATGAAAAGGTGCAAGGATTTATATCAATTAATTATATACGAAACAAAAGCATTTTTTGTTTAAAACATTATAACAGAAATGTTTTCATTTCTTTTCAAAAAAAGTGTACAATTTTCTATCCTTTCAAAGAGAAAAAAGGGGATTTATTGTTCTTTAATAAATGCAAACTGATTGGGGAAGAGCATGCAATCTTGCAAGGTAGTTAATTTTTTTTAATTAAAGCAATAAATAGATGTTTTAATAAATTTCCCAACAAAATGCTACAATTTTTCCATTAAAGGGCTGTTTTTTATTTCAACTGCTTAAGTTTCTATTTTCTCTGCTAAAAACTTACAATTGTCATTATTTTAACCGAATAATTTTTGAGGTTTTTTTTTAACAGTTGAATGTCACTACTTTGACAAGCAGTTGAAATGAAATTCTAAGCTGTACAACATTCAAAGAAAATTTTACTAATGCATTTCATTTTCATTCTTAGTGTTTTTGTTCAAGTCGCGACTTTGGAGGGATTATAAACGAAATTGAAAAGTAAATAGAAAAATATATTTACAATTTGCTTGTATAAAAGCATATTTTTTGAATCGTTGTTTTCTCTCGTTGTTGTTCAAGTACAACAAACCTTAATTTGTTACCTCATTTTGTTTTTTTTTTAATATTTTTTTTATCTTATGCATACCATTTAAAACTCTATGGTGCTTTTACCATGCCTGACAGTTTCTGAAAAGTATTTTCGAAATAAAGCAACAAATTAAAGAATAATAATAATAAAAAAACGAAGAAGCAAAAGAATTTTGTTTTAGTTAAAATAAAGTTTAAATTCTGCTTGAGTGATTTATGTTTTCCAATTTTCACGTAATTTTTGAAAAAGTTTTCATGGCGCCAACAAACAACACAAAAAATGTAAAACTTGAGAAATTTGTTCCTGTATTTATTACTTTCCTATAGTTGAACAAACGCACCGCTGTAAGAAATCACCCATTCTCTCTTCCTATTAAGCGAAGTCCAACAACACAGTTGTTTGGCACTTCATGGTGTTCCACTTGTAAACTTTTTAGCGATTTTTTTTTTCATTCAAACTGTTTCAGTTTTGTTGGTATGTCTTGCTCTACATTTAATATAAGCAAAATGCGACGTCAATAGATCATTTGTAACAATTAAGCGTCTCTTTCATAATTTTTAGTAAACAGACAAAATCCTTGCTTTTACAGACTTGTCTAGTGTTTTCTTATTATCCTTTGATGGATATACTATAATTTAGTATCAGAATTTAAAGTATCAGTTTAATTTATTTTCTTAAGCTTAAAGTGTCTCTTTTTTAATTTTATTAATCGATATTTCGGTGCTCATTGAATACCATCTTCAGGATATTTTTTTATTTTATAATAAAAAAGTACCATATTCAGGATATTTGTTTATTTTTTGTTATAAAATAAACAAATATCCTGAAATATGCCACGACTCCCTCTGCGTTAGGCCTCACTAAATAATATTAACACCGACATGACCATATCCTTTAATAAGTTTTGACAACGCTTTTACGAAAGGAGTTCTAAAAAAAATTGTCTCTATTTGATTACATTAAATTAAAAAAAAATCTTATCAAATTTCAAACGAATTAATAAAATAGTTTTGGCATATCATAGTCCTCAAGAAAGTTATTTTACTAAATATTATTATAGATTGCAAAAAAGTTTGCTTCAATATGTCTGTTCCCCAACAGGAAAATCTGTTCTGATTGAAACTACTTTCTCTTTCATTTCATTTCATAAACTTTTAAATAAACATTTGAGTTTAAGCTTTAAGGTCCCTCAATGTCGAATTGACTGTTTTATGTATGTTTTGGCCTCCAAAGTAAAAACAAACTGAAACTTTCTTTTATTTCCACTTAACGCAATTTGCAAGTGTGTTAAGATATTTTTTTTTGTTGAGAATTTGAATGAAAGTTAAAAAAAACCCCAGCATATTTCAATGTTTTTAAGGACAACTACTTATAAAGAATAAATACACTTGCTACACTTCAGTGCATGGCAAGCAAAAATATTAAATTGTTTCTTACCAGTAAAACCATAAGAAGGTAAATTATTTGAAATACTTCAAATGCATTTTTTGTAGAAGACCGTTTCGATATAAATGAGTGGTTGAGACCATATAAAGAATAATTTTTTAAAAATGACTAAATTTATAAAGAATTTAGTTTTGTGTCAATGGGAATATGTATTATTTAATACTGAAAAAAAAGAAACTGAAACCTTGGTAGGATAGTGGGTGGTTTACAGGACTATCAGTGCGTAGGTCATGGGTTCTATACCTTCTGTGGATTGGGGTCTGTTCCACTAAAATTAATGCAAACCTTTGTTACTGCGCTCGCCAAACCAAATACTGTAATTTTTATTTATATTCACAATAATTAAAAAATACATCACATTCTCGATTTGTGCAACAATTTGTGACCGAGGCTCTTGAAAAATCCAAGTTTTTTGCAATCTCCGATCAAAATGTGATGGATTAAAACATCTAATTTTATTTCCCTAATTAAATAAAAATATTGTTCTTCCTATTTTTAGTTTACTGTGTTTAAAGTTTATAACGTGCAACATAAAAGCATAATATACGTATGTTCTAGTTTTTTGATCGTTTTGTTTGAATTACTCAATTCAATTTAGTCTTTAAGGTTAAGATCGTCTTTCTTATTTTATTTTATTTATCGATATTTTCGGTACTCTTCAAATACCATCTTCAGGATATTTTTTTGTTAATTGTAAAATTAAACTTAATTTTCCAATCAAAGAATAATAGAATATGAGCAAATTTCATACACATTCAAATGTGCATGCGACGTTATAAATAAACGTACATAAACTTAAAAGAAGTCAGATATTTTCCCTGTTTCGTATTACAAGATGTGCAATGCGGCTTAATAAAGTCCTAGAAAAACTAAATCTCTTTAAAATTTTAATACAATTGTTTTAAGAAATAATAACCTCTTTTGATTTTACTTTAGGAAAGTCAGATAGATTCACTATGGGAATTTCTAAAACACTATCTTTTGATGCTATTTTACATTATGTTGCATAAACGAACGGTTTACTTTTTTCGAAAATCAAAGCTCTGGTTTCTTATTTCAACATTTTTGGGGTCACCTGGAAAGTTGCGATGACCGTGTCACAAAATGTTTGAGTGTTGCTCTAATAGGGCCTACAATGTAAAAGATTCGGTTACACTTGCATCCAGTAATTCCCGCAACAGTAAAAAAATAATGAGAAACGCAATGCTATCACCAAGAGTTAGAAAATGTTCAGAAAGGCAGTAAAAGATTCTAAATTCCACAGATTAGGGATTTTTCAACTTAGTTCTTCTTTAAAATAACGTTTAAAAGTCCAATTTGAAAATTATGTAAATTAATACATCAGTCAGCTTAGAATCAATAATTCAAGTAAATATTTTTTTAGTTATTATTCACAAAATCTATTTCAGAAAAAAGTTAATCGCCCATGTTCTGAGAATCGCATATCGCTTAAAATTTGCGTTTTCGATTTGAAAATGCCAAACAGGTGTTCTGGCAAACGAACTGCATTTGAAAGAGAAAATAAAATTATGTAAAATTTAAATTTAATATGTTTTGTTTTTATTTGAAGAAAAACTTTTGAATTTTTTTCACAATTTTAATTAAAAATATGCAATTTAAAATTTTGCTTTGTTTTTTGTCATTTATCGGTATCATTTGTTTACGTATAAACTGGCGATTTATGCAAACAGCTGGTCAAATAAAAAAACCCAGCAAATCGCTTCGTTCCCAGAACATGCTTAAATGCGTTTTGCGTTTTAAAAACGATTTGCGATTTGAAAACGCGGCGTTTGTCAGAACATGGGCGAATATTTTCTATAGTAATGCAATGTTTGGCCAATGTTTCGTCAATAATTTGTTGCCTTCTTCAGGGGAATCTCTTTATTTCAAAGAAAACCTTTGTTATATACAATTTTTACACATGTATGTCAAAATAATAAAGTTGAAAATATAATTAACTAAATTGAAAATTAGACAACAAATTAAAACAATTTATAAAGTCTAGATTATCATTTTTTTGAAAACCAATCTTTCGTCATAGTTTAACAACAACTAAAAACCTATGAATCATATCCCACACTTTATTATTTTATTGCCACAGCTAACATTTGTTAAATATAAATAATAATTTATTAAATAACCCAATGTAATGGTCGGAATTGAATACTAGATGCGTTTAGAAATTATAAAATTAATTGATTTTTCTTTTATAGATAACGTGTCCACATAGTAATTATTAAAATAGCTCTAAATCGAATATTTAGGCCTATTATTTCTATTTAGTAGTTGAGGATAGATGCGTATACGCAATATAAATTTACACAAATTCGATATAACGTATACGTAGTGGGTTTATCGTTCCAATTTCTGACCTGGCAGAAAAATTAACATGAACTGTATTTTTTTTAACGCAACTGATATAATGTGATATAATATGTGATGTTGCTCTTTATTTAAATAAAAATCGATTTTATTAAAGCAACTGAAATAAATTAATAATACACTTCACCTGTACTTATGTGAAATTTTAAATTTTTTCCCACTTTCTTTATTGAAAAGTACACATGCACTATGTTAAACATGCACACAGGAATAAGAGAATTGTGTTTAATTTATTCCCAGAAGCATGTTTTAAATTGTAACTCAAGAAACTATTAAAAAATCTATAATCCTTAACAGTATTGCATGACTTCTGAATTGAGGAATACTATTAAAAAAAATAATTCTTATAATCGAAAACTTATTTTCATTTAATTGTAAATTATTCTTCTGGAAGTTC
Source organism: Germaria angustata (assembly GCA_963681545.1). Lineage (NCBI taxonomy): Eukaryota > Metazoa > Arthropoda > Insecta > Diptera > Tachinidae > Germaria > Germaria angustata. Next base: position 57,637,658 of record OY812998.1, on the reverse strand, counting down.
TAGATCTCACTGTTCTAAAACTTAATTTGTCTTAATAGTGAATAGCCATTACCAATAAATACTTCAAAATTAAATAATTTCTGAACCAAAATCGAAATTGATCTATCACATCGGGGTTTTTTTAACTTTATTACAATATCTGCATACATAGCAAATCGCCAGGATTATAAGTACTAGGATTGGTTTCACAGGCAGCTTCCGAGGTGTATGATAAGAAAAAGTAGCTAAAAATTTTGGGAAAAGATGGGAAAAGCTAGAATCAGCGCATAAAGGGCAGGAGAAGAAAAATGTAATTTCATGTCTGGAACCATCTACTGCTTCTGGTGAAGAACTTAAGCCTCCTCAGGTCAGGCTGTCGTTTTATTGATGACACTTGTCCATCTGTCGCTGCATCACCAGTGAACATCAGATGCGCAAAAATTTTAACCTCGCTGATCTTCCCTTTCGTTCACACATTTTATGAAGAAGTATTGCGTTGTGAGATCCATTGGTCTAGTCTAATTGCAACTATGGCTTTGAATAATCCTTCCAAAAGCTAAAGATATTTGAGTGCGGTTAGCGTCAATTGTGGATCATGCAGGTGGATATTTTTCATCCACCATATTTGTACCAGAGTAACGGACGTAGTCCACTATTTTCTATTTCGTGGTCGAAAGGGGAATGCTGAAGAAGCGTAGACTTCGATTCTGGAAATAAAGTTTCAAATTCGGCCAAAGGACTAGTTATTCCGTTGCCTAAGTTAGCCCCATCTACTCGTATCTAGACGAGATGCAATTTATGCCAAAGCATACAAATCGTGTTAAAATAAATTTTTAAATTGTATTGTACACAAATTCAAAATAAAAACCAATATTCATATGCCACACGAAGCCAGTCCAGTTGGCCTTTGTACTAGAACAACAGGCAATTCCCTGTAAACTACACTTTCTTCATGCTGGATCAGCATATGGTAAATTAGCAGTTAAATATAATGACGTTTAAGTACGAAGTAAAAACTGGTCTTAAGGCTGAGTGGTTTCCTCATTGTCCCACGTTTTGTAATATACCTTAGGTTGTTCCTCACGCAGCTACATCATTTTTATTTACTACTCTTTTAATCATAAAATTTTTGGTTTTTTAATCATTCAAACTTTATAATCTAACTTTGTGAAGAGACAAACATTTATCGCATTCACATGTACACAAATTAGCAAAAAAAAACATGGTATTGACAAAGATATTTTATAAAAATTACTTTTTAAAATTTTAAGCTGCGTTCAGACGGTTGTAAGAACTGAAGATATTGTCAGAAAAATCAATACTGTTAGCAAGATCTGCAAATCATATCAATACCCTTTCGTTGTCATTGTTATACCATTGTCAGCTCATATGATAATGTCAGATGAGCAAAGTTTTGAACATCTGACAATGGCATCATTGACCGATACAAAATATGAATGCATGTGTACCATATAAACCTGCTTTGTTTTTAAGTGAGATAAATTATCCTGCAATGAAAATTCGTTGCCACCAAGATTCGTGTGAATATTTTTGTTGCGTGGAAATAGCTGTTCGCATATTTCACCCAACCGAACTTTCAACCTATCAGCTGCCGAAGAGCTGCTCTCCCAATGAAGAAGAAAGCAAGGACAAAACAAAAATCCTATAGAAAAAAAGTTTAAACTGCATGTGTGCACGCAAAAACTTTCCATTTCAATTTGCCTCATTCTGGTGGCTTTCACACAGTTAAAATCTTCCTTTTGTTCCATGTCATGCAAATAAACAGTGTCTGTCAAACGATTCGATTTTGGCAAAATCTGACAATAAATCGGACAATTACAGACACATAACAGCCGTGTGAATTGATAAATTTTTCTTTAGCAACATTCTCAGATAAAATTGTCTTATAATTAAATTACCAACTTTACTGGCAAATGTCTTGCAACCATGTGAACTGACTATCTACTTTGTGGTGGCAATCATTCATTGTCAGACCATTGCCAGCACGTTGCAAGTTCTGACAATATTGTAAGCTGTGACAACCGCTTAAACATGGCTTTGTGTCATGCGATAGAAACTTTTTATCGTTTGTGGGAAGTATTTTTATGCAAATTTTACATAGTGACTTCAATTGGTGTGGCAAATACCTAAAACTTATAGAAATCTTTAGGCTGGCGTTAACGGGCAGAATAAATTCAACATGTCCAAATCTCTATTCTGTGTAGTGAAAGTATAGAAATTATAAAAATGGTTTAACTTTAGAGAAAATTTATTAATGATTTTGGTAAGATTTATTTCTCTTAAACTCGCTTTTACACTAAAATGTATCGGTGGTTTTGATAAAATGTCCTTTAGATCGCTATATAAATAAAAAATCTAGTGATCTTTGCAATGAGCTAAAAAGCTTTGATGTTGAAATATGACATTCAGTTCAGTGAAGTGTAGTGCAGTGAAGTGAGTATAAATAAAATAGGCTCACGTTCAGTGTCATGGTTTGTTGTGTGTTTTGTCGAAAAGCATTCTAAGCCTACTATGATTATGTATTTTGTTATGATTCATATACAATACTGAATTCTTATATTGTATTTGATTCGTATGGCATAAACATCCGGGGTTGAATGTTTTCAAACTGCTTAAACTTCACTGACGACTTGGTTTAGCGCCCACTGAAATGTCGGCATATGAAGAGCTAAAGCCACAACAAACAATGCATTACATTTAGGTATAATATTCTAAAGAAAAAAGTACTTAGATATATGCCTACGTGTGTATTGGGAGGGCTTTTGCTGCTTCGCTCTGAAATGAAAGATTCAAATTTTTTCTTTAAGTTTTTAATTTTTTCTGGTTTTTGCTTAAATTTGAAATGGAATGCGCAGTCCATAAGTTCAGTTGAACTTATTTCTTATATTGTACTATAAAAACATTTAAAACCAACTAAATATAGTTTCATAAATAATTTTTAAGGAATTTTGTTTTAAAAATTTTCGCGTATGGCTTGGGAAATTATAAAAAAGGCCAACTTTCAACTTTTATTTGGTTGAAATAAAATGAACACTAGCCGGATTGATCCCTGTGTACTTAAAGTAAAACTAATGGACTAATAGGTCACTAAGACCTTAGAGATAAAATTTTTAAAGCTTTTTTTACTCTTGGAGAATAGAGAAAATCACGATTTTCATAAAAAGAATATATCAACCTCAATCATTTTATTTTCTAATCTTCAGCTGCTTTTAAGAAAAATATTTTGTCCTTTATTTGTGTATAAATTCATGTGGTACTTGGTTATTACTCACAAATACAGCTGCATTAAGATTTGCTTTGGAAAATCAGTTGAAAAACTGTTTATTTGAAATGTGATTAAAATATTTAATTGAATAGTTCATTACTAATATGCTTAAAATATTCCAAAACTGTATATGTATGTGTCCAACAATAATCAGATTTACATTAACAACCATAAGGTACGATCCCAAATACAATTTGCACCATTGACCGGAACCCAAACTGTGACTAATCGAATGTTCATCATCACTATGCACCGATAACCAAAGACATCAAGCTTAAAAAAGATCTACCAAATTCATAAGACAAAACAATTTTTATAAACGTTTTTTTATGATTCGTTTCTTTTTCATAATATTTTTAATTTAACGCTGTTGCCGACCAACATCAAAATTTAATTTTAAAACACACACTTATGTTTTTGGAACAATAAAAATATATTGAACTTTGTGTCTGCACAAAAAACAACAACTACAACAAATCGTTCTCTAAATTATCCGTATTAAATACACATTTGCAACACTGGCACCTTAAAAGCAGTAACACTATAAACCAGGCTAAGAACATAAAACCAACAGCAACAGCAACAAGCACAAATTTCACAACAACCAACAAGATTTCAAAATTGAAAATACCAACACAAAAGGTAAGGCAAACCAAGGATGAATGTAGGGAAAAAGCGGATTCCATAACCAATAAGACAACTAAAAAGGTAATATTTAAACCAACAATAACAACAACAGCAACAGCAAACGCAGAAACCTTAATAAGAGATGAAAAGGATTCTAAGAAAAGTGTTCCAAATAAGCCTCAAGCAACACAGATGCCATCAGAAACACCGACACCGGCACCAATGTCGACACTAGCGCAAACAAAGAAGCCTTCATTGTTGCCAAAACCAAAGGTTAAGGTTGTTTTACCACCAGCTCTATTACAAAAGCAACAGCGAAAACAGGCACAAAAACAACAGCACGAGCAACAATATGAAGGCATTGAAGATGTAGCAGCATCAGATGAAGAAAATGATCCGGAAGTTTCTTTAACAAACTCTAGTCGTATACCTGTGCGTACAGCAAATGCTGAAAAACGCGCCTTATTGGCAGGCACCGCAGCCGACGAGACCTCGCCCACATCTACCTCTGAGTTGCTAAAAAGCAAAGCTCTGATAAAGTAAGTTTTGCATGTGTACAACAACAAAACAGTAAAAAAAACTCCCTCCATTCCTAGTGTGTGATTAGTGTACGTGTCGTACAGTACTCGAGTTTTTCTTCCTTTCAATAATAATCAAACCATCATATGGAAACTGAAAATGTAAAACCTTATGGAAAGTGGATGTACGCCGGCTTTATTTTTGTAGCACTTTTATACGTCTCGTTCTCAATGTTAAAGAAGTGAAAGGATACAATATTTTAGACAGCTTAATAGGAAGAATTATGCTTAAGCTAAATATTTGGCATATACTCGTACGCAAGGCAGGACTTTCACATAAATATTTTTACTTTTTTGCCGCAAGCTTAATTTCTTAAGAGCTGATTTTATAGGAATGATTTTATAGAATGGAAGAGCTTAACGAAGCAGTTTTGTTCCTCTCTACCATCTGTTCTACCAAAGGAGACTTGTAGCAACATAACGTGCATAATTTTAATTATTTTTTTTTTTTGTTCTGAGAAAATATATTCATCTACAAATAACGCAGGAAGAAAAAAGTGAACACAAATAGGAAAAATTTAACACTAGATTACAATAAAATTAAAGTATTACGACATATTTTCTGCACATCTTGCATTCAATACTTTCCGTCAGTCCTGTTCCGTAGAAATGTGACTGTAAGGCAAACGCTTTGATTTCCAGGGCATTTCGTTCTACTTTGCTTGGATTTAGTAAAATTCACAGATTGTTAAACTAGTTTTTGTATCATATTTTAACATATTTTTGTAATGTTTTTATTCTCTAAAAATAACAGAAGGATATGATAAAAGATTTATGACCAAATTATGATTTTTTACATTATTTGTTATGCCTCCTGCAGCAAAAATATTTTGCATTTGCAAAAACTCACAATGTATTTGTAGTTACCAAAACATATCATAATGCCGAAGCTCTTCATGGATTTCCATCCTACCAGCAATTATCCCATTCCCCTTTCCATGCTAAAATAAAGTTCATTAGCTAACTCCTCTTTCAAATCAGGACTCTTCTCCTTTCTGAATATTAATCGTGTTCGAACTGTCGAACATTAACTTCTCTATTTGACGCTAGTTCCTCTTGCTTCTAGGCTTTGCGTATGTTATCGCTCTTGCAGTAAACTTTGTTGTTTTCTTTTTGTTCTCTCCAGACCTTATCATGTTCGTGTCGGTGATGCTTTATATCGAGCTTCCTCAGGAACCGCACTATACGAGTGAGGGTACCGAAAGGCTACGTTTTTTTATCTACTCTATTTCTTATTTTCCTTAGTGACTGTCCTCTGTCCATTGTTTTGCGGATAACAGCTTCTTTTGCCATTCACACTCATTCACCAATAGGAAAAAAATGTAGGATATTGGTGCCATGTGGCAGATTATTAAAATGTCCTTAATCATGATTTTGTAATGAAATCATGGTGAAAGGATCGATTTTAATGCTCCTAAAATCCAGTGTTGTATACTTATTTGCGGAATTAGATGCTTTTGATGTGCTTGGCATGATATTCTATGGACTGAGACCATTTAACATGTCGCTAAAGAAGCACTCAGGAGCCTTGATTTTTTAAGACGGTCTAAGAGATATGTACTTCACTCCTTCAGCTTCTATTACTATTAGTATCACCAACAACCATTCGAAAACTTAATACAACTCTCATGTATGGGGCGGTGCTCCAAAGTCTACTTTGAGGTTAATTGTTCTCGCACAGAAGACAGTCATTGGCTAACTCTACTGACTCATAGGAATATCGACACAACGTAGTGCGTGTTTCATTGTTTTATCGGCTCTAATGAAATGAGGGAACTTGTTTCCGAAATCTGTTTTTTACGGAAAACTCGTTCTTTATTGAAAGCACTGGCATTTCAACAAATGGATTTGTGGTCGGTATGCCAATGAATCACGGTGTATATTACAAATAAAATTCTTTCATTAGCTATTCGCATGTGTCATAGTCACCCAACAAAGGTGTTTCCTATCTTTTCCCGCGTGCGTAGAGGAATTCAAGTCGAATATCCATTGATGCCAATCTCTTTATCCTACTTATTTTCCTAGTAATGGTCCGATCGAAAAATTAATAGATTTGAAATAAACTCCCATAATTTTCGACCGAGCTTTTCCAGTTGAACCAGGCTTAGTGCCATAGCTATTGCAATCAAACCTCTTCGTCCGCTATTCCTGATTTAACGTTATGTTCATTAACGTCTCACATTTTGTCAAGTAGTCGGGGGACCATGTAAAGTTTATTTTTATATGGGATTTTAATAAAACCAATTTTAAAAGCAACACGTAGTAGGATCTGGGCGTCAGAGTCACAGAATCACTATTTTATGAGATATTTTTAACTGGAGTTGATTGGAATTGCAAAGTCTTCACTTCAACGCTACACTGTTCATCCTTTTATTTTCCCTAAAGTCTTTTATAATTAAATGGTGGTATCCATATTACACGAGTATCGGGAAGAGTACGTTCGCCTTTGAAACAAATATATACCGAGGTGAGTCGTAATGGATCGATTATGGACCCTGAGTTGAGTTAACAGTTGCTAAAAATGACATTACGGATGGCAGCCGTTAACTGAAAGGTATACAATTCAGTACTTTTTTTTAATTCTCTGGCAACCAAAAATTGTTGTGTACCGACTGGAAACCCAATTTAGATTACGTTGCTGTGCATTGAGCCATTAGATTTAAATGTATGTAATGTTCTCTACCATCGAGCCTTCAAAGGGATGTTTATCTTATATCCAGTATGGCGTCTTTTTCTATGGTAAAACAGGCTTATACTTCTCACTTGGCCTTTCATAGAGAAGTACCAAGTAACTCATAGCTTCACTGGAAGAGAGAAGATTAAAGGCATAAACGACCAACTTAGAATAACCTTCGAAATTCAGAAAGGGGATTGGTAGATTTCGCTATTCCATACTGTTGGAATATCAGTTTCAAATGAAATCTAATGACATAATTTATAACTGTTTTCGTATCCTGCATTTCGTGTTGCTTTTAATTTTTAAATTGTAACTTAATAATGAATTGTTAAGTCTTATTTTGAATTTTAACATTCGCTCAGTAACTTTTCCATATAATTTAAAGCCAAGGGTAAGCACATATGTATGTATATTTTTAATTTAAATTGCTCTTAATATGTATGTATGAATGTGCATACAAATTTATGTACATGAGTGTCGAGCCGTTTACAAGCACACAGGTAATCACTGATTTCATTACATCGTATATACGTTGTAACAACATGTGTATTTATAAACAGTATGTATGTATGTGTGTATGTATGTACATAAAACGAGAATATATGTACATATGAGAACGTATGACTCGTGCATAGATGGCTTAGAATAGACATAATTTTGGCATTAAAAAAATTTTTTTATAGCAATTTGCTTATAAACGTTGTTAAGCGTATTTATCAAAGTTATAAAATTGGCACGCAAAATTTTTTTGTAAATTTGTTAATGTAATTTTTTCGTAATTATGCGGTTTATAAGTTTAGTTTTCAGTTAAAATTTTTGTTTTTCACTTTTTTCTATTTCTCTCACTCACAAAAATCACAGCACACTTTGGCTTCCTGTACAAATTTAAGTTGAAAATTTTACACTTAGGCGAAGCAGTAGCAAGTATTTTTATATACATATATACATATCGTTCCGTCAATGCAACATGGCGTATCTCAAGAAACAAGTAACGTGGCAAATGCGATAAAAGTTTTCAAAGTGTTGGTTTCCACATCGGAATTTTTTTAGTACAACTTCAGTTTGGCTTTAGATATACCAGGTGTACCGGTATGAAGTGAATGTCAAGATAGAAATGTCTCCGTAGGAAACATGTATTGTGAACGACCCTTAATTTTTTTTTGACATCTGTCAAACATGTCAGTATACATCATATCAATGAACAAAGAACATCATATTTTTTCAGATGGCGAATTTTTTTTTATACCAGAAAATGATGATTTGCGGAAAGCATTAATTTTTTGTTTTCATTTGAAGAAAAGTTCTGCAGAGTCACGTTGAATGCTTGTCGAGGCATATTATGATTATGCTTGCAAAAGATGGTTTCGACGAGATAACGATTTTGATGTGAGAAATCAAGGCCATTAAAAAAAGTTTGAAGACGCTGAATTGCAAATAATATTGGATGAAGATGACACTTTGGCAAAAATGTCCAATGTTGCATAACAAATAATTTCGCACCCTTTAAAAGCTATAGGAAATAGCCAAAAGTCTGGAAAATGGGTGCCACATGAATTGAATGACAGACAGATGGAAAACCGAAAGCCATTTGTGAAATTTTGCTTCAAAGACACTATAGAAATCATTGTTGCATCGTATTGTTACTGGCGATGAAAAATTAACCAGAATCCTAAATGGAAAACATCATGGGTTAATCCGCGACAAAAATCAACTTCGTCTGCAAAACCAGATCGATTAGGCAGGAAGACGATGTTGGGTGTCTGATGGGGCCAAAAAGATGTGGTGTACCACGAGCTCCTCCTGCAAAGATGGCAGGTAAGATGAAAATGCCTCTGCGCACAAAGCAAAACAGGTTCAGGATAAAATCAAAGCATTACAGTGGGACTTGCTACCCCACCCGCCTTATTCACCAGACTTGGTCCATTCCAACCACTATTTGTTTTCACTTCATTACGGTACACCTGGTAATTCTGATTTTGTTTGTACATATGAAATTCAAAATTTTCAGATATAACTATATCGCATTTAAGAATAACTCAATTTAAAGCCATATTGAAACGTTTTGGTAAGACTTCGGTTTAGCTTGAGATATTCATAATCTTTCCTCCTAAAAATAATGTTGATATGAACTAATGCTTTTTCTTCAATTACTACAAACTCTTAATTTTTGATATACGTCGTTGTTGCATTAAAGGAGCCATATGCATATACATAAATGTGTGTCTGCTACAAATACTTTTTGGTCTTAAACATGTATTTCGTAGGTAGTTCTTAGAGCATTTATAGTAATTATACGTTTAAAATTTAGTAAAAATAAATTTAAATTAATGGTTTTGGTTTTTTGTATTATAAATTCTTTTTATTTGAAAGTATTTCTAATAAATAAATTACAGTCTTATTCATAGAAATTAAATTAAGCAATAGTTTTAAATTGAAATGTTGTCTATTGTCCTCAATAAATGTTTGTATGAATAAGACTGTTGGCTTACAAATGATTTAAGTTTAATAAAATTTAATATTCATTTTTTTCTTTTATTTGGAAAAACAGTGCTGAAAAACGGGCTTCATGGCGTGCTGCCCGTTTACGTTCCTTAGAGAAGGGTGCGGTTGAGGCCCAAAGTGTCATACAAAACATGACCAAAATAGCCGATGATCTTTTGACAGAGACCCTACCAGCTGAGGTTAGTATGACTTTACTTTTGTATTTCATTTGAAAACTTGTTGATTTATTATTTCCCTGAGCTGTCCTTGAGTACTGACTACTTGTGTGTGTTTTACTAACTGTCTGTTGTTAATGTGTCCCACATTTAAGCATATTTTCATTATGTCCCATGCGTATTTTAACTTTTTAGTGAATAACTATTAGTATTAATCAAATTTACTTAAATAGAACAGAGTAAAAATAATTGTATTACTTGTGCTTTCCAATGCTTAATGCTACTAACCAAATAGTATTTGTAGATTTGCAGCAAGAACGTCATAACCAAAAAAAATTACAAAATAGTGTTACAGAAAATCGGTTTAAATTTTTCAATTCACTCACAAATTAAAGCAAAAATAAAATAAATACTACTTTGATGAATATATGATACGAGGATGGGTCAATAAATTCATCAATTTTTTTCAACATAGTCTCCTTGGAGCTCTATACACTTTATGCAGAGTTTCTTAATTTTTTTATCCCTTCCAAAAAATAAGATTTATCGAGGTCATCATCATCATCCAGTCAAATGTCTTTCCACTGGGCCAGTTCTTTAGGCTTGGAAACAACAAATAGTCAGTCGGCGCTATATTCGGAAAGAAGGACGGATGAGGGAACAATTCCGTGCTAATTCATGGAATGTCGACATGGAAACTGCGCATGTGTGTGCCTGGTGGAAAAGAACTTTTTTCTTTGATTTTATTTAAATCCTTATTAAATTGACCCAATAATTTGGCCTTGTATTCGCCATTGAGTGTCTTAAACATTTCAAGGTAGTCAATGTGGGTTATACCGCGTGCATCCGAAAAAACGGTCGGCATGACTTTATTGGCTGACAAAACCACCATGGCCTTCTTTGACGCTGATTCAACCCAAAAAAAAACTGTGGTTTTGACTACGGTTTGGTTTGTATTGTAGTGAAACTAGGATTCGTTTACAATTACGAAACGGCGCAAAAACTCATCCATCCACATTGTGGTTGAGCAACGCTAAAAGCACCTGCATAAATGTCACGCGATTGCGTGACCACACGTGGTATCCTTCCTGCGGAAAGCTTTCTCATTCTGAAGTGATCATTTAAAAATTAAACCACTGAACCATGTAGTCATAGTTTCCACAATCTCTTACACTTTCAACGGCCAAAACCATATCGTGAGTTTCTGAACTTGGCGTCGAGAACCTTCTGCATCTTCCGTGCTTGTACGGCCACAACGACATTAAATAAACCTTTTTTTTACCATTGAAATTGATTGTACAGAATTCCCATAGTATTTACCAAGTTCAGCCTTGTTTTGAGTGATGGTTTTCTCCGCAAAAATAATGCTTAAGAAGCATGAGAAATTCACTTTTCTCCGGATGGTCTGCTGTCAATGGCTGTCAAACATAAACTAATTGAGGCAGCTTTTTAAAGTTTTGGCAGGAGTCAGATGAGTGATGTTTGTTGATAGAAGTAGTGTTCAGACACGGGAAATTTTGACCCACCCTCGTACATTTACTTTGAAAAAATTACATAATATGAAAAAAGTTATGCCGATTATTCTCGCATTTAAAATTTAAAAATATATTTTTTGTTACGATATTCTTGCACCAAGTAAGCGATATATATTTTCGGATATGTATATTAGTTACTTGATAAATATTTATTTTTAAAATCATATATTTATTTGGGGAAGAATCATTTTTTCATTGAATTTTCTTATATTAGAAACGTGGACATGTACGCAGTGGTGTAAATGAGTCAAATGAATAGTTCTTGAAATTTGTTTAATCATGTTTTCTTGCTTTAAGTGTACATAATTATTACGTTATACGTTAGTTTTTGCCACGAGCATGTAATGCGAGAAAATTTGAGTTTCAAAGCTTTTAATATAATAAATCAATAATAAAACGTTTGTGGACATAATTTTTTAATGTCATAATGTTAAACCCTATATATTATTCTCTTTCCATTTATAGGAATAAGTTTTATTCGAACGACATTAAATTATGACGTATAGTGAAGTAATTAATGTTTATAACCTTCGCTTTTTTATATTTATATAATTCTAAAGGAGTTCAAGGAAATTTTACAAATTATTTTCTCACAATTGACGGTTACTGGCAAATAAAAGGATTACTTTGCCAGCTCAGAGAGCATTAGTATTATATCCTTAAATGATCATATTACTATAAATAGCACTTATATCCAATCGAAATTTCGGTACAGCTTTTGATGTATCATGGCTTAGTATTAAAATGTCTACATTAAACATTCTTGGCTGAAACCAGAAAACCTCATTGATGCAACAATGTGTTCTAACGAAATCAGGAAACTTGTCAACCGATTCCATACAATTGTGCTCACAGTACGCTTTTCGCTAAAGGGCCTCCCATTTGTTGTTACATGACCAATAAATTGTATTATGCATTAGAAAAAGTTGTATTTCCAGTAAAATGCATATGTAAAATAAAATACATGCAGAAGTCTGTCTTAACATTTTTCAACGTCCCACAGACTCTGCTCTGCCATGTTGCTTATTTTTCATAGATGTAGCATGCATCATGCAACCTATGAATAAATGGCATCCTATAATTTATAATACAAAAAAAAAAAAACTAACACCAACACTTTGCATTTAGTGTCTCATGAATTGTTATCTGTACACATTAACCAAAATTGTTCTATATTACTAAAGAACACATTATTTTGAAACTCTGCATATGACAAATCGGTTCCTATTTTTATAATGCTTCTTTTATATGTCATATATTAGTTGGAATTGCGTTAGAATCAAATGTGATAGGAAGTTAATAGATTTATTAATTTTTTTTTTTTTAATTTCAATCAAAGAAAAAACTTTATGGAAAAGTATAGAAGAAAAATTATGCCATAAAATTGATGTTTCTGAGGAAATAGGGTTAATTATATCTGCTATTTGTTTAGTTTAATAGTGTTGGGAAAATAACTAAATACCAAATAGACATCTTTTAGTTTCAATATTTAAAAAATAAATTTAAATTAAAAATTTAAGTAGTTTTTGTTTTGTATAAATAATGTAAATTAACGTAATTTTTATTAAATATTAAAGTGCGCAATCCAGGCGGTGAACTCGTCTAATAAAAATTGTATCTCTTAAAGGCTGTAGTATTAATAATATAAATGTCATAAAGGAGTTGCATATTAAAAGCTAACAATTTTCATTTTAAAAACATTTGCCACAAAGTAATTTTTAATGTATAAACTCTGCTTTCGTTTTCTTCTACTGGCCTATAGTTGCAGTTAGTAATTTGAATTAAAGACCACAAAATTGTTTTTTTTTATTTAACAACAACGAAGACGATTTTGCTACTGAGTAACATTTCCCAATATATGATAGGAGCCATCTTAACGCCAAAAATTTTTGTGAAAAGATTAAAGTCAGAACGCACATCCTTATTTTACCTTATCAGTGTGGCATCTATAATTAAGTTTGGTTTGTGAATTAAAATTAATTATTAATTAATATTTTGTTAATTTGCCTAAACTTCACTGACGATTTTGGTTTATTAATTATTAAGCAGATTTTTTTGGAGAATTTTGCTGGAATGAAATATTTCTAATCGCCATGAACACAACGTAGTTCATTTTATTACAAATTTATCTCCGCCCATTTCAGTTTACAGAATTGACTAACTTTTGCATAGTTAAAAATTTAAATAGAGACCATGAAATTAAATTAAACTATTTAGTTAATGGACTACACAAGAGTAGGAACCATCAGTATTGGCAAATCATTATTCAATCTGACGTACTACATATTTTAGGATAAAATAGAGTATTTTAAGAACTTATTACACTTACGGCGTATTCTCTTCTAAAGAAAAAAGTGCAACACTTATTGACCTTTGACTGATAAATCAGGGTATTTAGTGTTCTTTAACACAATTTGGCTGAAGATGATGTGGTCAGCGCCAGGCCAGCTAAGCCAACAATAAACAATAAATTGTTAAATAAATAGATTTTCTTTTATAAATTGAACAACAAAAAAATTTAATTTTTTCAGAAAAGTAAACATCGCTAATTTGCTATTTGCTTTAAATAAACAACAGTGGGCATATGTACATTATTTAGTGATTATAATTATTCTGTGGAATTTTTTGCCCACTCCAACCTGCAAATTTTGTCCGTAATGTTAAAGCATTTTGAGGAAAATTCACTTAATATTAACTTCTTTAATAGTAAAGTCACGCAAATACTCGTAAAAACAGTGTAAACGTGGCGTAACGAATCTCGAAAAATTTGTTTCCTCAAAAATACTGGATTGCGGACAAATGAAAAGTAAACGTTTAATGAAACTGTTCCCTTACTTTCAAAAGCAAATAGATCTCTTATTCCTAAAGCAAACGTGGGTATTATGCCTTGAGAAAAATTGTTCTCGTTAATACAATTGCTTAAAAATCCAAAGCCAAAAGACCACAGGATAGAAGAAGTTGTTTATATACGTGGCTTTCAAGATTTAAATGTTAAGAAGCCATATATTTAGCATTGAATTACAAAGAGTTGGAAAAGTCAGCCATGTGGCTACTGGCCCAAAAAAATTATAATTTTTTGGTTTAATTTTTTTTTATTTAAGATATTTTTCTATTCATCTAAAGCAAATTATCTAGGTATTATGCTGGAATGTATATCGTTCGTCATAACCGGCTTTGACTGTATGTGTTATTAAACAAACGACAATATTCCACAATGATTTTGTTCTTTTTTTCAAGACCATGTTTCTTTAGATTACAAAAACTTTAGCACAAATTAATGAAAAAGTTAAATGTACCTTGGCTTAAGTTGTTGTTAGGAAGTACAAAAATATATATTTATATATTGTATTATGTAAATTAAAAGTCTCATTCTATTTAGTTTTAAGTATTCGAATTAATTTACTCATAAAAAAAATTTGACTCGTGTTTGGATTATTACGGAAAATTTTTTCTTCTTTATTCGTTAAATACAGCATTTTAGAGTGAAAATAGTATAATTATTTTAAAATTAATTTATATTTTATGTATTTTATTTCATAAAGCAGGCAAAAAAGATTGTTTTTCCAAAAATTGCCATTAAGTCTTGCGATGGTCCGGTCATAATACGTGAACGAGAAAAAATACTTGATGAAAAAATTGTACGGCGAACTGAAGAGGTGCCATGTCCCATAACAGGACGACCTCAATTGCGTACGGTTGAGTACATAGAAAAGATCATCGAAACTGAGGTTAGATTATAAATAATTTTTAAAAAAACACACACAAGCGCACACTTATTTGGTTTCTTACTTTCAAAATTTAAATATTGTGTAGATGTTGTCTTTAGTTATATTTGGTTTTTTTTTCATAAAAGCACCTTTAGTTTAGATGTTGTTTTTGGTTGTCATTTCTTTGCTAAACACAATATTTTCTTGGCCAGTTAGAGCTATTTTTTTCTCCTTTTTATTGATTATCTTTGTAAATTTACTTTTTTTAGTAAATGGCATATTCTTGTTAAAGGCCTTAGCTTTATTCTTTAATTATTTATTTAAAAAAAACACATAAAGAGCGTATTTTTCTACCAACTTCAGACTGTAAACGACGTCAACATACTAAGGATTTAGTAAAAGGACTCTGCTTTTTTAAATTCATTAATACACATAATCCGCCTTTGTTATTTAAGTCCACTTTTGTTGTTGTTTGATTTGTAGATATTTTGTAATGTTTTAACCACAATAATCACCTTCTTGAAATCAGCACAATTTAGCACCAATAGCATCATCTCAGCAAGCACTTATGGTTATTATTGTTTAGTTATATTGTACATACATACATACGTATGTTTGTATGTATGTATGTGTGTGTGTTTGCACTTGCTAACTGTTCAATTTTATTATGTTCTCACACACACATTCAATCATTTAGCCACCTGCAAGAAAAGCGATTACAATCATCAACTCAAGTACACACAAATTTAATTTATCGTTTGAAGAGTGTAGAGTAGATGTAAGCAGAAGTACTTTAGCACGTCCATATTAATGCCTGGGATGGATGTACATATTATGTTATTCCAATAATGGAGCCAATAATAATTTTGTTTTTAATATTAAAAGAGTAATAAAAACTTAATGAAAATTAATTTTTTTTGGCCAGCGTATTAAAAGGCTGAGTACTAATTATTAAACATGTATGAAATGAACTTAAATGGCATGATGCCTTAGGGCATTAAATAAATAATTTTCAATACTGCATATGATTTCCACCATTGCAATGGGTTTAGAATATAGAGAAGAATAGTTGCATTTTAATTTGACATCAAAAGGGATTATTTAAAATAACTCTCTGCATTCGAAAGAGCGAACTCCAGAGCTCTTCTATGTCAAGAGAATGTGATGGCGATATTAATTTCTATTCTCTAAAAGAGTTTATATTGTAAATTGCAAAATTTAGGAGATAATTGCCTTAGTCCAATTATAATAATATATGGCACTATGCTCCCCAGAGAAGTGCTTTTCGTTATAAAAATGTTTCTAGTTTTGTCGAAAGATAATTTATTATTGTTATTTTATTTGTATTTTTCATATTTGAAAAATTTATTATTTGATGTAGCTTTAGCATCCATATACTATATATGTAGAGATAACGTTGGTGCTAACCAACATGTCAGTAGATATCAATCTCATTGCAAAGTACCAACGAAATATTGACTTACAATGGCTAAACATACAACAAATATACATGTAAATTTTTCAAATTCGAATTTTTCAAATAACTAGTTGAAGGAATATCCCGAATAAGTTTACAATTTGTTTTTTGCTTATAATAATTTACACAGGCCATAATTAAAAAATGTCATGTCTTGTTTTGTGTGCTTATTCAGAAAATAACGATTGAAAAAGTCGTATCACCGACCGATTTTTCATATATCAATGTTAAGTAAATATTTTTCTTGGATATTTGATATGGGCTAAGGTTTCTATATACCTGCATTTCGTGTAAGTTATTACCTATTCGCTCTATAATATAAAGACTTTCAAATATATAGCAGAAGAAATAACATGATATTTTTCTTTTTTTCCAACTATCTTTCCTTCTGTATTGTCATACTAGGGAGCGGCTGAAGAATTTTATTCTGGCGCCTTTGAATTTTTTCTACATTGAATGCTGAAACACTGCTCCACGACTGAGTTCCCTAGCACCATATTGGTTTTTTTTTTTTTGATCGCGTTGTGTAAAAGATGTTTACAATCTAGGATTATTGTTAAATTTTTTCCCATAAGCCAATTAATTTGAGCAGCCTTTATTTTCATTCGCATCAATTAACGTCTATGTGCGATTGTTTCCTTTCTCAATGTAAAAGTGATATGAAAACCTTTTTTGCTCGTTGACTTTTATTTCCCATGTTTTTATCAATTTTTCACAAGCTCCTTTTTTTGTGTCCTTTGTGATGACAATGTAGACTTTTTGATCAAAGTACACTTGACGTATGCATAAATATAGCAAGAAATCTCTATAGTTGGCGGTGTGGTTGCCTTCACAGGTGCAGCACCATATTTATTATAAAAACTATTCATAAGCATTTAGGATGTTAAATTTTGAACACGCAGAGAAATCATACTCTATAATGGCTTTTGGTTTATTTGTTATCGAATGCAAATCTTATTTGTTGTTAGGGAGAAATTTTGCTGAGGGGTACTTCTGAAGTGGAAAATCATAATTTCACCATTACCTCGTCTTAAATCGACTTAACAACTTTTTCTTAATTGTCAGTGAAATGTTGTTCAACATTTTTGAAAAACTGGGTACCAGAGTTTAGAAAAAGAAAAATTCAGAATATTTGTTTGATGTGTTGTTTTATAGAAGTTAATTCAAATGTCTTCCTTTGATAATAGTTCGCTTTTTACAACAAAAAGGGGATTCCAAAATCCCAATGTCGTCAAGCATCTACTTAAATAGTGTTCTTTGACATCCTTTTCTTAAAATAAAGAGCCTCAGTGGATAAGGTTTTTTGTATTACAAAAAAAATTACCTCTTATGGAGTACAAACTAACAAATACATTAATATAAAGATGAAGTTCAAAAAATGTTTTCCTAATTCAATATCTCTGTGCTACCCTTATGCCAATGACCAACAGTGTTAGCAAGTCTCTTCGCTAGTAAATAATTTCAGCAATTTATTTATGATCTTGCAACAACACAATAGCGTCGTCATTGTTTTTTTTTGTTGTTATCGAAGTTGCTGCTGATTGTATTTTATTTTCGAAGTACGTGAGGCTGTTGTTGCCAGATTTAAAGAAAATTTCATTTATATAAGTTTCATTTTGTTTGTTGGGTTTCCTTCTGCTACTGTTCATTAGCAAACAAACAAATAAATAAATAAAACTTTATGTAAACATTTACTCGAAGATTTTTCTGAATTTTCATTGTCTAGACATAAGAAAAATACTTTTTCATTTGTGTATCATCGGTCATTATGTACTGTATAGGAATTAAGTGAAGTTCTTTGTTTTCAGAAGTTTTTTCTTATCATTTTGTGCATTTGATTGTTTTGGGGGCTTTGTTTTCTTAGTTCACAGATATTTAAAACACATTTCGTTCACTGTTTTAATCTAATTGGAAAGTACTTTGTATTTGTTTGGTTAAAAGTTTTGTTTTCTTGGTAGAATTTGAAAAGCAAAGTTTTTATTATTGCGTTCAGAATGTGTTCAGATATTGATTTTATATTAGTCGGCGTTAGTGTTTTTTTTTCTTTTTAGTATTAATATACAATGATGTCTTTTAAGATTTGTTTCATTTTTACTTAATATTAAAATTTATTGGAATATACTTCCAAAGTAATCGTTGATAACAAATTGGAGTTTCAAAAATCTTTATTATTTTCATTGAAATGTGGGCATGTGAACAACTAAAGCCACAACATAAAATAAACGTTTTTGATTTTTTTTTAATTAATTGACTTGATCTATTAAATATAAATAGGCTTAAGATCTCTCGATTTTAATTTTTGTATCAATATTTCGGTATTCATCAATTACCATCTTCAATGTAGTTGGTTATTAAGCCCACGTTGTAATGGCTGCTGGTGACCAAAATACTAAATACATACTGTGAGTATCATGACTGCAGAAATGCCAAAGTCCTTCGGCAGGAATCGAACCTGCGACTACTGGTTTACTAGTCTAGTACACTGTCTACTGTTCTACGAAGCCAGACGCACCGAAAAGTTGTATTTTGTTCAATATAATTTCTAAAATACATATTAAGGTAATGTAATGTGAACAGCCTACATAGTGGCCTGGAGATCTAGAAAAAATCCGTCACGATATTGATTTAGGAGTAGTAAGGGATGTGCCCACTGAACTGATTTAAGTTGAGGCTTCCTTAGCTTTATCTACAAAATATCCAGGAGTCTCAAAAGACCCGTTATAAGTAATGCCCCTTGTGCGGTTCTCATGGAAATTGGACAAAAACTGATAATAAAAGAGGATATCTCCTCTTCAACGACTTAAAAAATTGTGTTTTTTCTTCAAACACAACTATTGATATAGTAGTATTGTCAAATGCTCTAGCCCAACCAGCTGCTTTCCTAAAATTTATTATTCGGCAGATTGAAAATGCTGCGGCTGGCTTAATTTCGAAAAAAGTTCCAGGTGCTGATACCCTGCACAACGAAAAGGATAACTCTTTACATCTTCAATCTTATCTTACGCCCGACTTCTATCCTACGGAATCGATAACTTCGTTGATAACCATTATACCTAAGTCTGGAAAAAATCATATAAATGTGCATTCCTATTGGCCTATCAGATTATTGTCTAATATTTCACACTATTTGAGAAATTCCTCATAAGTAAGTTGCCCCCATATGTATTCCAGATCATGAATTTAAGCTACACAGTACTATCGAATAATCGCATTGACTTTCGTATGTGGTTAAATTCGCTTTATAATAAAATATAATTTGTTTTGCTCTCTTCATTTAGTGTGCCCCAGGCCTTTGGTAAAGTTTACTATAATACTCATAAGCTATTAGAAGGTCATTTAACTGGATGAAAACTCAATGCAAATCTTATTTGTTGTTAGGGAGAAATTTTGCTGAGGGGTACTTCTGAAGTGGAAAATCATAATTTCACCATAAACTCGTCTTAAATCGACTTAACAACTTTTTCTTAATTGTCAGTGAAATGTTGTTCAACACTTTTGAAAAACTGGGTACCAGAGTTTAGAAAAAGAAAAATTCAGAATATTTGTTTGATGTGTTGTTTTATAGAAGTTAATTCAAATGTCTTCCTTTGATAATAGTTCGCTTTTTACAACAAAAAGGGGATTCCAAAATCCCAATGTCGTCAAGCATCTACTTAAATAGTGTTCTTTGACATCCTTTTCTTAAAATAAAGAGCCTCAGTGGATAAGGTTTTTTGTATTACAAAAAAAATTACCTCTTATGGAGTACAAACTAACAAATACATTAATATAAAGATGAAGTTCAAAAAATGTTTTCCTAATTCAATATCTCTGTGCTACCCTTATGCCAATGACCAACAGTGTTAGCAAGTCTCTTCGCTAGTAAATAATTTCAGCAATTTATTTATGATCTTGCAACAGCACAATAGCGTCGTCATTTTTGTTTTTGTTGTTATCGAAGTTGCTGCTGATTGTATTTTATTTTCTAAGTACGTGAGGCTGTTGTTGCCACATTTAAATAAAATTTCATTTATATAAGTTTCATTTTGTTTGTTGGGTTTCCTTCTGCTACTGTTCATTAGCAAACAAACAAATAAATAAATAAAACTTTATGTAAACATTTACTCGAAGATTTTTCTGAATTTTCATTGTCTAGACATAAGAAAAATACTTTTTCATTTGTGTATCATCGGTCATTATGTACTGTATAGGAATTAAGTGAAGTTCTTTGTTTTCAGAAGTTTTTTCTTATCATTTTGTGCATTTGATTGTTTTGGGGGCTTTGTTTTCTTAGTTCACAGATATTTAAAACACATTTCGTTCACTGTTTTAATCTAATTGGAAAGTACTTTGTATTTGTTTGGTTAAAAGTTTTGTTTTCTTGGTAGAATTTGAAAAGCAAAGTTTTTATTATTGCGTTCAGAATGTGTTCAGATATTGATTTTATATTAGTCGGCGTTAGTGTTTTTTTTTCTTTTTAGTATTAATATACAATGATGTCTTTTAAGATTTGTTTTATTTTTACTTAATATTAAAATTTATTGGAATATACTTCCAAAGTAATCGTTGATAACAAATTGGAGTTTCAAAAATCTTTATTATTTTCATTGAAATGTGGGCATGTGAACAACTAAAGCCACAACATAAAATAAACGTTTTTGATTTTTTTTTAATTAATTGACTTGATCTATTAAATATAAATAGGCTTAAGATCTCTCGATTTTAATTTTTGTATCAATATTTCGGTATTCATCAATTACCATCTTCAATATAGTTGGTTATTAAGCCCACGTTGTAATGGCTGCTGGTGACCAAAATGCTAAATACATATTCTGAGTATCATGACTGCAGAAATGCCAAAATCCTTCGGCAGGAATCGCACCTGCGACTACTGGTTTACTAGTCTAGTACACTGTCTACTGTTCTACGAAGCCAGACGCACCGAAAAGTTGTATTTTGTTCAATATAATTTCTAAAATACATATTAAGGTAATTTAAAGTGAACAGCCTACATAGTGGCCTGGAGATCAAAAAAAATCCTTCACTATATTGAGTTTGGAGTAGTAAGGGATGTGCCCACTGAACTGATTTAAGTTAAGGCTTCCTTAGCTTTATCTACAAAATATCCAGAAGTCTCAAAAGATCCGTTATAAGTAATGCCCCTTGTGCGGTTCACATGGAAATTGGACAAAAACGACTTGAAAAACAGTGTTTACTTCAAACACAACTATTGATATAGTAGTATTGTCAAATGCTCTAGCCCAAACAGCTGCTTTCCTAAAATTTATTATTCGGCAGATTGAAAGTGCTGCGGCTGGCTTAAATTCGAAAAAAGCTCCAGGTGCTGATACCCTGCACACCGAAAACGATATTTCTTTACCTTCAATCGCCCGACTTCTATCCTACGGAATAGATAACTTCGTTGATAACCATTATACCTAAGCCTGGAAAAAATCACATAAAAGTGCATTGCTATTGGCCTATCAGATTATTGTCTAATATTTCAAACTATTTGAGAAATTCCTCATAAGTAAGTTGCCCCCATATGTATTCCAGATCATGAATTTAAGCTACCCAGTACTATCGAAAAATCGCATTGACTTTCGTATGTGGTTAAATTCGCTTTATAATAAAATATAGTTTGTTTTGCTCTCTTCATTTATTGTGCCCCAGGCCTTTGGTAAAGTTTACTATAATACTCATAAGCTATTAGAAGGTTATTTAACTGGATGAAAACTCATCATTATGCCTCTGACATGCCAATAAGCAATCACATTCACACATCAACATAATTTGATGATACAGTGTCAGAGAAAATCCACATGAAGTAACCCGTAATATTCCAGGAATATGCAGCACTGCTTGAAAAATTAGAGGGGGGATATAAATGTCAACCGGAAAAGGTGTGTGCATATTACGTGTACATTGAGCAGGAAAACATGCCAGCCCATTCAAATAAATTAGCAAAGTAGAACGCAGTACTCTGAGCCTAAAATAATACACATTGTGTGCCATCTAACAGTAAAGAGACACTTAGATGAAAAACTGATCCAGAGGACACTAAAAGCTGTTTAAATTAATAGGCTTATTGGAGGAACCTCTAAACTAAGTCTAAATTGTAGACTTCTGGTATACAATTCAAAAATAAAATTAATATGGTGATATGAGATTCAGTAGTGGGACACCGCCTCGAATCATTGGAAAGATCAGTGAATGTTATTTCAGCGAACTACAGTCAAATTCTTAGTACTAATATTTTTCAAGAGCGTATGAGTAATGAGAGTATATAATTATAATACGTGTACGCCAACGTAAAGCAATTTATGTGCAAGGAAAGCAAAAATTTTTAAATTTTGCTGAAAAAAATATTTTATTAAAAAAAACTTTCTTTTTCCCAACGAACCACAATCTCTCTTGTGTTTAAAATTTTTAAAAATAAACAAGACATCAAACATTCATCAAAAAAGCATTAGAAATCTTTTCCAACTCTCATTCTCAACAAAAAAAATACTTGCGGTCGTATGCAAAAACTTAAAACAGCTTTACAAACCATTGTTAAGTAATAATGTATTTTTATAAAATAAAAATTCACGAAAGCACAAACGTACTATAAACCAAGTTCAAGGATGTATTTTCAAAATATCATTTTATGCTTCAAACCTTTATACATGCAGCAAATGTATGTTGCACTTTATGTTGCACTTTAAATAAAAGTCTTATCTCTCAGTGGCAGTTTATTATTTCCTTCATTGGGGACAAATATCACAAAATTATACAACTTAATAGAAATACACATAAAAATTTATAAAAACTACTAAAGAAAAATCTATATATATATAAAAACAAGTCCGTATATGTACGTCGCCGAACTAATCATAAACGCGTCGAGCGATTTCAACCTATACACTACGTAGGCAGTGGCCCATATATGGTTTATATGAAGTTTGGTTAAAATCAGATAACGCATGTGTGTGCGGTGCGTATGTGAAGTGAGTGTGTTTTTGCCGCAGGCATTTTTTGTACCGCATACAGCATTCATTAGTATTGAATACATTTTGGTCGTTTGTGTATTGGAGAGCATTGCACGGAGTGATGCAAATAGCAATTTGTTATCATTTCTCTTTTCTCTTTGGACGTCATTGGTGATTGATCTTATAATAATCGATTTTATTAATTTCTTCGCATTTTTTGATGAGTAAACCAACTTTATTAAAAACAAGCGTGTTTCTTTTCTTATTTTGTTTTGCCGTGCGAAGCAGGCAACGGGCCCGCTAGTATAAATATAAGAACATATATGACGTACATATATATAATCAAAACAAATATAAAAGGCTCGAATACTCTCCTTATTCGGATAAAAAAATATTGTGAATTCTTTCTTGACCATTATGCTTCATGAAATATACTCATAGTTCGTGAAAATATTTTTTTGGCAATTAAATTGCTTTAAATCATAAAGTAGTTAAAATAGCAGATATATACAATTTCTTAACAAACATTTTTAGCCTTAAAATGTTTGTTAATTAATGTGAACTTTAAAGGTGAAATGAAATATTTTTTGCATACGGCCGCTTTTCATTACCCTTTTCTCTAATATTTTCTATAAAAAACAACCTTCTACTATTGCACGCTCATCCAAAGAATGTTGGAAATCTTCTCCAATATTTATGTTTATCCTATTACAATTTTTTTTAACAAAAAGTAAGACTTCTTTCCTGCATTTTTGGAAAAACGAATACAAGTTGCAAAACCCCTGGGCTGGCTATAAGACTATTCATTCAAAACACATTGGAAGTATTTTCCAATATCTATTTCTATCTTAATATCAGTGTTGAACAAAAATGACCCTTTCTTCTTTCCTTGCGTTTTTAGAAAAACGACTAAAATCTTGTCCTAATTATATACAAAAAAATAAATACAAAAGTCGTTAGAAATCTTCTTCTTCAATTTTTAGCATTTTTATTATTTTTGAAAAAAAGTATTAAAATGGTTATTCCCTAACGTTTTTGAAAGAAGAACCAAAACCTCCTTTTATTACAATTAGGAAAATTAGAAATAAAAAAATAGAAAATTATGAAATTCATTGCCATTTTCATATTTTAAAAAAAGAAGTTTTTTTTAAGATTTTTTTAATTGGGAGCTGCAGATTTTGTAGAATTTTTGTAAAATAGTGTTTGATTCTTTCTGCATCTGCTCCTAAAAATTCGGGTAGCTCTGACTGTAACATTATTTTGTTAAGCTTTTATATTTAGTGAAACAGATCTGAGTCATAGGTATGTGTATCCAACTGAGACCCTAAAGTTGAGCATTCATAAGGCACATATCAGAGTTGTAAATGAATCATTCTTTTTTGATTTCAATTCATTACGAATTAGATTAATTTTGAATTAATTCTTTTCGCCAAAAAATGAATTGAATGAAATTTGAATCAATTCATTTGAATTTAGCAAACATGAATTGCAATTCATTTGCAATTCAAATGAATTGGGCAAAATGAATTGCAATTCATTTTTAATTCAAATGAATTGGTAAAATGAATTGCAATTCATTTCCAATTCATTTGAATTGAATTGACTTTGAATTAATTCAAATGAGTTAGAAGAAATGAATTGCAATTCATTTCCAATTCATTTGAATTGATTTTGAATTAATTCAAATGAGTTAGACAATTGAATTGCAATTCATTTCCAATTCATTTGAATTAATTCAAATGAACTCGAAAAATGAATTTTTTATTCATTTCCAATTTATTTGAATTTTATTGATTTTGAAAAAAGACTACTGTAAGTAATATGTAATATTTATTTAACAAAATGTAATTATATTTTACAAATAAACATGAAATTACCAAAAATCAAAATATATGGACAATATAGTAGCATATACAGGCATCAACTAATTTTGCTATTATTTTAATTATAAAATAAATGCTAATTACATTGAATTAGAATGCATCGTTCACTTTCAGCAATAATAATTTTTCAAAATTATCATCCAATAGATTTCCACGTTTAGTCATATTTAGAATAGACGCGTACGAAAATAATCTTTCAACAGCAGCTGACGATGGTAACGGTACATTAAACTTTAAGAAAGCCTTCTTAACGGTCGGATAATTATTTAGCATACTTAAAGATTTTGAAGAATCTGCTAAGTATGCTGTGAATTCTGCTTCTGAAGGAATATTGACGCACAATGTATTTTCTGGAGTTTCTATAATAATATTATAATATTATTGTTAACGGTGTTTAAAATTATTTTGCGAAGTGACTAGATAATTACCATAAATAGAAAAATCGAAGTAATTTAAAACGTTACTCTCTGAAATGACTGACGTTGTAATGTGTTCATCAGACATTTGTTGAACAGCATCCTTTGCCATTTGAATAACGTCTGCTTCGGTGGCAATATCAAAATTCGGGTTCAAAGCTTTTAACCACAGACACTTAATTGGTGGGCAAAGAATAGATGCCACAATTGCAGTTTTAGTAGTTGCATCTAAGGTATAAAAATTACTAAATCTTTTTTCCGTCGCCTCCATTAATTTTGCAGTCATAGTTTTCAGGTATTCGCTTCCATCTTTCAATTGTATTTTGGCAAATTTTGTTTTAATTGTGGCTAAAGCTGGCAACAGATAACCAAAGAACATGCCGTTGTCTTTTTGGAGAAAGTCTATGGCTCCTGATATTGGTTGCAGAAGCTGCAAGTACTCTTCTAAAAATTCAAAATCACTATCTAGAAAAGTCTCAATATTCAACTTATGAATTAATGCTCCCTACTATTTCAAGTCATATTCCGCCGTTACCATTTTTTCGAGTTCATTTGAATTAATTCAAATGAATTGGAAATGAATTGCAATTCAATTGTCTAACTCATTTGAATTAATTCAGAATCAATTCAAATGAATTGGAAATGAATTGCAATTCATTTCTTCTAACTCATTTGAATTAATTCAAAGTCAATTCAATTCAAATGAATTGGAAATGAATTGCAATTCATTTTACCAATTCATTTGAATTAAAAATGAATTGCAATTCATTTTGCCCAATTCATTTGAATTGCAAATGAATTGCAATTCATGTTTGCTAAATTCAAATGAATTGATTCAAATTTCATTCAATTCGTTTTTTGACGAAAAGAATTAATTCAAAATTTTACCAATTCAGTGCATGAATGATTCGCGAATTAATTCAAAAATGAATGATTCGTTTACAACTCTGGCACATATGTCGATTGAGTTCGCAAAATCTGCAGTGATTGCTTTCAGAATTGTCCTTAACACAAAAATGGCACTAAGGACCGCGATCCCTTGAAATCCTAATATCAGTTTTATAGAGATAAATAATGGCTTTGAAATTTTTTATAACTGACTGTAAGGACCCCTTTCGCTTGATGTGAATTGTGCAATACAGCGATCCTTCCAATTTATTTAAGAAACCAGCGTTATTTCTAGCACAGCCTTGTATCCAGCATAATCTTTCGGAAGAATTAGTTTTAAGTTTAGGAATAAATTGTTAAATTTGCAGGGATTCAGAATCTTGGAAATCATATGAATGTCCTTTTTAAATCCGCCAGTCAGTTTCTGACACTCTTATGTGGAACATTAAAATTGGTTCCACTCCACTCTGGGAAATTTTCACGAAAATTGCTAAAAAAAATTTAATATATTTTATATTAATTTTTAAACAAAATTGTCTGTGTTCATATTACTTTGGTTTTTTGGGTTTCTATTGCAAAATTCTTAGAAATTCGCAAGTGATTAAATTCTTATTTTATGTTTTGATGAACAATAACTTTTTAGTCTATAACAGAGAACTTTAACATTTTATACAATTGTCAAAATTCTGAACAAATATTATATAAAGAAGTGCTCTTGTTTACAAGTATGACAGTAGCATAAATTAAATTAAAACTGTTAAACCAGCAAATTAATTTTTGGAATTTGCAGAAAATTTCTTTAAATATTGACTTGGTTGTAGAACAAACAAAATGTCTCAGCAGTTGAAAATATCTACAAAATAAAAGTAATTTAATAATCTAAAAATAATTTAAAAATACATTTTTGTTGTAGTTGCTTTTATCAATATAGTAATCAGATGTCCGATGTTTCTTAGTTGTGGTTTTGTCAATTTTTGTTACATCTTTTATACCGGAAACGGTATATATACGAGTATGCACATGCAAGCGTAATTGCGCTTGTAATTTAAAAAGTTCGTATTTGTATTTCTTGAGTCAGACAAAATAATTTTTAGGGGTTTCTATTAGTGTTTTATATTTTATTAAGTAGAAATAAAAAATAATGATTTTATGAAAAAATTTTTTCCACTCTTAATAGAACTGCTTGAATTATATTAGATAGAAGTCATTTTTCAAAAGGCATGTTGATATATATTTCTAAAGATTTTCTAATGCGAGAACTTCTCACAAGTTACAGAAACCAGACACAAAGTTTAAACAGTCATTATTGGAAACCCCTTTGATACTTATGATTTTAGTTTAATTCGTAAATATTTTACCTAAAGACTTATATTTATTTTAATAAAACGTATTAGATATTCATTCTGGATTAATATGATAATTTTCTGAACATATGTTACTTAAGAAAGAACTAATCGTTAGACAATGTTCCAAAATCAGCAAGGAAAATTTTAACTGCAATCTACACAATTCAATTCCAATCTGCACAACAGAACATAATTGTAAGATGATATTTGTTAATTCCATATCTGTCCATTCGTTTCTGTGTCAGCGTATGTGATATTTTTCATTTCATTTAAATCGCATAAAAATCGCAAATCGTAGAAGTTTCCAAAAGAGAAGAAAACAGACAAAAAAAATATATAATAGAATGGATTCTACTAATTTGCGCCTAAAAAATATTTCAAATAAGGATAGATTTTTCACCAGAATGGAAAATAATCTAAATTTTAAAACGTTCAGACGTTCCCACCTGGCTTGACCAATGGATACTATATGAATAGGGATTTTCGTCCGAGAAATCCCCTTAAAATCAGTGATATGAATACGAGTTGTGCTGCCCAGTTTGAATGAAATATTTCACTTTTATCTTTTCCAGGAGTCCATGGCTAGACACTGGACTGGAGAGCTGTATGTATACCTTGCTCTCTCTCTCTCTCTCTCTCTCTCTCTCTCTCGGAAGCGAGAACGACCCACAAGGACAGCCCGCTGTTCTCTATCTGAAGCGACAACGACCCACACGAAAACCCCACTACTAAGGGCTCTGATATCAGAAGGCTATATCCTTTTATCCGGGCGTTAGTACGGCTTAATACCGGGTCCCCTATGCTGAAGGACTTACTTCCCTCTTAGCTATCTCCCCTCTTTACAGGCAACACAAAGGAAACAATTAAGACCCAAGAAGGCCAGTTTATGTGTTACGCTAACTGGCGTCTTGTCTAACATAACCTAACGCAAAATTTCTATTAAAATTTATTTTTAAATATATATGATGTCATATTATATTGAAGGGTATATATGTACGACTAGGAATCGTTACATGTGAATAAATCCTTATTTCGCATTTCTTAAACTTCGAAAGTTAAATCTTGAAAATCGTTTTGTCATTCTATTTGCCATTTTTACGTATTATATTGTGCTGTAGTATCATCATCTTGTTGAATGCTGTCATTGTTATTTTTTGCTCCTGTTATTCTTGTGGTGAAAATGCTTTGAAAGAAGGAAACAAATTGGAGCAGAAAAATGTCAACATCACAATAGTTTATTTGTGTAGAAGTGTATATTTTTTGTGTACTTGTATTGTGTTGCTGGAAATTATACAGTATTTGTTAAACACCCACCACGGAAGGATTCTTTACAAAACAACAACAAAATTATGATAACAACACAACAGCGGCAACTGCAACAGCAGAAGCAACAACTATATTTGTAATTTCCATGTATTTAATGCCACTATTTTTTCCTTCTAAATCTTTTTCGCTTTTTGGTCTTCTTTCTTTAATACTTCGTACTTGTGTTGCTTCCGGTCTGAAATATTTTTGTTGCTATTGTCTCGACTTGTATAGAAAGCACAAATTTACACACATAAAAGGAAAAAGTGCTAAAAAGAAAATTTTTATTGAAGATTTTGTTGTTTTCAATGGTTGCTAAAGCGACTAGTTCGCAGCCGGAGGACTGCGAGACTTTTTCCCAGATTTTATGTATTTTCTCCTCTGTGTTTCTATTATATTTCTTTCATACATACACACGCATGCCTCTATCTGGCAAACTAAATAGAAAAAAGAATGCACAAGTTTAGGGGTATTTAAACATTTTCATCTTTAGCCTCATTTTGTTTTTTTTTTTTTGTTTTTTGTTTTCTTTTTGCCTTATACATGATTATAAGATGGCTGAAGAAGAAGACAATGTGAAAAGGGATAGTAAAATCAAAATGATAATAAAGAACTTAATAGAAAAAAAGAAGATCATAAATGTTTTATGGAACCTTAAAAAGTTTAAGAAGTTTTTCTTTCATACAATTAATGTACGTTGCCATAAGTCCGTTTGCAGTGAAAATTTTCGAAGTGAGATTTAAAACTTTTTTGGTTTTTTCCTTTGCCTGCTAAATGCAATCATTAACACTCGAGGCAGGTTTAATTGTATACATGTTGCAAAAAGAATAAAATAGACTCATGTTAAGAATAATTGATTGTTGTGTTGTTTGTATAAAAGCGTTCTAAGCCTACTATGATAGAGAATTCTCGTATTGCATTTGAATTGTTTGGCATAAACAAATAAGGTTGAAAGCTTAAAGGCTTAAAGTTCACTAACGATTTGATTTAAAGGCCAATAAAATGTCAGCTTATGAACAGCTATGTTATTTCCCATAATATTGTTAATATTTAATATTGTTGCAGCAATGTTAATATAATGGTATAATTTTATTCCCTCTTATTATGATTGTCGCGTCGACGTCACATCAAGTCGACAGTAAAAAAAAGACAGCAGTTCTGAACTCGTTGTAGGTAATAATTAACGAATATTGATGGCCAATTGTAATTTTATAAGCCATAGTAGTAGTAATATCCTATCAACATTACTTAATAGTTCTCGACAACGATCCCACAATTGCCAATATATTGATGTCGTTCTTGGTGTGACGTCGACGTCGACAATCATAATAAGGACAATTATATATTTTATTGTCTGACTTATAAATTTCTCTAATGAACACGTAATGACTGTAATTATCATATATCAACTATATTTTTTCTCTTCATATTCTCAACAATACTTTTCAAACGGGCTTCTTATTTGTTGGCCCTTCTATGTCTGTATATGTCTTTTTTATGGTTAGTAGTTTTTTTATGGGTCCACATTCATTATTTTGTTTTTACTTACACATATAATGTATCTTTCATATTTTTCACACACACATTTTGATATTATAACAAAAAAAACCATTTTAGATTCACTTTAATTTCGTTAACAGTTGTGTATAAAAATATATCGTTGTGATTTGTGTGCCCGCCAGAAAGCGTTTTTGCTCTAGTGGTTAAAAAATTTAAAAAAAATTATTCCTGTATATTCTTTTGTCAT
The DNA here is from genome assembly GCA_963681545.1 of Germaria angustata. Taxonomy (NCBI): domain Eukaryota; kingdom Metazoa; phylum Arthropoda; class Insecta; order Diptera; family Tachinidae; genus Germaria; species Germaria angustata. Next base: position 57,606,600 of record OY812998.1, on the reverse strand, counting down.
AAAAATGGATTCAATCTTACTTAATCTTATGTTAGGAAAGAAATAAAAAAGTTTTTTTGGAAAAAAAAAGAAACTAATTCGAAGTGCCAAGTCCCCAGCTGCCACAAAAAAGACTTTATGTAGAGACTCCTGTAATACAATTTTAAAACAACTTTTTCTTAATTGTGTTCCTTTGTATCCTTAATACTATTTATTGTTTGCTTTGTTCTCATTGAAAGGAAAATTTTTGTGGTTTTTTTTTTCTTTTTGATAAATGACAAGTTATTACCTGTAATATGTTTGCTTTATTGTTGACAAATTATATAACTTTACGACTTTTAGTTTAATAGTTTCAACCATTAGATTGTGAGCCTAAAGAATTACACTTAATACGAGTTGTAAATTTGTTAATAACGTTTTGTTGGAATTTCTTTTTTTAATAAGTATGTATACTTTTTTATATTTTTTTCCAAGAAATTAAGATTTGATTATGACGTGACAGACAGACCTTTAGTAGTATTTTTGAACATTTTAAAGTCCAAGGAGAAAATTAAATTCATAGAATAGCCACAAAATATTTTGAGAAGAAAGAAAATCAATACATCACATTCGTTTCGCAACTAGTTCATAGACCCAAAAATCACGATACCTGATGTTTGAAATAAAGCTTATGATGTTTGAAAATAAGGTTATGAATTTTGAAGGGCAGCTTTGTAACTCATAAAAAAGCTTTTGATTATTTGCGACACGCATGATGGGAAATGATCCTTACAGACATTTTATATGCAATCCAACCACAACAATAGTTTATTTATTTGTTATCTTCAACGTTTTAAAGCATAATTTTACACCATTAAGTGATCGTTGTTGCTAAAATATTCAACATGTTTATTACAATAATACTGCAAGAGGAATTATGTTTTTGTTGCAATCAAGTACATGTTTTAATAAAAAATTAATTTTAGTTTTCATTTATGTCTAAAAGTATAAAAAGACTTGGTATAAACTTTCGAGTATATAGTTATATCAAGCCTTAATTGCGAAAAAACGTAAGTGACAAACTCGTAATTTTACAGGACAGGAGGAGGATATGAATTCCTGTGTACTTTTTTTAATAATGTTTGTACACGCATAACATTATCATTCATGAACCGAGCATATTTTTTTTTTTTTTTTTTTGTTGGAAAGGATTTCCTCGCAGATTGTTGTGAAAATGGAACGGCCGATTTATGCACCCTAAATATAGACTATCGCATAACTTCTCCATTTATGGACTTATTTTCAAAATTATTTCTGTTTTGTTTGAAAGGTTTTGATTTCCCTTTAATCCCATATTTTTTCCGCAAATACGACGGGCTATTTGTCCACCCGAATTACTAAATATCGCATAACTTCTCCCTTTATGTACCGATTTTCATAATTATTTTATGTTTATATTTGTTTTTAATTTATTTATTTGTTTATTATTACGTATTTATTTTTTAGTTTTTATTTTTTATTTATTATTATTATTATTATTATTTTTTAAATCGTTTTGTTTCAGGTTGTCCCATATTTTTTTCCGAAAATCGAACGGGCTATTATTTATCTGCCCGAAATACTGATTATCAGATAACTCTCCCATTTATGGACCGATTTTGAGGGAACTTTTTTCATTTGAAAGTGTAGCTGGGTTTCATTTATGGACCTATTCTAAAAAAATTTTTTTGAAAAGGCTTGAAAGTATTGGTATTATGAAAAACAAAATTTAAGAATATATTTAAATCTTTGCTTGGGAGTGAAATATAAATTATAAATTGTTTCGCTTTTCTAATCTGTTTTCTTTTTGTGCCAGAATTATTATTAAGGGCCTTTGTAGGGCTACTGTAAATTTGATTTTCCTGTAGGTTTCGAATTCCACTTTTATGGTTGAAAATTTTCAGTTTTAATTTTGATGATGGAGAATTATCGATTGCGATGAAAAATTAAAAATCGAAAATTATGTCAATTATGTTCTTTATTTGTTGGTGGTATGGGCATGATTTGCATGAGAATTATATGAATATAGTTATCGGTAACAGTAAAAAAGGAATTCGCTTCAGGTCTTATTGAATGGCTTTTTTGATCTGATTATAATTTTTCTGTAACTTCAGTTTAATTTTGTGCATTTTGTGGCTTTGAAATTATTTTGAGTTTATTTTACAATGTCTGCGAGAAAATGGGAAAGGCCTAACCCGCATTGATCACTGGTGCAAATGAGATATACATTCACAGAAAAAAAATATTTCATTAACGAAATTCTTTGAATCAGTAAATATTTTATGTGAGTGCGGACCAACAAGGAGTTTTGTAAATTCAGACAAAAACTTTATAGAAAGTTCCGATACATAAGACGTTTTTCTGGCTAAAAAACTTTTTTTCGATATTGAACAAACCAAGGTAATATGAGTACAATCGCTTTGATTGTAAGAGCTTTATGTGGTGATTGCTTGAGGTCATTGGTCAATCTCTAATTTTCGGAAAGTACGTTTCCGGCATTTTTGAAGAGCAAGAAGTTTTCTTTATTTCTCGAAAACCTAACGATTCATAAGAATAAATATCTTGTGTGTAGCTTGAATGTTGTTTTGTTTTCCATAGAATTTTTTTTTCAGAATAGTAATACAACGGTATGGATCCTACGATTATTACGCGAGTGGTCCAATAACTCCATGAATTTATGATTTTGATATGTCTATGGCTTTAAAAATCTCTCGCTCTTTCCATCTCCAAGCGGCCAACCCCATATTGTAAATTTTTTCAATTGTTTCGGGTGTAGCGACCTCAACTGGTCATCCAAAATTTTGGGCATCTTGCGTGCTTGTATGGCCGCAACAATATTGAAGTTAATGGTGAAGAATTCCCACCAAATTCTCTTTTTCCATTTTCTCCTCACATCACACGGTAGTCTGCCACCACTGGTTGTCAAACATTTGAAATTTATACAGGATTCAACTGCAAGATGCCTCTTGACAGGATCGGTGTTCCTTTTTCAGTTAAGAAGCGGGAAATTCATTGTTCTTTCTACTGAGTTCAACAAAAGAATATAACAGAGTTTTGGATCGGACAAGCGTTGTTATTGATCTACTTTCCCCTCAAGTAAAAACAATGCAAGTGTTGCGCACTACTTTTAGAATAAAACAAACTAAATTTATCATTTGCTGTGGACTTGGCTGTGTATATAATTGCACTCTATTGGCGCTAACCGAATTACCAATATACTTTACCCTAATTATTTTTTACAAGTCCAGAACATTTAATAATTTTTTTAATAAATTAATTGGGAAAATATCTTGAATAATTTTAAAAAAATTTTATTTTCTTAATCTTAAGTTGAGGAAATTTATTTCATATATGCCGTTCCAAGAGCAAAACGATGTATATATTTTATTTTTCTTTAACAATAATCTAAAATTTGTAATCTGTAGAATTTGCATGTATATGAATACAATATGTTTTTTCTTCAATGAGATTAAAGGTTGTGGTGTAGACAATTTAAAAAATGTTGTATATAATTTGTATATTTCTGGTATACTTTATTTATTTTGAAAATTTTTATTAGTTTGATTCTTAAACTAAGGGGTTTTTAAAGTCAATTTAGTGTAATGAAATGGCTTAAGTAAAATTTACTATATAGTGTAACAAATATGAAGTGACACAAAGTTTTATAAGCACAGTAAGAAATAAATATAAATAAATTTCTTCTATTAAATAAATTAACTTTACACTTTAATTGGCAAAGCTTTTTAAGAATTTTTTTATTATTAATGTATCACTTAATATTTGCTACATAAAAACTTGGACGCAGCTTTCACCATGAAATGAAACTTTAAAACATTTCAGCTTTTTGTTTTATAACTTTTTTTCAACTAACTTTAAGAGCTTATGTTGCTTCACTATGTACATTCTCTCTTTATTGTTGCCACAAAAAAAACTTATCAATTTAATAAAAAATAATTCACTTACACAAACGCATAAAGGATAAGATATTGCAACTACTTTCAATTGCATTTACAATTTTTGTATAAATAATTTTACTGCTCCTTCTCGTTTTTACTTACAAAAATACCGGCACGTGTATGGAAAAATAAATTTACATTTATTTACAACTTCATTCAGGTGGAAACTAGTCAAGAGAAGATAATCTCATTAGAGTTGCAGGACCCGGAAAAGAGCGATACACCAAACGCATCCATAGACTTAATCATACAACAGCATGAGGACGTTGAGAGAAGAAGGGAAGCTAAACAAGTTGATGGTGCTGCAAATGAAGATGATAATCAAGAGCAGATGATGCCACATCATAGCCAGTTGTCAGCAAGCAAAAGTAAAGAAAATGTGCATTTGCCTGTAGTAACGAGCAAAGCTTTTAGGGAAACTGGAGAAAAGTTGCCCATTAAGCAGAAATATGAAGATTTCTACGATACTTGTCATAAAGAAATCGAAAAGAATGAAAATGCTAATAGTGCAGAGACGCAGCAAGAGGAAGATGATGATGATGATAATAACAAGGAAGAAGATGTTGAGGAAGAGGATGAGGAGGAAGAAGAGGAGGAAACAGATTCTGCTTCTATCGTAACAGTGCAACAAAATACAGAAAAACTGTTTTTACGTAATGATGATGATGAGTTACCTTCAATTGAATTGGATAGTTTAGGCAGTGGGAGCATCTTTGGACCCTCTTCTCTAGACAGTGTAGGCTCTTCTACAAAAGTAAGCATAAAACCCTCTACCCTAACTATGCATCAGACACTAGCAAAAGAAGTGATCTTGCCAACGACTACCAGGATAACTACCACACTGACGACCGCACCCCCCAAATCATACCCAGAAATCGATGACGATGAATTCGATGATGATGATAACGATTGTAAACATAAAGTGCCTGCCGCAGCTAAAGTGACCGCAACAGCTGCCTCTAAAACAAACAGCACAAGAAGAACTAAAAACATAGTTGAAGTAGTGAATCCTTTAATAGCAGGTGAGGGTCAGGTTCAGCGTATCTCCTTCAGTCGTTCACACCACAGTGAATATCCCTGCTTTGACAATGATGATGACACCGTAGGGGACAGTAACGATTTCGATGACATGTCTTCGTCACAGAAAATCATGCGTAGTGACACTTTTGTTTTACCTGTTGCAGAAGAACTTTCCCTCAATGCCAAAATGAAAAATGTCTTAGAGGAGTTGCTGGAAAATGAACGTGTTAAATACAATTTGCAAAAAAGCCTCGAGGAGCAAGTCAATGCAAAGCCAGCTTTTGGCGATACTGACGACGAGGAAGATGAGCAAACAAAAGATGAAATTGACTTTTCTGTCACGCAAACCACTGATGATGATAATGGAAATCATCATGTGTTAAATGCTCTAATTAGAGACAGTAATAGAAACACGCTACAAAAGCTAAAAAGCCAACTGGAACGCAAAGAAAGTGATGGCGTTCGTGACATCATAAATGATGAGGAGGAAGAAGAAGAGGAGGAATCAGATGATACTGAAGATAGTGAAAGCAGTGACAGTGATGATGATGAGGACGATGATGACGATGATGAAACCATACATATTACTTTTGTAGATGGTGCCAAAGTTATAGAAAATTTTAATACAAATACTCCCTTGAAATTACAAAAATCTCAAACATACAATACCATGCAGGAAGCAGCAGAGGCCATGACTGAAAAAGTCGATGTCAATCAACTGGTTGTGATCGAAAAGCAAAAAGAATCTCATAATCCCCAAGAGGATGATACTCAAATAACTTTAGAGAAGCTATTAGCTGAACAGCAGAAATACGCTGAAATATCTAAACAATTACGAAAATCTATAGAAAATTTATTAGTAGATGATAATGAACCAGAGACCACTTCTACACCCAAAACCGCCACCACCACCACCACCTCAACAACGACAGCATTAACGTCATCAATACATACAGAACCACAACAAAAACAAAAAGCGAAAAAGATAGTGGCAACAAAAAAATCATCAAAATCTAAAGGTGGAAAACAACGTCCGGACAGCCATGACTCTGAAACAGGTGAAGAGATATTCAATCGCCTTTTGCACGCTGGTGGCTCACGCAAACAAATATTCGACCAAGAAACCGATGAAATCTTAACGACTTCTACAACCACCTGCACCGATGACAATGGTACTATCATCCAAACGACCACCACAACGACCATATCAAATATTACAACAAGTGGCATACCACGCAACCAAACGAAGCATGCTGAAACCTCAACAAATACAAATACCAGTAATAAAAATTATGACGACCATAGAGATAGAGATAACGAAGAATAGGCATAGATAACTTTTTTTAATGCGGTTAATGGTTGTGCCTTCCTTTTGATCCCCCCAACATGAGTATCGTATGCTGGTTAAAAGATGATGATGGTATGAGATTTCAGCATTCGGTGCTTCTAAAATTTTATCTTCCGATTTTATAATGTGTTTTCTTCATAAGTTTTACAAAATTTGGTTTGTTGTTTTTAAATCAGGGGATGACTCAAAGCCGAAATGTGAAGACGAGTAAGTTGTATTCTGTAAAAGAAAATAGTTTTGCATATTTCAGACATATACAATTTATCACAATTGTTCAATTACGAAATCTTGTGCAAATGAAAGTCAGAATTAATTTGATGTGTTTTTGCCTTGATTTGTTAAATAAAAAAAATTTATTAATAAAATTTGAATACTAAATGAATATTTATAGAAAATCAATACTGTTTTGGGTACGTAATCCTAAATAAAATTAAAGTGATTTTAATAACACAAAGGAACAAAGGACCTCAATGCAACAAATATATCGCAATCGATTTTCTCTAATGACACCCTGTTCATCTCTTTCTACAATTTGCCCGATTTTATTGTTCCGATGTCAGGCTGGCGTCCCCATGTGCCGCTGAGGGTCGACCCCACCTTCCTCTGTATTGTGGGTTTTAGTCAATGCAGTTTCTATGTATGCCATCTTAGGGTCTACGTAATGAAATCTTATATATAGCGAATGAGAACACTTATAATTGCTAAAATTAAATATTCATTAATAAAAAGAATTTCTTACATCCGTTTATGCTTTAAAGTAATATTTTTTTAATATATATTTTTTTTAATTTATATATCCTCATATAATTGTCCTTATATAATTATAACTTTTCAGCTGCGAAGAAATAGGGTAAAAATATTCATATAAAAATTTAATATTGCCTTGTACAAATACGATAACCTTCGAAAGCTTGGACTGATCGTTTTAAAATCTTACCACAATATTACGTTGGCAGACGGTAGTGTTCTATTTGAATTATATTCCGTGAGCAGGCACTTTCCATAGCAAGATAAAAAATATGATATTTTAATTTAACGGCCACATTTAGAAATGCTGTATCGCAAAAAAAAGCCGTGATTATTAGAAAATAATTACAATTAGAAAAGTGTTTTTACTCGTAAGTATTATGTCTTAAGCTGAAAGTCCATACCATTCGTTCTATGCGTATGCGTTTCTGTGCCTCCTATGCGTTATAAAAGTCAAGTTACATACAATGTGTTTCATGCGTCAAGTTTTTTGTTTGGATCAGCTTTACACTACAGCAAATAGAACCAATTTCCATAAAAATGGAATGTGAAATTGTGATTATAAAAGAATTTATGGAAGTCATTGAGTTTATATATGTACATAATATCTTGGGCCTACGGAAAGCTGCAAAAGGCCACGGAATGGGAAGTGAGCTTCAATAAGATTCTCTTCCATAGTAGTTGATTAAAAAATAATAAATACAACAGAGGTGATACTCAGTACATAAAAAAATTAATAAAAATTGACTTTAATATATTTTATTACTAAAAGTAGTTGTAATCTTTAAAGCAAAAGGTTTTTCTTTTATAAAAAAAAAAACTTTTTTAATGCAAAAAAGAGAAAATTAAAATCCACTACACAAATTTTTAATCGATATCATTAAAAATAATAGATAATTTGTCATCCTTGGCTAACAGAAACAGCTGATCTTTTCAACAATAAATTGTAAAATAAATAGAGCATACAGTGGTTCGTATATTTTCGCCCTCTTAGAAGTCTTTTAGGAAAGTTTAGGTCTCATTAAACAACTTTCGATTTGCTAAAATTACTTGATATTCACGAAAAATCTGCTTTAAAATTTAAATAATTATCAACTACAAACTGGTGCAATTGTACAATTGAACTAAATTTATGATCACAATTCATTGCATATTCGAATAGTTCTTTCTGTTCAGCTAAAAAAAATTTATTTAAATGTTCATTTTAAATTTCAATAAAAAATTTTCTTCATGAGTGATTTAATGTAAATAATTAAATACCATTAATCAAACATATATTTAATTAAAATCATTGCATTTATATGTACAAGTACTTGCAGTATAAATTTCATCATGTTTTTTGTATGTGTTTAATTTTCTTTCATTATTTTAATCGTTTTATAATTACGCATATATACCAAGCATTTGTAACTAATAATTTATAATAAAAATTTGTGAATCATGTTATAATTAATATTTAAAATCATGTATATTTACGAGAGTATTTCCAGAATTACCCAAATTATTAAATTAAATATATAGAATTGCCGATAAGTCTGTCAATGCTTCGAGTTGAGCTTGAAAGAACTTTATTAGTTTCTAAAGCGAATGTAGGAGAGTTTTTTTTAATTAAGCCGCTATTAATTTCGCTGCAATATTAGAAAATTCAAAAAAATATATATGATTTCTGAAACAAAAGTATTCTAATATTCTTCCTTATACAAAGTGAATCGATCCAAAGTTTATGTGTGATCCTGCTAAGGATGCAAATGATATTAACCCACTTAAAACTGGTAATTTCATTACTACCTTGCCTCTAGATAGAAGATATTTTTTGCCCTTCAATCCTACTCACAATCGTAATATCTCCCTCCTCGCCAGACCTTGGTTTTTGTTTAAGTGGTCAAAGTTAAATATGTGTCTGTTTGCAAATATTCGTTAATATTCTTTCATTTTCTAGTGCGTGTATATGAAAATATTTAAAGGCTTAATGATAATTGTCCACTTTCACAATTTTAATTTTCTTGGGTACTTCTGGCGGCACCTGCCTCATATACACATCCTACTTACATACATAACAATTTCATTTAAAGCCCCTTTTTATAACATAATGAAAACATTTGAAATAAATGAAATACATATTAGGGAAAACATGTTAACAAATAATTTGAATTTAGGATCGGAAAGATAATACCGTAATGCAACATTAAACTTTTGCAAAAGCTGAAACAAAATTTCATTTATTTGCTTAAATAAAATACTTGTTTAGCTTTATATAATAACAGCTATTTCTATTTAATTTGCATTTTAATTTTTTTATGGCTTAAATTTCTTTTTGTAGAAAAATCAATGAAAATCAAACCAAAATCCATCCCAACCATCATCATCAGCCAACGACTGGCCGCTCCTCCGAAATGTTTTCATTTATTAAAAACATTTCAAAATAGAGAAATCGTAAACAATAACATTAATATATTAATTATTTAATTAAAACATATATAATATAATATACCATTTAAATATAAATATATTTGTTTAAAAGAATTTTTTTATATAAATAATTGGCATATATTTTATAACATTAAATTAATCAAAAAGGATAAACTTTGCATTTTATCATTCCGTTAAATTAAATGTATTTTTAAACCAGAATCTCGTCCCTTAATATTATTTTTGTATCTCCTACCCAAAAATAAATATATATACATACATACATACATATTAATGTATATCCTTAATTAAGGTAGTTTTTACTCCCATTTAGTGTCTAGTACAATAATAATATTAATATATAAATAAAAAAAAATAAATGTATTTAATAAAAAGTTAATTGTATCCTGTGCACAATTGTTGTAATACTTAAGGCTAAAACGTTTTTTTAACAGGAAATCAGTTAATTATATTGAGAATAACAATACGATTAAAAATTAAACGTTAATTGTTTAATACAATTTATATCTCCTCTTTTTTTAATTGTCGCACATTAATATCTCTTTTTATAAATGTAGTTAATATTAAACGAAAAAATACATATATATAAAAAAATTTTCGAAAATTTGATTTAAATAAAATATATAGTTTTATTCATTTTATTAAAAAAAATCCTTAAATAGTTTTATTTGTAACCCAATTATTCCTTGAATTTATCATTAAGTAAGTGTAATGCTAATATAGACAATATTATTATAAAATTTTTCCAAAGTAACCCATTGATTGCTTGATAATGTTAAAATTATAGTGAAATTATATTGTGCACAGTGGGGTCGTTAGCAAAATAAGCTAAAATATACAGAGCGATCAAAATTATGCTCTCTAAGGGATTTCCCGCATATAAATGATAATACAAAAAATCGCAATATATGCTCCAAAACTATAAAAATATTCTCTCAAGATATTGTTTTTAAATCCAACATTTCATTGAAAAAGAAAATGGTAAATGCTTGTCACTCATCAAAGTACCAGTAGATTATAATCAAATCATTCAATGCAGTTCTCGAAATCGTTTTTTTTTTTCAAATAAAAAAATATGCTTGTTATGGGATTAGTATTTTATATGTGCACATGTCGTTGATGCTAAACAACTCATCAGTAGACTTCCTTCAAACTGTTTGCAAAATATTCAACCACTTATGCTAAATATGAAAACTTCGGTATATAATACATATAAGAGTTCAATCCGATATAAAAATTACAATAACGTAATAATAGAGGGATTATAAAACTTTTGTATAAACAACACAACAAACAATTTATATTCGAAATGAATTTATTTATATTTCTCCCACACTATATGCAATTTGTTTTTATTGTGTTTTTCTATGAAATCACGCTAGTCCTATTATGATTGAAAATTTGTGGTGTTAATATAAGGTTAAATGTTTGCAAACGGGTTGAAGTCTACTGATGAGTTGGTTAGTACTACAGAAATGTTGACACATCGATAGCTAAGCCTACAGCAAGAATTAAGGCAGAATATGGGAAATAATGTTTAATAACAATTACTTTTCAAATATATTTATTTCTTTTTTATATTTTAAATATTAAATCCCCTTTAAAATTTTCACAGCTGCTAATTAATTTTTTTTTCGTTTTTCAGTTTTTAATTTTCCCTTTTTTATCCTTTATACATTTTCCGGTCTTTCCTTTACCCTGCAGCTCTGTTGGCAAGAAGTCCGGATAAACTTTTATATATTAAACAAAACTAGAAAACAAATTAAACTAAAATATCTAATAAGAATAAAGAAACAAATCGTGAGGGTGATAAAAAATTTTAGAAAAATTGGGAAATACACAAAAATTTCGTTTCAAATAGATTGTGTCGTTAATACGAAGAATTGCTTCTGTTTTGTTCGGCATCCTGTCATATATACATAGACTGGTTTTGTTTAATGAAATTTGTTGCATGCAACTTCTTTTATTCGCTGACAGGAGGAGTACTGAAACAAAAGGGATAACAAAGCTGGCAGCATATGAAATTCCATACGATTTCTTACAAGATTTTTTACTCCAACTATTTCACTCTGGCTTGAAAATTTCATGAAAAATGCTTAGTACAAATACGAACATAGTATGTAACAATTTTAATTAAAAAATAATAATTTGCCAAAAGTACAATAAGGCTTTATTGAGTTTTTTCGATTAAGCTGAAGGAGAAATGATTCACATACAAAGTTAATTACTTCCTTATTTGCCAATAAGTAAACGAACTTCACTTAAGTAAGTGTGTGGGTGTGTCAGAAGCATGGGGGTGGCGAGAGATATCTCTAGGGGTGTCTATATTCTATAAAATTTTTCTAGGATGCTTACAACCCTTTAACAAAGAGAAAAATTTCATAAGCAGGATAAATTCTAAAGGGATTCAATTTCTTCTGCTTAAAACTAACAACATCAATGGAATAACAGGGAGGTTTTTTAAACAGCAACTATTCAAAATTTTTTTATCTTAAATAATATCTTAAGCCAACATACATATATATATGGTTATTATTAAGGGCCAACGCACCAAGCCAGACTTAGGCCACAAACACAGCCAACAGATCTGTGTGGTGAGAGATCATTTACTTCGCTCGTAGTAAGTGGAACACTCTCCTTAGTGGAATCAATATTATCTGTAAGCTGAGACAGCAGAACCACATGAAGTGCCCTATCAGTATCTTAAATTAATATTTTTTTCAGAGAAAGTTGCTTTTGGGGTCAGCTTCGCAAGCAAGCAAATTTTGTTTCGCTTCATGATTCACACAGTTCCTTAGAAAAGTTTCTTGTTATGTCATGGAAGGGCTCTAGTCCAATATAAGGGCATCTAGCTCCTCTGGTATCTAAACAGCCAGCCCTCTCCTTTCCTATGTGATCCTCGTGAGCAGGCACTCAACAAGTCTTCAATTTGTTGCGTGTGCCAAGTTCAGTAAAAGATATAATAAAGCAGTGCATAACAAGTATTGATCTGACCTCATACAAAAATAGGGCACGTAATGCGGCTGGGATGTGTGTTATTAAATATATATTTTTATCCCTTTCCCCTTTACTTAATCATTTCTTAGTACAAATTAAGATGGCGTATATTTTTTCCTGGAAGATAATTGGGTATTTACCCTTGAGTATGTGGGAATGAAGCACACCCGTCCCATCGTTGTTGTGCTGTTTAAAGCCACCAGTGAGGAATATACAAATTAGCACCCAAGGCATGCGTCGAACAAATGCCCCAGTGATCGAAATCTAAATGAGGCGAGAAACCTTTCCAGTAGAGTCCTCATTGTAACCAGTTCGATGATTTTTTTGGGCACCACACTATAACGGCATGGGTAAGAATTGGCCATTGAATTAGCAGAAAGGATCAGTATGGCATAATTACATTAACTCGCACGTTCTACCAATATTCTTTGATAGGCATGATGTGACAACAGAGACTTGTTGGCCCTGTTGGCAGACAACTTAGTTCCATGTACGAGAAATACCCAAAGGTACTTGATCTCTTCAGAAGGTTTAGTTATTGAGCTATTTACGGTGGGCTCTAAAGAGTCCTACATTTCGAAAATAGTACTGGGATTATCTTCTCAAGGATTATTTATAAACTTTTCTTATTTCACTATTTTACGATATGTTTTAGCACTTTCTACATTCTCTTCTCTGTGGCTCCATCTACCTATCTAATCACAAAAATGCAAAAATTCTTAACTATTGCAACTACTTGAATAAAAAAGAGTACTTTTTTGTTTGATTGATATCGACTTAGTACTTCTTAAAAAGAGATGGTCTGCATTGCAATGATCAATTCGACAATAAAGCTAGAAACAGTGGGGGAAAAACTGTATACTAGACTTAACCATCAATTAGCCTTTTACACAAACTTTATTAATGGGCCTTGTACTAGTAGTTCGATCCCTGTTTAGTACAAGTCATCAACATCATAAATTTTCCTGATGCACATTAATGTGGCATTATGTTGGTTGTTGTTAGAATTTTTAAGTGATGAACCCATAGCTCTGGGCTCAGCGATTGATACTCTTCTACGCCCTCCTTTGTCATTAATGTTAGAAGAAATCGTCGAAAACCAGACATATATCTTAAGGAAGTTAATGCTTCTACGCTAGAACTTTGCCAATCAAATTAATAAAATGCGCAATAGCAGAGTTGTATTAGTATTAAGCCTTCCATTTCACCACCTGTCCTATCTATATTATCACTTCCCCAAACAAGTAACAATTTGAGTAGTAGACCTTAATTGCCTCATTGTTTCTTTTCTTTATAAAAATAAAATTGTAAAATATGTAGCCGCATATTTAGCGATCTTAGTTTTGAATTTTTTAACATTTACATATTGATATAGAACACGTTTAATATATTAAGCCCATGTAATATAAATTTTAAGGTGAGAATAAACTTCTTGTTGCTAATAATAGAGAATTTCATCGAGTTTAAGACCAAATAAAAAAATATTAAGAAAATTTGATGCAATAGCCTTTTTATGGTTATTTTATTTTTTTTTCATTATCCTTTAGAATTTGAAAGTTATTTTGTTCATATAAAAGCTGTGCTTTCTCGATTTTTATTTCAGCAAAATATAAAGGATACAACTCAAATAAGTTATTTTATAAACAAGGAATTTATTAACGATGGCCTGGATATTAAATTTCAATCATGTTACGATGCCAAGTGATATTTTTTCTTAAGACCTGCCAATATTTTATTATATTAAATATATAATTACTTTAAAAAACAAAGTTTTATAAAAATATATAATAAAAATTAAGATATTTGTTAAATTTCCAAGACTCTTTTGTATCATTTAACTTCTACTCAAATACACCTTTAAAATAGACTCGTAAACTGTCAGTTTTAGTGTTATTGCAGGTTGTATTTATCTTGATTTGACCAACATTAGCAAAAATAACAACTATACACGAAATATTGTTTCAAACAAAACAAAATTTTAAGTTTAAATGGATAATTTTTCTATAAATGCACAATGTTTACGTTTCATTACGGATGCAGCCAAATTCTGATACTGATGATTCTGGTTAGTCAAACAAAAAAACTAATACCAGGTAAGGATTTAATTAATTTTTTTTTTAAGATATGCTATGAAGTTGTATAGCTATACGACATTATTTTAATAAAAATTATCAACAACAAGTGTATAGTATTGTAAAATAATACCACCGATACAACAATAAAAGTGACCTGTGAATTGAGCAAATCAAATAAACAAAAATTTAAAAAAAAAATCTATAATTAATTCCTGACTTTTCTTTACTGCTTGGAACACGAAAACTATTTACTGCGCTTAAATTTATAAAAAAACACATTTCGAATAAAAAATGAAGGAAGAACAAGTACAGAATATTGTATAGTTATAAAATAATACAACTGATACAACAATACTACTTTTGAGTTCACCAATTATATTATACTAGCTGACCCGGGCAAACCTTGTTTTGCCTTCAAATTTGCACTAAATCGACGTAGCAATTATTGTTCAAATAAAGGTATCGGGCTAATTAACCCCACTACACGCTCGTTAAGTACCCAACGCCTTCAGCAAAACGCAGCATAGGCTTATCGCGCTAATCTCTATCGGGCAAAACACAAAAAACAAAATATTGGGCCATCTGTCGGACGAACTTCAAACTACACACAAGCACTCCTCACGTCCCATAGAACATGTATATAAAGTTTGGTCAAAATCGGTGCAGTAGTTCTTGAGTTACGGTGCAAAAACACACACACAAAACTAAGTATTGCGCCATCTGTTGGACGAACTTCAAACTACACAGAAACACTCCTCACGGCCCATAGAGCATGCATATAAAATTTGATCAAAATCGGTCCAGTAGTTTTTGAGTTTAGCGATCACGAACATACACGTAATTTTTATGTACATATAGCTGACGCCGTCAGCTCAAAATATCTTCGGAACTACATAACCGATTTAAGAGTTTGATATCTCGTTTAGAAGAACGAAAACGGCTTTCCACAAAAATTGAAATAAAATAAAAAAAGCACAAAAAATAAATATATGTATATGTCATTGGTGGTGCAATATGAAAATTGGATTTTGCCACGCCCCTCCGCCCACAGACCGAAAATAAAAAATCGGACTTCACAGTGTCACCCGCCCGAGTATTCTGAAGGTTCCCAGAAAATTTCGTCAAAATGGGCCCAACCGTTTTGGAGCCATTACGTTACATACATACATACATACATACATACACACATCCAATTTTATATATATAGATTTGTATAGCAACGACTTACTTTGCATTTACATACAACTTTGATCAAAATACACGAAAACCTGGGTTCGATTCCTGTTCAAAACAAGTAATTAAAAAAAATAATAACATCATGAATTTCTCAGATTTACTAATTTTGGCGTTGTGTTAATTTTTGTTGGACTGTTTAAGTGATGAAGACATAGCACTGGACACTGTACAGTAACAGCGATTGGATATTGTTTACTACAACAAAGCGTAGTGCGGGACGAGTCATTTATTGTGTTATTTTCTGATCAGTTTTTATTCACTTTGTAGACAGTTTTCACTAGTACTCCAATAGCAATAGTACTCCAATCAATAGCAACATTATTTCGTTGTAAATTCGTTTATTTATATGCGGAATAAATGAAAATTTTCTTGCAATAAATAGTAATAAGCAGCATGAAATATTTATTGCTTATTTATAAACATTTATAAAAAATACATATAACATCATTTATTCACGAAACTTCATTTACTTATTTTATATAATTTTTTATCGTTTTATTAAATGATGACAAGCAAATATTTTATCGGCTTGAATAATTTTATTTTGTTCGTAATACTCGTACATATTTACGTGCAACTTTGTATTGTGTACTTGGAAAATAGTTCTCTCTAAGAGAAAATATGATAAAACTGAAGTTTCTTATAATTGTAATAATTTCTGTGGAATTAATTTTCGACTTTTTTAAATACTTAAAAGGATATACGGTAATAAATACTTGTTGTTTGTTTAAGAACTTAAAGCAATAAGGACTTAATAGCATCGACATGACTCACCACATCATCTGTGCAAGACTTACGATAGGCTTAGCGCTTTTCTGGAAATAAATAAAATAATATATTTTTAAATATTTACATTAAGGTGGATAAAATGTTTTTGTGCAACAGCTTATAGCAATAATGTAATCTATTAAAGTTATAAAAAAAAATTTCCAAGAAACAATGGTTCTTCAAAAATTTTCTGCTTCCAGTTTTCTAAAAATTGTACTGATCCAATCAAATAATGATCGGTTTCTACGAATAATTCGTTTTCTATTTTTTGTGTCATTATAAAAGTTGTAGAAAATAAAATTTGTTACAAACTTTCCATATTTTGTACGACCAGCCGAATATAATGAAATAACATTTTCTCTTCTTTTGACCTTTTATGGAAATAAGCCACAAATTAAACCAAAAAATTAGTTTTACTAACAAAAAATTACAAATATATTTTTTTCTACTTTATTTTTTTAATGCCGAAACTTTTCACGCAAAATTTATACTAAGTGCAGAATGAAGTTCTCTAAGTACTTAAAAATTCCATTTTCCCACTGCCCATTCTTGATACGGTCCAATGAAAATAGTTAATTACTGTTAATATTTTTCGTTTCAGCGGGATTTTTCTTAAACGGATTTCGAATGAAACAAAACCATTTCGCTTAAACGAACTCAGCAGGTGATTTAAAATGTTCCAGAAATATGTTCCTCGTAGTGTCTCACATAAAACTGTTGAACGGATCCTACGAGTATATCTAAAATTAAGGCGTGACCAGGTGGGTTACTCTCTATTGCGATGCGTAAGAAAAATGGTACATAATCGGATAATTGGTACCCTTTATTGAGTTTACGCGCATCTGATTTTTTCACTTTCGCAAATCTGGCATCAATGCACTCTGTAATTGTCAAAATCGTTCGTTAAAACCAAATATCTTGCGCTAACAAAACATCAAACGCATCGAACTAGCTTACGCATCGCAATAGAGACTAACCCCCCAGTTTTCTTGTGCCGATTCACTATAATAATTGGTAAAATTAAGGAAATTTATCTCCTTTTTATTTAACCCGCCCTTATGTACATACTACATAGTTGTCAAAGGAAATAAAATAAATAAATTGGTAAGAATTTTCCATAAAGAATTGCTCGGATTGCAGCGTTGCTGGAAGTGTACATATGCAATTATGAACATACATACGAGTATATGTGTACACATGTATACAATGCAATTATTAAAGGACATTGAAATAATTAAATCTGCAAGAAATACATTATCATGACATTAATATCTTATATTGCTGGTATATTTATTAATATTATTTTTAATAAATTTTATCGTTAGAAGCTCCATATTTACACTAATAAAATTAATTGTGTTTAATCATCACTGGTGGACACATTTTTCCCAACCTCCTTTTTTTGTCAACATTCAAGTTTTCTAAGCTGACAGTGTAATAAATTTTTAAAGCGAAGCTCCCTACTACTCATCCTAATTTCATACAATTTGAAAAATTTTAAATTATGATAAAGTGAGGGGGAGGGGAAGCAACTGTACTCGTTAAAAATGACTATAGCGTACATCCGTCAAAAAGAACGTTAGTTTTTCATTCTTTGTAAATGTTCCTGATCTTTTTTTTTACTTTTGTTATTGCCATTAAGTATGTGGTGGTAAATTACAAGTTAAAATACTTGCTTCTGTGCTTCTCATCCCCACCTCTGCAATGTCTCGTAAAGTGCTCAGTCACATCTTTACATCATATTTGAGCTGTTTGCCATTTATAATATGAATGATGTAAAAAGTATATCTTATTGTTGTTATTATTATTTAAAAATACAATACACATAAATATATGTATAAGTATGTAAAAGTGTATGTATTCGTGCACAGTTTGTTAAGTAAATGTTTTCACAAATGGGAGATTAAAAGATACAATTTTAAAAATGGTTCTTTTATCACTAAATGGAAATTTAAATTTTCAGCAAGGAATTTTATCTGGTATTTTGAAAAATTACCAGAACAGCAGGGAGATTTATTTTGTGTATCGTCATCTGGGTAGCGTTTACATTTGGTTTGAAGCAGCTTTCCTTTTTTTATAAAGAGAAATAGCGCTCATTTAATGGTTCTCTACCACTTAAAACGTTACTTATTTGATAAAGTGATATTGAAGAGGGGGCGGGTGGTGAAATGCGAAAGCTTAAATCTTATACAACTCTGCTATTGCGCGTTTTTAATCATTTTTTATGGCAACGTTGCAGCGTCTCTGCTGCTGAGTAGACGCATTAGCTAACATTGACGATTATGCTAACATTACAGACAATGGAGAGCGCCTTGATGCCCATTAGTGCAGCAGAGTATCAGTCGCTGCCATTAATGTTCAGTATCCAGTGCTATGCCTTCAGTACTCACATATTCCAACAGCAACTGACACAATGTCAATTCTAATGCACAAGAGAAAAATTCATGATGTTGATGACTTGCCCCAAACAGGGATCGAACCCACGTTCATAATTTTCTTTGTAGTCAACGTACTAATTACTTCAGCCAACAGCATTCTAACTAAATTATTTCGAAACATGGTCTCAATTAGCAATTTATATATCAAGGAACGGTTTAGATTGCTTAACACTTCCTAATATAAATTAAAAAAAGATTTACTTTTTTTGTTTACGGACCAAGTGATCTACTTTTTTGTTGTAGATTTCAGGCAATCGTTTTATCCCTCATTAAAACTTAAATGCAACATTTGAAATCTTAAGTCATCTAATAATTTTCCTCAAAATGCAATATATATTTTCTTTCGACTTTTTAAGAAACTGAATGAATGTTATGATAAGATAAGAAAAATTGCAAACACAAGCTTAACAAACTGTAAGAGAACAAACATATGCTGGTTTTCGTTTTGAAAATAAATTTTCCTTTTATATACATTCATTTGTTACATTTTTATGGAAATGGGAACACGCAATGTTCTTCTATTATTCATTCTGTAGGTGTGCAAAAGAATGTTAATCAAGTACATCAAATTATAGAAAAAAAAAACAAATGATCGACTACCCTGCGTGAAATTTTGTTGACAATTGTTCCTAATAAAACCATGGAAAAAGATTACGAGTCGCAAGTAATAAAAGCTTTAACTATTCAAAAGTAGTCCAGGTGCTAGAGCTATAGTAGCCATTTGTAGACAAGTATGATATTTTTCAGAGAATATCTGAATAATGTCGATTGTCCTACTCCTAGAAAAATTTTTTTTTTTTTTTTTGGGGTAAGATGGGAAATGCTTTATGCATAATACGCGGATCGTCATTCCACGTCGTATGCCGGACTCCTTGATGGTTACCGGCTAAAAACCCACCTTATCGTGTTTTGGATATATTGCCCACCTGGGCACCGCTGAAGTATTACTTCCAGGTGGATCACTCTGGGTCTTCAAATCACCCTCTACTGCTCGGCTGCCTCCAGAGCTCCGTTGTTATTAGTACTATTACTGATGGGATTTGCATCATATTCTGTTGAGCTTTGCGCTCTATCCAGATCCTTTTTCTTTAAACGAAGAACATGTTCGCTGTATTTGGCTACCGCTTCCCAAGCTCTTTCGTGGTCTATCATTTTGTCGATAAGATTATCTGCCGTGACCGTACCTATTTGCATTTCCAGCTGTTCACGCCTAGCAGACCATCGTGTGCAGAAGAAAAAGGTATGCTCAGCATCATCGACAACTTCCGTATCCTCATACAAGCAGTATGGCGAGCTACATTTTTTCATTTTGTACATATACTTTCTGAAATAGCCGTGTCCAGAGACATCTGCGTTAAGTAGTAATTCACCTCTCCATGTTTTCTACAAATCCACTTTTGAATATTGGAGATAAGCTTAGCTGTCCACCTACCGTTTCTGTCTTCGTTCCATCTAGACTGCCACTTCTCGATTGTTTCGCGTCTGACGTCTGGTAGGAGTAATGCGTCCGCAGTTGTAGCTTGTTTTGCGGTGAAATCTTTCATACGTTCTGCTGCGTGTAGATCTATTGGTATCATTGAGGCTATTAGAAATACAGCTGATGCCGATACCGTTCGGTGTGCTGAAGTTACACGTAACGCTGCAGTCCTCTGCACAGCGAGCAACGCCTTTGCTCTCATCTTAGTTTTCAACGTTTCTGCCCAGATTTCGCTGCCGTATAGTAGGATACTGTTACAAGTCTCCATCAGTAATTTCCTCTTTAATGGAAGGGGTCCTCAAACAGGAAGGGGTCCTCCAACTACCCCTAGACATTGTCCACATAAAGTAACTAGTTTCTTTCGTTTAAACTGTTTATTTAATGCAGAAATCCAACGACGCGTCTTGTTTAGCGAGAGCTATATTTCTTTTTAAAGCATTTTATGAAGCCACATATCCATCTAACAATAAAATTTTTTACATGGATGCTGTCGGAAACATCGAAAAATATTTCAGTTTCTTAAGATAAATTTCAAACGCTTAAGCACTTGAAATTTTTTGAGTTTTCGAATAGCATCCTTGTAAAAAAATTATTATAATTATGCAGCTCAATTAATTTTTCCCCCTAAAAGGAGTTTTAGGAAAATAGAAGTAAAAAAGTAAAAAGGAATAAAAAAGTTTCCATAAATGTACTAAAAATGCAGAGTTCAAACTCAGATCACTTCCAATGATTTTTACATTGTTTTGTCACTTAGGATGTTCTATTTTTAAATTTTTTGTTCACCAGTTTGGAAACTGTCTTCATTATAAGGAGAAACTTTATATATTTTCTTTTTTGCAAAGAAAATAATTTAATATTAAATAAGGATTGATTTTTTGCCACTGGAACTAAGCTGCACTTCTGAAGAAAATTAATTTCCCATATTATAACAGACGTCATCGATGTCACACCAAGTCGTCAACAAATATATTGCCAATTGTGTCCCTCCAGCAGGCATCAATTAACTATTACCGACTGAAGAAAAATAATTTTTTAATGTAGATTTTTCTCAATAGAGGACGTATTTTAAGATTTGTTGAACTACTTCATAAATTGTCATAATTTTGTCACCTTGACTTGGAAGAAAGTTGAAAAAATGCACTGTCGGGTTTTTGGAAACCATAAACATATTATGCATTTTTGTCATCACTTGGATATTATTATAAAAAATAAATAAATATGTTTAATCTTGAAGGCGATTCCCGTAACCTTCGGCTAATATCAAAATTAAATTGTGGAGTAATTAGGACAATGAAACTTCTAGAAAAAGTCAATCGTTTTCAGAGAAATTTAACATTTAGACATTATTGAAAAAATTGTCAGAAAAGCTTCGTAGGAACTCAAAACTCCAAAATCTGATAAAAACTCAGTGTCAGTCTTTGATCAGTAAATTTCGCTTTTTTGGTACGGGAAGTTAGATATTAACAACCAATTAAACAAATATTAGCTGACTGCAGCCAATATAACATATGCTCTGCTATCACGGGGAAGCTTTATGGCCACATTTCTTGTTCATAGAAAATGCAAATAAAAACTTCCTTGAAAATAATTTTATTTTCCAAACATATTCTCTTTTGTGTTTCATAGATTTTTGTCCAACGTTTCTAAAAAAATTTTATTCCTCCAAAAAAAAAACATATTTGTTGAGATGATCAAAACAAGTATTTGTTTGTGCGATCATTCCATCGTAAGAATCAAATCTCTTTCCACTGAGACATTTCTTCACTTTTGGAAATAAGAAATAGTCACTCAGCGCTAAATCCGGATGAGAGCGAATGAAGAAGCAATTCGTAGCATAATTCATATAATTTTGTCATGGAAAAAGGCGACGAACCTTAAGGCTTCTTTTGATGTTCATAGAGATTAGTTTTGTAGCATCGTATATGAACACATTTGAAAAATTGATTAACTTCGTTTTATTATGTGTCAATCTTAAAACATGTGTCCATTACAGAAACGACTTTCTTTGAGACACACTAAGAAAAATAACACCAAAAGAAGTCAATAAAGACCAGAATTAGTGATTCGGAAGTAAAGAAAATCCATATCTATTACAATGATTTTCCAAGCATAAAACTCAGAAAGTGTTGAAATATAGCAAGATCCTTGAATAATTTATAATCTATTCAAATAATTACTGAGTACTAAGACCATAATTTAGTTGTATTAAAGTCCTTTGGCAACATCTATTTGCATGACTAATTTATTATATTTATATAACCTAGAATGTATTATAAGTATTTAACTGAGTTTGTCATAAGCTTGATTTGAATAATTAATAGTGATTGTATATCTCAGGAAACCTTTATATGTTTGGATACCACAACACATTCTCGTACTCCTGTTTTAGTATGTCGAGTACAAGAGAAATGTGATTTAACCAAAAACTAATAAAAAATTGTTTATGAAATGATTTTGCTCAGTAGAAAATGATACCGTGATCTGCTAAAAACAGTTCTTATTTCCTTTCATATTTCTAAAGACTAATACCACATTAGTGGCATAGACACATTACAATAACATGTTTGGTTTCAATGTTCATGTGAACTTGTCAAATGTACGACTAATGTATTGGATACAGTGAAGTCATTGTAAGTATTTGAAAGTATAAAATGGAAATATTTGTTCAAAAATTAATAAATAAAAAATAAAAAGATCCTTTATCAGGATAATTTTTAAATATAAAATACTTCGTTAGTTAGAGAGAGAAGGTCTAGCTTTTTCTAACGCCACAATCCTTATTTGCATCTGATGACGCGTTAAGAAGTTATGAAATGTTTAATCTTGCTAATTTTTCACAAAAATGCCCGCCCGAAATGTATCCCACAAAGTTATGCATCATATAATGCGAAGAGGAAAGCAAATTTAGTAACAATCAATTTTGTAAAAATTTCATATTGCGATTTTTTTTATAAAAAAATTTATGTCACCCAAATTTTAATATTTCCAACATTCATAACAAATATTTGACGGAAAATATGTGGCCGATTAAATCATCAAAGCGGTTCGTATATTTAGTTTTTAAGGAGTTTATATACATTAATACTCTAGGGGTGGATACCGGCGATTCTTGCTTTCCATGCGAAAGCATGGGCCGTTGAATAGTTCTTGCAGGAAGCGCCTATTTGTGGAATAAACTGCCAATTTGACATACTGTTATCGCCAGCCTAATTTTAAAATACAAAAATATAATAAATTGATGATATTATTCGGCATTTTTTTTTAAATTAATTGAATTATTTTATTGAGTTTGAGGTCTTCTTTTTTTAAAAACAATATATTTATTTCGATTTTGTTGTAATATTGAAAAATCAAAACAAAATAAATAAATATAAAATAATAATATATAATAAATATGTTTTTTAAGACCTCAAACTGAATAAAATAATTCAATAAATTTACAAAAATATAACTTTTAATGTTTTAATCATACAAATATTTTACTGCTCGAAAAAACTACCTTCCAAATAATTTAGTGTCAAAAAACATAAAAACTTCAAATGTCAAAGCAATACTAAAATCAGTGGAAGTGTTTTCATTTTCACTAATCCTGCATCAAAAGAACTCGCAAGTTGCGTCCAATTACCTTCTGCTCCCACTGTAGCTAATATGCCCTTACAAACAAATGCAATTGTGATTAATGTGACAGCGAAGTATGCGCAACATTTTTGCATTTTTGCACTCAAATTATCCATCTCATGATTTTTGTCCTTAACAAAATCAGCGTCATCATAGTTTTATGCATATCTGGATATGAAAGCTACCAACAATCACAAAAATCACAAAACCCTTTAGCCATTAACATCATTATTTCGATGATGATGACGATGATCATCATCAGTGTCATGAAACCATAAAATATCATCTGCTGAATAACGAGAGTACAGAATATGCACATGAAACATATTCAAGTGCAACTAGTTGTATCTTTTAATCTGTTTGTAAAATTTGTGAACTACAAACTGATTTTTCTTAGACAGCGTTGTTGTTGCTCTTTTCATTTAAGCCATTAGTGGATGCACTTCTGTTTTGTACTTTTGATGTTTTCAATGTGGAAATGTTTAGGCCACCATTTGTTGTCCAGGCATATTAAAATCTCATAATCTACAATTGATTTAACAATGATTTTTAAAATTATTTTTGGGAATGATGCTGTTTGAGACAATCCCCTTATTTTGATTGTCACGTCGACGTAACATCAAGTCGATAGTAAAACAGACAGCAGTTCTGAAATCTAATTATCTAATATTGTAGACCACTTGTCATTTTATAAGCCATAGTAGTAGTAATATCCTATCAATAATATTTAATGGTTCTCGATAACGATCCCACAATTGCCAATATATTGATGACGACTTGCTGTGACGTTGACGACGACAATCATAATAAGGGCAAATATTTTGTGCACTGATGTTTTCTACATCTTTAAGAATATCCTAAATACTGGTTTTAACTTAAACTTAAACCGGTAGCAGTCACGAAAAACGTAGAAATGTCATGTTGAATATATCTTTGTTGATCTGTATTGCAAATCAAATGAATATAATTTTCTTGTTAGGCTCGAATTCAACTCACATTAGGCTTTTTTAACTGTTTCCTGATTAGTAAAGGGAGGAAAAGCTAATGTGACTACTACACTGAAATAAAAATCATTCGTTTAGACAATGAAAAAATTTCATTCAATGGTGTGCACTATATTAACAAAAATTTTCATTAATACAATGAGCAATTACATTGCTTATAAAAAATCGTTCAACCTCTTCTTTTAAAATTTTTTTATAATTCATTAACAATTAACACCGTTTCGTTGCTTAAACAAATTTTCTTTTGAACAAATCTGAAGATAAATATGATCAAGTAATACGAGTTTTTGCTGCTAATTAAATTAAAAAAAATTTAAATATGTCAGTCAATATTTTTGTGTTTTAAATTTTTTTCTTCTTATTTTCAAATTTGTTGGTAAAGCAATATTGTCATAAGTGTAATGAAAATATTTCATTGATGTTATGAAATATTCTTTATATAAAACACATTGTTAAATATGCGTCTTCGTTCACAGCATTATTCACACTTCTAAACATTTTTTATATAAATTTGAATTTGAAATTATTTTATAAATTTGTTTGCTGCTGACATTGATGAGATGCAAATCAGAAGTGAAATAATATAGAGTGTGGCATACGTTCTCATTTTTTTCCAACATGGCACATACCACCCTTTTAATAAAAATAAATCATTTCGCTGCTTATGAGGAATACTGCGGTAGTCAAAGTGGATACAATTAAACGGAAGGTTTCTGATTCCAACCTATCAGGAGGTAAGTCGCGAAAAATCAGTTATATATTTAAGGGCTTAAAAAACTTATGACAACAACAACATTTGTGAACTAGAATTTAACAAGAATTACTGAAGTCGATAATTCTTTTAATGTTTTATCATTTAGTTCCCTAATGAAACTTTTTCATAAATTCAATTAAACATTGTTCATGCATTAGCTTTCAAACACAAATTTCACTAAAACAATGAAGAAATTAACTGTCTGAAGGAAGAGTTTTCTTTCAGTTTTGCATTTGATTAAAGCTTAAATTTTTTATTCAATTTACATCAAACTTGCTTTATATTTTCATCGTATTACATTATGGCACTATAAAGAAGTATTCCTACTTAAGTGCTTTGTGGTGTACTTTATATGAGGAATAGTTAAGATGTCAGATTTTTTTAAAAGATGCCACAAATAAGAAAAAAGATAAAATAATAATGTAGAAGTACATAATGTGAGTACTTTCATGTGTATGTTGTACTCGTATGTTTCATTTAATGTGGATGTATTAAGCTTAATTTAAATTTAAGATGCAAATCTCTGTTTGACAAACTGTTTAGTTGAATTTGCTACAACGCTGTAAAAGAATTTTCTTAAAACACAAATCTTATTATTCTCCTTATTACTATTTGCATTTTATTTCTCTAAAGAAAAGTTTTAAAACAAACTTAAACAGGAAGAGGAATTTTCATGCATGCAGTTTAACCATAAAGGGGTATTTGGGGCTTTAGGAACCAATAGCCAAGAATATTTAAACTACTTAGAAGGAGAAATTGACGTCATCGAATAAGTGTTATTTCAAATCAAGATCAGTTAATTAGACATTTTTCCACTAAATTTCCTCTCTTTGCTTTTGCCATTTTAAAAACTTTTTTGTAAATATTTCAGAATTTGTCTGATGCAAATGCAGAAATTTTTTACCTAACCCAATGTGTACGCTTCAACAGTCATATATTTTTTACATCAGGTGTTCCCTAATGCTTCGGATCGCTTATTTTTTCGTTATTTATCTACAATCTTTCCACTGCTATCACACATCGCAAAATATTCCCTGATGTTGCACAAATTTCCTACAGTTTTAATCTTGCATGAACATGATTTACCTTTAAAATGATCTAAATTATTTCCGTATTAAATGTAAATGTAATTTGATGAAATTAAATCTAAAAGAATGTAAATGCATGCATTTTCGAGAAATTCTAACGATACTGTTCTGTATTCTTGTTAGTCAGTAATTGGACTTTTTTAGATCTTACAATTTTATTAGATCCTAATACAAATTCTGTTCGTCATATTCCATTACTTGCCAACAAAGATGTAGGTATACTGGCTTTTTTTTTTTAATAATAGGATAAATGGTTTCCTGACTCCTGTATTCGACAGCTTTTTTATTAAAAATATGTAAAAGAAACACATGCACTGAACTATTGTTAATATGTACTGTCTATTGTTAACATACGAGGGCGGCTCAATAAGTCCATGACTCAAACACAGGTGTTTAGATAAGAAATCATTTTATTCTGCAGCATACCCTCCTTTGGGATTGATAACATTTGTCCAACGTTTCTTAATATTTTATATCGACAGCTTTTTGGTCTTTCCTGTGTTGTACTGGATCTAAGTTTCGTCTACTGTTATAAAACGGTGGAATAACTCGCTCATATAGCAGTTGGACAACGCCAAATACTCGTATGAAATTGTCACACGATTGTGCTTGTGATCGATTGGCAGCAAAGGCGTTATCCATCTTGCGGAAAGTTTTCTCTTACCCCCAGTGATAATTCAAAATTGAAATTGTTGGTGGAGAATTCTCATAGTGTTTATCAAGCTTAGCCTTTTTTGAGTGATGATATTTTTATCCCAAAAAATAATGCTTAATGAGATTTTCTTCCCATCTCTCTCTCTTCAAATTACACGGTAGCCTGCTATTAAAGGCTATCAAACACAAACTAGATGATACTGCGTGATCAAATTTTGACAGATGTCAATTGACTGACGCTTGTTGTCGGGAGCAGTGTTGTCCTTTTATTCAACAGGCGGGAAATTCAAAATGTCGCGCTTTTATTGAGCCACCTTCGTACATACAAATGTATGTATTTTCTACTACATGTATATGTATAAGTACAAGCGAGTATATGCAACGTGCATCCGAAGGACACTGGTTCTTTTAATCATTGTTTCTTCTAAATTATTTAAAATAAAAACCAAAGGTTATCTGCTTTTTTTATACAAAAACATTTTCGAAAGCGAGTTTTTAAAAATACAAAATTTTCGAATAATTCAAAAACCGTCTTTTTAAGAGTCGGTTTGTTGCATACCCTACTTTTGAAGATAAAAAATACAGAAGGTAATTTTTAAATATGCATACGTGTATTTCAACATTATGCGTCATCATTTTTTATTTCCTTAATAACTCCACAGCAGCTTTAAGGTTAATGAAACAATATAATTTTCTGGACGCAGTCAAGTAGTGCGTTCAGATGTAAAACGTAAATAAAATTTTCTCTACCTGCTGTAACTGGAAGCAGTCATATAAAGGGGAAATAAATGTCCGGATATCATTGCATAAGGAAAAAAATTACATGCTCTGCTCAAAGTATATGAAGGAAGTCAAATGACTGACAGAACTAAGAAATATAAAAAATACAAGTTGTTTAGAAGAACTTTAATCAAATAAAAATTACAAAAAAAAACATATACACATCATCACTTAAATTCAAAGATACTCCTACGAAAAGTTAATAATTTTTGTGCTTTGAACATTAAAAATAAATATGAAAACATTGTTGTGCACATTTCCTTCCTTCCGGCATTGAAAATGAAATGAAATTGTGTATTTTTGTTTAAAAATGCATGTTTAGCATATCAGGAACCAAAAAATTTTGTGACGATTTGGTGAATGGTATTTTTAAAACAACTTGTTTTGAAATTCAATTGCAGTAAAAAGGCAAATATACAAAAATATAAATGTTTTTTCAAATTAAATTTTTTGTATGAAGGCCATATTGGAAACATGTTGATGAGAGTGCACTGGTACTTCACTATGTTTCAAAAATAAAATACAGATATTTCTGAGAAAAACTGCGTTAAGCAAACAAAACAATAATTATATACAAGATTTATTTATACTACTGTGTTCAATATAAAAGGTGCATTTTCAAATTTCTCGAGCTACATGCATTCGATTACGGCTTGTTTTTATATTTACATATATTGTCACAGTTGTCTGAACAATTGTTGTTTGTTTAGTTTGTGTTTGTTATTTTGAATAGGCATGTTTTGCTTGTTCGGCGATTGCGTCCATTCATGGGTCTCTTCAATTTTGGGAACAGGAAAAAGTCGCAGGGGGCCATATCTGGTTAATACGGTAGCTAAGGCATGATTATGGTATTCTCCAAAAAGTTAGGAACAAGCAATGTGGAATGAAGCGTATTATCATGATGCAAAAGCCATGAATTGTTTTTCCACAATTCCGGACTTTTTTTCATATTCCTTCTCGCAAGCGGCATATAACTTCAAGACAATACTCCTTACTAACCATAGGATCATGTGGCAAGAACTCGTGGTCCACTACGAAGAAAACAGTGAGCAAAACCTTGACATTTTATCGAACTTGGTATGCGTTATTAGCCCCTTGGGACGATGGGACTTTGGTTTCGTAAACGCCATTCAACATTTCCTGTGACGTTTTTTTTAAATTCAACAAGTTTGGAACGAACTGCCACACGTTTCATGCAAATAAATTGTGTAAAAATTTTATTGAATGAGCCAACCGATAGGCGACACCCTTTGCAACTTCTCTAATAGTGGCTGGACGATTCTCCATAATAATTCTAGATGGCAATTTTCCACACTTTCTCAACATTTTATTCAGTTTTTGATATAATGGAGCTTTCAGGATGAGCATTGTCTTGGAAAAGGTTGAATCAATTGTAAGCATTTTCCTGACCCGGACTACAATCACCATATGCCATTCTCAACATACCAAGTAGTTTTGAGCACTTAATTTCATTTTTTACACAATATTTGATGCCAATTCTTTTATCCATTTTTACTACAACAGAAAATCGTCGAACAAGCAATACACGTACGACAAGTACTGCGAGAATTTCCTATAACCGTGCAATGCATTGTGTCGGAAGTAGGAAAATTGGTTAAGGGGAGGGTGATAAGGACTGAAATCGACAAGAAAAATCTCAAGAGGGAGCTTATTCCACATACAAACCGTTCGGAGAAAGGACGAACTTTCTCTGTAACGCGAAAATGAAAAACCCCATAGCGAAAAGGCTTATTAATAACTGGCTTTGCATGAAATGTCATACATTTTTGACAAACATAATCGCCAACACAGGTTTTCAGAGCTTTTTAAATGAAGTACGTATAAATCGCTAAATAATAATAAGAACGTTGGAATGGATAAGCCAGATATTAACAAAACAAAGTTATCAGTCTCATTAGAACTGCCTTGGATAGGAACTCTCCAGGTAGTCATAGGCGCGGCCGTTCTAATAATTATTGATGCAGAACAATCAATTAGGAACTCATACGCGTGATTAAAAAAAATTTATTAACATAAAAGTTTTATGTAATGAAAGAAATAGATCGAATAGTCTCTTAGGAATTCTATAAAAAAATTATATAATTTACTACTATTTACCATAAGTAACGCTCGTATATTTTTTTGGACCAAAAACAGTACATTTCGCTTAAATTTTTTAAAAAAGCAGTAAATCGATTTGGATAAACAGTACTTTTCGCAGTATATATTTTATTCAATATATAAAAAAATTAACAAGCATTTCCATCATCTGAATCATTTCCATCAGAATCAGCTTTTGTGGTTGTTTTGTATTTGTCGTTTGAAGCAATTTGAATAAGCAATGCCGGCTTCGTTTTGAGGTAATTGTAGAAATCAACGCACTTGTACTTCAAATTACATTTGACGGTCAGAATCGCCTTCAATGTTTGCACATCTAATCGGGTTTTGTCTGACGTCCAAGTTTTGTTCACTGCAGAGAAGATTCGTTCTACTGATGCTGAAGTTCCTGGAAAACATAAAATATATTCAACGATCGTGGCCATTTCTTTGAATTCGCACCGATCCACAATCGATCGAAACATTGCCTTCTCTCCATTGTATAATTTTGTCACTCGTATAATAGTTTTTGATATATCGAAATTGGGTGTGTAAATTTACCCCATTTTCATTGGCATTGTACAAATTGTATTCGCTCAACTTGTTCATAACAGCTTGGACTTTATTCCATGTTGGTGTTTCTTGCATTGCTGCCCACCCAAAAATTTTCGGCTAGCGACGAATCAGAGGAGAATGCTTATTTTTGAAGTAAACAATAATTTTGCATGAATTCGCTGTTCGCCGCTTTTATTTCTATTATGTATCGAAAAACAGTATTTTGAGGGAGAAAAGCAGTACGCAGTTTTTGATGTCGAAAAACAGTACAATACTGCGAAAAACAGTACATATACGAGCCTTAACCATAAGTGATATACTTGAAGTGTAAACAAGCGTCCCAATTTCAACTTCTTAAGGTAAATTTACTTTGAAGTCCATCATTACTACAGCAGTAATTGTAAGAGGAAAAACAATCGGCACAAAATTTAATAAACTTTTTTTATTATGTGTTCGTGTAAACTAAGCTGAAACTTATAAAAATATTCTTAGAAATTTCTTATAAATAAAAACGCCGCATAGCTCTTCATACCATTTACATATACGACTCGCACTAATTTGTATACGAGTACATTCATACATTTAAAAAAATCCAGTTAGTTAAAGCTGCCCTCCAAGTTTTAAGGACTTTACTTTGAAATGATAATATCCTCAGCTGATAAGTATGTATGTGTGTGTGTGCATATATATACGTTTGTATGTACATGATTTCTCAAAATCTGCATAAATTCAGTATTTTTAGTACTTGCAACGTCTCAAAATTAATTTTTATTTGATTTAAAATATTAAGAAATGAATGTAACTGAATACTCGAATATTCACCAAACGAAAAATCGTTAATATTTTGTTTATTATTACTATTTTTTCACAATGTCCCTAAAAAGCTAAAAAATTATTTGCATATATCCAAATTTAAAATGCAAAACATTTCTGAATGTACGTAAAAACTTGTATAGTTTTTTTTTCACTCAGATTTTGATTTCATTATGAATTTTGTATGTCTTTAACACACAAGACACGAGTGCATGAAAAACTAAAAAAAAATACACATTGTTCGTTAATAATATTAAAATGTAAAATTTTCTTGCAAAATAGGCTTGAAGAAACCGAGATTTTTTAATGATGCAAAATCCCATAAATTCATTTTAACCAGTCAGTAGATTTCATTTCAAAACTTGCAGTTCACAGTATAATAGTTTGAGACCATAGATTTACTTATTAAAAATTCATTGCATTTTAAAGTGAAATTTCACTTGTAATAATAATAAAAATAAGCAAAAGAAATAAATATGTTTACATATGCATATATATGTATTTTGTTAGCTTTTATACATGTATAAAAAAAAATAACACGCTTAAATTTTTTTATTTAAAATAAACAAAATTTGTGCTTTGTAGTATAGTAATAAGAAGGATATTAAAGTTTAAGATCATAGAAGTGCGTACTTCAAATTAATGTCATTTTAAAATGAAGATTTTTTAGCAGACCATACATAGTAGGATATATTTTCGTTTTTACACAGTTCTTTTGACTGCATTATGCTATTAATAGTTGTAAAATCAAGACTGTTGCGAAATTTAGTTTTAATCAAACTCAGTTGGGAAAGCATCCTTTCGGCTGCAGCCGAACCATGGGCAAACTTAGTAATTTTTGCACGAAATTGATAAGCTCAGCGAAACATTTTTCATTGACTCCATTTCTGTACATTGATATTTTATCCCAAAATTTAACAATATCCATATCGCTCTTTACAGCAATAATTGAAAACTTTAGTAGTTTCCATTGATGAAATATTTTTTCCTCATTATTATCCGTTAAATTCGGGAAAGACGAGCATAACGGCTCAATTTTTATTTCTGAATTACTAACACTTCAGGTGGTGTTATGATATCAAGATTTTTTAAGTCTTTTCGTAAAAAATTAAAACATTTCAAAATTTCTTTTAATAGCTCTATATAAAAGATTGTATATTTTTTATTTCATATTTTTCCAAGTGTTCAATCCATAGTTCAGCTTTTTGGCGGATAAGGATGTTTTCCACGTTAAGATAGTTATTTTCGTCTAACAAATTTAAATTTTCTAATGAATTTAAACTTTTAACGAATTCAATTTTAGTAAAATTGCTAAAAGTTAATTTAAAACTTGATTCAATTTGAGTATAAACGTATGGAAGGCGCACTTCTTCTAACTGGAATTCCTTATTTAAATAATCACATTTATAATATACGGACGAAATAAAAAGTATATTTTCAAACTTGGTTCACCCATTGGTTCCCCCAATTCACAAGCTTTTATGGCGTTTACCTCAAAGAATAAATAAAATATAACTGGAAGGCGGGCCACTGACCAAAAAAATATTCACATCTCCAAAAAAAATTTCACATCTCCACATTAAAGAAAAAAATAACCACTTTTGGTTAGAAATAACCAAAAACGGCAGCCCTAATTGTCATCCCTATTACCGAGACGGGCCAACTAAAATGCACTTAACAAATGTCCTTTGATTTCGTTTATTTTTTTGAGAAGTCAACACCTCGAAATTGCCATATTGAAGAGCAACTCAATCTTATGTTTAAATAAATAAAACTAAGAATTTTGTCTTAAAGTCTCTTTAATTACACATCTACGCTCACACATCTGGTCTCATTTCATGGATATGGTTCAAATATAAATTATTGTTATTCCTTCTAAGCTTTAGGAACAATTTTGTTAATTCTGGCTAATTCTGATTGAAACTTATATGATATTGCAATCTCACATAAGCTGATTTAAATCGGCTTCAATTAGTCTATTAATCTTTTTTAAGTTCATTCAAATACTAAATTAGTACAAACAATTATAATTTTTGATGACAAATATAAAAACCAGAAGCCTGTGCTGCATTTACAAACTTGTCATTCAAATAATAAATAAATAAAGCTTTCATATTATATTCATTAATACTCTTTTATTTAATTTATATAAATTGCCTCTTGTGTTGCTGCAGGCTTGAGCACTAAGCAACGATAGACTGTTGCCTTTACTTGCTGCTTGTATGGTGATGAATAAAATATTTGCATTTAGCCTGTTGCTGCAACAATATTCCTTTTTGTGGGTTAGTAATGTAATACCCAGGAATTTTCAGCAGGCAAAAAAAATAATAATATCCAAGCAGAATAATTTTCTGACTCTCTCATCAATAGTGAAGGCGCATGCCTGAGCATTGGAAAGATGTTTGGAATTTTATAACAAATTTTATTATCCTTAATAGTTTTAAGGGGAAACTGTGTTTGATTATCTCATCTAGTTTACATTTCTTTTATCCACTCTCTGCTTTATCCATTAATAATTAGCTTTATTTTCCTTTTTAGTCCTTAATTCCTGCATCTCAATATGTACTTGTTTAGTTTTGCAAAGAGAATATTGCAGTGTATTGGATATTAGCTAACAAGTTTCTATTATAAAGGGCGTGAAAGAATGTTTGAATTGAAAGCAAGACGAGCACTCCTAAAATGTGGAAAATCATAAGAGAAAGGAAAAAAGCTTTAAGAATTTTGGGACAATATTTCTACTGTTTATGTAATTTTTACAATTTGATAGTCGTTGTGTATTTCATTTAAATGTGCCTGTTAGAAATCGTTAGAAGTGGGTGGTGGCAGCTGTGTAAAAGAAAACTGAAGTATTTATAATAATTGTTGGTATAGTGTTACAATTTCTATGTCTTTTTGTGCAATTTTCAAGGATATGCATATACATTAACTTGATTTGTTTGGGAAGAATGTTCCATAATATTTACCTTTAGCACATACATGCAGGTATATGTGTGTGTGTATGCCTGAGACACCAGGATTTCATATTCAATCTAGTAACTTACAGTCAAGTGTAGGTGCATTTTGCATTGAAGGTTGGTGGCTAATTAATTAATTTTAATACATTTATTCGATGTGAGCAAAAATGAAAAGAAATTTAAGAATAATCTAAACTGACACTAAGCGATGTGTATTAGATTTCATTAGATAAAATTTAAGGCAATTTGATTTCTTTTAAGGAGTTTCGCAAGTATTAGCAGGAGGTCAATTGTCTAATTGAATAAAAAAATTGCAGTAAGTTCTTTCTAGAAAATTCACAAAATATATAGAGAAGTATTTTCAGTGACGATTTTTCTGAAATCGACTACTGCTCGTCTTACATTTTTATTTAAATTTATAAAGTTGCGTTTTTTATAGGAGAAAAATCCTTTTGTTAATAAAATTATTATTGGTGTTACTGCCAATTAATCTCCAACAAAATATTGTTATACAGACAGACAAGAAACAACAATTGTTAAATAATTAATTGGGAGAATATCCCGATTAATTTTGGTAAAAATATTTTTGTTTTTTCAACCCTTTTATATGGCATTTTATTTAAGTATGGGAAATACACTTACAAAACCGTAGAGTATATTACAAAAATTCAGTAATATATTTTTCTAAAACTGCATCTAAATTGATAAAGAAGGTATTAGAAAATTAGAACCCGTATACGAAATTTAAGGAAACTTCTTCCCGAATTTTTGAGAAATTTGGAACATCATTATACCAGTGATTTGTTAAACTTAGAAAGAAGTGTTATATTTTTCAGAACTAAAACAAAATTTCTATGTCTATCCATTTGTTTTTTCAATTTTCATGTTATTCACCTACATTTAGGACTCTAACCGAAAGTTTGAAGCAAAGCTTAGGCCAGCTGTTCAACACGTTATTCCTTTAGCAGACGTGATAAAATGTATGGAAATTTTAATACAAAAGCGTAAGAATTGAAATTTTTGAGTCATTGGTTGGAAATCTATTACTCAATATCTAATTATATCTAAAGTCGAAGTTATAACGAAAAGCTTCGTTATGATATTTAAAATAAATAATTAAGATAATAATTGTTAAATGCAACATATTTGATAATTCTAAAGTTGAGAATTTTCTAATTACCCAAAAAAATTATTCCCTTTATATGTATTAAAAATATCGGAATTATGTGTTAAACTAAAACGAAGTTATAATAAAAACTTGCGATATGGCATATTAAAAACTTTGAATGCATTTTGTTAAGATCGTTGCTTTCGTCTATGTTACATTAAAGGAGCGGAATATTAATATACGGTGTAACTTAGAAAATTTTAGAATAATATTCAATGAACTTAAAGACCTGAAATACATAAACATGTATTTTAATACAAATAGTCAATCGAACTGATTACAAAAGCAAATCCACTATGAATTAGTGTAAATCCTGATGTAATTCCTTTCTAGTTTATATTTTACTCCCAGCAAAGATTGAAATACATTTCTTAAAAAATTTAAATAAAATTGTACAAAATTTACGAATTCAATGACTCTTAAGAATTTTCAATTTATTTAATGTTGCCATGAAATTTTGACCCTTCCATTGAAGAATTTGTATTACCATTACAAAATGCAAAATTATTTTAAGACTACCAAGAGATCATAAAATTTTGAAGAAATGTGAAATAATCAAAAAACATTTCCAATATGTAAATCAATACCAATTGTGTTCAAAATATCATAAATTTATTAAACCAAAAAATTTTGAATATATATCCATAAATGGCGGCCTTATGTTATAATAATTTCGTTGGAAAAAATCCTGTGCAATGCTGCAGTTAATAGTGTAGGCACAATTTACAACAAAAAGCATATACCACTCGCCTAAGTTAATAATATCAACGAACAAAGAAGCAACAAGACTGGGTCAGTATGTGGACATTGGTCACTATAACTTTGAGGTAGTGAACAACTTTATCGATCTCGGTACCGCCATAAGCCAAACAATCTGATGTTCAGTGTAGCAATAAGACGAACAACTATTCTCCCTAATAGATTCTATTTCGGGCTAAGCAAGCAGTTTAGAAACAAAGCCTTCTCTCGACGACGAACAAATATTACACTCTGGATGAGAATGCTGCGGCGAGAAGATCATTCGAGTTCGATCCCGAAGACGTAGAAGAGGAAGATCTGAAATCCGGTGGTAGGATCAAACTGAGGAAGATCTCACAAAACTTGATGCTAGAAACTAGAGGAGACCAAATCGAGACGCATGTAAAATTATTCTGAATCAAGCTACTAACCTAAACGGTTTTTTATAGCCACCTAAGAATAAGAAGATGTTATAATAGTTATTTCGGGCGGGCACTTTGTCTATCTTACCACCAGTTCTGTGAGACCACACTCCAAAAAAAAAACTTTTTCGGAGTCCGTCCATAAATGTGGGAATTATGCTATAATTAACATTCGGGGGAGGTACTCAAATCGCCCGTCTGATTTTCGATAAAAAAATTATGAGACCAAACTATGGGCAAATCCTTTTAAAAAAATATTTTTGGAGAGGTAGTCAAATCGCCCGTCTGATTTTCGAAAAAAAAAATATTATGAGTCCAAACTGCAAGCAAATCCTTTCAAACAAAAAATATTATTGTTTTTATTTTTATTCCGGCTCTAGGTCATATATTAAATAAAACTCTTTTTTTTTTTTTTTTTTTTTTTTTTTTTTGTTTTATTTAAATTTTTATTTTTTATTCCATATTTCGATCACCATCGGTTCTCTTCTTCAGGAATTTTAAGTAAAGCAAATTACATGTGATAGTTATTAAAGAACAAATCACAACAAAGATCAAATGTGTAAATCATTCTGACAAACACTAGCAGAACGGAACAACATGCTGTTTTCGAAAGCCGCTACACTTTCATCATCAGCGTTCTTGTGTTTGGTCCACTTCTGTGGTGTCAGTTGATGTATATTTCAGCTATTCATACAAATCTTCACTGTAAATGTAATACGAGAATTGTTTTTATTCATCGTATCATAATTTGTGAAAACTTCTTTTTTTGTAATGAAGAGCTCAAATTACACCTCACTAACTTACAACAGTCTTACCATTGTTATTTATTCTTTACCAACCATACACATGCTTATTTTATTTTTTACTTATGACAAACTTGTTTGGTTTGTTACTATAAGTATGTATATTTTATTAATTTCATATTGATGTTCTTCGGTGTGCCCTCCGTTAGTTAAGTATATATTTGTTAATTTTTCCGACCTTATGATATGTAATTTTTGTTTTTATTTTTATTCCGGCTCTAGGTCATATATTAAATAAAACTCTTTTTTTTTTTTTTGTTTTATTTAAATTTTTATTTTTTATTCCATATTTCGATCACCATCGGTTCTCTTCTTCAGGAATTTTAAGTAAAGCAAATTACATGTGATAGTTATTAAAGAACAAATCACAACAAAGATCAAATGTGTAAATCATTCTGACAAACACTAGCAGAACGGAACAACATGCTGTTTTCGAAAGCCGCTACACTTTCATCATCAGCGTTCTTGTGTTTGGTCCACTTCTGTGGTGTCAGTTGATGTATATTTCAGCTATTCATACAAATCTTCACTGTAAATGTAATACGAGAATTGTTTTTATTCATCGTATCATAATTTGTGAAAACTTCTTTTTTTGTAATGAAGAGCTCAAATTACACCTCACTAACTTACAACAGTCTTACCATTGTTATTTATTCTTTACCAACCATACACATGCTTATTTTATTTTTTACTTATGACAAACTTGTTTGGTTTGTTACTATAAGTATGTATATTTTATTAATTTCATATTGATGTTCTTCGGTGTGCCCTCCGTTAGTTAAGTATATATTTGTTAATTTTTCCGACCTTATGATATGTAATTTTTGTTTTTATTTTTATTCCGGCTCTAGGTCATATATTAAATAAAACTCTTTTTTTTTTTTTTGTTTTATTTAAATTTTTATTTTTTATTCCATATTTCGATCACCATCGGTTCTCTTCTTCAGGAATTTTAAGTAAAGCAAATTACATGTGATAGTTATTAAAGAACAAATCACAACAAAGATCAAATGTGTAAATCATTCTGACAAACACTAGCAGAACGGAACAACATGCTGTTTTCGAAAGCCGCTACACTTTCATCATCAGCGTTCTTGTGTTTGGTCCACTTCTGTGGTGTCAGTTGATGTATATTTCAGCTATTCATACAAATCTTCACTGTAAATGTAATACGAGAATTGTTTTTATTCATCGTATCATAATTTGTGAAAACTTCTTTTTTTGTAATGAAGAGCTCAAATTACACCTCACTAACTTACAACAGTCTTACCATTGTTATTTATTCTTTACCAACCATACACATGCTTATTTTATTTTTTACTTATGACAAACTTGTTTGGTTTGTTACTATAAGTATGTATATTTTATTAATTTCATATTGATGTTCTTCGGTGTGCCCTCCGTTAGTTAAGTATATATTTGTTAATTTTTCCGACCTTATGATATGTAATTTTTGTTTTTATTTTTATTCCGGCTCTAGGTCATATATTAAATAAAACTCTTTTTTTTTTTTTTGTTTTATTTAAATTTTTATTTTTTATTCCATATTTCGATCACCATCGGTTCTCTTCTTCAGGAATTTTAAGTAAAGCAAATTACATGTGATAGTTATTAAAGAACAAATCACAACAAAGATCAAATGTGTAAATCATTCTGACAAACACTAGCAGAACGGAACAACATGCTGTTTTCGAAAGCCGCTACACTTTCATCATCAGCGTTCTTGTGTTTGGTCCACTTCTGTGGTGTCAGTTGATGTATATTTCAGCTATTCATACAAATCTTCACTGTAAATGTAATACGAGAATTGTTTTTATTCATCGTATCATAATTTGTGAAAACTTCTTTTTTTGTAATGAAGAGCTCAAATTACACCTCACTAACTTACAACAGTCTTACCATTGTTATTTATTCTTTACCAACCATACACATGCTTATTTTATTTTTTACTTATGACAAACTTGTTTGGTTTGTTACTATAAGTATGTATATTTTATTAATTTCATATTGATGTTCTTCGGTGTGCCCTCCGTTAGTTAAGTATATATTTGTTAATTTTTCCGACCTTATGATATGTAATTTTTGTTTTTATTTTTATTCCGGCTCTAGGTCATATATTAAATAAAACTCTTTTTTTTTTTTTTGTTTTATTTAAATTTTTATTTTTTATTCCATATTTCGATCACCATCGGTTCTCTTCTTCAGGAATTTTAAGTAAAGCAAATTACATGTGATAGTTATTAAAGAACAAATCACAACAAAGATCAAATGTGTAAATCATTCTGACAAACACTAGCAGAACGGAACAACATGCTGTTTTCGAAAGCCGCTACACTTTCATCATCAGCGTTCTTGTGTTTGGTCCACTTCTGTGGTGTCAGTTGATGTATATTTCAGCTATTCATACAAATCTTCACTGTAAATGTAATACGAGAATTGTTTTTATTCATCGTATCATAATTTGTGAAAACTTCTTTTTTTGTAATGAAGAGCTCAAATTACACCTCACTAACTTACAACAGTCTTACCATTGTTATTTATTCTTTACCAACCATACACATGCTTATTTTTAATTTGCTTATTTTATTTTTTACTTATGACAAACTTGTTTGGTTTGTTACTATAAGTATGTATATTTTATTAATTTCATATTGATGTTCTTCGGTGTGCCCTCCGTTAGTTAAGTATATATTTGTTAATTTTTCCGACCTTATGATATGTAATTTTTGTTTTTATTTTTATTCCGGCTCTAGGTCATATATTAAATAAAACTCTTTTTTTTTTTTGTTTTATTTAAATTTTTATTTTTTATTCCATATTTCGATCACCATCGGTTCTCTTCTTCAGGAATTTTAAGTAAAGCAAATTACATGTGATAGTTATTAAAGAACAAATCACAACAAAGATCAAATGTGTAAATCATTCTGACAAACACTAGCAGAACGGAACAACATGCTGTTTTCGAAAGCCGCTACACTTTCATCATCAGCGTTCTTGTGTTTGGTCCACTTCTGTGGTGTCAGTTGATGTATATTTCAGCTATTCATACAAATCTTCACTGTAAATGTAATACGAGAATTGTTTTTATTCATCGTATCATAATTTGTGAAAACTTCTTTTTTTGTAATGAAGAGCTCAAATTACACCTCACTAACTTACAACAGTCTTACCATTGTT
Source organism: Germaria angustata (assembly GCA_963681545.1). Classification (NCBI taxonomy): domain Eukaryota; kingdom Metazoa; phylum Arthropoda; class Insecta; order Diptera; family Tachinidae; genus Germaria; species Germaria angustata. The sequence continues at coordinate 57,565,486 of OY812998.1, read as the reverse complement.
ATTTATTCTTTACCAACCATACACATGCTTATTTTATTTTTTACTTATGACAAACTTGTTTGGTTTGTTACTATAAGTATGTATATTTTATTAATTTCATATTGATGTTCTTCGGTGTGCCCTCCGTTAGTTAAGTATATATTTGTTAATTTTTCCGACCTTATGATATGTAATTTTTGTTTTTATTTTTATTCCGGCTCTAGGTCATATATTAAATAAAACTCTTTTTTTTTTTTTGTTTTATTTAAATTTTTATTTTTTATTCCATATTTCGATCACCATCGGTTCTCTTCTTCAGGAATTTTAAGTAAAGCAAATTACATGTGATAGTTATTAAAGAACAAATCACAACAAAGATCAAATGTGTAAATCATTCTGACAAACACTAGCAGAACGGAACAACATGCTGTTTTCGAAAGCCGCTACACTTTCATCATCAGCGTTCTTGTGTTTGGTCCACTTCTGTGGTGTCAGTTGATGTATATTTCAGCTATTCATACAAATCTTCACTGTAAATGTAATACGAGAATTGTTTTTATTCATCGTATCATAATTTGTGAAAACTTCTTTTTTTGTAATGAAGAGCTCAAATTACACCTCACTAACTTACAACAGTCTTACCATTGTTATTTATTCTTTACCAACCATACACATGCTTATTTTTAATTTGCTTATTTTATTTTTTACTTATGACAAACTTGTTTGGTTTGTTACTATAAGTATGTATATTTTATTAATTTCATATTGATGTTCTTCGGTGTGCCCTCCGTTAGTTAAGTATATATTTGTTAATTTTTCCGACCTTATGATATGTAATTTTTGTTTTTATTTTTATTCCGGCTCTAGGTCATATATTAAATAAAACTCTTTTTTTTTTTTTTTTTTTTTGTTTTATTTAAATTTTTATTTTTTATTCCATATTTCGATCACCATCGGTTCTCTTCTTCAGGAATTTTAAGTAAAGCAAATTACATGTGATAGTTATTAAAGAACAAATCACAACAAAGATCAAATGTGTAAATCATTCTGACAAACACTAGCAGAACGGAACAACATGCTGTTTTCGAAAGCCGCTACACTTTCATCATCAGCGTTCTTGTGTTTGGTCCACTTCTGTGGTGTCAGTTGATGTATATTTCAGCTATTCATACAAATCTTCACTGTAAATGTAATACGAGAATTGTTTTTATTCATCGTATCATAATTTGTGAAAACTTCTTTTTTTGTAATGAAGAGCTCAAATTACACCTCACTAACTTACAACAGTCTTACCATTGTTATTTATTCTTTACCAACCATACACATGCTTATTTTTAATTTGCTTATTTTATTTTTTACTTATGACAAACTTGTTTGGTTTGTTACTATAAGTATGTATATTTTATTAATTTCATATTGATGTTCTTCGGTGTGCCCTCCGTTAGTTAAGTATATATTTGTTAATTTTTCCGACCTTATGATATGTAATTTTTGTTTTTATTTTTATTCCGGCTCTAGGTCATATATTAAATAAAACTCTTTTTTTTTTTTGTTTTATTTAAATTTTTATTTTTTATTCCATATTTCGATCACCATCGGTTCTCTTCTTCAGGAATTTTAAGTAAAGCAAATTACATGTGATAGTTATTAAAGAACAAATCACAACAAAGATCAAATGTGTAAATCATTCATACATCAACTGACACCACAGAAGTGGACCAAACACAAGAACGCTGATGATGAAAGTGTAGCGGCTTTCGAAAACAGCATGTTGTTCCGTTCTGCTAGTGTTTGTCAGAATGATTTACACATTTGATCTTTGTTGTGATTTGTTCTTTAATAACTATCACATGTAATTTGCTTTACTTAAAATTCCTGAAGAAGAGAACCGATGGTGATCGAAATATGGAATAAAAAATAAAAATTTAAATAAAACAAAAAAAAAAAAAAAAAAAAAAGAGTTTTATTTAATATATGACCTAGAGCCGGAATAAAAATAAAAACAAAAATTACATATCATAAGGTCGGAAAAATTAACAAATATATACTTAACTAACGGAGGGCACACCGAAGAACATCAATATGAAATTAATAAAATATACATACTTATAGTAACAAACCAAACAAGTTTGTCATAAGTAAAAAATAAAATAAGCAAATTAAAAATAAGCATGTGTATGGTTGGTAAAGAATAAATAACAATGGTAAGACTGTTGTAAGTTAGTGAGGTGTAATTTGAGCTCTTCATTACAAAAAAAGAAGTTTTCACAAATTATGATACGATGAATAAAAACAATTCTCGTATTACATTTACAGTGAAGATTTGTATGAATAGCTGAAATATACATCAACTGACACCACAGAAGTGGACCAAACACAAGAACGCTGATGATGAAAGTGTAGCGGCTTTCGAAAACAGCATGTTGTTCCGTTCTGCTAGTGTTTGTCAGAATGATTTACACATTTGATCTTTGTTGTGATTTGTTCTTTAATAACTATCACATGTAATTTGCTTTACTTAAAATTCCTGAAGAAGAGAACCGATGGTGATCGAAATATGGAATAAAAAATAAAAATTTAAATAAAACAAAAAAAAAAAGAGTTTTATTTAATATATGACCTAGAGCCGGAATAAAAATAAAAACAAAAATTACATATCATAAGGTCGGAAAAATTAACAAATATATACTTAACTAACGGAGGGCACACCGAAGAACATCAATATGAAATTAATAAAATATACATACTTATAGTAACAAACCAAACAAGTTTGTCATAAGTAAAAAATAAAATAAGCAAATTAAAAATAAGCATGTGTATGGTTGGTAAAGAATAAATAACAATGGTAAGACTGTTGTAAGTTAGTGAGGTGTAATTTGAGCTCTTCATTACAAAAAAAGAAGTTTTCACAAATTATGATACGATGAATAAAAACAATTCTCGTATTACATTTACAGTGAAGATTTGTATGAATAGCTGAAATATACATCAACTGACACCACAGAAGTGGACCAAACACAAGAACGCTGATGATGAAAGTGTAGCGGCTTTCGAAAACAGCATGTTGTTCCGTTCTGCTAGTGTTTGTCAGAATGATTTACACATTTGATCTTTGTTGTGATTTGTTCTTTAATAACTATCACATGTAATTTGCTTTACTTAAAATTCCTGAAGAAGAGAACCGATGGTGATCGAAATATGGAATAAAAAATAAAAATTTAAATAAAACAAAAAAAAAAAAAGAGTTTTATTTAATATATGACCTAGAGCCGGAATAAAAATAAAAACAAAAATTACATATCATAAGGTCGGAAAAATTAACAAATATATACTTAACTAACGGAGGGCACACCGAAGAACATCAATATGAAATTAATAAAATATACATACTTATAGTAACAAACCAAACAAGTTTGTCATAAGTAAAAAATAAAATAAGCATGTGTATGGTTGGTAAAGAATAAATAACAATGGTAAGACTGTTGTAAGTTAGTGAGGTGTAATTTGAGCTCTTCATTACAAAAAAAGAAGTTTTCACAAATTATGATACGATGAATAAAAACAATTCTCGTATTACATTTACAGTGAAGATTTGTATGAATAGCTGAAATATACATCAACTGACACCACAGAAGTGGACCAAACACAAGAACGCTGATGATGAAAGTGTAGCGGCTTTCGAAAACAGCATGTTGTTCCGTTCTGCTAGTGTTTGTCAGAATGATTTACACATTTGATCTTTGTTGTGATTTGTTCTTTAATAACTATCACATGTAATTTGCTTTACTTAAAATTCCTGAAGAAGAGAACCGATGGTGATCGAAATATGGAATAAAAAATAAAAATTTAAATAAAACAAAAAAAAAAGAGTTTTATTTAATATATGACCTAGAGCCGGAATAAAAATAAAAACAAAAATTACATATCATAAGGTCGGAAAAATTAACAAATATATACTTAACTAACGGAGGGCACACCGAAGAACATCAATATGAAATTAATAAAATATACATACTTATAGTAACAAACCAAACAAGTTTGTCATAAGTAAAAAATAAAATAAGCAAATTAAAAATAAGCATGTGTATGGTTGGTAAAGAATAAATAACAATGGTAAGACTGTTGTAAGTTAGTGAGGTGTAATTTGAGCTCTTCATTACAAAAAAAGAAGTTTTCACAAATTATGATACGATGAATAAAAACAATTCTCGTATTACATTTACAGTGAAGATTTGTATGAATAGCTGAAATATACATCAACTGACACCACAGAAGTGGACCAAACACAAGAACGCTGATGATGAAAGTGTAGCGGCTTTCGAAAACAGCATGTTGTTCCGTTCTGCTAGTGTTTGTCAGAATGATTTACACATTTGATCTTTGTTGTGATTTGTTCTTTAATAACTATCACATGTAATTTGCTTTACTTAAAATTCCTGAAGAAGAGAACCGATGGTGATCGAAATATGGAATAAAAAATAAAAATTTAAATAAAACAAAAAAAAAAAAAGAGTTTTATTTAATATATGACCTAGAGCCGGAATAAAAATAAAAACAAAAATTACATATCATAAGGTCGGAAAAATTAACAAATATATAAAAAATATTATTTTGTAAATCCGTCTACAAATGGAGGAATTATGCAATAAACAATATTCGCGCAGGCAAATCGCGCGCAAGATTTTCGAAAAAAAAATTATAGGACTCACCTGCAAGCAAACCCATTCAAACAAAAAATTATAATCGGTTTACGAATGATGAACTTATGCGTGTACAAACATTAAAAACAAGTAAAAAACAAGAGTTGATAACCTCCTTATTTTTTGAAGACGGTTAAAAAGGGACTCTTTCTGTTGACCAACTCAACCCTTGTTATATGAAAGGTCTACCTTCTCTATCTTATAAATTCTAAATAAAAAAATTATTTAAAACAAATTATAATTACACTTCAATCATCATGCTTGGAAAGTAATCAAAATAATATTCTTTTAGGGAAACACAGAAATATATTTCATTTCTTATAAACAACAAAAAAAAATTATTTGAAATAATTAAAATACTTTTATACAACAATTTTCTTCTAACACTATGCAACAATATTTTTTAAATAATCATTTTGTAGATTATCCCGAATAATAATTTTAAAATGATCTTAAATCAACCATCTTGACTGAAGTTTATTTAATTTCTAGTGAATGAACCGGAAGCGCATACGTGTACGTTACACAACGCATGAATGTTTTTTTATAATTAACTAGCTGACCCGGGCAAACGTTGCTTTGCCTTCAAATTTGCACTAAATCGACATAGCAATTATTGTTCAAATACCGGTATCGGGCTAATTAATCCCACTACACGCAAAACGCAGCATAGGCTTATCGCGCTAATCTCTATAGGGCAAAATACAAAAAACAAAATATTGGGCCATCTGTCGGGCGAACTTCAAACTACACAGAAACACTCCTCACGTCCCATAGAACATGTGTATAAAGTTTGGTCAAAATCGGTGCAGTAGTCCTTGAGTTACGGTGCAAAAACACACACAAAACTAAATATTGCGCCATCTGTTAGGCGAACTTCAAACTACACAGAAACACTCCTCACGGCCCATAAAGCATGCATATAAAATTTGGTCAAAATCGGTCCAGTAGTTTTTGAGTTTAGCGATCACGAACAAACACGTAATTTTTATGTACATTAGCTGACCCCGTCCGCGTTGCTGCCCCTAAGCAATCAGCTCAAAAGTTATATTACCATACGATTTAAATTGAGCGTTTAACGAAATTTACGGCCTTTAAATAAAAATTCATGGAATACATATCATAAAGTTTTGGAGTCCATACGTTACATATACACATATATATATATATATATATATATATATATATATATATATATATATATATATATATATATATATATATATATATATATATATATATATATATATATATATATATATCCTGTTTTATATGTATAGATCTTTAACTTATTGTACAATGTTGCACCTTAGTAAGCGCGGAATATCTTGTGTTATCGAATGATGTAAATATTTTGCAAATAAACCGAAAACTCGAATTTTTTAATGCAACATTTCGAAAGTTTTAAAATTTTGATATTGAATCATTATTAACATAGATTTTTTGTAAATATCTTCGGAACTACATAACCGATTTAAGAGTTTGATATCTCGTTTTGAAGAACATGACAACGGCTTTCAAAAAAAAAAAGTAAAATAAAATAAAAAAGCACAAAAAATAAATATATGTAATATAATATATTGGTGGTGCAATATTAAAATTGGACTTTACCACGCCCTTCCGTCCACAGACCGAAAATCAAAAATCAGACATACATAAACACATCCTATTTTATATATATAGATGTGGAGCAAATTAAACTAAAAATAATAAAATACATATTTGTTTGTTGCTGCGTTAGCTGCTTATATGTCGACATTTTATTGCTTGCTAAACCAAATCGTCAGTGAGATTTAGGCAGAGCACTAATAAGAATTCAAGATTATGCCTTGAGGCGCGGAAGGAAAGAAAAGAACTGTTCGATAAATTTTGATAAATCGCTGGAACTTGTTTCTTGAGTTAAAAATGTAAAAATCTAAGGGCAAATTACAGCTCTCATCAATGATCGAAATTTGAAACAAAATATTTTTGAAATTTATTAAAACTTCGATGTCTAATGCCGTAGGTTTGTCCCCTTATGCGAAGTTCTCATATGGTTTGATTTAAAGTTTTAACAGGTTTTGACGTCAAATTCTATTACATGATGGTTCCGAATTGTTTCGATGTACAAATACAATTGGAAATTTTTCTCAGTCGATATTTTTACTAAATTTTAACTAATATTCACATTATATGTTCCTTCCTCATTTGTATTATTTGAGTTTTCGTTATTCGATGAGCCCGAGAAAATGATCACTTTTTTGCGAAAATGATACCCAAATCTTTGGCGGCTTATAAAAATAGTGCATGACTTTGGGAAAAATTGGGAGACACGGGTCTTTTTTTTTAGGCTTTTATCACGTAGTGGTGTCCGTATTTGGCTCAAACAGTAGACACAATGTTTACGGCCCTGAATGAAAGAAGCTTTTCTCTTTATTTGTGCAAAAAATATGGGGGTATTATTTTCTTTGCTAGTTTTATTCTGGACTATATTGACCTTAAAGATCTACTGATTATAATAGATAAATAAATTAATTTTTACCCAAAAAAAAAACTTTGGAGATTAATTTTAATCAAACGCTTTACTCAAACCATGAAGTTCCTAGTCGGAGTAATTGACGTCAATTGTAGCCAAATTTCATGAAAATCAATTCTTTCTTTCGAGTTATTTTATAAAAAATAGATATTACTTTTTAAAAATTTCACAAAACTTCTTGTCAAATCGAATTTATAGTTTATGTCCTATAAAACGCGGAAAATTGCCTTCGAGTGCAGCAAGTTTTTTATTAGTTTTCGCTTCCTTTTTTAGACTTTAGAAAATTGCATCAACTTCTTTTAAATTTTTCTCATTCAGTTAAACGGTTAGAAATATATCATAGTCGAAAAATACCAACCGAATGGTTTTTTATTACTTCGGAAATTTTTATCAAATGGAGCTTGATATTGTAAGGAGATTAAGTACTGGTGCAAATTAGAATTAAATTTTTGGCGAACTAATGGGTCAAATCGTGCAACTGCTGCCATATAATCGTAGTGCAAACGATTAATTATTAAAAAAACTAATATTTATATGTATTAATATGATATATATTTTTTGTACATGCCTGTGTTTAAAAATTTATTATTGTGCTTAATATTATTAATTTTTTTGTAGCCAAGGTTGAGCTTTTTTTAATTTTTTTCATTTTTGTACTCGTACCATCTGTTGTTAGTTTAAAAACTTAAAACTGGATAAAATTGCATATAAAATTATTCATCCACAGGGATTAGCCAACTTAACACTTGCAAATGGATGCCTAGTTCTAATAAAAAATATGCTTATGAAGAATATATTTAATAACCTTAAAAAAATTTGTTTCACTATGCAAATGTTATAAATTTTGATTGTGAAATTTTACTTTTACTTAGAATGAAATATAACGTGTCTTCCAATAGCGACTTACTTTCAAAGTTTACCAGTTGACAGCGACCATATTGTTGAAGCTATATTTTATATAATTAGCTGCCATTTATCTATTTAGCCAAATCACAATGAACGGATATTGTATTCAACAACACGTACAAATGATTAAATTGTTTTATTAAAATGGGTGTTCCGTTCACACAAGTTACCGTGCGCCGTGCCAATTTTATGGTCACCATAATCATCCAGTCACTAGTTCAGTAAACAATGAATCAACACAATACGTATGACGACCAAATGCCAAGATCTGCAAAAAACAACAGAACTGTGTGCGAGACTGTGGGGGAGAATCCGAGGCAGTCAATTTCACGTCGCTCACAAGAACCCTGCCTTTTTCCAAGTTGGCGAATTTTGCTTTTTAACTTTGGCCTGCACCCGCACAAAATTCAACTGTTCCAGGAGCTAAAGATAAACGATCATAGATAATGATGTGTGTTCGCTAAATAGGCCCTGGAATATTTAGAAACTTTCGGAAGTTTTCATCAAAAAAACGATGAGGCCCATTTCTAGATGAATGGGCACGTCAACAAACAAAATTGCCGATATTGATAGGCATGAGATGCAAAAGTGACCAATGCATCCCGAAAAATTCGCTCGATTATGTGAACCATATTTGGTGTGAAGAGCAGCCAGAAGTATTGCAATAACTGCCAATGCACTGTTTGGTGTGGATTATGGGCCGTTGGTATTATTGGACCTTACTTTGTCAAGACGAAGACAGGAACGTTACTATGAATGGAGGGCACTACCGTGTGATGATTGAAAAATTGTTTTGCCCAAAAAAAGAAGATCTGAACTTGGCTGAAATGAGGTTTAAATAAGATGGTGCCACATGCCTCACTGCACGCGCAACAATGGCCCAATTGAGAGCGAGTTCGGTGAACAGTTTATTTCACTTTTGGGGCCGGTCAATTGACCACCTAGATCGTGCGATTTAATGCCATTAGACTATTTGTTGTTACAGTTCATATGTATAGGGGCCAACTTGCAACGGTTGACGCACTGGAAGCCAATATTGAACTATTTATTAGTGAGACATCGGCCGATATGTTGGAGAGAGTATGTCAAAATTGGACCCAACTTACAAACCAATTGAGGCGCAGCCGCAGTCAACATTTACATGAAATCATCTTTAAACATTGAATTATATAGAACATTCTATCGAAACAAATAAAGATTTTATACATTTCTCTAAATTTTATGTGTTTTTTTAAATCAAATTCGAAAGCTCTTAAAAAATCACGCGTGTCACACAGCTCATACCATATTGGACGTTCCAAATGAGCGATTTAAAGTCGTGGTCATCTCATGTGTAGGTGACTTAATTTGAACTGGCTAACGAGGTCGGTCTGCTTACAAACGAAATTCAACGTGGGATGACGTAAAATCATTCCGAATAGAAACTAGAATTTACTTACCGCACAATAAATACAATATGTGTGAAAAATTTAAATTTATCTAGTACAGACAAAAACCATATTTTTTAGTAATGACAATTTCACAGTTAACAGAGCTCTGTTAACCAGTTAAGAGAAATCCCAAAATAGACTAGGTTCATTTAAAAGGCGAAATATAGGAACAACGACAAGGATAAAAAACTATATATCAGGAAATATTGGAAAAATGGAGAGGGGCTGGTACTATACACTATATAGAAATCTTGGAGCAAGGAGTGCTTAAATTTAATATAATAGTAGGATATCTGAAATAATCTTGGAAGCTTAATAAATGGGATTTGAAAAAAGTTTTTTTTTAATTGCTGGGGAAGATTAGTGGTCATATTGGAAAAATGGAGAGGGGCTGGTACTACACACTATACAGAATTTAAATGAATTTAAATAAACTTGTAAGTTATGACCAAAATGGTAACTAGTTCTACTAAAAAGTGGCCGGGAAGAGGCAGTAGTAAAACTGTTTACCTTTTTGGTCATAACTTGCTTAGTTTTCAAGATATTGACTTGATTTCTTTTGCGTTCGATAGATAAACGTATTGGCTTCTATTTCAATCTTTGTTTTTTGCGGGTAGTGCGAAAAAAATTTGCTTTTTTGATAAAAATGACAAAAAAATATTTTTCTTATTTTTGCAAAAAAATAATACGAATGAAAGCCAATAAATTTATCTATCCAACGCAAAAGAAACCAAGTCGATATCTTGAAAACTAAGCAAGTTATGATCAAAATGGTAAACAGTTATACTAAAAAGTGGCCGGAAATAGGCAGTAGTAGAACTGGTTACCTTTTTGGTCTTAACTTGCTTAGTTTTTAAGATATCGACTTGGTTTCTTTTGCGTTGAATAGTGGAAACGTTTTGCATACATCTACCATTGAAATAAAATTAGTTCGATCCCAAGATGTAAACATTTTAGACTTGGACTTTGTAATTTGTTCTGCCAATGCATAAAAAATAGTGAGTTAAATTTAGGTAAGAAAATTTAAGAGTCCATCCATTAACTCAGTTACAACTGTCTCTGAAACTGATGTATCGTCCTGTTTTATCTTGCCTGTATAGACTTTGAATGACCAGGTGTAACCTCCTGCTACACAAAGTTTAAGAACTTTAATGCCGTATCTATGTCGTTTACTAGGTATATATTGCCGGAAATGTATCCTTCCATGGAATGGAACGTTACTTTCGTATGTATACGACATTTTCTGGAACATACGCCTCTTTGAACTTATCCTGGAGCATATTTAGAACGGTAGATATTTTGCAATGACGATCATTCAGATTTGCTTGACTTTCGTTATCAGAAGTATGAAACATGCTCAATAAAAGTTCAAATCTGTTTCTGCTCATAAATATAGGAATTTGATTTTTATAGTATGTTCCTGGACCAGTAATCCCTTTGTTGTGGTACTTGTTGTAGCCCATTCAAATAGTAATTCCAAGAAATTTGCGCATTTCTGAAGGGTCAGTATCAACCCATTTTGATAGCGTTTTTGCATTTGACGTACTGGAGGAGTTTTCGGCTGTAATAATATGTTGCGCAGCAAACCTGTTAGTTTCTGTAACAAACAGATTTATCATGTCTTCGGATATAAAATAGTTGAAAAAATCTGCAGGAGTTTTTCCAGTTAAAGCGGCAACATTAGGATTCACGCCTGTACACACCGAAGACTCAACAAATGTCTATCGATCTCCACCAACAGGCCCCCATGTTCGAATAGTTGTCAAGTTTGCAAGAGGAACAACTACGTGAGGATGTTCATCCAAGTAGGTTGCTATGTCTTCATCACTATCATCTAAATCTCCGTCATCAGATTCTGAATCAGAACTTTCAGAATCTGGCTCAAAGTTATTATCAACAAATGAATCATCTAAAAATCCTGTAACTTCGAGCTCGGCAGCAATATCATCACATGTTAAAAGTTTTCTAGACATCTCTAAAACAAATAAATCTCAAAAACTAATAAATGAAAAAAATATAAAAAATCAAAAAGATAAAACCATAAAAATAGAAAATTAGAGTATGCCCACTGGTGGCCATTTGGGCCCAATATGTATTTTGACATTCTGGGACAACGTGACCACCGGCGGTCACAAAAAAAAACGGAGAAAAACCAACAAAAATATATTTTTTTTATCAAAAATAAATGTCACAAAGTCACACCAATTGAAAAAAATCAATAAAACTAAGTAAACAAATTTTGGTCCCATCTTGTCAAATAAGAAATAACCACTGGTCAGCACGCGATCTACTGGTGCAGAAAAAAATGACCACTGGTGGACACGTGGGGCTTAAAGTGTTAATAATTCCAGTTATTCTTCTTCGCAAATACTTATAAGAGTTTAGGAGCATATTTCCTGATATATAGTTTTTTTATCCTTGTCGTAGTTCCTATATTTCGCTTTTTAAACGAATCTAGTCCATTTTGGGATTTATGTTAACTAGTTAACAGAGCTCTGTTAACTACGAAATTGCCATTACTAAAAAAATATGGTTTTTGTCTGTACTAGTTAAATTTAAATTTATCTTCACACACTTCACAACACATTCTCTCTGAACATGTATCCGAATTTATTTGGCCTACAACTGTAGGCCAATGTCAGATTATTTTTTTTATTAATTTAAGTTATACTTGTGCTTATGTTCTCGTATATACTCGTGTACGAACTTTTGCATACAGATAAAAGTTTATGTGAAATTTTAACTTTTTATTTTTATAATTCAACAGTTCTTTGTTTCATTCTGTAACCCAAAGGGTTGTTTAACTTTTTATTATTATTATTCCATAATGCAATGAAGTTCTTTTTTTCATTTTGTTGTGTCTATTTTTTTAGGGATTGAGTTTTTCTATAAACATGCAACATTTTAATTTATTAATGTTTTCGTTAAATATTTGGCATAAAAGTTTATTTTGTTTTAATTTGTGTTATTTGTATGTGTCAAATTCGCAATGCATTAATGCAGTTTCGGGGGAGAACTAAAATTATATATAATTTTAAATAATATTCAATGACATTTGGTGGATGACACTTATTTTCTTGGTTACAATATGTTCATTTGTAATTTTTGGTTAAATTTTAATATAAAGTTGATGTTGATCTTTTCGCTTTGTTTTCGCATTGTTTGACATCAGCTTTTACACAGAAACTCGTACATGCACTTGCGAACATGGTCCCATTATGCAATAATGTATGAATGACATATTTTTATATGTATTTGAAGGGGTGTATTTGTGTGAGCTTGTGCGTTTGTAAAGGTTTTAGTACATGAATACATACATTCTACACATGGAGACATAAATATTTGAAATATTCAAAATATATGCATACGTAAGTGCATGTGCGAGTAGTTGTTGATAACAAATTGCAAATTGTTGATGTTTAATGTGTTTTTAACCAACCTTTGGCACTTAAGTTGCTTAATATCTACAATAATCATGTAAACATGATGTTAAGAAGACATTGGAAGTCTTCTAACTTCAAAAGCCAATTTGGCATCATATTTTGTGGCGTGTTGGTAAATTTTCCTTCTTCTAATTTTACCAAAAAAATTATTACTTAAATCATATTTTATACTTGTTTGTATTCGAAAAACTAAAGAAAATAATGATTGTCGTCATCGACGTCACACTAACTCGGAATCAATTTGGGACGATTTATTGATATCAAGAAAAGAAGAAATATTTTTACCAGCAGCCAGTAAAACTGGCTTTGGCTCCATACGACAACCATTTTAAACTCACATTAAGTAAATTGTTATAGATTTAATTAATAATTCCAGTTATTCTTCTTCGCAAATACTTATAAGAGTTTAGGGCACTGATAGCTCTAGTGTATAGAGCAACAGACCTAAAGCTGAACATATGAGAAGCAAGAAGTTTCCAGATGAAATCCTGGCACTTTCAATGCTTAGCTCTAGGTCTATGTAAGTGCCAGCTTTAGGGGAAATTGCAGCTTCTTTGGGATAATTTAGATGCTGACGTTTATATTATTGGCACGCAGTCTTTAGAATTTGACTGACCATAAATGTGCAAAAATTAAAAGGAAAACAATAGGAGAAATCCAACATAAACAAATTCAAACAGCTGCGACAAGGCAAAAGTTAAACTTGCTACACGCGTAAATTGTATGCTGTTGAATACTTTTCACATCAGTTATTTTTTGTTGTTGTTATTCGTATTGCATTGAAATCTTTGTATTCGCATTATGCAGAACATAAAAGAGTAGTTTCGCTTGAGCTTTTTTTTTATTTGAAAAATACGCTCCATGTAATGGAATAACTTCATGTGAAGTTAAAGAAGAATAAAAAAATCAATGTTATAAATATCCATTAATTTTAACTATAAATAATAACATACCATTAAGCATAGATTTCATTGGTTATTCAAAGTGTGTAACAGGGAACCCAAAATTAGTTGATACCTTTCAACCACGAATTCATTGAATTTTGAGCGCGAAATTGATCGTAAAATTTTTGTCTGTTAACGAAATTGGGGTGCAATTATTGTGAAAAAAATTATAAATAATTTTTTTAATAAAGAATTGTACTTCAAGCTTGTTACAAAATAATTATGGTACATTAAAAAAATATTACTTGTTATGTCTGATATTTCGTTTCCATTAATCTACTGATCAGTAGATTTAAACCACATTTTTTTTAATCCTTCTACCTCGAATGTTTATATAAAAATTGTCATACTTTAAGTCATATATTATTTTGAAACTGATATATTCTTTTCTGGTTGAAGCATTGGCTATCAGTCAGTATTATACTTTGTGGAAACGAAATGGGACGTTGTACGTTTCAACAACTTTAGAAAATTACCATTTCCAACCCGGTTCTTTTGTCAACAAATAAAATCGTCATATCTGGGAATTTGGAAATCAGCACACCATTATCGAGAAACGAATTCATTTATAGGGAATGACAGTTTATTTGGAGATTTCGGATAGGCGTCATCATTGGACTATTTTAGTTCAAAAATGCTGCTAAAAAGGACATTTCAGTCAACAGCAAGCGCTATAGAGCCATGATTTCTGACTTTTTATGGCTTAAAATTGAAGATAACCTTTGATTTCAGCATGATGGCGCATCATGTTAAACAGCGCACAACCATGTCATCACAGCTCATTTAACTTTTAAAACGATCTAGATTTGCCAATGCGATTTCAGATATTGGCGACCATACAATTTATTGATTAATTGATTATGATTGAGTTTTCTATACAAATTTCCTCCTTTTCTGTTCTAGGTTTCTAACAATTGCGGCATATATACTTTTATCTAAAATAAGTTGAGGTAAATGATATTTTTGGTTTCTCATTATGTAGCCCAAATATGATGATGTTTTTCTGTATTCATGATTGTCAATAGCTCACGTTCCGTCCGAAGACGCGATTTGTTAGGACCTTTTCAGATTTACAAAATGCTGATCTAGCCACTTCTAGTTGACGCCTGATTTCCATAGATGAGTCTCAGTTTTCATTAATGCAGTAACCAAGATATTCAAATTTTTATACCCGGTCTATTGACGTATTCTGGTTCATTATAATTATATGGTTGTACGTGTTTTTACAGCTGATGATGGTTTATTTAGTTTTCTTAACATTTATTTTAAGACCATATGTATTGGTACGTGAAACCCATAATTTTTGAAAATAGTTTATTTAATTATCAAAATAAAAAGATCATTTCTTATATATTTGACTACTCAAATGAAATTATAATCACTTTTCTATATCAATAACTATAAAGTACGAGTATATTGCCAAATAAATTCCTTAAATCATAAAATAGTTACAGAAGTAATTTGAAAACAATTTCTCAACAAACTTTTGTTAGTCTTAAGGAGTTTTTTAATTAATTTGAACTTCAATGGTACAAAAAAAATATTATTTTGATTAAAGACGTATGAAACAAAAAGATCAAATAAATAATTTATTAATATATATTTTGAAAAAATCGAATTCTTAGTCTTATCCTTTGGTGTTCACACAGGTTAGGTTAGGTTAGGTTAGGTTGATTGGAGGGGTGTGATAGCCCATGTCATACGACATACACTTAAGCCAGTGAAGGCTTGTTGTGCGCTCCCTTTATTTATCAAACACAAACTGCCGGAGTTCTGCGGCAGGATTCGAACCTGGGACCTTCGCACTACGAGTCTAGTACACTACCTACTAGTCTACGAAGGTCAGTTGGTGTTCACACAAATATAATTTTGTTTACTCACTTAGTATTTGGTAGCTGAAAAGACTTAAACAAAAACTTTGTCTGACAATAAAAAAAAAAAAAAAAAATCATCATATTAAATTGGCTGTATACAAGAGATAATTTCAAGAGGCCTACTTTTAAATACTAAATAATCCGGCCAAAAACACCGACTTTAATGCAAAGAGCCAATTGAATATCTTACGAGACCGATTAGTTTAAAGATCGATATAATCCACTTCTAGTTCATATTTTGCTCCCATGAAAGATAGAATACCTTTTTCAATAAAAAATTTTGAAAATGGGTCCATAAATTGTGAAGTTATGTTATAATAGTTATTTGGGGCAGCCATTTCCACTTAAATTTTTATGAAAACAAACTGCAAACTACCCTTTTAAATTAAAAAAACATTTTCAATCGGTCCATAAATGGCACATTGCTGCAGTAATAAACTTTTCGGGCGGGAAATTGTATGCCCGAATTAAAAAAAAATATGACCAATCTGCAAACAAATCCTTTCAAACAAAAGGAATATTTCGCAAATCGGTTCATAAATGGAGGAATTATGCAAATTGCCCATAAGATTTTGGAAAAAGAAATATGGGACCAATTTGCAAGAGAACCCTTTCGAACAAAAAAAAAAAAAAAAAAAAATCGGTTCACAAATATTATGTGCATATAAATATTAAAAAATAAAAAATACGCACGAATTGATCACCTTCTTCTTTTTTAAGTCGTTTAAAAAAATATTTTTCATGATATTTAATTTTACTATTCTACCCAATTTTTTCTTCCTCGGTACTGACTTTACAAGAGTTGCATAAGAAATTTTACTAAATATATAGTGCAACTAATTACTAATTGCTCAATTTATTAATTGAGTTCCTCAATTAAGGCCTTAATTGCATAAATTTCTATATCGCAATTAAGATGCATGTCTGATGATAGTATTATACATAAAATGATGGAAGGGTTGTTGCTAAAATTGCAGTGCTCGTAAATGTTACTTGGCTCTTCATTTAAGCCCGCCACTTAAAATGGGCGAAAGCCTAAAAATTAACAACACATTTAGAACTCTGTTTTGGATGGATGGGAAAAACATACGAGCCCATATATTTGCAATATTTCATGCATTCATCTGTGATAATAAACCAACTGCAAAAACACCGTCGACATTATTTTGCATAAAATTTTCATATTTAGAGTATGAAAAGTTCTTTTTAACCTACAATAAAAATGACTTTAGGGGCCTCAAAAGTAAATGAAGTGATTTTCAATGGATTTATGAGGAATTGAGAAATCGAAGAAAAATAAACATTGTTTTTTTAATACAGGACATTTGGTATTCGTAATGGTAAAATGTGGAAAAATGAACATAAATAAAAATATATAGAGAAAGGATGGTATTATATTGGGATATGCCGAAAGTTATAGATACAAATACATGTATTTGTGGGGCTTTTTTAAATATGCTTTTTCAAATCAACTCAATATTTAGAAGAAACTTTAATTTCTTGTATTGCCGACTAACTCAAGGATATCGGTAAATTTAAAAAAATATTATTTATTGCAAATAAAAAGAAAAAACATTTATGTAAGGAGTAGGATTTTAATAAGAAAAATTTTACGTTTGCGCAAAAAAATGCCATAATGTGTGGTAGACTCTGTTACTGATGAGGTATGTGACGTTAACGCAAAAGTGCTCATGATCCCTCAGTTTGTAGTTAAAAATTCAGTTTTGCTGCCATTAAGAACAAAAAAACACATGAACAATTAATCAGCATCGTTCGCTAAGGAAGTATCATGATATATAAACTCGAGCACAGAGAAGGAATATCAAATTCATGTGATTAACAAAATTTTTCGATGATGTGCAAAAAGGCTAAAAGTCTTTGGCTGGAATCGAACCGACGATCCTCAGCGGGTAGTGTAATATATTACACTACCTTATCTTTCCTTTTAAATTCTTTCGAACTGTACTTAATTTGCCATATTATCTTAAGTGGTGAATTAAGATCCATGCAACAGCAATTTGAAAGCTGACATTCAAGGAAAATTTTCCAAAAATACATTTGGATCTACAATTTGAGCTAATGGGAATATACTTCTATAGATTTTCGATTCCAAGACTTTTCATTAATGTGTCTAGATCAACAAGATGTTAAGACATTCAAAAAATATAGGGTATAAGAGATTTAAACTAAAGAAAACGCTTGAGAAAACTATAATTTTCAACAGTTCGCCGAAAACCCTTAACTATTGTCATCTATATATGTCTGATCACTCCTACCATAAGTACATATTTTAATAAACCAACAACAATCGTAATGTCTAAAACTACTACACATACACATACACATACTTACTTACATATGTATTTACATGTGCTCCAATCTCAGCATATTGTATCTTACGACTGCAAGTGCGCATACATTATTGAAATAACACTTGAGCATTCCGAACGTACTCAAGTGCCACAAGCAAATTTGTGCATTAAAATCAAGAAGAAGAGATAAACAATATCAGCGGCATCAACAGTTGTTGAATCCTTATTTTCTGCATAAATCAGTAGCAATTAAAAATATTAAGAAGAAAAAAAAAACAGCATACATTTTTTAATAATATTTAATTTGACAATTACAAATATAATCCAGCATGTGGAACGAACGAATGACTGAATGCGCTGGAAAAATAATAATTTACTGCAAAAACAATAACGCGCTCAGTCATTCATTAAGTTAAAACAGAACAAAGAAGATGGGGCAGAATGAAACAAATTATACAAAAAATCTGAAAAATCGCTGCCGGTTATTTTAAATGATTGATTTAAGCAACAATTATCCAATGTACTATGCAATCAATCAGCCTTGGGGATACTGTTAAAAGGATTAATTTGTATTTATACGACGATTATCAAAAGCACATTGTAAGATTATTTTTATTGAACAAGCACGATATTAAGAACAATTAATACTTAAAATATTACGAGTACATAAGTACACGTACTGAAGCTGTAGATATGGACCCAGTATGAATAATAAATGATTGCAGGTGATGCATAAAAATAGAAAAATAAAAATAAAGTAATGAAAATTAGGTAAAATGAGAGTAAACTGAAAATCCTCCCTATAATAGACATAAATGCAAAAAAAAAAATGAAAATATATGCTTGCCTATACTCGTATATCCAGGTTGCAACAAATGCCTTTACTAACACCGATACCGCTTAAATACCGTCTAAAATTATATACTAGTTATTTATACCGGTACAGAAACTATTTTTTGAAAAAAAAAATAAATACTGGTTATTTATACCGGTACAGAAACTATTTTTGGAGAAAAAATACACTGACATTATACCGGTATTATAGTTTCGCCATTAAATAACTCTGGCAGAAATAGAACCGACTTCGTTACAATGACCCCATCGAATGGATTACAAAACCAAAGCACCTCTGGGTTAGTTTAAAACCCAATATAAAAACATGTATAGTTCATGTTATTTTCTAATAATTTTGAGCGGTAACCTTGTCCTTCCGATTTTCATTTAAATTTCTGTGAAACCAAACAAGCCGCACTTTCAAATAATTTTTTTTTCCAAAATCAGTCTATAAAAAAGAAAGTAATGCGTTAATAAATACTTTGTGATAGTAATCGCCTTAAAACCCTTCCAAATAAAATAATATAATAGTTTTGAAAATCAGTTCTCAAATGATAAAAGTCACTCGAATTGATAATCTCTTGCCGATTAAAATAATATACATTTTGCAAAGAGTAGAAACAAAAATTTTAAATTTAAATGTGCCAATGAAAAATATATTTTTAGCCAGATACTCTACGGTTGCAACACTGCTATTATTGCAACACAGTTATTGTTTTGTTACTTCCAATGGTACAATTCAACAATATGATGAAAGTTCTACAAAAACATTGTATGGGAAAACTTTTTTATATGTCGATTTTGACAGTTGAAACATGTCACTCACGATTTGTAAACAAAAATGCCAATTGAATCTTTAAATCAAAAAAAAAAAAAAAAAAAAAAAACAAAAAAAACGATCACAACTTTGATGGTCAAACTAATTTTGAAGGTATTTAAAAGTATAGGAACAGTATATAGCAACGACAAAAAGTCCACCAACAAGAATTGTTTCCAGAATTTTTTTTTTAATAAATGACTATAAGACCTTTAGGATTTTTATTAAATGAATTATTTTATTTGCTGTATTTCCTTCTATTTATATTAATAATCACCCCTATCGCCAATAAAATTTGAAATTTTTGTTCCCATGAAATTTTCATTCCCCATGAAGGGAAATTTGCTATCGCGAATTTTATGGGAATGTTTGTTCCCGCTATCAATATGTAGTGAATGTAAAATGAGAAGAATGTATAAACAGGGAATAAGAATATAATTTCAAATTGTATGTATGTATGTATGTACATATACATTTAAAAAAGTATTTTGTTTTAGAAAAGTAAATAAATACAAATATTTATGTCTCAAATTAAATTGAAAAGTATTTATTTAAAATCAATAAATAATTAAATTAACAATTTAAGTTTTCTTCTCCATAAAAGTCTTCTGGCAAACCAAAGCTGAAGGAATTTTCTAAGCACTCTACCGTCTCTTTCATTCCTATTAATTCATATATGCACTGCTCGCTAACTGACAAACTTTTGGTATTGTTTTGTCAACCTCCTTTTTTTCATTTCAAATTAGCGGCAGCCTTTGACCGGACATACCTTTTTTGGTCTATGCACACCTAATACAAGTTATATACATATGTATGTATGTATAAAAATGTACAATATAAAAAATAAGACTACATTCTTCCACTCACGGATTCTTTTCAGAGGAGGACAAGCACTATTTAGATCTTCTACAAGAGAACTCCAGAATTCGCCCATCACATCTTTGGAAACTTTTACAAAACCACTAGCAATGGGTTGGTTGCTTTGCTTTCTATTGAGTAGGATGTCACTTTGCACTTTATTTGTTGATTTCGACCTAAAAAATAATTTTAAATAATCAGAATATTCGAAAGAAAATAAAAATTACTTACATTTTTATCCAGTTCCCTAGAGAAAACAAAGTGAACAAACTAACACAAAAAAGGGGAAAAATAATTTTGAAAGAGTCGTTCACGATATGGCGAATTTTTTTAATGGGAATAATTTTATGCATGTTATTCCATTACATTTCGCACATTTGAAGGGAAAAATTATTCACGATTGCAACTTGGGGAAAAGGGAAAATATTTCGAGGGGAAAAAAAACGTTCACGATAGGGGTGAATATTTTGTGAGATCTCAATGCAAAAGGTGGTGGCGAGGTATAATTATTAAAGTGCCAGGTTCGTTCCCTGGCAGAGGAAAAAACATTTTCATTATAATTTTTCGAGTTTTAAAATTAAGTGGATTCAACCCCCATTCATAAAAATCTATCCCAGAAGCCCCCTAAACTCCCGTCACCTTGGAAAAGAGGATAACATCATAACATAGGTCAGGCAGACAACACCCCCTGGAAAAAGAAGATAGGAATCAAAGATTAGCAAGGTTCCTCTCCTTACCACTACACCAAATACACAGAGGACGTTGTTTCTAGGCAACGAAAGATGGCAGCCCCATTATCCTAGGACCTGCTACAGAAGACCAATCATCTATTCAGTTGGAACAACAACCCACTAACGAAACTGATACAAGGCAAAAATAAACATGCGAAAGCAACAGCAACGACTCCTGTAAGATGGTGAAGCTTAGTGGAAGCCAAATGCACCCAAGAGGGGTAATGAAAAAAATGCAAATATTTAATGTCTGTAATTCCCTTTGTGTACCAAATAATTAGTTCACGTTGAAAGAAATAAGTAAAAAATATATATTTTGATATGTTTTTCTTCTTTTCTTAGTTTAGTTAATTTAATTTCATTATAATACCGGTATATAATCGCACAAAGGTTTCTATACCGGTATACCGATACTGATATAATTAAAATATCGTTACCGATACCGTAACGGACAGTATACATACATCCGCTTTGATAAACTAATGAAAGTCTTGCTTGTATAGTGTGTGGTGGTACGTCGCTTGTAAGATTGATTTGGGCAGCTTTTTATTTTTTTTTGTGTCTACGGTGCATTCAGTGAGAAGGATTGGAACCCGCTGACAGTTGCTCTGGGATATAGAGCTAAACGTGATATTAAATGACAACGAAATTTCAAGGAAACTTTTTCTTCTATTGTCATTGTTTATCTTTGAAACAGCTGATTCTTTGAGAATTTACCCAATCTGTCCGAAAATATTTTTTAGCTGTTTCGTGCAAGAAGAAGGAGATCAATAAAAAACTCCCAAAATCCCTCTTCTAATTTACCCAATTTTCGAGTACGGGAGCGAATTTTGATAAATTTACGATATCTCGGGCGCGCAATGTAAAATATTGGACCAGAGATAATATAAGGCTGTGCTGACATTTTAAATAAATTAAATATCAAATGAAATGAATGAGTAAAAAACATGTTGTGATTTGAAGAAGTAAAAATATTGAACCTGGCTCTGCACACCTTCTGAAACAGGCATAATAGGAATTTTTCTTCTAATAAATAATTCAGGTTTTTTACAATTGGAATCTTCTTAAGTAGATGGTATGAATGACACAGAAAAGGGATCAGATTTTATTTAAAATTTCATTCACAGCAAGGGTGGAGAGAAAATTTCCCTCTTAAGAGCTTAAGAGTATTCGAGGTATTTGTATGTAATTCACACATTATATAAAGATGTAAATTTTTTGGATACAATATAATAATTATTGTTACATTTTAATGTATTTAAACCCCTATTTTTTAAAAATTTTTGTTCAGCCTCAGTCAGCAAACAGGCATCTAGCATCTAGACAGATACTAGCAGGCAATTAACCCAACATTTTGTTCTTGTTGCCCATATACGATACAAACTTCATAAAAATAAAAATAAATAAAAATAAATATTTTCTCACAAAAAAACTTTGAAACTTGATTGAAGATGATGGTGAAAAAACAACAATTAATATGTATAACCTTTATGATATCGCTTCTACTGAAAGAAATAATGTTTTTCCTTTGAAAAAGAAAACTTTCTAAGAGACCACAAAACTTAATTCAAACAATTATACAGGTCGTACATTCTTATTTCAAAGATATCCCTTAAGCCGTAGTACCCCTTCCTTTATAACAAATTTATATACTGATTTCCAAGAAGACGAATTTAATAGCAATATATAGAAAGAAGAAAAAAAAAACAAACTAGATCATGCCAAAGTAATAGTGTGAATAAAAAACATAACTGTCATGTTGAACAAAACTCATGTTTAGTTAAAGGAAACGGATGCGTAACGACATCCCTATTTATTTGTTCGTATTTTCAAACGTGTGTCCTTGAATGAAAGACAACCACACGCATACAAATACACATACACATAACGTTTTGGAAGAAGAATATAACAAACTAACAAAGATGAATAGATTGTGTAGTAGCAGAGCCTTAAATGAATGAAACAATGAATTATTAAAGCATTGAATTGTAATATTTTGAATGCATTCTTTTTTAAACAAATTAACTGAATTAGAATACGTGCATGAATGCATTCATAATGAGTTAAAAATATTTGTATGAAATCATTTTACCCCAAAAATATGATTCGAATTAAACTTATAATGAATTTCTTATAAACTAAATATATAAATTGAATTAAAAATTTAATTATTGCATTATACAACCACACATTACTAAGGCAAAAACAAAATTTCAATATCAAATTTTTATTTTGGTTTTTTTTCTTATATAAATTCTGAAAACAACCATATAGAAAACAAAACTTTAATTTCTATACGTTTGTTCGATTGAAAAAAAATTATATGAAAAACAAAATTTATAAAAATCTTGATATATTGTTTTTGCTTTAGAAATTTATTTTGA
This sequence comes from Germaria angustata, assembly GCA_963681545.1. Taxonomy (NCBI): domain Eukaryota; kingdom Metazoa; phylum Arthropoda; class Insecta; order Diptera; family Tachinidae; genus Germaria; species Germaria angustata. The sequence goes on along the minus strand of OY812998.1, from coordinate 57,541,759 downwards.
AAGTAGAATGATTCAGAAAGCATTAATTCATAAAAAAATTCTTAAGAATTTTAACTCAATTCATATTTTTTTAATGAAAGCGTTCAAAAATTGTCACTTCATTTAGAATACGTTCATATTTAAATTTAATTAATTTAAAAAAAAAAATGTCTTGTTTGTTGTGGCTGTAGCTGTTCATATGGCGACATTTCATTAGTTACGCACAAAATATTTTTTAACAACTCTAAATTTTCAATATTAAGTGTTTAAAATAAAAGCATTATTTTTAATTTTTTTTATTGGATGCATTCATTAACGACCAACGGGCGTTTAATTGTATACATGTTGCAAGGAAAATAAAATAGACTTACGTTGGGTATAATTGTTTGTTGTGTTGTTTTTATAAAAGTATTCTAAGCCTACTATCATTATGTATTTTGTTATGATTCCTATACAATATTGAATTCTCATATTGTATTTTATTCTTTCGGAAAAACATACGATGCTGAATGTTTTCAAACTACTTGAAGTTCACTGACGATTTGGTTTAGCGACTAACGTAATGTCGGCATATGAAAAGCTAAAGCTACAACAAACAAAATATTTTGGAAAAAAATCTAATTGTTTTAACAATTAGTTGGGGAGAATATCCCAAAATTATAAAATTTCAATAATTTAATTAATTTTTTGGAAAAAATAATGCATTTAAATTTTTGTCATTTGTGAAACAAATTTTAGTCACTTTTTTACAAGTCCGTATAGTAGGCAGTGTGTGGCAATATGTAAAAATGATTGTCAAAGATAAAAAATTATAATATCGCACCACTTGAAGCCACTGTACTATCAGAGAGTACAAATTGTTCTTGGAACTTGGAATTGAATATATGCAATGAAATTTTATTTGTTATGTGCCCGAAATCTCGTTGGTGGTAACCAAGTCATTAGTAAACCTGCCTCCTTTTCCAATTATCAAACAGTACCAACTTTAACTGCTAACAGTAGTTGAAGAGAACTGTACTGCCCTGCCAATAATCTTAGCAACTGACTGAGTGACTTACTTCTAATTGAGGTTGCCCTTTAATGTGGTGTATGTTGACATTACCCTATTCAACTTGCACGCTCTCATCTTACACTTCATTTTGAATATTTTCGGCCAACACCTCACTTTTTAACTCACTTGCAGCTTCCGATGAATGTGACTTTCTGCAACAGATCAGTAACTTACTGGAAAGTTCCAATTTGACGTTAAACCCCCAAAAGGGTTGAGGTTAACAAACCTTAAAATTAACGCCCAATTGCAATTACTTCTGCATTTTCCAAACTAATGGACAGTATGTTTAACTTCCATCCTGTGAAGTATTGAGATTCCAACAGTTTACTTAACAGTTTACTCAGCATGGTTTCCGTTGGAAGTTTTCTGCCTTGCCGGCCCAGGGAAGACAACAATAATTTTCTGCAACCAGGTGTGTCCAAATTTGTTCATTTCTTATTTCAATTGGTTCTTATTTCACGATACCACCAGTTTGTAAACAAGTGTTGCATACGCATAGTGTAGCATGTGCAAATTCATGTATTCCCAGTAAAAAAGAGCTTCCAAGAATTATCAAAATCAGAAATTAGTGGTACGGAAGCACATTCTTGTTCTTTTGGATTTGTCTTTTGCTTTTTTTCAATTAACATACATATTTTATGTTAAAATACTTGTAAAAATGATTGTTGCCTCTGGGAATAGACATCTGGAAAGGGCACAAACTTGCCAACAGTCACGATTTATTTCTTCCGATATAAAAGTAATTGTAATTGATTAGTTAAATGAAAAGATGATTTCACGTGGACGCAAAGAAATAACTATAAGAAAAATTATTTTCAAATGAGAAACCTAAGTTTTACCGATTGTTTTTCACTATCTTCTTTTTGTGTGGAAAAATACCATTAGGCAAATTACAGCATTTGATAGCGATCGAAATTTTAATATACATATGTATTTCAACGATTTCTTTTACTTTTGATCGATACCGAATGCAGTATTTCGTCCCTAGAAGTACATTTGCTTCTAAGGGGAAATTGTATCAAAACATATCCAAATGGAAGCAAACAGTTAAAAAAATACAATTGCATTTTTCAAAGTACGATTTCTTCATTTATCTATTTTTATATATACCCATGTTGCATTACAGAAGCAATATGTTAATCTATTTTCCATCATCTCTCTCACTAATATTTTTTTCTTTACGTCTAAGAGGAAGTAAAGAAGAAAACGGGAAGGAAACTACATGCTGGCAAAATAGTAATGCAATATAATAGAACACAAGCTTTAAGGAGCTCATGTGCGTCATGTGAATGTGTACGTACATACGTACGATAGTGTATATATTTACGTAAGTTAAAGCAAGTGTCAAATAATAGAAGTGAACATAATGGAACATTGAGAAATACCAGTGCAACATGGCATCTACTACGAGCAACATCAAGTTCTATTGATCTCTGCATATACGAATGTATGTTCACATTTCATCTATTGAATGTGCTAAAGGAAAAAAATGAATTTCTATAGCCCAACATGTGATACAACATTGTAAACATGTACGTTTTACAAAAGAAACGAGAAATAGTGTTTGCATTTGTAGTTCTTGTGGTGAAGAGTTGTGAAAAATTTATATGCAATCAAAAACTCATTGTCATTATGTGTCCATATTGGAGCCTCTAAATTTTATCAAGTATCAGACATATCTTAAACAGTTGCAGGATTTTTTAATGATTTTTTTTTTACATCGGCAGAATAATACACTAATTTGCTGTGGCACCAATATTTTTATGCCGTTTATAAAATTTCTACCCATTAAATAGTTATCGATGCCAAATAGAAATGACAAGATAGTTAATTGAATACATTTATTATCTAAATAAACTAACAATTGCTGAATTAATGCTCAAGCCCCCTGGTATTCTGTGTCGTTTATGGAAATATGTTCCATGTAACATCAAAACAAAAACATTGAAAAACTAAGAACCAAACAAAAAATAGTTTCTCATGAAATAAATTTTAAGTAAAATTAGCAAAATGTTCAGCAGCAAAATCCCAAATTATACACTCTTACAGAAAAATTTCAAACAATAATTATCAGGACTGTGTTAAAACAGATTTCAAACGGTTGGTTAATTAAATAAATTAATGCCACGTATTAAGTTCATAAGGCCTTTACAAAAATTTTTTGTTGTTACTATTTTTCATTAAAAATTAATAACAACAAGTATACACTGCTGTAAAGAAATACAATAATACAACCGATACAATAATTAAAGTGGCTTGTGGGTTGATAATATGTAAAATGACAGGAATTCATGAATATGATGTAAATTTAGAAAAACTTGATATAGAAATATTGTTCAGTTCTGCAAAAAAATGAAAGTAAACCTTATTTGTTTGGTTTACAAACAGTAATAAAAGCTTACAAGGTATTCAATTAGATCCAAAATTTGTGATCCGTAAGAGGTGAAAATTCAGATTTTTTTCAGTGATTTTAACAAAGGCTTGTCATTGCAGGACGTTCCCTTTTTTAATATAAATTACTATAAATGTTGGTCATCCCGCAGTATATTATGTATTGTAACGTACATACATAACGAATAAAAAACCTCCTTATGGCATTAAATTTTTTTCACTCAATAAATTTTTTTACTGATTATTGACAGGACTAGGTCTCGAACTTGGAAATATTAATTCATCATAGCATATTTAATATGGCATATTTACACCCTCAGCAATGACGTTAGGTAAATATATATAGACAGTAGCCGAGAGATTGAATGACTCCGGTAGAGACTCAGCGAAACGATCTTTCAAAGAACTCGTAAAAATTTATAGATTTCTTTGCAGAAAAGGATTGTCAATTTAGCACATTTCCAAATGACTAATACAGGGTTTTTAATATAAAACCATATTTGTAATAGTTTTAACCGAATAGTAAGCTATTTTTAATATATCAAAAAGAGTGGATCTATCGTTTTATGCTTCCTTTTCCATAAAGAAAATAATGTTTTATTTAATAACGAGAAATTATTTGTAGTACTATTGTTTGTAGAAATCGCAACTTGGAAAGATTCATTGTTTATTGCTCCTCATGTGAAATTAATACATAGTTTCAATTAAAAGTTAAAAACAAATATTATTTTCAAGCAAATTTTGAAAAAATCAGTATTTTTTTTCAAATTCAATCCGTATTTCCTAAGCTTAACTTCCTAAGAAGTCGTATAAATGCACTAGCGGATACGTTGAAAGCAATAAAAATGTCATTCCTCAAGAGCAATTGCCATTTTCTCACTTGATAATATTAAAAGAATTTTAAAATATTAAAACATTTTAAATATTGGTAAGTTCTTACACTCTCTCAAAGATCTATAAAATTAATTTTTTTTTTTAAATTCACATTGACTTGCCTTCACAGAATATTAACTTTTTTGTTGATCATTCAAATAACTAAAAGCTATTGCCAATGTGTTAAGAAAAGTAAATTTTAAGTGTTTTTATTAGTGTCTAATTCATAAAAACTTCAAGTACAATGATTCATATCATTTTCAAGAAAAATTTTTCAATGTAATCAATCTTTCACGAAAAAGCCCAACTTCTCCAAAATTGGAGCGCTTTAAGTTTGTAAGGTGTCATCTCACTTTCTTAGACATCATATTTATATGTTCCTTTCACTCCTGGAGGGAGCATAGGGTCATAATCATATAATACGGATCATAAAATACGGGCATCATATAATACGGATATAATTGAAGAACACGTATACTTATAAAAAAATCAAAATCGTTAAAAATTTAGTTTGTGCTGATGGAATTACTCATAATCAAAACTACCAAATAAAAATATAGCTTAAAAAAGTAACGAATATGTTAAGATTATGTTCCGGAACTAACGCGATCCAACGATCTTAGCGTAGGCTAGTCATTCCGGGATGCCTGCTTGTTCGATTCCTATTCACTGATTTGGGAGTGATCTGTATTATGCAGAAAACGTTTAACTTTTTTTTTTGAAAAGAAAATAATTTTATATTAAACTGGGATTGATTGGTTACTATTGCTAATAAATTTTGCATTGGAAAGGCGAAAAAATTTTGCCGGAAGTTAGAATTTTTTCCTCATTTTTTAAAGAAATTTCATCATTAAGTATATATTTGTTAATTTTTCCGACCTAATGATATGTAATTTTTTTGTTTTTATTTTTTATTCCGGCTCTAGGTCATATATTAAATAAAACTTCTTTTTTGTTTTATTTAAATTTTTATTTTTTTTTATTCCATATTTCGATCACCATCGGTTCTCTTCTTCAGGAATTTAAGTAAAGCAAACTTTTATCATATTTTATAAGGCAAATTACATGTGATAGTTATCAAAGAACAAATTACAACAAAGACAAAATGTGTAAATCATTCTGACAAACACTAGCAGAACGGAACAACATGCTGTTTTCGAAAGCCGCTACACTTTCATCATCAGCGTTCTTGTGTTTGGTCCACTTCTGTGGTGTCAGTTGATGTATATTTCAGCTATTTGTACAAATTTTCACTGTAAATGTAATACGAGAATTGTTTTTTTTTTTTTTTTTTTTTTTTTGATTCATCGTATCACAATTTGTGAAAGCTTTTTTTGTAATGAAAAGCTCTAATTACACATCACTAACTTACAACAGTCTTGCCATTATTATTTATTCTTTACCAACCATACACATGCTTATTTTTTAATTTGCTTATATTTATTTTTTACTTATGACAAACTTGTTTGGTTTGTTACTATAAGTATGTATATTTTATTAATTTCATATTGATGTTCTTCGGCGTGCCTTCCGTTAGTTAAGTATATATTTGTTAATTTTTCCGACCTAATGATATGAATAAAAAATAAAAACAAAAAAAATTACATATCATTAGGTCGGAAAAATTAACAAATATATACTTAACTAACGGAAGGCACGCCGAAGAACATCAATATGAAATTAATAAAATATACATACTTATAGTAACAAACCAAACAAGTTTGTCATAAGTAAAAAATAAATATAAGCAAATTAAAAAATAAGCATGTGTATGGTTGGTAAAGAATAAATAATAATGGCAAGACTGTTGTAAGTTAGTGATGTGTAATTAGAGCTTTTCATTACAAAAAAAAGCTTTCACAAATTGTGATACGATGAATCAAAAAAAAAAAAAAAAAAAAAAAAAAACAATTCTCGTATTACATTTACAGTGAAAATTTGTACAAATAGCTGAAATATACATCAACTGACACCACAGAAGTGGACCAAACACAAGAACGCTGATGATGAAAGTGTAGCGGCTTTCGAAAACAGCATGTTGTTCCGTTCTGCTAGTGTTTGTCAGAATGATTTACACATTTTGTCTTTGTTGTAATTTGTTCTTTGATAACTATCACATGTAATTTGCCTTATAAAATATGATAAAAGTTTGCTTTACTTAAATTCCTGAAGAAGAGAACCGATGGTGATCGAAATATGGAATAAAAAATAAAAATTTAAATAAAACAAAAAAGAAGTTTTATTTAATATATGACCTAGAGCCGGAATAAAAAATAAAAACAAAAAAATTACATATCATTAGGTCGGAAAAATTAACAAATATATACTTAACTAACGGAAGGCACGCCGAAGAACATCAATATGAAATTAATAAAATATACATACTTATAGTAACAAACCAAACAAGTTTGTCATAAGTAAAAAATAAATATAAGCAAATTAAAAAATAAGCATGTGTATGGTTGGTAAAGAATAAATAATAATGGCAAGACTGTTGTAAGTTAATGATGTGTAATTAGAGCTTTTCATTACAAAAAAAGCTTTCACAAATTGTGATACGATGAATCAAAAAAAAAAAAAAAAAAAAAAACAATTCTCGTATTACATTTACAGTGAAAATTTGTACAAATAGCTGAAATATACATCAACTGACACCACAGAAGTGGACCAAACACAAGAACGCTGATGATGAAAGTGTAGCGGCTTTCGAAAACAGCATGTTGTTCCGTTCTGCTAGTGTTTGTCAGAATGATTTACACATTTTGTCTTTGTTGTAATTTGTTCTTTGATAACTATCACATGTAATTTGCCTTATAAAATATGATAAAAGTTTGCTTTACTTAAATTCCTGAAGAAGAGAACCGATGGTGATCGAAATATGGAATAAAAAATAAAAATTTAAATAAAACAAAAAAGAAGTTTTATTTAATATATGACCTAGAGCCGGAATAAAAAATAAAAACAAAAAAAAATTTCATCATGTTTTGATTGAATAAAAATAATGGTTTCATGTAGATTAAAAAAATGAATATTTGTTTTTATATAAAAAATAATTTCAAGTCAAACTCAACAGATTTATAGAAGTAATTCAGACTTTTATCAAAAGTTTTTCAACTTGACTTCCCAGGAAGTTGAAAAAAATGCACTGCTGGATTTTTGGAAGCACTGAAAATGTTATTCCTGGAGAATAGCCTTCATCTTGTTCACAGCGTGGTTATAAAACTAACAATTTCTATAAAACACACATTAATTATTGTCGAATAGCACAAAAAGTATGATAAACAAGTCTGTCCTCATTATGTCCTCAAGGCCAACAACTAATCTGTAAAAAAATTAACTAAAACTAGTTTTATTTATTATTTTTTGATTACAAATTTCGTCGTATTTTTATTTGAAGGAATCTTTGTACCAGCGATTTCAATTAAAATCTTAATTGTATGTACTAAACAATTAATTGTGTCCACAAATCATTTTTTTATGGAAGAATTCAGCAAGATACTGCGATTTATTTTAAATAACCAATGCTAAATGCTACTCGTACGTGGCAGCAGGAGTGCAGTATTTGAAAAATATTGTTATTGATTATGTTTGAAAAGTAATTTTAACAAAAAAAAAACTTATGCAACTTCAGTTTATTTTTATTTTCAAGCTAAAAATGAATCCTACCACGTTAATTTTTTATTTAAATACTTACGAGTATAAAGAAATTCACAATATTGAGAAACATTTTTGTTGATGGAAATTATATTTGGAAAAATTTACTTTTCCTTTATTTTTCAGAATAAAACTTTATACATGAATTTCTTGGCTTTATGAACTTTTGCATTCTGCTGAATATTTTAAATTGACTATAAATTACTGTTTTTAGTTGTGCAACTATTGTACTTAAATTGCAACAGAGTCATTACTTTCAGCAGTTTTTTTTTTTTTGTTTTTTATTGTATTTTCAGAAATATATAAATTATTTTTTATACGTATATATTTTCATTTTCTTTTAGAATTGATAACATATAGGAAGTTATTTATCTTCATAAGTTTGTGCCAATGACAAACCAACACAACATTATCGATATCTTCAATAACTTTTTGCAAAACTTTATTATGCACACAAAAATGGTCACCATTACCCAGTTGACCAGGCAGTCGAATATGACATTTTTATGACAGATATGTTCAGAGCATCATTTGAAATTTTTTTGAGTAAAATAAATTTTGTTTTTAAAATTTACAGGCATTGACATGAAAAAACATCTTGAAATTTTCTGCATAATGTTCGTTTGATAGTAGAATATTAAACAATTGCATTGAAGGTATCCTGGTCCATGACACCTTAACGACAAGTGGAGCAGTGTACAGTAGTTTCACATTGAGGGTAAGACGAGCGATAAGTATAAGTGAGTCCACTAGTTTGGACGACCAGATCAGTGATGGTGTCGTTAACAATTACTTTTAGAATTAATGCTAAATTCTGTAAGATTTTGGTTATTATTTTAATACTTCAAATTTATTTTTGGGGATTTATTCTAAAAGGGCACACAATTTTTATTTTTATTTTTAAATATTTCCTAAAGAGCAACTGATGATCTGGAATAAGCCAAAAGGGCTTTTAACCCACATTATAAATTAGTTAATTAATAAGTTTAGTTTCTGAATTCTGTTTTGTTTTTGGTTAATATTAATATGAACCCGGGACTTTGGCCACATCTGGAAAGAAGCTTGTCTGAGTAGATATTAATAATAACTGAATAAGAAATATTTAATGCTTTTTGGCGTATATAAACATATTTACAGTTAATACACTTATGTAGACAGCACGACATAAAATTGTGCATGTGACAAAATACAAATACATTCCAAATGAATCGCTGCCACTTTTAGTGTTTGGTCATTGGACTTACCAATTGCTGTTGTAAATGCCTACCATAACGAAATTGTCAGTTCCTCAAACATAAATGGCAAGTTCTTAAGGGTAATTAGGATTCGAGGAACCAACACAACTCTTCTCAGTCGCCACTGAGTGACAAAAATCTTTGGTAAATAAATTTTTTCCATTTATGTCCCCTGCTAGTAGACCCTCTCCTATTTGGGGAAGCTTCTATACATAAGCACCTACTTTCAAATCATTGAAAAATTAAGCACCTGTGTTGCACATAAAGTTCTTCTACTGTTGACAACAGCAACAACGCCTTCAGACATGCATGCACCTCATCTATACGAATGCAACATTAACCGTGTCTTAAAAATATTCTTCCCGTAATAAATAGTCATAAAATTCTTTCATCAAAATTCTTGAAGATGGAAGTATTTCATGGAATAATATGATGTCTGGGTAATAATCATCTAAGTATGTAAATCAATTTAATTTCAAGCTTAATTTCATTAAAACTTCATTCAAGCGCTACAAATATCTCAATATAAAAATTATGGAATTATAGTCTATAAAAACTCAAAACGACTTTTTTGCCAAGATCAATGATATTCCATATATTAATACAAATCATATTGATGGAGTAAAAACATCCAAATAAAAGCTAAATATTATATTAGGCCACAAGTGATCAAACTAAATCCTTTGCCATGATAAAGAGAATCCTATAAATATATGTGAGCTATCGCTATAAGTTAATCCAGGATATAAGCGTCAAATTACATTCAAATATTTTCAACCCACTTACGCCTAAACTTCAAATAAAAGAATCATAGCAAAAGTCTTTAAACAATCAAACCGAGTCCTTTACCATGACAAAGGACATGCGCTAATGCAGGCTGTTTGTCTGCCATATTTTATTTATTGAATTGCATTTATTTACGCTGTGTGTAATTTTTTAAGTCGTGGCAAAATAACCATATACGGACACCACTACGTGATAAAAGACTAAAAAAAAAGACCCATGTCTCCCAATTTTTCCCAAAGTCATGCACTTTTTTTATGGGCCGCCAAAGATTTGGGGCCTCGGTATCATTTTCGCAAAAAAGTGATCATTTTCTCGGGCTCATATCTTGCAAACCGTTCCGAATTTCGATTTACTCTCTGAGGCAAACTTGTAGCTCTTGTCATAAAGAACAATTTGAGTTCTTTATGACAAGAGCTACAAGTTTGCCTCAGAGAGTAAATCGAAATTCGGAACGGTTTGCAAGATATGAGCCCGAGAAAATGATCACTTTTTTGCGAAAATGATACCGAGGCCCCAAATCTTTGGCGGCCCATAAAAAAAGTGCATGACTTTGGGAAAAATTGGGAGACACGGGTCCTTTTTTAGTCTTTTATCACGTAGTGGTGTCCGTATATGGTAATTTTTTTTCGTGTTGCACTGTGTTATTTAGGCTATAAACTATCCTTGTACCAAATTACATTCTACTCCGTTCAGTCTTTTTGATGGCAATAAATAAATTTCATAATCTTAGGAGGACTATTTAATATACATATAAGTATGTTCCCATCGATCCTATAAGGAGCATAGGGCCTCAAGGATAATATTTTAATAAATTCTTAAAAAAGGAATACAAAAATTTACTTCATACAAATAATTTTAATAATTAGTCGATAATGCTTTTTGACTGAAAAAATAACACTGAAATCAAAAGATGTAAGCGACATATTAAGAACATCTATACTGAGTTGTCAACAGCAGCTGGCTGGAGTTTTAGACATCAAATTCATCATAAAATCATGGTTTAAATAAGTCCTCGACAATTGGCTTAAGCCCCGAATGCTGCTTCATCTAATATGCAATACATATCTTACAGGATGTGTGGAAGACATGGGCAAGTGGGTATGAAAATAAAGAAACATTTTCAACAACAAAATTCTTGTACGTACTGTATCGCTTCACTAAATGCAAAATAGTCACAACTCTATATATTTCAAAAACGCCTTTTCTCAACAAATCAGTTCCCATAAAAATTATTTAACGACTGCATTCCATCACCGGAAAAATACCGTCAAGCTTGTTTTATTTTACTTGTGTCTCTTGCACAGCATCAATAGTTTTTTGCTTCACCTGATCATTTAGGACTTTTTGAGTTGTGACTCTTTTCCATTTAGTGTGTGGTGTGTATCGCACGTAAATAAAAAAAACAATTTCTCTACTAGTGTATGGTAATAAATAAATAAAACTACAAAAGTATTAGTAACAAACTTTCACATTGTTTTTGCAATTGGAGACGGGCACCAATGCTTGGAAAAGATGAATCTAGCAACATTACACTTTATCTCGATAGTTTGTCTTGAATCATGTGATGATGTTTGTATATTTTAAATTTTTTTTTAAAGATTCAATCTAACAATTATGTAGTCTGTGCCTTACACCGCGGCACGATTATGCAACATGCACTCAATCATGTCCATGAGCTGAAATTTAAGGAATCACTGAAAAATAATCACCAAAGAAATGATACGAATGAAATGTCTACCAGAGTAGAATTTTTTTAATGATACTTCTTTTCTCTTCTTGATAAAAAATTGTTCATCATAACGATTTTTATTATCGTTTAAGTTATAAATGCTGTTTTAACAACTGCAAATGAATGTTTGCAAATAAATTGCTTAGAGTATATTTTGATTTGGTGTTCTATTAAAAATAAAAATAAAAATATTTAATGCTTTTTGTAAACATTTTCTATAAAATTTTTTTATCGTTGTGTTGATAACATCTTATTGGCACTTTAAACAATTTCAAGCCTTGATATTCAACATTTGTACTCTGATCCTTTCAACATACAGTTGTGTTAAAATTTATAGAACTATGAGACAAATTTGTGGGAGTAACAAATTCTGCAATTAAAAACCGGGTGTCTCCTCAATAGGGACTTTCAAGCTTTGACAGCTGATCGCTGCCATTTTGTTGAAGCTACAATTGTCGAATTTCGTGGCATTTATCTAGTCTATTTTGCCAAACCATTATGGAGTTCAACAACACGTGCACGTGATAAAATTATTTTATCAAAATATTTCGCACGCTTGGCCCATTTTATGAACGAATAAGTACGTCAATTAGCAAAATTTTCGAATTTGGAAAGATATCAATCCATATGATTTCCAAAAGCGTCCAATGCAATCGCGATTTGGTGAAGATTTTGAACTAGCGGTGTCACCGCCCCATATTTCTTTGAGAACTACGCCAGGCCATAACCGTCAACAGTGAGCGGTGTTGGGTCGTTGATTATACATTTTTTTTGGCCTGAATTGTATGATATGGACACCAACGACTACGTGCTCTGCACGAGCTGTTTAAAGGCATAGTTTTCTTACATGGAAGTGATGTGAACTAGTCACCGATATCGTGCGATTTAACCCCGTTAGACTTTTTCTTTAGCAGTTTCTTAAGTCGCACGTATATGCGAATAAGACACAAAATACAGCGGCCTTTAAGCCAACATAAACCATTCCATTGGTCAAATTCAAGCTGTTTTATAGGCCAGAAACATGGAAAATTTTATGTTTTTGATGCGCGTCACCCAGCAAAGTCGCGGCAGACATTTGCAGAATTTTGTATTCCATACATAATGGCATCGGTAGGTCCCGCACGAGGTGTTCAGGCAAAGACTTAATTATTTGATCATACGGAACACAACGACGAGGGAAAACGACGACGCAATTCGCGTCTCCTTAAAACAACAAAAGCAGTAAATATAATTAAATTTTCTTAAATTGTGTGTCGCTTCAAGGCTTGTTAATAACTAAATCTCTAGATATCTACATATTGGCTACCATCTGTAAAAATTGGCAGTGAATTCAAATTATGAGGTTACGTTTGCTCCATCTCTTTATTATAATAATCATCAAAATACTTCAAAAACTCAAAAATGTCATTTCGCTCTAGAATTAGTTGTGGTTTAAGCGAAAATTTCTTTACAAACGCAGAAGAATATTTAGCAATAGAGAATATTTAACAAGGACCATTTTTTAATAGTTTCGAAACTATATACCAAAAAAAAAACAGGAAATATATCTATTTTTTACAATTTAATTATTACACTAAAGGGTAGTCTGTACCATCAGGCATTCAAAATATATTTAAAAAAATTCCATAAAATTTTGGTGTTATTTATGGTTATTATATCTTTACAGACTATCGTAAACCATGCTGTCAAGCTTAAGGATCTTGGCTGCAGCATCGGCATTACAATTTTGTATTAAAATTCCCGTTTGGATCGACATAATAAAAAATCTGGAAGACCTTAGCGAGTTGTAAAATTTTCACCAAGATATGCGAGTCATAGCAGGACGATGCGAAGGAAGATGGGACAACCATATGGCTTCTTTAATGCAACAATAATGATTGACATATCTCAAGATATACAAATATATTGAGTTATTGATGGAAATGCCTTTCTCCGTATGGAAAAAAACTAGAATCATATAAACAAAGTTATACCAAAAAGTATCGATATGGCCTTTCAAATAATATTTTTAAATGAAATAAAGCCATTTCTCAAAAAGTCTAAATTTGTCGATTAATCAGAAAAAAGTGTACCTCAATATCTTCTTCAAGCGTATAGAAAATAATCTGATTTATATCTGAAGTTAAGCCGAAGGATACACCAAAAAGTTTTGATATGGGGGCTAAAACTTTAATCGCATTTTGTCAAGTCCATTGTTTTCAGAGATGAACGATGTGATGACAAACAAAAATATTTGTGATTTCATTTTAAACATGTAGAAAATGAGATGAACTGTGTTATTTTCAAATATTTTAGAAATCCTTTTAATGGATTTAGATTTATTTTTATGGAAACAAAATCGTTAAAATTTCTAGCTTTTCAATACCCTGACAAAGACAACAAAGTTCAATAATATTCAAAATCTCACCATTTTCAACATCTTTGCAATATAAGTACGATATCCTGAAACACACATTGGCAAATAAAAAAGACTTTTCCTTAAAATAAAAATCTTTAAAGTGTTTTGAATTGAGGACCGCTCGTGAAGTATTAAATGCATGACATACGAAACGGAGTAAATTATACAAATACTACACATCACTTTATTTTTAAGGATAGAGGCGTTAAAAAAATCTAATGTTGCCATCGCAATCAGTAGTCTTAGTTTAACTAAGAACTATGAACAAATTTCTGTCCCTCTGTATTAAAAATCAATTAATTACCATAAAAATTTTGTTGTGCAACAAAGGTTTTTCTTTATATGCTGCAAAATTTTATTTATCCTTGCAGCAGTTCCAATAATTCTGGTCGAATAGGGCGTTATGGGTCGTAGTGTATTTCGTCACCAGCAGTAGCACTCTGAACTTTGTAGGGCAACTGCAGTCTTTCCTCTAACTTTCATTTTGATAATAAACTTGTATCATATGCACATATTAGTCGACTGTGCAACCTGCCATAGTAGTTTCCTAATAGTGACAGGATGCTAAAGAAAAGATTTGTAATATAAAGATCTTCACGCGATAAATACCAATAATTTTTTATGTTCCAGTTTAGTGAATTTTTAAAATTCTTTCTTTCACACGACACCATTCAATAGATTTTTTGCTGAATGAATCGAAGTCCAATTAGATGTTACGAAAAGTTGAAATATTATTAACAAAAATGTATCGCTGTAACACTTGCTTTTTGTTGGTGCTAATTTTATGCTCACAACGTTGCTATATTATTGTCGTTACAAGAATATAATGGTTGTTATTGCTTTGGTCGCTTTAGCATATTTTCTATATATATCGTTCTCATTCTAAATATGTCTACAGCTCCTAAATATGTTCTTTGAAATAAGAACAAAATAAAAGAAAAATGAAGGCAAAACTTTTAAGTAATTTTTTATTCAAAAAGATTCCTGATAATTTTAAAAATGGGGAAAATAAGTAAAACGAAGAAAAGTACTTAAAGAACTTTCCTTGCCTGTGCCTAACTCGGTCGTTGTATGAACCTTAATCGCAAAACTTTTAGTACAAGAGGCAAAAGTAGAAGAGAAATAAAAACTTTGTAGTCTTTGTGCCCACATAAAATTACTTTTCATTTAAAAATTCCAGCTTATGATGGCGTCTGTACTTTAATTGTAATTATTACATTTTCATTTGGCTTATAACGCTCTTTAATAGAAAGTTGAACATTTTTTTGCCATTTAGAAATTATCATTTGCCTTTGACATGACTTACATCCGTCAGCCAACACATCAAAACACTCTTCTGAAGCGAGTATTGATATTATCAATAGAAAGTAGAACATAAGACTTAGAAATCGTAAGTAGAATGACTATAAAAATTCAGTTTCTGCCATCAAGCTCATTGCTGTTATCAGCTTTAATATTCTCAGCATAGCACACAACGTCTTCACTGTAGATGCCACAAAACACACACTCGAATTCAACCACTAAACAAATTGGCAACTGATATCCCTCTTACCGAAAATAAAAATATTTTTGGATTTTAAAGTGTGATTTCAATGAAATTTGACACCCTTCTGAGCAGGTGATTTAAATGATTAATAACAAATTAGCCCATTAGGAAAATAGGACGTACCATGTATGAGAGCTGCAAAAATAAAGTAGATCGTGTGACACCCAAATTCGATAGAAGTTTATCGGGCATACGTTTGACTTCACGTTCAATGGATGCTTTGACTTTAGCTGAAAAGGAAACACTGCAGGATGTTGCCTTGGATGTTGTTTATTTTATTGATTATTGAATACTGGGAATGAAATGCACATCTGAAAAGCCTACAAATTTGCAAGTAGTCAAGATTAATTTTTCTTTATCTGAAAATAATTGTTTTCTGAAAGTAATATTTTCCTATAGATTTAGAGAAAGAAGCATTTGTTTTTATAAAAAAAAGGTTTAATGGATTAGTAGAAACAACTAATTTTTTTTATTAAAATTTTTTCCAATTTGACTTCCTAGGAAGTTACAGAAATGCACTATTGGATATTTGGAAGCAATGAATATGTCATTCCTTAAAAATTACTTCCTCTGTTGCAACGGAAATTGGAAACTTTATATTAAAGAGAAACGTAACTCAATAACAAGTTTTATTTGTATTTAAGCTCGTATTAAATATATTCAGTTTTCAAAAAAAAAAAAAAAAAAAATAGATAAATATGTGTATTATGCTATAAACACATTCGAGACAGCAGGTTACCGACTACAATATGTTAAAAATAAAATAAACACTTGTATATGAGAACAATTATTTTGACGACGGCACGGCAGGTTGTTGTCTGTGCTGCTTTTGTCGTTGTAGTCAAATTAAACTAATTTATATTTTTGTGGGCTACAGAACAAAAACTATGTTGACAATTAACAAAATATGTAAAGCAAGTTATCGATTAAAAATATTTTTTTTGCAAAATAAACAAGAAAATTCCAAAATTTATATGTTATAATATGCATCAAGAATTTTTAAATAAATAAATTTATTTGTTTTATCGTGTGGTTTTTCTTTCTTGGCCAATTTAGATTTCATTTGCGTTAGTTCCTTGTTTTTTCAGCTAATCAGACCTTATGACTTTTTATGACAATAAATTTCAAAAGTTATTTATTTCATATTTGGCCGACGTTTCGTGAATTTTTTGTTCACTTTATCCAAGGACTCGTCTGTTTTATTAAAATATTAAAAACATCAATATTTTACAATTTTTTATAATTTATAATTTCTTTTATTGTTATATATCATATTGACTTGAGCCAAAAATATCAACATTGTTAAAGATTTAAAAAAAATCATAGGGTAATAGCCCTTTTTAACATAAAAATTAATTAGTAAAATTTATTAAAGATGTAAGGAAAAGAAAACTATCCTGAACAAGAATTTTAAAAAATTAAAAGCGCTAGTATGCACCACTGAAATATACATTAATGAATTGTTACAACAGCTGTTTACCATGTAGCTGCCGCTTTCTAAATAATTAAGTAGCTAACTACATGGTGACATTTGTAGTCAACGGCAATTGTAGTCGGTGTTCGTGTAGCCTGCTGTCTCGAATGTGTTTATAGCATAATAATGAACAAACACATATTAGCCTTCTTCAATATGAACTCGAAACAATGGGATTTCAAGCCGGGAGATCAGCTTAGAATTAATGACGTTTCAATTTCTAAAAAAAGTGCAAAATTTTCTAGATTAATTTATATTATAAAAAATCTATTTATCGCTTGAATTAAGAAATCTATCTCGCTTAAATGATTACGTGCTTCTTATTTACATGCTTTCGTTCATTAAAGATCGCAAATTTTTTGTTTTCAATTTGAAAAGGCACGAAATGTTATACATTTTATTAGAAACGAAAACGCTACTTCAGTATAAGAAAACGGTTTCAAAGGAGTCATGAAAATGTTGAGGTTAGGATCAGGAAATAGTGCAAACTTGGATAATTTCTAACGATTTTAACGCAGGCTTGTCAGGACGATCTCTTATTCGATTCTTATTCGAAGGTGTGGAAAAAGTAAAATTTTTTTTGGCATTGAAACTAGTTTTATATTAACTTTACACTGGTTTTAAGCCTACAAATAAAAAATGTTTTTACATAAATTTAAACAAATAAATAATGAATGTTCATCAAGCCTGAATTGAATGGCCATGATTTACTAAAGAAATTACTCGCCATAACTTATTCGATATTTAAATCTTCTCGTTTTTATTCTATTTTATTAATTATAATTATTAATTTTTATTTTGTGTTTTTTATTATTTTTTATGTAATGAACTCAAAAAAATGTATTGCCGGCAAATAAAAAAAGAATTTATAGAAATTCCAAAACAAATTTTTTTTCGGAATGAAACCACTTTTAATTTCATGATCGAATTTGCATTTTTTGTATCTGATAGTACAAAAACAAATTTATTGTTTCTTCGTTGAATAAATAAAATAATAAAATACGGAATCAATTCCACTTTCGATCGAAATTGATTTCTGTGACAGGCCTGATACAGGCACATTTTTTAAGAATAACTTCCATTTTTGTACTGGGATAATAATCAGTTCTAAGATAAATATCACTTGACTAAGAGGATGTCAGAGAGGTGCGAGTTCGTTCATCATCGATAATAAAATCAAAAATAAAATACCATTAGATCTATAACGAAAAAATATGGGAGTTGTTCTTAACGACTGACATTTTCACTGCTTTCAAAGTATACGTTTATGCATTTTTTCGACTTCCTAGGCTGCTAAGTTGAGAAATTGTAGATTGAATAGGAAAAGTAACTATTTCTTTAAATTCACATGAAAACAATAATCTTTGAACTGAAGTTATTAATTTCTAGTGCTAAAAAATGATTCGCAATTACTTTGCAAGTTTTTATCCTTTCAATATTTTGATTTCCTTTAGTCAATAACTTATTCGTTACTTAATATGAAAACTTTATCTAAAAAAAAAACAAAATTAAAATAAAAGTTTGAATATAACTTATAATTTAGTTAAGGGCATTAAAAAAGTTTTTTTTTTTTGGTATGTTCCAGTTAAAATCATTTGGAAATGTATTACATTTGCTTTTTTTCTACATCAATACCCTTGCATTTTCGTGACTTCTAAAGAAGCTCTTCTTAACTGCTTTTCTCGAAAAACTTTTACTCTTACAGGTTTTCTCTGTATACATTAATTTATTGTCATTATTGTCTTATATGCTCATACGAGAAACATGGCATGGTAAAATAATATTCCCAGGTTTCATCTCGACAAAAAATTTAATAAAAATATCAAATTATGTGACAAAAAATCAGATATAAAGTCGTAATAATGATGGCTTTATAATACAGAACAATTTAGAATTTGGTGCAGGATGAATATGATTTGAAGTACATCGTCAGACTTCATATAAAAAAAACAGGATAAAAAACAAAGACCTTACTATAACAAGTCTACGTTGAAATCAGTGGAAAAACTTCGAATTTGCATTACTTCTTGCTTATAAATTGTGGATCTTATTAACACAAGTTTCTGCTTATTTTATTTCAATTTCTATTTACCCTTATATGTCAGTATCATTTACATGGCAAACATTTAGCAACTTTTTCGAAAATAAGATTTTATGAAAGAATAATAAAAGAACTTTTTCCGAAATTCTGTTTCTGTATTAAAGACATTCAAGCGAAATTTCAATTAAAAAGAAATTGATTTAATATTTTTTTAATCAATTTAATAACAAATAAAACGAAAGAGACAAAACGGAAAATATAATTTTATGAATTATTTTAGTATTGTGATCTGTCACTATATCCTTAAAAGTTTAACAGGGCGATGAAAATAGAAAACTATTCTTCCTTCTGTTATTGTACGAGTTCCATATGCACACAGGAATCATTGTTAATCGAAGGATGATAGAAACAGGAGTGGTTGCCTCGGTATTCTACCCAATACATAAAGTTACTAAATACAAACCAAAAGGAAGATTAGCTGTTTAATTTAAAAATTTTTTTTTTTTTTAAAAAAGTTTTTTTTTTAATAATTATAAATAGTACAATTTTAAAAAAAAAAAAATTTTTTTTTTAAAAAATTTTTTAAATTCCCTATCACGAATGCTGAAAATAAAGCCTCTTAGTCCTGATCATCGTATCCCTTTTTAGTCTTATTAACTGGATGTGTTTATTCGATTTTCAATTTATTTTTCAACAGGTAGTGTTCTGTTCAGGTAGTGTTTCGATTTTTATAAATATTGATATTAAGCCACAAAACGAGAGTTTCGTAAGTATCTAGTTTCCTAATGCAATTGCAGATTTTCAATTCCCATCATTTATCGAATAATAACAAATTACTTTTGATTTATAAGTCAAAAGGCTAGTCTGTGGCACTTAATTAGCCCCAGAACAAATGTGCCCCTCAGAATGTTTTCCTTCTTATAGAATTTATAAAATAATGGCATGATTTTCCTCTTCATTAAAAGATTTTATGCCGCACCGAAAAGTACGCAAGGACTTGGAAAAATTTCCGGCTACACCCATAACTTAATTAAAAACAACAGTAATAACATGAGCCCAAAGTGCATAACAATTATTTATAAAACACATTTTAAGTACGATTATTAGAAAGTTTTGTAAAGACCGTGAAAATTAAAAACCACCGTTTTGGTCTAAATCTACCAAACCCGGCGAGGTACGATTTTTGAGTAACATTTTCTAATATTTATGTATGTTTAGGACAATTTTAAGAACAAAAAAATTATATGTTATCATCTAAGCCATAAAATTAAGGAAACGTTAAAGGATTTTTTAAGAGACACTTAAATGAACTCATACTTTCGTAAAGAAGTTACCAGCGACAGAAAATACTCCTTCACTTTCAGTTAAAGAAGACTTCATTATTTTTACTCGTATTGCCTGGTGGTGCAACAGTGTTTTGTTCCGATTTTCTTAATAAAAGCAATGAGTCTGTAAAAGCTTTTTTTGACAACAGATTTTAATACTCCCTGTAAATTATTTGTATAATTTTCTTCATTATCGGAATCTAATTGCCACTCGCTGTTTGGATTTAAACATCCACAGCTGGAATTACTGTAGTACTTAAAATATACTTTTCAGTTCATCTATTATTTCAAATTTTAAGGGTTGTAAAGTAACATGTCGTTGTTACAGACTGCCCTTTAATATAAAAATATTTCACTGCACAGTATTTTGTTTTTACATGTAATTTTAAATTTGCTTAAACATAATAATATTGTTAAAATAAAACATAAAAACCGAAAAGTTCTTTGTTTGTTTTCGGTCTCGGTTTCTGTGAATTAAAAATTATCGCTTCGGTTTCAGTTGAATCAGGACTGCTTCAACTGCTTCTGCAAGAATAAGCCAATATTATACCGGAGCCAAAAGCTGGAAATGGCGTTAAACCCATTGCCATTGTACCTTATTTTTTAAAGTTGTTCAAGCAACTGAAAATTTTATAAAATGTGCTTGTTTTTGTTGCTTTTTCATGTTATTTTGTAAAACGATGAACTTATTTCCCCTCAATCTGCAAATATGAATTTTTTAGTCTCCCTTTAATTAATGAATGTCAAAACTTATATTTTAAGTCTTAAAAACAAATTTTTATATTATTTTTATAGAGTAAATTTAAAGTTTCAAAAACTATATGGTTTTTACATTTATTTATGCATTTCTTATTTCATTTAGGCAATAAATTTAAGAAAAAAAATATTTTTATTGAGCAATATTCACAACAATTCCTTTTCCACGCCAGATATTTCTAACAAACTTCTATGCCATTGTTACTAATTCCTAAATATTTGTATACTTCTGTTCCTTGTCATGTATATAATTTTGGTTAAGCAAAAAACTTCATATAGTATTTTCAAAACAACACTTAAAGATTTATTTCATTATCCTGGGACAATACAATCCATTTGAAATTCAGCATTTTCATACTTTTCATCCAAAGACTACATGCGACCGTTTGCATAGAAAAGTAACTTTATATGCATACGAGCTCTAGAGACAGTAACACACACAAAATATTTATATATTTTTTCGATTAAGTGCTTTAAATGAACCAGCACAAAGTTTATGAAGATGCATTTTTAAAAAGTGACAGAGAGAAATTTACAGAATATTTGCAATAAAACTCAAATTCTTCCATAACAATAACCCTTTTTCAGTCAGTTCATCTTTGGTTGCATGAAATAACCAGCATGTAGATAAAGATATGCATTATTTTCTGAAATTCAAACACAGTGTAGTGTGAGTATGTGTAGGAATGTATCTGTGTGCTCATTCGTAAGCTTAGTTGGCCTTTGTGGGTGGGTGTACATCCTAATAGAGTAATACACCTTTCAAATGTGACGCCATCGTTTGCTAATGTTTGATATTAAATGAGTATCAAATCATGCTTCAAGTGCGTGTTTGTTGTTGCATACATAAATCCACTTTGTCAGCCATTGAAGATTTTTCTGACAGTTGCTTAAAATATATGAGTCAGAATTTAGTTCATTTTTTTTTTTTGTTTTATCTTTGTAAATATATTTTTGTTTTCAGTTTGTTTCCATTCCATTACGATGTTTCTTTTCATTGGATTTAATGTGATGTATTATATGTATTTGCCTGGAATATAGCTAGCGATTGCTTGTTCAATCAACTGTCACATCGACTTAATTTTCGGTAGTTGAGTGTTGCACTTCTATTAGTATTTGAGGTAAACTTTAGTGATTTATGCTAATAATTTATAATCAGTAATTTATTTACTCATCACCGATAATTTGGTAATTAATAGTATTTGTTTAGGGCTGTGATCTGCCACTCCCTCTTAACTTTAAATGAACTGGTCTAATGCTGTTTTCTACCACGATTTTCATTTTTGGCTGTTAATATTTTAAATTTCTGGGTTGAACCATTGATGCTGCTCTGCTTAAGAAACTGCAATTATATTTATTACATATTCTTAGTGCTACAATTAAAGAACTTCATAAGCGAAATTTTCGTTTGCCTACAAAATATTGCTTATAACCAAATTGTTAGGAGTTTGTGGGCTTAAGACCCTGACTTTCCATTTTGATAAGCCATCGTAGAAAACTCCACGTACAAATCTGAACATACAAGGATTTTCAATTCCACTCTCTAAGAACATACAATATCTTGATGTTATTTTTGACAACTACTTAACATTAAAAGAGCATATTTGGAATTCGTGTAATAAAGCTTTAAAATACGCTAGAAAACTTTACACACACTTAAACAGGAAATTTTGCTTGTGGCAAGAGAAAAATTTTTAGTAATCAAAACGCGCATTCCACACATATATGGCATATTTTTATAAGCTATAGTACTTAAGGTATACAGAAACCCTTCTAAAGAAACTTCAAATTGTTTAAAAAAAATGCCATCAATTTCAATATTAAAAAGTCGTTTACTTATTAGCGTTGTCAGTAGTCTACGAAGGTCAGTGACTATTAGGTGGTGTACTAGACTCGTAGTGCGAAGGTCCCAGGTTCGCTTCCTGCCGCAGAACTCTGGCAGTTTGTGTGTGATAATTAAAGGGAGCGCACAACAAGCCTTCACTGGTTTAATTGTATGTTGTATGACATGGGCTATCACACCCCTCCAATCAACCTAACCTAATCTAACCTATCAGCGTTGTGGCCGTACAAACAAGGAAGATGCCGAACGTTCTAAATGCCCAGTCTAGGTCTCTAGATCGGAAACAATTAAAAAAAATTCACGACATGATATTAGTCGATCTAATATTGTAAGTGTAATAGATTTTGGAATCCATAAGGATATCACATGGCTCAAGGCCATGTCACATACAACTTTTGCTTCGCGTTGCGTTACAGCTTCG
Organism: Germaria angustata; assembly: GCA_963681545.1. Lineage (NCBI taxonomy): Eukaryota > Metazoa > Arthropoda > Insecta > Diptera > Tachinidae > Germaria > Germaria angustata. Next base: position 57,518,257 of record OY812998.1, on the reverse strand, counting down.
CTTTAACGTTTAAGTTGAAATGTACATACGTGACGCAAAAAGTTCGGCAATTCTCAACTTTTTGCGTGCTTTGACAATCAAAGTTATGTATGTATGTATGTATGTTAGAATATGATAGAATATGAAAATGTGATATGAAAAATACTCATTTTTTTATTTTTAAAATTTATTTCCTGTTGAAGAATATGAGCTTGTTTTTTTAACTAATTTATAAAATAGTACCTGTTGTCGGGGAACACGTCCAGGCTCTTGGCATCCACTGAGATTGTAAACACAGAGTTAATGTTGTGGAAAAGAAACTTTATTTAATAACTTTTTTTATAAATTTTTAGTTAATTTTAACTCTAATGTTAAAATTCTTTTTAGTGCGGGTACCAAGAACAGTTTTATCACCTGAGAAGATCTTCGTAAGACTCTGAGAAAATGGCCGCTTTTTGGGCTATTTATGGCATCTAAAAACCCGCTTTTTTTCGGAATTAACAATGGAGTTTATATTAACATATTAATTCTACCAATACATATGTATATATAGATAAATAAAATGACGTTTCGAGAGATGTGTTTAGTTCTTTTTACGGCGTGAAGCTTACAACCATCATAAGGCATTAGTGGCGGTAACACCCCTCCTCAGTAAGCCGATGACTCGCTCGAGGGCTTACTTGATTGCTGAGCCACGTCCAAAACTGCTATTTTTGACGCCGGTCTTTCCAATATACCGCACGCCGTCATGACTTTTACTTTTCGGACCTGGCCATCAGGAGCCATAAAGGTTTCAATAACTCTTCCTCTGGGCCAAACGTTCCTCGGGTTCATTGGGTCAACCACTATAACCAAATCTCCGACAGTTAAAGGCTTTGTCTTCTCAAACCATTTTGTTCTACAGGTTAACGTTGGCAAGTATTCTGTCACCCAGCGTTTCCAAAAGCTGTCTGCGTATTGTTGACAGCGCAACCAACATTTCTTCAGGACGATACCATCATCGCAATACAACGCAAGAGGTTTAACACCGTTAGAGCTCCCTAATAGAAAGTGATTCGGGGTTAATGCTTCGTTTTCTTCCCTCTCTATTGGAATATAAGTCAATGGCCTGGAGTTGATTACCATTTCAACTTCTGCCATCATGCTCCTTAACGTTTCATCATCTGGGTACCTTTCCTGTTTGATCTTATAAAGGACGGTTTTCACGGAACGCACTAAACGTTCCCAAGCACCGCCCATGTGCGGAGCCGATGGTGGGTTGAAATTCCATTTACATGTCGAGGTAGTAAATGTCCGAACTAACTCGTTTTCATCTACCTCCTTCAATGCTACTCGTAGCTCGTGCTCTGCACCTACAAAATTCGTGCCATTGTCGCTGAAGTATTCTCTTGGCAGGCCTCGACGAGCTGTAAAGTTTCGTATCGCCATAACACAGGAGCTGGTATTGAGACTATGTACGATTTCAATGTGTACGGCTCTAAATGTAAGGCACGTAAATAACGCGCCATACCTTTTCTCTTTATGCCTATTAACCGTGACGAACAACGGACCGAAAAAGTCGATACCAGTGAATGTAAATGGTCGCTGATAACTGGAAAGGCGACATCTTGGTAACTTAGCCATTTGTGGATAAACCGGTAAAGCCTTTTTTATCCTGCACATTTGACATTCTTTCAAGAAATGTTTGATTACAGTTCGCAGCCGTGTGATGTAATATCGTTGGCGAATTTCGTTTATTAATGTCTCATGATGCATGTGGTGATATTGATTATGAAAGTGAAAAATTATTAATTTAGTTATGTGGCAATAATTGGGAAGAATTACTGGATATTTTAATTCATATGCGACGTCAGCATTTTCAATTCGTCCGCCTACTCGAAGTAAACCTTTGTCGTCAATAAATGGAGATAATTTGTATATAGGACTCGTTTTCTGAACATGTTTTTCCGCCTTAAGGCATTTAATTTCATGGAAAAATACTCTTTCTTGAATTTCTTTTAGTAAAACACATTCAGCTTTGGCCAGCTCTTCTTGTGATAATTCAAGGTTACCTTTAGAAGGAGGTTGCTTTTTTAACATATTGCAAAAATGAATGACATACGCCGTTGCCCTTAACAGTCTGCACCAACGAGAAAAACGTTCTGTGTTTATGAACGGTTCGACATTTTGCATAATTAAATTATGATGCTTGAGTTCTAAATCAGTTTGAGACGAGTTTAAAGATTTTATTTGCCATTCGATTTCATCTTGTCTAAGAAATTCGGGCCCGTTAAACCACCGACTCGCTGACGACAAGTCTGGAGTTTTGCCCCATTTTGTCGCCTCGTCTGCCACGTTATTCTTACCAGCTATCCAGAACCATTCATTAATTTCAGAAAAATCCAAAATTTCACTAACCCTTATAGCTACAAATTGATGATATTTGCGGTGGTCTGAGCGTATCCAGCTTAGCACGGTTTGAGAGTCAGACCAAAATATTTTTCGACTAATGGGGATAGTGTGGGTTTTCAAAATAGTATCAGCAAAACGCGCTCCGACTACAGCCGCCATCAGTTCTAGTCTGGGAATGGAGACAACTTTTAACGGTGCTACTCTGGTTTTTGAACCTATTATAGACACTACTATTCGTTTACCATCAGAAATTCTTAAATATGATACAGCGGCGTAGGCGTTTTCACTTGCATCCACGAAAGTGTGCAACTGGACATCTAAGTTTGCGTAGTTCTCAAAAGACTGTAAATAACACCGAGGTATAGTAATCGCACTTAATTTTGGTAGAAACTGCAACCAGATTTTCCATTTTTCAAACTGAGGCTCGAATATAGGCTCATCCCATTCTAAACCGCTTCTCCAAATCTCTTGAAGTGTTATTTTTAGATACATCAAAAAATGTCCTATGAGGCCCAAAGGGTCGTATATACTCATTAAAATTTTAAGAACTTCACGCTTTGTTGGCCTTTTGTGACAAAGAAATATTTCATTACATAGCGTTGACGGCGAAAGCTTAAATGTTATGAGGTCACTTTTCGGAATCCAAAATACTCCAAGCACTTTTTCCGTTTCTAGACCGTCACTCATATTAAGGCACAGACTAGTTGGGTTTTTGTTTAAGTTTAAGTCATGCAATACAGACTCACTATTTGAGCACCAATTCCTTATATTGAAGCCAGCTTGGCTGTGAATATATCTTACTTCTTTTGCTAGTTGACTTGCTTCTTCTGGGCTATCTGTTGAAATCAAAAGGTCGTCAACATAGTGGTTATTTTTTATTGCCTTGGATGCAGCGGGATATTCTTTATCATATTTTGAAGCGTTTGCATTTTTTACGTACTGCGATATGCAGGGTGCGCATGATGCCCCAAAAATTAGCACGTTCATCAAGTAAACTTCAGGTTTTTTATTGTCTTCACAATTTCGCCACAAAAAGCGTTGGGCGTTCCTATCTTCTTTACGAATAAAAATTTGATGAAACATCTGTTCGATGTCACCGCAAATGGCTATTTTTCTTTCACGAAATTGAAATATAATAGAAGGAAGAGAAGCTAACATATCAGGGCCTTTTAAAAGCATACAATTCAGAGAAACACCCTTAGCCTTTGCGGCAGCATCCCACACGATTCTAGTTTTGTGGGGTTTGTTTTTGTTAAAAACTGGGAAAATTGGCAAATACCATACGTTTTCTGAAATTTCGCTGTGATTAGTACTTTCATTTATATCCACCTTTGCTATGAAACCTTTGTTTAAATATTCTTCGATTGTGTTTTTAAAAATTTGTTTTAATTGCTCGTTTGAGTTTAAAGTCCTTTCAAGGCATTTTAATCTTTTCATAGCCATATTAAAACTTTGTGGTAATTTAACGTTGTCATAGCGCCATAGCAATGCCGTTTCGTAATGGCCGTTATCTAATTGCTTAGTATGTCTCTCCAGTAATTCAATTGCCCTTTGTTCATCTTTTGCAACAAGAGGGGCCTTACCGTTTATGCCGGCCATTTCAATAGCATAAAAGCTTTTAACTAAATCGTTCAGGCTGTTGTCATAAGAGCGACCACATTCGCACATATGAAAATTGTATTCGTAGTTTTGATTTTCTTTTGGTACTGAATTGCCACATATTAGCCAACCAAGACGTGTTTGAATAGCTATTGGTTCATTAAATTTTCCTTCTTTTACTCGTGTTGGCAAACAAAACTTAATATTATTAATGCCCAAAAGGACTGTGGGAACGGCATTCTTATAATTGTCTATAGGAACCCCTTTTAGATGTGGAAAACGATTACATAGTGTTGTATAGTTTATGCTTTGTTTTGGCAAAGACAACTGTTTCACAGTGCGAACTTCTAAATAATGTATAATTTTATTTGGGCCAGATATTTTGATATTAACTCTTTTCGAACTACCTTCGTATCGTTCAACATCGCCGGTCCATTTTAAGCATAATGGTTCGCGCTCACCACTTAAGTTCAAATAATTAATTACGTCATCATTTATAAGACTCACTGATGACCCTTCATCGATGAATGCATATGTGTCTACACACTTATTATTTCCACCGTATATTACAACAGGTATAATTTTAAATAATATCTTATCGTTGTCGCTGCTATTGTGTGCAGCATGTGTGTTAACATTGATATCTTTACATTGATTGCGATCTTTTGATTCGTTTACTTCTGATTGTTCTTCTGTTATTTTGTGTAACAACGCATTATGTTTGCTTTTACAGTCTTCGTATCCACATATAATGTTGCTCTTACAGTATCCATAGTGGCGACGTAAACAAAGTTTACAGAGATTTAATTTTCTAACATAGTTCCATCTTTCATTTCTGTTCACTGTTAAGAACTTTTTACACTTTGCAACACTTGTACACTGTTCGTGACATACAAGACATTTTATCTTTTTCTGTTCTTCATGTGAGTTAACATAACCGTTTTTTGTTTTATTTGTTGAAAATTCTGTACACTTATTATTTTCTACGTTTATACTACTTGCTGAAATGCCTATATCATACAACCAATTTGCGAATTCTGTTAAGTTAGCTTTTTTGTTTTTCTTTATTAATTCTGTTTTGAATGTGCCCCAGTTCAATTGAAAATAGGATGGCATTTTAGCAATTAATTCCTGTATAAGTGAAGTGTTATTAAGTTCATCCACTAGACCACATGTTTGGATGGTGGTCTCCAAACCTTTTACTTCGACTGCGAAAGCTGTAATTGTATGAAGTTTGTTGGCATTTAATGCAGGCATTAATCTGATCCTGTTTTTCAGAGAATTTAATATTTTTTCTGGTTGTCCATAAAGGAGTTTCAGTGTTGACACAACAGCTGCGACACAGGAGGGATGTATGAGAAGGTGTTGAACAGAGCGTAAAGCTTCTCCACGCAGGGCTTTTTGAAGGCGGACTAAATTTTCTGCATCAGTTAGACCGCAAATTGTGGTGGACCAATTGTAAGTAGAATTGAAAAGTGGCCAATCTTCTGGTTGGCCGGTAAACGTTGGCAATTCTTTGGGCAAAGTTTGCCGAGCATTTAGCTGTTGGTGTGTGAGGTTCCTGTAGAAGGAGGCGGTTTGCGGCGATGTTGACGTCGGTTGCTGTTCATTATTATAGTCTGGCATTGAATATGATGTTTGATCCCATATGTTACGATGTGGTTGGTTAAATCTTTGCTGTGTATTAAATGATTGCTGCTGTGTATGATTTAGGCGAGTAGGTGCAAAAGTTGGCATATTATTTACGTGGTCGTGCGTCGGAAAAGTTTTATTAAGATTTGGATTTTGAGTATCATTGATGTTCTGTGTAATAAAATGTGAATGATTTTGTGTTGCGTTATTAATAAATGTAGACATAGTTGGGGCTAAGCTGTATTTTGTTAAACTGGTTCCTCTTTGTGGTTGCATTGCTATGTTTTTCGAAAAGTTATTTGTACTTACGTTTATTACTGGTACATTTGTTGTATCTTGTGAAGGCATTGCCACAGAAACGAATGGTTGAGTTTGCGTTGTGTTATTTGTAAAAGCCGTATTTAATGGTTGCAGTGTGTTGGATTCAATACATTCAGTGTTGGGTTCAGGCAAAATATCAGATATTGAGTCGCTGTCGTCTTCATACGTTTGTTGAAGAATTGTATATTTTCTTTTAATAAATTCTCGTTCTAATCTGGTTTCTTCTTCTAATCGTTGAAGATCTAAAGTTTGTCTTCTTGAGCGTGATACATGTGACGAGTTAGACTTTGAGCTACGAACAGAAAGCGGCGAGGTCGGTCGGTTTTGTGATGATGTGGTACAGATTTGGCAAAACCAGTTTTGTTTCGCTTGAGTGCTTTCGATATTAACGCACGACATGTGAAAAGGTAGCTTACACGTGCCGCAGAGTATGCGGGTATTGTCATTGGTTGTTATTTGGCAGACTTTGCAGTTGACAGAATTTCCTGTTGGCATTTTTTCCACATGTTGTGCGGTATATAGTGGTTGACCCTGTAAGGAAGATGAAGTATCCATTATATTGGGACTTACGGTATATCGGCCGGATGGCGTCCTTCAATTATCCAATTTTAGTCAGGCAACAATCACGAACATTAAAAAGAATTTTAAAGTTGTTGTCGGGGAACACGTCCAGGCTCTTGGCATCCACTGAGATTGTAAACACAGAGTTAATGTTGTGGAAAAGAAACTTTATTTAATAACTTTTTTTATAAATTTTTAGTTAATTTTAACTCTAATGTTAAAATTCTTTTTAGTGCGGGTACCAAGAACAGTTTTATCACCTGAGAAGATCTTCGTAAGACTCTGAGAAAATGGCCGCTTTTTGGGCTATTTATGGCATCTAAAAACCCGCTTTTTTTCGGAATTAACAATGGAGTTTATATTAACATATTAATTCTACCAATACATATGTATATATAGATAAATAAAATGACGTTTCGAGAGATGTGTTTAGTTCTTTTTACGGCGTGAAGCTTACAACCATCATAAGGCATTAGTGGCGGTAACAGTACCTATGTATTTGCATGCTATACATATGTAAGTATATAGCATAAGATTATTTTATTGTAAAAAATCAGTGGCAGCCCATTATTAATAAGATTTTACCTTTTTATATGAATACGTATTTGAAAATCCAAAAAACAAAAACATTTATACTGTATAGTAGTGTATTTTCAATAAACTACAATAGGTGATCACAAAATAAACACACAAAAGCAAATAATATTTTGACTTTCATTTTTATAATAAAAAATAATTAGCAAAATTCATAACCACCTTTTTGGTAAACACACAATGCGCGCGTTGTGTCAAAGTTTTCATTGTGTCATACACCTTTTGCGTTACGCTTTTCTGTCAAAGTTAAAAACGTCACGCAACGCTACAAAGTTTTATCTGACACGGCCTTCAGTGTTTTAAATTTTGATTTATTAGTAGGGTATGAGAAAGATTTCCACAAAATAGTGACGAGGTTGTTCACAATCGACTCCAAATGTAATCTTTTTACAATCTCGCAGGAGTTTTTGCGTTGCCGTGGACGAAACGTTGATCCACCATAACCTACCCGAGACCACACTGAACACAGTGGGATGCTCGGGTGAATCGGAACCAAAGTAGGCCAAAGTTGCATTTGTCAGCCAATAAAGCCATGGCGAGCATTTTTTGGCTGCATATGATATAATTCACATTGACTATTTTTTAAAACTGAAGGAATGACTCGGTGGAAGTGGATTTGACTCCGACGATGAAATCACCTCATAAACAAATGGTTATTTTGATAACCTCGAGAAGTATTTTTTTTATAGGGATAAAAAATTGAAGAAACGTCCAACAAAGTATATAGAGCTCAAGGGAGACCATGTTGGAAAATAAAATGATATTTTTTCCAAAAACTTATGTTTATTCCAAAAGTCGCACATAAAAATAAAGTAGCCCCGAAACTCATTCCTTCAAAAGTCAACAATAATAAAAATTTGTCAAAAATTTAGAAAACGTGATAACTAAGGGTTAAAGAAAATAGAAAAAAATTATAAGAAATAAAATGTGTTACATTACATACGTGTATATTGCCTTTCTCCACTTAGTTTAAGCAATAGTAAATGATATATTTTCAAAGATCTTGTATCTTTTGAATGGTATGCAATTCCTTTTTATATAAAATTGGGCTTGAGATGATCAATTGAAACATTTTCTGCTTTTTATCCTATTTTTAGTTTGAATAAAATTTCCTCCATATGTATTATGCATTTTTTAAATAAATCTGTGTGAACAATTGGTTTTTGATACGAATGATTGCCAGCAAGAACAGATTTGATATTTAAAAAAAGATTTTTTAAGAAATGATAATATTTCAAAAAGAGGTGCGCAATAGTCTACATTAGTATTGAAAAATACGCTTGGTAAACGTAAAGCTTTACCATAAACTAGCTCTCCCGATAATGCCTTAGTATTTTTCTCTATAAACTGTTCTCAAGCCTAATGGAATCATTGGAAACGTTTTGGTCTATTGCTGACCTGCATTATATGGTATATTATAGCTGTTTGAAGTGAACGATGAAATCTTTCGATGACTCAATTTGTTTATGGATCATACGCTGTGGATTGTTGATGCTGAGTACCTATAATTTGAGCAACGTTTGCAAATATTTTTGAAGTAAATTGTCTTCCTCCATTAGGAGGAAAGAAATTTGGTCCATGGAGTGAAATGATTTACTATACTTAACACATATTGAGGGTGCTGTTCGCTGAAGTAGTTAACGCGTTGACTACAAAGCAATTTATGGCCAAGAACATGGGTTCAATATATGTTCAGGACGAGTCATCAACATCATAAGTATTTCTGATTTACATTAACGTGGCATTGTATTAATTTTCGTTGGATTGTTTAAATGGTGAAGGTATAGAAATGGTCACTGAAGAGTATCTGCAGCGATTGATGCTCTCTTAGCTAATGTACACTACATCACGGCGCCCTCCTTCGTCGGTAATGCTACCAGAATCGTCGGGAAAGTAACATAATCAATAAAATACAGCTTAAGAAACTTAAACAGCTCCTAAACAGCAGAGGAGCTGCAACACTGCTATAAAAAAGCGGGGAATAGTATATATATATGTTCCCATCGATCCTATGAAGATCATAGGAATAGTAGAGTTTTAAAAAAGAATTTAAGCTATTTCTCTATCTTTGTCTTGTGATTTCACCTCCTGCCCTCTCTATACTTTGAATCCCTTTCACAAAAGGTGTTACTTCTCTTTATACAAAAAATTTATAACCTTCGGATTATGGAAGAGGACTGACAATGTTCATATGAGCTGTTGCAAATCGTTGAGTTTCTTGAGAAAATATACCAAATTACGATTTTGTGAGAGGATTAATAAAGTTTCAACATATTTTCAAAGCCGGTTCAAGCTTTTGTTAAAAAGTAGGAGGCACCCATCCCTTTGTTAAGTACACAAGTTGCTGAAAGTGGAAAAACTCTGCAGTATGCCAATTACGTCAACTTTAATTAATCTTTTTAGCTAGATATACGATAATTAGGTATTAATTTGTCTAGGAAATAGCACTCTACCTGATCCTATTAAAGTGTTCACCCTTGAGTGACATGTTTTTTATGTTGATAGTCTTATAATGTCTAAATAATTAAAGTAATTGGCACAGCCTTCTCATTGATATACACAACTATAAAAGTATTTTCCTCTTTCAGCAAATAAAGCCATTTCCTCACAAAAATCCATAATCTGGCAGTATTATTCAGCAATAATAAATGACTTTATAAGTTTTAAGCAAAAAAAGTGTTCAACCAACCAATTGTTGATTTTTCATGCCGTTGTAATTGGACGAACGTAACTGAAGCTAAATCTGTAATATGTATGAATTGCATTTATTTGTGTAAATGTACAATGAAACATCAACATACACACGCACACATATTCAGTAAATTACTGAATCAATGTCCTGCACAAAATGCGACAATTATTATTGCCACTTTTTTATAGCAATATTGGCATTAAGCCAGCCATGCAGGCAGGCAGGCAAGCATTTAGCCTGAGAGCCAACACAATGAGAACAACAAACAAACATGTCGTAAAGTCCAAAAAGGCAACCGGAAATGAATGGCAGTATGAGTGTAAGCATTAAGAAAACATTGACGACAACCACGAACACCACCAAAAACCAAGCATTTCCACAACCAACGCTACATTCACTGGACTGCAACTGTATTTGTATCCAGAGCTTTAATGGAATCGTACAAAAAAAAAACTAAATATTACAATGCAAGCACGTCAAAAAACTGTTGCTGACTTCAGTGTAAAAATTATAAATTGATATAATTTCTAAAAGCAACATAGAAGTATGGTTGTGTTGTTAGTTGTTGTGGTTTTAGAGGTATTAAATAAATGATAGGAAATTATAGACAATTAGTTTGAAATTGATCTGTTTGAAGTCTTTATGGACTGAAAATATAATTTGAAATCATTTACAAGTACATTAATGTGTTGCTAGTGACATTTTAATTGTCGGTGACTTAAATTAATTTCATCAGGGAATTTTCGCCAATAATAATATAAATCAATGCAAGAATTGTTGCTAGCAATTTGCAAGTAGGTTAGGTTAGGTTAGGTTGATGGGAGGGGTGTGATAGCCCATGTCATATGACATACACTTAAGCCAGTGAAGGCTTGTTGTGCGCTCCCTTTAATTATCAAACACAAACTGCCAGAGTTCTGCGGCAGGATTCGAACCTGGGACCTTCGCACTACGAGTCCAGTACACTACCTACTAGTCTACGAAGGCCAATTTGCAAGTAAGTTTGAAGTATTTTTGGTGTAATGAATACAAGACAATTTATATATGTATGTATATTTTTCAAGTCAATAGAATTAATGAATCGAAATGAAATATATATTTTGGCAAAGCAAGACAATTATATACAACCTACACCATACACGCACCCACTGTTGTTAGTGACTTCGCAAAAGCCTATTGAATTATACACTAAATGTATGCATGTAGAAACCAAAAGTCCAAATTGTATTGTTGTGTATATCGGGGTTTTGAAAGTTTACATCTGGTCTTGTTTTAACGTGGAGATAATGTTCCGCATTGTTTTCAAATTGTTATCATGAGTCGGCATAAGAAATCTGTTAATTCTGGCATTTCAGGTACAAGATGTACTGAGCATTTCATATTTTTTATGTAACATTTTTACTCTATCCCTTTTCGGTGTGAATGTTTTTTTTAATCTCTATGTATTTTTTTTTGTACGAGACTGGGGTACTCTACAAATACAGTTATATAGAGCATTAAATACTCTACAAAAATATTTACCATAAAAATCCACTCTCAGTCATCAAATACACAATGGCTCAAAATTTAACCTGTAATTTCAAAATATATCGGAAATACATATATTTAAGGGTCAATTCTATACCAGTTGGTTATGTACCAACTGAGCTCAGGGCTAAAAAGAAGCAATGAGTTCACATCGATTGCACAGATTATTTTAATTCTTTTTACCCAGTAGATGATAGAATATTATCCAAGCTGTTTGCCAGAACCATTCCACACAAACACTCCATTAAAACGAAAAATTTGCTAAAGTTTGAAGGTCCACCTATCACACTGCTTGATGCAGAAAATTCATCGCAGCTACACGTTACATCAAAAAATTGAGATGTTTTTGTAATGGCCGTAAAAGGTCACACCACAATTTCCCGAATTGGAAAAAAATTTAATGATAATATATATATATATATATATATATATATATATATATATATATATATATATATATATATATATATATATATATATATATATATATATATATATATATATATATATATATATATATACATATATATAATGTAAGTCATTTTTGTTACGAAAACTAGTAGTATTGACCTAGTTTTGGTTTGCATTTGTTTAATGTACTCATATAAACCACTTTGTCAGTTGATAATATAGTCTTTTTAAGGACATGATAGTTTGGACACGAGTTATTAAAAAAACCGATCTTTGTGACCTTTGATCCTTATTATTTAATGTATTTATAAGTAAATCCGTTATTTGACTAAACCAGTAAAGTTTTTAGATTAGCGCAGAATAGGATTTGATTTTATATCTATATTCAGGAATTAACTCTGAAGAACTAGAAAAGGAGAATGTTAATAATGATTACTTGGTAAAAGACGACGAACAGAAGATGAATGTAATTGGAACCTTTTTAGAATAAGTTCACTCTCACAAGGAGATTGATCCTGATAACAGCCTTCATGTTGAAATTGATAGTTGGTTCTCTAGTTTTATAGAAAATAAAACTGAGTTTGAAAACAATAGATCAACCGTAACAATATTCAACTCATCGAATAAGGCCAATGAAATGAATGAAAATTTTTTGCAAATAAAGATATACTTTTTTTACATCTTCTCTCACTTAAGGAATAAAATATCGCCAGGAATTGATAGCATTCCCAATATTGTCTTGAAACATATCCCAGAAGTGATTGTACTAGAATACCTCATACTCTTTAACAATATGCTTAACAACTCTTATTTTCCTAGAGCATGGAAAACAGCAAAAGTGGTAGTACTGCCAAAGAAAGATAAAGACGCCAGTGATCCAGGAAATTTGAGGGCAATCAGCTTACTTCCGAATATAAGCACGATATTTGAAGCATGTATTAACAACTATATAGTAGAACTTTGCAGAAGGAATGATCTAATTAACGATAGGCAATTTGGGTTCAAATATAGACACTCAACAGTACACGCAATACATTTATTACTTTCTGATATTTACTGGAATTTAAACAGATCTACGTGCACAGGAGCTTGTTTGATTGATTTCGAGAAAGCATTTGATACTATATGGATCCCTGGATTAATATATAAATTATTAAAATACAAATTTCCTATGCACTTTGTTATACTTGTATATAATATGATTAACAACAAGACCTTTAGCGTCTGATAGAAACAAATTCAGTATAAAAAAAATTTACTATTATAAATGGTTTACAAGAAGGAACGGTTAATTCCCCAATTCTTTTTAATTCATTTATACACGATCCTTTAAACGAGGTTGATAATATTATAGGATTTGCTGATGATATTATTATATATCACTCAGACAATAATATTAGAAATATTAATGAAAACCCTCAACAATGCCTTAACATCGTACAGGGATTTGCTACTGATTGACAAATGAGGATTAACACTAATAAATGTGAGCCTATACTATTTCGACCTCCTGTAGGAAAATGTAATAATAATATTAAAAATAATTGGAAATCCTTTGGTATCAAATCCAATGATAATGTTAATATACCAACCAGGCTAGAAATGCTCTTTTTAAATATAAGAGACTATTTTTCTCGAAAAACATAAAATCAAAGGTTAAGATAATTATGTATCAATGCCTAATTCGTCCCATTTTAACATATGGCTGCCAAATATGGTTCAATTGGTCTGCCTCATATATGGAGAAATATAGAATCTTTGAAAGAAAATGTTTGAGAGCCTGCATGGCAATACATAGGTCTCCACATAGCAATTATACTAAATATATTTCGAATAGGAAGTTGTATAATAAGGCAAAAGTAAGCAGAATTAATAATTTTATTTTGCATGTTATAAGGAATCATATACTAAGATGTACTGAATACAGTGACAATAATTTAATTATGGCACCTTATTATGTTAATGAAGAATACATTATAAAATGTCTAAACTCTGGATATGTACCACCTTAAGCTTTCATTTACCTCGATAGTAACGGTTTTATGCAAAATGAAAATGGTGTTCCTATATTCTACCACTTTTATAGAAGATCCAATATTAAATTCGTACACAGTAATCATTCTACCGCTGAAAACCTCAGATATGAGACTAGTATTTTTTTTAAAGATAAAAATATTATTCCTAACTTATATGCTTATAAATATTGGTGGCTCACAGAATAATTTTCTCTCTTTGTTTTATCCCTTGATCTTTTTTTAACCTTTTGCGATATAAAAGTAAAGTTTTTTTTCCGATTTTTTCCTTACATTAATACCTTATAATATATACGTATATAATATATACGTATTATAATATAAATTAATATATGTACATATACATATTATCAAAATAATAGTTACAACATAATTAATATACTTGAGATTCCGTTTTTGGGACAGTGCTATATATAAGTTATATGTAATACTTTTTGTTTATTATAGTTTAAATATGATATATGTAGGTATGAAATTGTTTAAATAAACGTTATAAAAAAATCATGCATCACATATTCATTTAAAAAAAGTTGCCATGAATACAAACCAAAAACAATAATTGGAAAGATAAAAACTCTTTTCGTATAAATTATACATAAAACCACAAAGATTTATAAAAAACTCAAATTTAAACCCTCTCTATAAAGACCAGTGTTGCCATTAGGATACGAAAGATACATTTTTCGTATCTTTTGATGACTTCAGGTACCATGTATAATCCTGACATATTTCGTATCTTTTGAATATGTACGCAAAATGTACAGAAATAAAATATTAAGCTTTCCGTCTCTGACGAAGTTTTATTGGCATTTCGTTATAATTTACAGGTCAAGACAATGTACAATTTTAATGATAAATGGCTGTTAATAAGAGAGTACAATGGATGGTTAAAAAAAAATTAAATATGAAATAAGAATGTTAATAAATGTTAAACGTTAAACATGGATTTTCAATTTTTTTTTTCAAAATGTATCTTTTTGGGAAAAAATGTATCTTTTTGGAAACTAAAATGTATCTTTCTCGAAATTTCACTGGCAACACTGATAAAGACACACCCCTACACATATTTACTGTTCAAACATTGTCTTAAACCAGAAATGAATTATTAACAAAATCTTACAGTCATAACAACCTGTGTTGATTAAACAGCAACTCCATATGAATATGTATGTGTCAGCAACATGATTGTCGCACAAACACATAATATCAGTGCAACTCAAGCTCAAACTTAGTTTCAGATAGAACATTTTCCTCGCACCAATTGAAAAAAAATTGTTTTACCAACGTTTTGTATTTGACTTGAGGGTGACAAACAAACAAAAGGAGTCCAACATCCACACAACAAACCAAACATACGCAAACCATTTAGAAGAGATGAAAAGAATAATGCAAAAGCACAACAACAAAATCTACATACATAACTGTTTTGCATTTACATACTCAGCTAGGCTTGCCAGATGGCCGGGAATGAGCCTGATTGTCAAGATATTTTAGTGCATGTCAAGTTTCAAGCTCAAGCAATATTTGTCAAGCTGAAATTGAACATTTTCAAAATTAAAATTTGCAGTTGGTTACATCTAAAAAATTTCGTTTTTTGGCAGTAAAGTTTAATTGTTGGCAACATATAATTTTATCCCTGTATCAACACATAATTTGACTCATCACTGTATTTAGTACGAACTAAGTCCATTTTTTCCAAATTTAGTTTTCATTGAATTGAACTCGAACGGAAAGAATATAAAAGGTTTTTTAGTTTTATTTTTTCTAAATAAATTTTGTTATCGCTTTTAAACAATATTAAGAAATAACTATCTATTTTTGTTGCTTTTTTATTGTTTAAAACATAAAAGACATTTCTTTTGGCGCTTACTGTGCATACACCTATGTATGTTAAAAATATACAAACGTACATTTATAAGTAACGAACTGAATGAATTTTATGTAATTTTCCTGTAAAGAAATGACTGAATTGTTGAACTTTTTATGTTATTCTTGTTTTTTTTTTTTTTTTTGTAAGTAAACAGCCTTTATTTCTGTTTTTAATAAATAAAGAATTTTTAATAAATTAAAAAAATTGATATTATCCCGTATTTTTAGTTTTTAAGCAAATATTTCAATTTGTCCAGTTCTCTTCTTAAAATCAAGCTCATTTGCACTAAATGTCAAGTTAGTGCTCATATTGAATCTGGCAACCCTATACTCAGCGCAGGTGTTTGTTTATTGAGAATCAAAGTTACACCCGATGGCAAAAAAAGTCTTACGTTGTTGAAATCATAAATTAGACTATTTTACTTACATTGATGAGAGAGCAGTGTGGCGAGACTTTTACATCGAAGTGTCTTAACCTTGAAATAAGATATTGCACAAGACAATAGCAGCAACAACAACAAGGGAAGATGATTAATATTTTAATTGTAACCCGAACCGAATTAATAATTTTTTTTAAAAACCATAACAAAACTATTTTTTATGCATATTTTTATACACATTTTTACATACATACATTCATACACATATACATACACATGTAAGTATGTACGCATATGATACTTATGGGAATAGGAAAATTCTTATTTATGGGCATTTACCTCTTTATTTATAATATTTCACAATTGAATTCCACCAAAACCTTTTTGCACTAAATACTACACTTTTTCACTTGTATTTTTTAATTAAAATATTTTATTTTTATTTTAAAACAAACTTTCACGGAGCTCCGATGCGAACGCTTCAAAAATTTCTTCAAACTGATTTAACTCTTGGTCGATCTCTTTTTAATGACTCTTATTGTTGCTAGCTATTTATGTACATATGTATGTATGTATGTATGTACATACATATGTACCTCATGCAATTATTTGTGTATTAAATAATCTAATACACGTTTAAGGGAATTATTTCAAATTCTTTTTTAAAGAGTTTGGTTATTCGTGTTCGTTGGTTTGTTCGGTGGTTTTAACGAGATTGTCGAAGTTCTATAAAACTTCTGCAACAATAACAATAATAATTTTTTTTTTGTGTGAGGTATAAGAAACAAGAATGTGTCCGTTGTTTTTGTAGTAGTTGAAATTATGGTTATGAAACTAATTGGTCATTCTAGGGACTAACTTTTTATAAATATGTACATATGTATGTATGTATGTATGTAAATTGTATATAAAAGGTGTCACAATAAAAGAATATGATATGAAAATGATGTTATAATTTATTAATTATCTGGCGAAAAGAGAACAATTTCTGCAATATATACGATTGTAGACGTTGTAAATTTATAGAATAAAAAAAAAACAAATAATTCTATGTCACAAAAGCATTATACATATGTGCAACTATGTGAAGTTCATAAATATGTGAGTAAGTATGTATGTATGCACTTATACTTTTTTCTTCAATTATTTTTTAATCAAATATTTTACTATAGAAGTAAAATGTTCTCCGAACTTGCCTCTCAATCGGGCCATTGTTTCACGTGCTGTGGGGCACATGCCAGCCAAATCCAGTTCTTCTATATGGGGCGAATAAAAAATTTTTAATCATCGCAAGGTAGATCCTGCTATTCATAGTAACGTGCCCTCCTTCGTTGTCCAGTGATGCCACCGGCCCTTAATCTACACCAAACAGTGCACTTTTCCGGATGCATTGACAGCTCTTGCAATGCTTCTGGCTGCTCTTCACACCAAATATAGCAGGTTTGCTTGTCCACGTATCCATTGAAACAGAAATGAGCTTAGTCGCTGAAAATAATTTTCCGATAAAAAGTGGATCTTCATCCAACTTAGCCAGCACCCATTCACCAAAAGTTAGCCGTTGTGGTAGGTCGTGTCAATTCTTGCACCAGCCTTATTTCAAGAGGTTTTACACCTAAATCCTTCCGCAAAATTTTCCACGTAATTCAGTAACAAAGGCCCAATTGCAGCGAACGGCACCAAATCTAATATTCGGTGTTGGTAGTTTAATATCCAATAATGTAAATTTCGTGCGAAATTTAGTCACAAGATTCCGAATAGCCTCCTAAAAAGGTAATAACAAGGGTTAAGATCGATAGGGAAAAGTGAGAAAAATACTTATATAACAAATAAGTATTAGTACAAAAGAAAAAAAATCAGTAATAATATTGAGTACCTTTATAGACTAGTCGCTGGTATGCTAGACTAATAGTCTAAAGGTTGCAGGTTTGATTCCCTTCGAAAACTCTGGGTGATTCTGCAGATAAGCCAAGTAGCTTCGCAGTTTGTGTTTGTTTACTTAAAAAGAAATATTCGACTATACTACTATTACTTATATACCCTGCGCCAAAGTATAATATTGAAATGCATTAAAGGTTTTTTTATACATAAATATATTTTTAACAAAACCATAAATTCTTCAGTTTAAGCGAGAACTATAAAATATGATCAATGCAAGTCAACAGCTGACCACACATACGCAATAGTGACATGGTCAACCTCCATATGACAAATATAAACAAAATTTTTATTAATAGAGCTTTACAGTTTCACGAGGTAAATATTATATTTTTACAGATATTCATAGACCTTTATAAAAAGGTCTTGAGGTTATGAATTTTAAAATATACATATTTTTTCAAGTTGAGATTTTTATTCAATTATTTTTTCAATGCCTTTACAGACTCAGATTTATTTGATACAATTATTTAAAGATCATCTCTTGTCTACTTACAAAAAGAACTGATTTATAGAAATAAAATAACAGCCTTTAATTGTTCCAAAATGTTGCAGAAGTTTGGTTTCAATAATACGTAAGAGTTGGAAGTTTTTTTGGTCATACATATTATAATGGATAGCGTGAGAAATAAATAAATTAATTTTTCCTTGGTATTTTCGTAGATTCAGGGCCTGCTTATGAGTTTGTGTATAAAATTCATTTATCATTACGAAATTCAGTATCCCAATAGAACTCTAACAAAATATGTATGAATACAATATTTAAATACTCGTAGCATTTAAGTGTCCAATGAAGTGCACTTAGAGTATGTTTAAGTTGACCTTATGATTTTGATGACTTATTTTATTTGGCAGATAACAAAAAATTTGGTGCCATTTACAAACTTTTTTAAATTTTCAATTTCGTGAATATCCGGAAGAATATCTTCTGCTTCTTCTTCAATCTCGCCTTCCGTTTCACTATCATCACTTACAAAATTACTAGGTATATAATTAGAGTTGTCACTGTCCCAATCTAATTCTATATCATTAGGACCCTCTTCACTGTCATTTATATAGTCTTCTATCTGTCGCTGGGATAATTTTTTCTTGTAGTTTTCCATTTTTGGTCCTAAAAAAACAACGAAAATTTGTAACGTAAAGTACGACGTAGGTTAACTTTGGTACCCCAAACGAAAAACTTACCTTCTAATTACAAATAGATTGATATTTAAATGCCACTTATAACTTTTTATATAGTATATTCAAAATAAAATTAGATTACCTAAAAGGAAAAAGACAGAAAAAAATTATTTGCGAAGTTACTAAAGAAAAACTAAGACTGGGGGACCTAAGGTCACCCACTCCGTATTTTAAGGGATATATGACAAGAAAAATAGATAAATATATGGAATTATTTTTTTTTTTGCTTGTTAGACTGGATTTACAACGTGCAACTTCCTTTATTCCATGATAGGAGGTGCATTGAAGTAAACGGGATAACAAAACTGGCGGCTTAGGAAATTTCATATTATTTCTTACAATATTCTCTATTCCAATTTTTTTTTATGTGTGTACATACATATCTAAGTATGTATGTGCATATAGAGACAAGTAGATAAAGTTTCATGCAACAAATTTCATGAAAAAATGCTTAGTGTAATTATGGTTTTACTTTTTTATATTTGTTACAAAATTACAAAATGTTTATAATCGTATACCCATATGATAATAGTAAATAGTTTTCTTTCAGCCAGATTCTTTATAGACATAATTATAGGCATTTGTATTATTGACTATTTATTGGTGTGAGCCTACCCACAAGGCTTATCCAATTTCATATACGTAGTTTCAATTGCTACAAAAACAACAAACACTTTGTAGTTGTTTGTCACAACCAACAAATGAAATTCTTATTGTTATTGTTGCAGCAGTTCTCTAGAACTGTACAATCTCTTTAAAACCACCGAACAAACAAACGAACACGAATAATCAATCTCTTTAAAAAAGAAATTCAAATAATTCCCTTAAACGTGTATTAGATTATTTAATACAGATAAATATTAATGCTCCCTACAAATAATTGCATGAGGTACACAAGAACATACAACATACACACACACAAGTTGTACATAAATAACAGTTCTTATGAAGAGATCGACGAAGAGTTAAATCAGTTTGAAGAAATTTTTGACGCGTTCGCATCGGAGCTCCGTAAAAGTTTGTTTTAAAATAAAAATAAAATATTTTAATTAAAAAATACAAGTGAAAAAGTGTAGTATTTAGTGGCATTCAATTGTGAAATATTATAAATAAAGAGGCAAATGCCCATAAAAAAGAAGAAATTTCCTATTCCCATAAGTATGATAGGCGTACATACATATGTACATAAGTATGTATGTACATGTGTATGTAAGTACTTATGTATATGAGTTTGTATGTACTTATGTAAAAATGTGTATAACACAAATGTGCATTAGAAATACATACATACATAGTTTTGTTTTGGGTTTTAATACAAATTCTCGGTTCGGTTCGGTTTTCAATTAAAATATTAAATCATCTTGCATTGTTGTTGTTGCTGCTCTTGTGTAGTGCAATGTCTTATTTCAAGGTTAAGACACCTCGATGTAAAAGTCTCGCCACACTGCTCTTTCATCAAAGTAAGTAAAATAGTCTAAAGGTAGAATTAACCAAACGTAAATGTAGAAACGTAAATGTTGTTGCATCAGCTAATCGTTTCTGTCATATGAGAATGTATATATGACAGAAACGATTAGCTGATGCAACAACATTTACGTTTCTACATTTACGTTTGGTTAATTCTACCTTAATTTTTGATTTCAACAGCGTAAGATTTTTTTGCAATAGTGTGTAACTTTGATTTTCAATATCACACATCTGTACTATATGTACATACATACTTATGTACTTATGTACATATATGAATATAAATACAAAACAGTTATGTACATAGATGTTGTTGTTGTGGTTTTGCATTAAACTCTTCCTCTCTCCTAAATGTTTTGCGTTTGTTTATCTTATAAGAAATGTTCTTTTCCTTTGTGTGGATGGAGGATTTTTTTGTATGTTTGACACCCCCAATTCAAATACAAAACGTTGGCAGAAGAATTAAAGATTTTTTCCATTGGTGTGAGGAAAATGTTTAAACTTGAGTTGGGCGGTGTGAACGAATATGTTGCATTTCATGATCGAACAGAATTGCCGTTGATACCATACAAATTGTTGTGCCTCTCAGAATTTTTTAAATATTAATTTTGGTCTGAGAAAAAAGGAGGCCGGTCTAGACGATGTTATAATAGTTGAAAGATGTACATAAAAAAGTATACATACATAAGTATGTAGTATGTGGAGGTGTGTCCCTGTGGGTAGGATTTGAATTTGATATTTTTATAATTCTTGTTTGTAGTTGTATGTATGGGAAATGATTTTTTGTCGTCTTAATCAACTGTGGCTTTCTCTCTTCATTATGAAAAGTAAATATCTGACTTCTATTTTAGGTGCATTTTTTATGTGATGGACTTACTCTTTCCTGGTTAATATGTGCTTGAAGGAAAGATTTATTATATATTAAAGAATATTTTCGTTTCTTAATTAAAACCAAATAATAAAAAATATAAACATTTTAAGAAAACAGTTTTTATTTACATATTTTCTTATTATTTCAATTTATTGTATTAAATTTGCAACTGTAATCGAGTTGGTGAATAAATAGCTTCATATGTAGCAAGTGATTTCGATTTCACGATTTAGCAGATTTTTCTGTTTTTATTATTATTATTTTATTACACTTAAAGATATATATTGAGTAACCCATTTAATAACACTATTATTATATCTTTATATTAAATATATATTGAAATACATATGTATATGTATGAAGTAAGAGTAATTCATTTCATTACGAAGGTTGAAAAAATGCTGCGTGAATGGTTTTAGTTACTTTTCTTAATTTTTCACAACATAAACAGAATGCGACTGCCGCAACGTTGTTTTATATTAATTTTTTATTGACTTTTAACATTTAATTACAATGTTGGACAGAATATCGGGCCTTAAAAAAATTTCTTAAAAATTTAAGAACTTAATTTAAAACGGCTTACTAATTTTTTTTAACAATAAATTGGTCAAATTATTACATATATGCCTAACATATATAAATGTCTGGTTAATTTAATATTTAAGCTTGAGATCTTTTATCGTTTAAGAATTTTATTAAAAAGTAATCGATATTTCGATAGTCATTGAGTATCATCTTCAGGACAATTCTTTTTTTTTATAAATAATAAAATTAAAAAAAGAGAATTGTCCTGAAGATGATACTCAATGAGTATCGAAATATTGATTATTTTTTAATAAAATTGTTAAACGATAAAAGACCTTAAACTTAAATATTAAATTAATACCTTTGAAACAGGAAAAAATTTTAAAATGTTGTTTTTGGTTTGAATGTATTTATGCAAGCTCACGATGTCGTTCGACATCGAAGGTCAGCGATCGAATATGTTGCCGATACATGTTCAAATACAATTGCTGTATAACCAAACAACTTGTTGTTGTGTAAATATATATTCATTTCTGGGCTGTAAGAAGTAAAAGCCGGTCTAGACGATGTTTGAATTATTGAACGATGTAAATATGTATGTGTGGTATGTTGTATTTGTGGGGAGGGTTTGAATTACGTTTTTTTTATAAATCTTAAGGTTGCATATATACTTATAATTAACACGAAAAGAGTTTTTATCTTCTTAATCAAGTATTGTTTTTCTACTTCATTTATGAAATTTTTTTTTTTTATGAATTATTTGATGTTATGGAATCAATGTTTCCTGGATACGAACTAATTGTTATCTATTGTTATCACGAATCTAGATCACAACCAAATTTTTAAAAATTAAAACATATGTATTTAGAATTTAGTTCACATTTATATTATTTCAATTTATTATACATAAGTATATACATATTTGTTCCGAAACATTTGATTGAGTTGGAAAAAAGTCCTAAGCAATATTTTTATTTTATTATTTATTGTATTTCGTTTAAAAAATTTTACAGGTGATATCTGTGTATGTATTTCGTGACTTCGTATCATCTATCGGTGTTATTATAATTGAAAGTCTATTTAAGTGTAATTTTGAGTGCGGAACATTCTTTTACTTATGTATATTATCTGACCTATTTAATATGATTACTTATTCACAGCATAAGGAAATGTTGCTTAAATGGTCTTTAGTAACATTTCATTGTTTATCACAACACAA
Source organism: Germaria angustata (assembly GCA_963681545.1). Lineage (NCBI taxonomy): Eukaryota > Metazoa > Arthropoda > Insecta > Diptera > Tachinidae > Germaria > Germaria angustata. The sequence continues at coordinate 57,495,069 of OY812998.1, read as the reverse complement.
ACAGCGTACAATATAGGCAAAATTATTTCATACTAATTTTTTCATATGGACTTTCTTAGGAAAACCTTTTGAGAAATAAAGAATTTAACATTTAAATATCAAACTATTCTACGATATTTTTTAGAATATTTTTTAGAATTCATATATTTTTAGAATTTATATATGAATTGCATCCTATCTTCTGCAAAAATTTACTTTTTTTTGCCATGTACTTAAATTAGAAAGTTAAATACATATATGTAAGTATGTATGTACATACATACATAAGTATGTGTATCCTATTGTTTTAACAATTAATTGTTGATGCTTTGTTTACATACTTATTTACATGCATATACATATGTATAAAGGTAAAAAGTAGTCTCCAAATTCCTTAGGTAAACTCTCGATCTTAAATATGACCCCACTAAACAAAGCAGGTGATGTTTCATACAGTTTTTATTTGCTACAAAAACAACAAACACTGTAGTTGTGTGTCACACAAAAAACAAAGAATATTGTTATTGTTGTAGCAGTTTTGTCGAAATGCGGCATTCTCGTTGAAACCACCGTACAAACCAACGAACATGAATAATCAAACTCTAAAAAAGAATTTGAAATAATTCCCTTAATACGTGTATTAGATTATTTAGTACACATATTAATGCTCCCTACAAATAATTGCATGAGGTACATAAGTACATGCACATACATACACACAAGTTGTACATAAATAACAGTTCTTATGAAGAGATCGACGAAGAGTTAAATCAGTTGGAAGGAATTTTTGACGCGTTCGCATCGCAGCTCCGTAAAAGTTTGTTTTAAAATTGAAAATTAGTAGTTTTATTAAAAAATAAAAGTGAAAAACTGTATTTTATAGTGTAAAAAGTGTAAAAAGCTGAATTGAAATATGAAATATTAGAATTAAAGAGGCAAATGCCCATTAAAAAGAATTTTTCGATTCCCAAAAGTATCATACGTACAAGTGTATGAATTTGTGTATGTATGTAAAAATGTGTATAACAAAAATGTGCATTAGAAATAGTTTTGTTTTGGTTTTTAATACAAATTCTTAGTTCGGTTCGGTTTTCAATATTAAATCATCTTGCATTGTTGTTGTTGCTGCTCTTGTGTAGTGCAATGTCTTATTTCAAAGTTAAGACACCTCGATGTAAAAGTCTCTTTCATCAAAGTAAGTAAAATAGTGTAATTTATGATTTCAGCATCATCAGACTTTTTTTCGCCATCGGGTGTAACTTTGATTTTCAATATATAACATCTGTACTATATGTATGTTTGTATATGAACATTCAAAACAGTTATGTAGATAGATGTTGTTGTTGTGCTTTTGCATTGTTTTTTCTTCATCTCTTCTAAATGTTTTGCATTTGTTTATCTTATAAGAAATGTTCGTTTGCTTTGCGTGGATGGGCGATTTTTTTGTTTGCATGGCACCCTCAAGTCAAACACAAAACGTTCATAGAACAATTTGTTTTTTTTTTATTTGGTGTGAGGAAAATGTTCTGTCTGATAATAAGTTTGAGTCTTTGTTTTGAGCTTGAGTTGCGTTTGTGCGAACGAATATGTTGCAGTTTCATGATCGAACAGCAGTGCAAATCATACAAGTTAATATTACTGAATTTATACTTATTTCTGGTCTGAGAAAATCGAAGGCTAGTTTAGATCAACGTTGCCGTTTTGGTTATATTTCACCAAAATTGGTTGATTTTTTCTCTCTGCAATGCGTAGATCCGTACATTTTTATCCTCTTAGTTACTTTTTTGACAATAAAAATAAATAAAATGATTTAATTTTTCAAATTTATATTATTAGTTAAAATTTCTAGAACCCTTGCAGAAAATATCTTGGTTAAGGAGATCATTGAGATAATCTAATCAAAAGGTTGTAAAAACTAAATTATCTAAAACTGAATATTAAACAATACTCCGAAATAAACAATATTTTCGGTAATTAAAAGTTTCATAAGTTGCTTTGAAATTTATATAAGTTTCACAGTCCAAAAAAAATTCTTACACCGGAATCATTTCATCACTGTACGAAAGGCCACACAATTGGAGGTATAAGCGGGAATTGTTATGAAAAATAAATATAATGTAATATATTGAAAAAATGTTTGTTGTGGCTTTAGCTCTTCATATGCCGACATTTCATTGGTTGCTAAAACCAAATCGTCAGTGAAGTTTAAGAGCTAAAGCCACAACAAACATTTTTTCAATGCAATTTGCAAAAAAACTAATTGTTTCTAACGATTAGTCGGGGTATTCTCCCGATTAATAAATTTCAATATTAAGTATAATGTAATATAATTTGTAAAAAGGGAGTAAGTACAAATAGAAACTAACTATGAAAATTAAGAATAGTTGCGAAACCAAGAATAAGTAAATCGTTCTGAGAAAAAGTCCAATAATTTAGAAGACTTTACTAAGTTTCCAAAAAAGGATGCTCAGAGAGATAACTTGTGAATTATGAAATTTATAATTAAATACAAATTTCACATATGTAAGTACATATGTAACTAAACCATAAATAATATACGGCCTAGTCGAAGACTACCCTTGTACACCCGTACATGCTCGTCCAGTTCGTTCTGCCGAAAACGTTGCTGTTGTTCGCTATAGTATGGCAGAATATCCGTCAACCTCGACTCGCCGTCGTGCCCTACAATTGAACATCACGAACATCGCTGATGCGAATTTTAAAAAAAGATATGAATTTACATGCTCACAAGGTTTAATTGACTCAAGAGCTGAGGCCAAATAATCATTTCAAGCGTCGTCAATACGCCGAATAGTTGGTTGAACAGAAAAATATGAATGGTGACCTACGAGGAAATTTTCTTGCTTAATTTTTACTGAAACTGGGGGAAGATGGAGAAATTATGTATTCTTTTCTCCATATTCCCTCCAGCAGAATTGAAACCAGAGCATGAAAACTTGACGTGTGTGAACTAGGTACAGATGTTTTTCTATTCCTTTTAAGGCGAATGAATATTTTCATGGTTTTGTTCGTATGAATTTTTGTATGTGGGATAATTGAATTACTTTCCTTGGTTACTATATTGAAGTAAAAACTACCCGTTATTTGTTATAGAATATGTACATTTTAAACAAAATATTTTGTTAAAAATACTAGCAAAGTCGAAAGATTATTAATTATATTTACGTATTTTTTATTGTTGTGCTGAGCATTATTTTTATTTCATTAAAATAAGTTTACGTGCGATGTAGTGTTTTTTAAATATATTTATTTTTTATTTTAAGCGTGTGTATGATTCGCAGACTAGAAAAATGTGTTGCCTATTTCCATTAATTTTAACTTCAATGCCAAAATTGTTTATATTGCATAAGAGTTTAGAAAAAAAATCTTTTACGAGAAGAAAAATTCAACGTAATTAGAAATTTTCAACAACCTATTTTTTAGTTTTCTTGATATCAAACCTTTGACCAGTACTATTATAATTTATATTGCTTTCGTTGTCTTTATCAGTATGTTTTTGCATCACTTACACTCCTGTCTATGACATATTAAAAAATCAAAAATATTGGAGTTTTTTTGTTTAAAAAGCAGAAATAATCATAAAGTGCCTGGCACATTTTCAAGCCCACGATAGTCAATATTCATTTATTATAAAGTTATGCGTATAAATTGACGATCATTCTAAAATCTAAATGTGTTTTTAATAAAAAAATATTTCCAATTTGTTTTCATTTTAAGCAGACATTTAAATGACAGGTGTACGTACACACAATACATACACATGAATATGAATGTATGAAAGAATGTTAAAATGCAAACATTAAATGCAACAACGCATTCCAATGTTACAATAACTAAAATTAAAAAATAATAGGAAATATAGGTCGTCTCTTTGTTGAAGCTGTCAATATGGTCGTTTATTTGATTGTATATACAAGCACTACTACCGCACAAAAAGCGGAAGAGGAAACGGAAATCAATATAGAATTTTATTTGCCTTGCAAATAAACAGTAACGTATTGAAGGTGATACATATTTGTATTAATATAATATTTATTTAGAATATACGTTCTAGTTTTTTGTCCGTTTTATTTTAATTAATAAACTTAGTTTATTTTTAAGCTTAAGTTCTTTTCTTGTTTATTTAAATTTTTATCGATATTTCGGTACTCATGGAGGCTAAGCTTAAAAAATAAATTAGGTTTATTTATTTAGAATTTTATTTTGTATTTGAGACACGATTTTTGTTAAAATGGATAATAGGACATGTGATGTGATACTAGCAATAAAAAACGAAAGTGCTATGATTTTCTTGATGTTCATGTTTATTTGTAGTCCATACATTTATTGTTACATACAATCGATATAATCTTACAATAATTTTTTCCATTCCATTGGAGCTAAATCGCAACACATATTTCTTTATGATGAAAAAATCATGTAATAAAGATTTTTTCTAATACAATCTTTTAAGCCCTCAAAATGATATCTATTTGAGTTCAAGTCTGAGAATTAGGATTGTCTTATTACAAAATTAACAATTTTTGGGAATTGCCACATGACAAGTTTGCATGAAGAAATGTATTATTTATTTCAAGGTTGCAAATTATAAAATGTCATACAGACATTGATTGATTTTACAATCTGTCAGGATTTTTATAAATCTTATTCACACTTTGCTATACACATTGGGACAGAATCCAATTATTTTGCAAGCAAACCAAACATTTATAAACAGATGAATCCATTTAAATATGGAAGACCCAAATTACTCAGCAGCAGAACTATGAAATATCAGGATGTGGTATATTGGGCATGTAAATTTTTTTATTTCTCATCCGATTAAATACGTTTTGAGTTCTAGCAAAAGGCTTCATTAATCTTACATGTTTAGTAAGTGATTTTCAATATCAATATTGGTCCATTCTGTTTAAGATATTGTACCAATTATTAGAGTATATTCGCATTTTTCTTTTTGATTTGTTGAACTATCGGATGAAAAAAAAAACAAAAAATGTCAAGCGCAATAAAAATTTCAAATGGTAGAATCTATTTTATTTCAGTCTTTATTGCTCCGGACCTCATCATTGAGATGTTTTCATCTTCAAAAATTTTTAAGGGATTAATCTAGAAATAACTGATGTATTCCCAAAATATTTTCAGTCCGCCGCATGGACTGCATTTTAAAATTTTTAAAATATCAGGACGCGTCTGCCAACATTTCAACTTTAGACCTGCTTATATTTTAGTTCCAATATTTGTTTAGGAAGTGATTTATAATTTTCAAGAATGGATTAAGTAGTAAAAATATACAAGCTTAAAAGAACCAAATTTTTTCTAGTTAAGTGCCAATCCAAATGAATGCTGAAACACTTTTTCCCAGTGTTAAGGCGCCACTTCAATATCAATTGGTATGGAAGGACATGTAATTTACGTATTTTGTGATCCTGTATGTATTATTCAAACCCTTGGAAATTTTCTAACCATATAGAATAGCTTAAAAATTACTCCTTGTCCAATATTGATATCATAATATGCCATGTCCTACGTATGTGTACAGGAATTAAATTCTCTTTTGTCTTAATAAATAAATAAGTAATCCCATACTTGTAATTCTTTTGAAAAAGGCCCCTTATTTTACGATACCCTTGAGGGTACATAAAAAAACCTTACATTTATATTGAACTCTTGATATTTTTTTAAGATTCTCCAGTTGAAATATTCGTATATAATGTAGAACGTCAGTTTTAAAAGGAATTCACATCGAGAAAGTTTGTCACTTTTACACGCACTCTAGTACAATAAGACACATTCATACAAACATGTTGAGTTATTACAGTGTGTGGCCAGGAAATATTTTCAAGGATATGGAAGGCTAATAGTTTAATAAAACATATTTTTTGTTCAGGGAAACTGAAGGAAATATTTGTATAAACATCTACAGAGACTTTTGTTTTACTTGGCGGCAGTATTGCTAAGAAATACTAGATTTTAATTGGAAAAAATATGCAACTATTGTTAAAAATTTAAGGTCTTTGGAAAAATTATAACTAGTGAGGAAACAAAAGAACTAAGTACGCAGTTTGACTGTCTCTTGTCTCTAAATTAATCAAACTATAGTGGCCTTTCTGCCAAAGAAAGGTGTTTTTCTCGGTGTTATAAGACTGAATCAGTTATAAAATTAAAAAAAATTAAAACTATTCTTAAGAACAAAGGACTTAATATAAACTAATTTTAAGTAAAAATAAAATTGGCCCAGCACTTTTCCCTAAAAGACGTATTGAAAGCTTCTTCATTTAAAACTATTGCCACTTATCAAGAACATTCTCTAATTCTTTACTTAAATAAAATGCAAGGAAATTGAAATATAAAAGAACAATGAAGTGGCAAAGAGTAACAAAACCCACTCGGTGGGATTCAGCGAATTTTCTATTCTTAAATATATAAAACTTTAAGAGCACTTTACTGAGCTTTTGAGTGCATTTAGTTGCAAATTGTAGATGATGAGCAAAAATATTGAAAAAATAAATCACTTTTTATCAAGTGCGCTACTTGTATTTTCGCTACTAAATAGTTTTTATTCTATTTTTATCCACAAAGTTTTTTTCATTTTATAATATTTTAGGAAAAATATGTGTATTGAAAATTACTTGATAATGGTTGAATGAACAGATGAAAACAAAAATTAGAAACGGGAAATGGAAAATGAAAATAAATAATTGCTTTGGCTCTATAATGGCAAAAATAGCTTTCACTATTATTTTTGTTATTGTTGTTATTGTGAACTCTCCAACATAATTGGAAAGGAACACCAGTTTGATCTCTTGCCTGTATTTTGTACCAAATTCTAATCGTAACATCTTTAAGCTCTAGGTCATTTAAATTTTTTTATTACCGATTAATTCCTGAAGATCCTACGAGTTGTTATAGATTTCAAGATTGATGCAGGAGTACCACAGAGTTCTGTTCTTTCTCCTACGAGTATTTCTCATTATTCCAATCCGCTCTACTCTTTTGCGGATGACATCTGCATTTGCCTTTCATATTTATTTGTTAAAATGGCAAGGCAATCGGCTATTGGGGCCTACAAGAAGAATATGAATAAAACACTGATGATCTTGACTCGACTGTAATGCTCACAAGATCCAGGCTTCTATTATTATTTTTATTATTTATTGCTTTTACGTCAAGTCGTGGGCGCATAGTGCCAAGGGATTCATGCATAAATATAGTACAGAACATCCCAATTCATTCGTAGCTATAAGTGATATATGTAGAGACTGAGAATTTAGAAACTCTTGATGTTCTTGGCACGAAATTCCAATGAGGCGTTCATGGTGTAATAGATACTTCACTTCATCTGATCCGATTACTATTCATATCATCTATATTCATCCTAAAATGTAGTATAACTTTCATGTCTGGGACGATGATTCAAAGTCGTCTGTTTTGAAGTTACTCGACCGCGTACAGGAGAGGACAAAGAAGCTGACCGGTATCAGTAGTGAAGCCTAGTAGTAGTGAAGTCTATTGACATGATCCTCGTAGCAATGTGTGGTGTCTATCGTTGCTTGTGCTCTAATTAGGTTAGGATACTTGTTCCCGAAATCTGCCTGTTTCAATGAACTACACATTTTTCATTCAGAGCATATCCGTATGTGGTTGATGTACAGGCAAATCGCACTACGCTTTATATCGTGAATTCCTTTTTTTGTCCGAACAATTCTCATGAGAAATAACCTGACTGCAGAGGCCGTTTCTATCGCTCAAATCAAATTTTCATAGACACTACTCTTATTATCCCTCTTCCCATAATCTATTTTCCTAGTTCCAGCACAATGCATTGCACTAATAGGGTCATCCCCTGCGTGTTGATCTTTTAAAGAGAAAAAAAAAAGATCTTATTATTTATTTATATGGATAAAAATTCGTTCAAAAGGAGTGTCCGCTCTCTAAAGCTTTTACTTTCATTTTTTTGAATGCTTTAATTTGAATTTGAATGATGAGGAAGGAAAATCCAACGATATTTTAATGACTTTCTTCGAGAAGGCCATGAATGGTATTTAAATTGAAAGAAAATATCTTTGAAAAAAATTATGGGAGCGGACTTATGCTGTGGTAACTTCCGCTAAATTTCATTGCAATTTCAAAATAACAAAACTATTTAATTTTTCTATTTCTTACTGCTACCAAAATATTAATGGACTTTTATTCCGACTCTTTAGAAGTTTCGCTGGTAAATATTTAGTAAAAATCAATTCTGGGGAGGGGCGGAGATGCCTAGTCTCTTCTCCCAAAGAATTTCTTTTTTCTAATGAAATTTTGTAATAAGTGACACAATTGGCCTACTGGCTAAAGGTATGAAATGACCCCTCTTAAGTGCTGTAGACTTCCAGACAATTTTCGAGCCCATATTCCTTGTATACAAATTTCTAATTTGGTTCAGTATTGCAAAAACAAATGGTGCCACTGGTATACAATTATGCAACTTTGGCTGCAATAAAAATGTAATTTCTTTTCTACATAAATTGACATGGAAATAGTATATTTTTGAAATTCTTAATTCTTACAAACAGGTGCACTATGGCTTAAAGGAGTATTAATGTGTTTTAAATACAGCAATAACCGCATAAATGAACATGGTAAACTTACAATTTCTTTGTCCATCTGGGCGATTAAATGGGCATATAATAAATTAAAAAAAGTTCGAATAATAAAACAAACAATTTATTAAGAGTTTAAAAATGTTCTTTTAATTTCATAATGCCATGGCAATAAGGAATACTTATACTTAAGTCGACTTAAACTCAAAATGAATTCATAGCAGCATTGTGGCTGGCAACTTGAGAAGTACCTCTCAGTGAAATTTCACTAATTTTACTAAAATTTTCAGAAAGTTACAATGTAACGTATTTTTATTTGTCTTTTTTTATGTACAATTCATTTGTAATAACAATTAATGAAATTGCATATAATAGATTGCGAAATGTTGACTCATTTATTTCTAATATAAGATGCTCGGGGTATTTTTACACACCCCGAGTTAAAAAGCAAATTTGTTTTTCAAAATCGACTTCAAAATTTAAAAATGATCGGCTCTAGAACTACAAAATCAGACTTAATTACTTTTTCCTTATTGGCACAGAATTTATTAAAGCTATTTTTTTTAGAAGTTCATATTAAAATTGATCTGGTTTTTCAAAAAAAAAGAATGTTAATCTGAATTGTGATATTCAGAAATCGAACTTAAGTTTTAGTTCGTATTATACTCCCATCTCAAAAAAAAAAATTTGTTTCCTACTTGCTTTATAATTTCACAATATTTAGTAAAATTTATTGTTGAAAAAATTTGCAAATTTCATTTTTCTAGCTCTTTTCCTTAATCTTTTACATCGTAGTGTTCAAATGGCCCAACAAATTCATGTTCGACTATTTAACGAAAAAAAAAGAAGAAAAAAATATCTTTTGTTGGAAATAATCATGCATCGAATGTTGAAATTACAAATTGTGGTTTCTACTGAAAGTGGTTTTAATTAATTTTTTGATTTTACATGAAGAATACAAATTTCACAGGAATGAAAAGAACAGAGGGATAATCATTATTTGCAGTTTCTATATCCTCAACTAATGGTTACTTTAGGTTTTAAGTTGGTCAAGATCAAAATCATAATGTTTTCTCAAATTACTTATTGGTTTTTTTAATATATTTTTAATTCTGGAAGTTTCTTGCAAAAATTGTTTTTAAAATAAAGAGAGAAAATTTATTAGTTCTTTGTGCCACGATGTCAAACGTTACTGTTTCCTTAAATTTTAAATGTACACAAAACCATTGTATATGCCATTAACAGCCTATTTTATATACATACTTATTTATTGAATTAGTAATTAAATAAATACATATACAGATAAATATGTCTATCGAATATCAGCTTTTTTCGTTGAAAATTCACGGATCCTGTAGCAGGTTGTTAGAGAAATAAGTGAGATTAAATAAAAATATTGCCAATAATATGTGACTAGAAAATATTTAAAATTTCTTATTCAAAGCTTTTAAGCACGTACATAGCTAACAGGGGGCGCACAGTAATGTCATAATTTAAACTGTTCGCCATTTTGTTAAAAATAAAAAAGAGCTCTGTTTTCATAAAAAGTTTATTCTTGAGGCGTGCATTGCTCCATGGCATGTTGACAACTAATTCTCTTTATATCTACGTCATATATAACAAATACAAAAATGGTAGCCAATTGAAATTATGCCATTACTGTTACGCCACCTGTTAAAAACAATTAGCATAATTCTTAGCATCTAGAGAATAATTGCGATCAAGGTAAATCCAAGGGCTTTTCCATGCTCCAGTTCTTACTGTGGCATATAACCTGTAATTAGATAACATGTCCATGTGGACCATATACAAAACTCTTTTAAAGGCGTTGGGACAATTTAGCCTGTATCTAGGCACCTGCATTTCTATTTTTACTAAAAAATATTTATTATCAATGTTAATGTTGTCTCTTTCAAATTAGTACTTTGTCCGATTCTTGGACTTTTGATAGGAATTATTTGTAATATTCTGCACATGCCAGATGATTAAATCTTTTCTTCAATGACTTATTCAGAAATTCTTGAACGAGGACGGGGAAGAAACGGTAACACTTTTCCTCTGCCACTAGTCAATCCTATCAAAGAAGTGAATAGCTTAGACATGGCTAGAATTGGAAACAAGTGAGCCGGTTATAAATACGAGGGACGGCATGTACAATCTTACCTAAACTAATGACGGGTGAAGAAAGCAGAAAATCACAGAGAGTTTCTAACCTTTAAATTATGAATATATGTTATAAGGATGGTGTGTAAATGTGAAATAGAAGCTAAGGAAGTTGGCTATCCCGAGGAATTGGATAAGTGACATTAGTTTCAGTATAATTCTTGTATATTGAATGATAGATCATCTTTCTTCGCCCAATGTGGAAAGTGATAACCTTGGAGAAATTTCATAGTTGGAATCGAATCCATTTCCGTTTAGAAACAAAAAAAATTCCACTCGGAGCCAAATTCAGAAAATAGGGCAGATAGGGTAGCAATTTGTAGCCTGGTACATGGAATTTTGCAATAGAAACTGCTCTCGTGTGCACCCTTACATTATCCTGGTGAAAAAAAGGTTTTTCTTGGCCGAATGGGATCGTTGTTTTTTTCAAATCCTCTTTTTAATAACCCAATAAGTTGCCCTAATATTTGCCATTGATTGTTTTATAATTTTTAAAGTATTCAATGTGGATTATACCGAGTTCATATCGGTCCCCATAACTATATTGGCTGACAAATCCACCTTGGCTTTCTTTGGTATCAATTTAGCCCGAGAAATTTTCCGTTTCGACTGCTTTTTGGTATCTGGTGTGTTGTGGTGGATCCGCGTTTCATTCACTATTATCAAATGGCGCACAATCCACCAATACCATATGTTGCGATTTCTTAATAATTCGAATGTTGTCAACAAGGGAAAATAATGGTCAAACAATTAATTTCATTTCTATTTCATTTATATACGCGCATACGTTCATCAATTTGTTTTTTTTTATTTGCAAGAATATGCTTCTCCCTAATAGAGTATAATTAAATTCTGCACGTTAGTTTTGACTCAAACTCGAACATGTTGCTGTAATATTTTTTTCAAGTTTTTTTTTATGTACATTAAAGTGAGTACTTTACCATTATATACATACATATGTGTATTTTTTTTCCAGTTTTTGTTTCTCTCTGATCATTGTACGATGAGTACATGCATACAATTTCCAAGCACAGATATAGTGGAATTAAGGGTTGTTTGTTGTTTCGCGACGTTCTTCTCATATTTTTTTTTCTTCTCTCACCAGCTAGATTTTGTTTTTTTTTCAGAGATGGGGATACAAGTCTCGGTAAATTTGTTCACAAGAAGTGTGCACTTACACATGTACGTACCTGTGTAAATATTCAATGGACGCGTAACGAAACCAGGGGAGGAGTGTGCAACTTGAAATGGTATTTTGTTCTGTTGTAATTATTACTTAGTAATATATGATGGTAGTAAAATAAACCCATTTAAAAATTAAATTTAAATTACATGAACACTGCTGCTAACAAATGCACTAATCCCAGGCCTGTCGCTCCTTAAGTCTCTTTTGGTTTGCACAGCTTAGTTTTACAAACAGAGATGCCCGATTCGTTTTGTTTAATTTTTGTACCCAATTTGGTGCCAAAATTCGCCAAAATCACCAACTCATTTTTTTTATTGTGATTGTTTTTTTTAATAGTAAAAATAATTTTTCCATATAAAGCTTACAACTCCCTGTTTATGTTTAGCCATCCTACCATTTCGGTTTTTTTTTTGAAATTAGTAAGAAATGGCATCGTTTCAAATTCCATCCTTTGACTTAAATTACGAACATGAGGAGGACGGTAAATGAAAATGATCTTGGCACAATATGGGCATGCACAGGCTATATACAGGTTCTTCCATTAATATAAATAACAGGATACAGACAACATGTTACTCCTACATAACAGAGAACAAACCCATGACTCTTTGGAAAATAGTAAGGGAAGTTTAGGATCACTACATCTGGCAACCCTACTTTGTTTTGAGTTTTGCGAGTAGTAATTGGTAGCGGGATAATTCCAATAATTCCAACTGAGTTGTGCAGGTTAATAAGATTTATTTTTCTTGAAGAAAGAGGATTATTGAAAGTGACGCACGGGCAATAAGTTGCCAAAGCGGAAAGCAAGAAAAGAAACAGAATTTGTGTTTGTGGAAAAGTACTAAGTAAAAATTAAATGTGCATAAAATAAAAAAAAAAAAGTGGAGGCAAACACCAACGATATTCATAAACTAAAACGATATTTCTAAACAACAATCAGAAAAATAATAAAGAAGGAAGAAAGATCATCACATCAGCAAAAGGAAAAAGGGAAGAAAAAAGGCAATAGAGTTTTGTTCTGAAGGTTGAGGCGATTGTTTGAAATTCACTTGTCTTATCCTGAGCCACATAATAGTGTTCCTGTCCAGCAGCAGCTATATAAAGCGGTGGTTAAGGTTTGAGAGTAGTGGGGACGCCTGTGATGGTGATGTGGTGCTACCAGCGTCACATGGTTATATACATGGTTCTAAGTTATGCAGTTAAAACAAGTATGTATGTATCACGTGGTAATTTAGTACGGACGCCATTACGCCATTTTGAAGAAAAAGCGGTACAGACGCCATTACGCCATTTTGAAAAGAAATAAAACACTAAACGAGAGACATCTTAAGAACCCACACACACATTGACATCAAGAATAAACTTACTGCCCTGAAAATTAACCGTAATTTCAAAACCCTAAAAGAGATTTGAAGAATTTTTAATCATAAAAATAAATGTGTAAAGAATTTTAAGCCCTATTACAAATTATATTTCTTCAAAAAGAAAATGGGGAATTGCTCAGTTTATTTGTTTATAAATAATTCTTTCTTTAACTGATTTTTCCATTTAATTTTAAATTTCACAAAAAAAAGCCCACGTGAAAATTATCCTATCTTCATTGCAATTACAATTCAGTCTTATTAAGATCTTTCATAAACTCTCCAATAGAAGAAATTATATATTTTTTTTTCCACATATAATTATATTTTGCTAGTATTTGTCTGTTGTGAAACTAATACACATTAATTACATTTATTAATTTTTTTTTTATTGTCATTCTTATTATTATATTTCTTAATGTATAATTATTTAATCTGAAAAAAAAACAGATCAATTTTTATAAAAAAGGATGAATTCTAAGTATTTTTAAATATAACTTTGCCTCATTTCAAATTTTATTTTTTATCTTTGTTTATTAAAACCAATTGTAATTCTTTCTAATTAGTTATGAAACTAACAAATCAAAGAATTTCATAAAAAAAAAAAACAGAAATTGATATAAATAACACTTATTCACTCCCTCTTAAATAATACCAGAAATTTCTACGCTCAATTGAAAAAAAAAAAGATCAAACAAGTCAACGTGCGAGGATTGCTGGGCCCAACAACTTCTGCAAAATAATTCATGACTTCAACGTGAGTAAGACTTATTATTATCAATTTTAATACTTACCTTACACATTTTTTTTTTATATATATACATGCCTATTTGCCTTCTTTTTATATTTGCTATACATACATAAGTACCCATTGTAAATTTTGTTTACTATAGAAAAAAAAAGATAATAATAAATTTTGATTTCAATTAGTAAAAAAAAGAGAAAAACCTAAAATGCAGTCGTAAATTTTGTGTGGGAAGTGATGACCTAGTCCGATAAAGAACGTCCGTAAGTTTAAAACTTTTTTTTTGTTGTTTAAGAACATTTCGAAACAATGTTCTATTTAAATTCTACTTTTGGTTCTAGAGGATGGCATGAAAGTAGAAATTATATGTTTGCGCGCTTAGATACCGGGTTAAGAACCACGTAACCACAACTCCATAATAGCTAGTCGGGAGATAACACCATTAATGCCCTTCTGAACACGTTCTAATAGAGCCTTACTCTTGAAATAAAAGTTTTTTTTTTGTTTGGCTAAGCCAGCGCGTAACATATATGGCGCCCAACGGAAAAGGCCAAAGGCCAGTAAAAAACCAACATTAATTAACATTTTTGTTTTCGATCAGCAAGTGTTTACTGAGTCAGACTTAACCTACCTTATCATCTCCTTTCTACTTAAGTCTGGGTCTCAATCGGATCTGTACGCCAAGAGCCTACGCGATTTAGGAAGGCTGGTGAAGGAAAGTTTATGTTGCAAAGTCATTCTTTTCAGCTTGGTAGTCTTAATGCTGAAGTTCTAATTTTGGCAATAATTGCACCGAGTTAAAACGTTGACAGTTTTGAGCTGATTATTCGAGTCCATTCAAAATTCAATTTTACAATTTTTTTTTATGTCGCAGGATAATCAGTTCCTTTTTTTTTCTACCTGCACTCATTATATCACATTGTTTTAAATTGGTTTTTTTCTATTTTCTTCGAAAAATTTTTTTTTCATGTTTATATTGCGGCGGTCGGATTGGATACGGTCATCACTTCCCAAATTTGTTTATGAAAATAAACTCCATTTCCTTTTCTTTTTCGTTTTTTTTTTCTTAAATTTAATAATTATTGTTTTTAACTTTTTATATATTTTTATTGATAGATTATTGATATTGATAGATTATCAGTAGTATAATTTTTTGTTATGAATACTAGAAACTCTTCTAGGGGCGCGCAGGGCACTATCCCAAAAAGGGGAGACCGAGGCACGTCAGCATCTCGTAATAACATCTCTATAGAGCTTCAAAGCGATACAGCTATGCATAGATCTAGGGTAGTACATTCGCCGGTTAATGGGGCTGAAGCAGCACAGGGGCTGCTCCACACAGGTTTTGGTCCGGATGTAGGTTTAGATAAATCAAACTTACCTGCCGAGCGGGTATCACTTTCAGGTCTAGGGAATCTACCGCGTAACCATTCCATGGATCCTAACGCAGACCCATTTTCACCGCGCTCGAATCAATTCAATATTAATCATACGTTAGCTACCACCAATAGGGCAGACCCTGAGGTGGCAAACTCGTTTAGTACGCTAATTAATTTAATGGAACAAACTATGAGGAACACCCAGGAGGAATTTCGTAGGGAATTAACAGGTATTAAGGAGAGCATAACCCAAATTGGCGGTGCGCGAGCTACAGCTGCAAACCAAATACCGGAAATGTTCCAAAACTTAAATTTCCCTCACTCCAGTCGTCAATTCGAGCAGAACAGACCCATATTTAACGAAAATGTAAAAATAGAAAAATGGAAAATAAGCTTCGATGGTTCAGCTTCTGTAACTGACTTCTTGTTTAAGGTTGAGACGCTTTGTGCTCGCTCTAGGTGTTCTGATGAACAGTTGTTATCGAATTTTTATATGTTGCTGGAGGGGCGTGCTGAACAATGGTACTGGCTTTATGCAAAGCAAAATCGCAATATCTCTTACCCTGATTTACGCAATGCCCTGATTAAAGAATTTGGGCATGTTGAGTCAGATCATGACATTTTATTGAAAATTTCCTTGAGAAGACAACACTTTAAAGAAAGTTATGATGAATTTCATACCGCGATGGTGACACTAAATTCGAGACTCCTGAGTCCTTTACCTGACGTAACCCTAATTGATATTATGTTGAAAAATTTACAACCAAATTTAAGATTTCTGCTGTTTAACGCCAATGCACGGAACTTGGATGATTTTCGAGATATAGCGCGAAAAGCAGAACACACTCTGCGAGATTCAAAATATCAAAATTTCCAATTAACATCT
Organism: Germaria angustata; assembly: GCA_963681545.1. Classification (NCBI taxonomy): domain Eukaryota; kingdom Metazoa; phylum Arthropoda; class Insecta; order Diptera; family Tachinidae; genus Germaria; species Germaria angustata. The sequence continues at coordinate 57,478,767 of OY812998.1, read as the reverse complement.
TCTAAGAATGTAAGTGAATTGGAAAAAGCCCTAGGTGAAACAATCGATGGAGAATGCATAGACCCTCAGATCGAGGCTATTCAAGCAACAAATCGAAGGTCTAAGTACGATTATTCAGGCGTAAAATGCTGGAATTGTAGGAAGCTTGGGCATTCTTACATCTATTGCTCCGAGGAGATTAAGGCACCATTCTGCTTTAAATGCGGTGAGATGGGCACCCTAACACCGAACTGCCCAAACAAACATGGATACCAGGGAAACCGGAAAGTGGGCGAACTGGCAACCGGGGACACTCGTCCACCCCCTCACACCCCGAGTCAGGAATAGATTGTAATAGCGCAGAAATATCTACTTTGCACGAAGACGTTTTAAAATCCAATCCTAGTTACAGGGTGGAAAAATTCACGCAAACCCCAGATTCGTTTTGTTCAGTTCTTAACACTCATTCCACAAATATTTCAAAAGTTGATAGAAGTATACAAACAGATGACACTTTAGTGGGCTATAACATTAATTATGATATCAACGGCAAGAAAGGAAATAGAAGACGAACGTTCAGAATTATGAAGTGTCGCTTACGTTTTAAAAAGCGAAAATTTTTTCGCAAAATTTTAGAGTCAACGATAATAAACGGGGCCGATGATAGACCTTTCGCCAAGGTTAAAGTTTTGCAAGATACATTAATCGGCTTGCTCGATTCGGGAGCGAATATATCGGTGTTAGGTAACAACTGTTTAGAGTTCCTCAAGAAAAACCAAATTCCATATACGCCAATTAGATCGTCAGTGCGCACAGCTAATGGAGCGAAGCAAAACGTAGTAGGATTCTGCAATATTCCAATTTTTTTTAAAGGTGTGACAAAGGAAATTATATTTTATTTAGTTCCCTCATTGAGCCAAAACGCTTATTTTGGAACGAATTTTTGGAGAGAATTCGCTCTTGCACCCGACATAGTTCCAATTAACAACGTTGCAGAAATAACATCGGATTCAGCCGAACAGAAAAATTTTCATATGCTTACCAGCGAACAAAAACTGGTCTTAGAAAAGGTAATATTCGAGTTCCCGGCATTTGAAAAATTGGGTCTAGGGTGTACAGATTTATTGCAACACCACATCGATACGGGAGAAGCGGCCAGTGACAAACTCGCGAAATTACGGGAGAAAATCCGGACGAACTTAACCACTGCCCACTATAAGGCAACTAAATCGTACAACCTCCGAAGTAGGCCAATCAAATATCAGACAGGTCAGATCGTATTCAGAAAAAATCATGTTTTAAGTAACCTGTCGAAACATATCAACAGGAAATTTATGCCAAAATACATTAAATGTAGGATAAGGGGTCTAGTAGGTAGCAACTTATATGAAATAGAGGATCAAGAGGGGAAATATGTCGGCAAATTTCATGCGTCAGACTTAAAGCCATAGATTTCGCCCGGCTAGTTGTTGTAAGTAAAGTCTGTTCCCATGGTCGTGGGTCGAGCCACACCTACACCAGCTGCAAAAACGCGAAAAAAAAAACTTTTATTAGAGTAGTAATGGAAAAGAAACATCAACAATCGCTCTTCCTTTTTCAAATGTAAATTTGAGCTAAATTTTCCTTTGAAGAAGGTTTGTTGCGATTTCTTAATAATTCGAATGTTGTCAACAAGGGAAAATAATGGTCAAACAATTAATTTCATTTCTATTTCATTTATATACGCGCATACGTTCATCAATTTGTTTTTTTTTATTTGCAAGAATATGCTTCTCCCTAATAGAGTATAATTAAATTCTGCACGTTAGTTTTGACTCAAACTCGAACATGTTGCTGTAATATTTTTTTCAAGTTTTTTTTTATGTACATTAAAGTGAGTACTTTACCATTATATACATACATATGTGTATTTTTTTTCCAGTTTTTGTTTCTCTCTGATCATTGTACGATGAGTACATGCATACAATTTCCAAGCACAGATATAGTGGAATTAAGGGTTGTTTGTTGTTTCGCGACGTTCTTCTCATATTTTTTTTTCTTCTCTCACCAGCTAGATTTTGTTTTTTTTTCAGAGATGGGGATACAAGTCTCGGTAAATTTGTTCACAAGAAGTGTGCACTTACACATGTACGTACCTGTGTAAATATTCAATGGACGCGTAACGAAACCAGGGGAGGAGTGTGCAACTTGAAATGGTATTTTGTTCTGTTGTAATTATTACTTAGTAATATATGATGGTAGTAAAATAAACCCATTTAAAAATTAAATTTAAATTACATGAACACTGCTGCTAACAAATGCACTAATCCCAGGCCTGTCGCTCCTTAAGTCTCTTTTGGTTTGCACAGCTTAGTTTTACAAACAGAGATGCCCGATTCGTTTTGTTTAATTTTTGTACCCAATTTGGTGCCAAAATTCGCCAAAATCACCAACTCATTTTTTTTATTGTGATTGTTTTTTTTAATAGTAAAAATAATTTTTCCATATAAAGCTTACAACTCCCTGTTTATGTTTAGCCATCCTACCATTTCGGTTTTTTTTTTTGAAATTAGTAAGAAATGGCATCGTTTCAAATTCCATCCTTTGACTTAAATTACGAACATGAGGAGGACGGTAAATGAAAATGATCTTGGCACAATATGGGCATGCACAGGCTATATACAGGTTCTTCCATTAATATAAATAACAGGATACAGACAACATGTTACTCCTACATAACAGAGAACAAACCCATGACTCTTTGGAAAATAGTAAGGGAAGTTTAGGATCACTACATCTGGCAACCCTACTTTGTTTTGAGTTTTGCGAGTAGTAATTGGTAGCGGGATAATTCCAATAATTCCAACTGAGTTGTGCAGGTTAATAAGATTTATTTTTCTTGAAGAAAGAGGATTATTGAAAGTGACGCACGGGCAATAAGTTGCCAAAGCGGAAAGCAAGAAAAGAAACAGAATTTGTGTTTGTGGAAAAGTACTAAGTAAAAATTAAATGTGCATAAAATAAAAAAAAAAAAGTGGAGGCAAACACCAACGATATTCATAAACTAAAACGATATTTCTAAACAACAATCAGAAAAATAATAAAGAAGGAAGAAAGATCATCACATCAGCAAAAGGAAAAAGGGAAGAAAAAAGGCAATAGAGTTTTGTTCTGAAGGTTGAGGCGATTGTTTGAAATTCACTTGTCTTATCCTGAGCCACATAATAGTGTTCCTGTCCAGCAGCAGCTATATAAAGCGGTGGTTAAGGTTTGAGAGTAGTGGGGACGCCTGTGATGGTGATGTGGTGCTACCAGCGTCACATGGTTATATACATGGTTCTAAGTTATGCAGTTAAAACAAGTATGTATGTATCACGTGGTAATTTAGTACGGACGCCATTACGCCATTTTGAAGAAAAAGCGGTACAGACGCCATTACGCCATTTTGAAAAGAAATAAAACACTAAACGAGAGACATCTTAAGAACCCACACACACATTGACATCAAGAATAAACTTACTGCCCTGAAAATTAACCGTAATTTCAAAACCCTAAAAGAGATTTGAAGAATTTTTAATCATAAAAATAAATGTGTAAAGAATTTTAAGCCCTATTACAAATTATATTTCTTCAAAAAGAAAATGGGGAATTGCTCAGTTTATTTGTTTATAAATAATTCTTTCTTTAACTGATTTTTCCATTTAATTTTAAATTTCACAAAAAAAAAGCCCACGTGAAAATTATCCTATCTTCATTGCAATTACAATTCAGTCTTATTAAGATCTTTCATAAACTCTCCAATAGAAGAAATTATATATTTTTTTTTTCCACATATAATTATATTTTGCTAGTATTTGTCTGTTGTGAAACTAATACACATTAATTACATTTATTAATTTTTTTTTTATTGTCATTCTTATTATTATATTTCTTAATGTATAATTATTTAATCTGAAAAAAAAACAGATCAATTTTTATAAAAAAGGATGAATTCTAAGTATTTTTAAATATAACTTTGCCTCATTTCAAATTTTATTTTTTATCTTTGTTTATTAAAACCAATTGTAATTCTTTCTAATTAGTTATGAAACTAACAAATCAAAGAATTTCATAAAAAAAAAAAAACAGAAATTGATATAAATAACACTTATTCACTCCCTCTTAAATAATACCAGAAATTTCTACGCTCAATTGAAAAAAAAAAAGATCAAACAAGTCAACGTGCGAGGATTGCTGGGCCCAACAACTTCTGCAAAATAATTCATGACTTCAACGTGAGTAAGACTTATTATTATCAATTTTAATACTTACCTTACACATTTTTTTTTTATATATATACATGCCTATTTGCCTTCTTTTTATATTTGCTATACATACATAAGTACCCATTGTAAATTTTGTTTACTATAGAAAAAAAAAGATAATAATAAATTTTGATTTCAATTAGTAAAAAAAAGAGAAAAACCTAAAATGCAGTCGTAAATTTTGTGTGGGAAGTGATGACCTAGTCCGATAAAGAACGTCCGTAAGTTTAAAACTTTTTTTTTGTTGTTTAAGAACATTTCGAAACAATGTTCTATTTAAATTCTACTTTTGGTTCTAGAGGATGGCATGAAAGTAGAAATTATATGTTTGCGCGCTTAGATACCGGGTTAAGAACCACGTAACCACAACTCCATAATAGCTAGTCGGGAGATAACACCATTAATGCCCTTCTGAACACGTTCTAATAGAGCCTTACTCTTGAAATAAAAGTTTTTTTTTTGTTTGGCTAAGCCAGCGCGTAACACATAACGTAAATTATTCCAATTGTTTCGGGTGTAGAGACCTCAACTAGACATCTGAAACGTTTGGCATCTTCCGTGCTTGTACGACTACAACGAAATTCAATAAACCACATTTTTACCATTGAAATTGAAGGTGCATAATTCCAATAGTGTTTATCAAGTTGAGTCTTGGTTTGAGTAATAGTTTCCGCAAAAAATAATGCTTAATATGACACGAAATTCACTTCATTCCATTTTTTCTCAAATCTCGCGGTAGTCCGCTATCAATAGCTGTCAAACGCAATCTGAATGATGTATCTTATTCAACTTTTGACAGAGGTCAACTGACAGATTCTCTTGGCAGGAGCAGTGTTGCATTATAATTTTAGAGGCCAGAAATTCAAAAAATACTGTCTTATATACCAAACCTCATATCAGAGGCCCTGTTATTGAGATTAAAAGATTAAAATTTTCATTTCATAAACTCAAATTTTTTTTATTTTTCTATTCAGTAGTGTGTACGACTAGTTCTATTGTGTTACGATGGTGTATTTTACGACACCATTTTTTTAAGATTATTAAACTCTCATCTAGTTCTAAGTGAATAACAATGTGATTTATGTAGAATTTTTTTTATGGCTCTTCTGAGCTGATTAAACATTTTTTTTACGTCATGTATTCTAAGCAATTCGCATGTGTACTGCTGACTATGAGTTATTTCGTATGTCCAGAACTACCGCTGGTAGTCAACCACGTGTTGTCTAGTGCCTTCTTTATTTGTCACGTTTTAATATAAACAAAAAAATTTAGCCCATAAAAGTATTAGAAGCACTAATCGAATTAATAAGGTAGAATGTAGGAAATTTTAATCAAATTTGAGTTCAACATGGTTGCCGTGTGACGCAAAAGCCATTTTCACTAGGATTCAGTAAAAATTTCCTCGCTGATAGGAAAAACATTTTTCCTTGTATTAATAAAAAAATGTTCTTAATTCTTAAAAAAATTTCACTTAGTTTTATTAACAGTTTTACGGACTTTTTGGAAAGTTGTTGAAAAATATTTAAAAATCTTTATTAAAATTTTTTGTATGGAATTTTTTCGCAATTTTTTAAATTACGACGATATACTCAAATTTAGTAAATTTTCTTAAATTCTCATTCATAAATATCATTAGTATTTCTTTAGTCTCTTAAATACACAATACGATGAGGAAATACTTTCACATCATAATTTCTTTGAATTACGACCTGGACTCAAAATTATTTCCTGAATTCTAATTCATATATTTCTTTAATATTTCCAACTGAACTATTTTTTCAATGAAGCAAGATTCGTCACAGGAGAACCTCTAAAAATTATTTATTAATTTTTTTAAGTCTACAATGCGACAAGGGATTTTAGAACTATTTTTTTTTCTGTTTAATAGTTCAGCTTTCTATGCACTTGTCTATCCGGACATTAAACGCAAAACAGTGAAATTATTTCTTTTGAGCAAAAGGGTGAACATGTACCAGTTTGAGTACAACTTTTCTTTGAAAGCACTAAAGTTTTAGTGTTTCTTAATATTGAAATTTTTTATTTGGGATATTCTCCCCAACTAATCGTTAGAAACAATTAGAGATTTTGCAAAATGCATTGTTTGTTGTGGCTTTAGCTCTTCATATGCCGACATTTCATTGGTTGCTAAAACCAAATCGTCAGTGAAGTTTAAGCAGTTTTAAAACATTCAACCTCGGATGTTTAAGCCTTCTATGATTATGTATTTGTTGTAATTCATATTCAATATTGAATTCTCATATTGTATTTGATTTATGTGGCATAAATGGCCTGAAGAGAGCATCTAGAACCGGTCACTAGCACCGTATTGCAGACACACTCATCCGACCCATAACTCTTTCCACGTATCTTTGGGTTTTAACTACAGCCACCACGTGATCCCCGAAGGGGCCTTACCAATAACCAGTCTAGGACAAGTCCTAGGGGCTACTGGGTCCCGTGGTACCAGATGGGATCTCTGGTCGGCCTTGTGTTAAAAACACTTCCGATTTTAGGTCCCATGCAAATCTGAGGTATCGGTAGCACCTCTACCCAGACAAGCATAGGCAAAGCTACTACCTTAATTACTTATATGCACGCCCATTGCCCTGCCATTTCAGGGATTGGGTAGTAACATATTAAGTTATATGGGTAACTGGCCAAAGGTCAATGTCTGGAAAGACCATGTTACCCACCCGGACGAGCGAGGGAACCCACTTTTACCTTTAATTTACTTGCATGCAGGCAAAGCTACTACCTTAATTACTTATATGCACGACCATTGCCCTGTTAATTCAGGGATTGGGTAGCAACATACAAGTTTTTAGGGATTATCAGCTAAAAGGCCTAGGTCCGGAAACCTGATAACCCTATACCCCCGGGGGAAAATATAGGGGATAGTATGAACAAAAGTTTAAGACAACCATTTGCAAGTTTTAAGTACTCGTATGAAAAATTTAATGAACTAATCGCTAGCAAATCATTGCCAAAAGTAAATTTCGTTTACTAAAATAAAATTGTGTTATTTTTTTACATAAATTAAGTCCTATTTCAAGTTAAATTTTTATAAAATTTAAGGAAATTTTTTATAAAATTTAGGGAATTGTTTTTCTAGTTTTATGGAAATTTTACTTAAATTAAGGACAGTTTTAAAATTAAAATTTTTTTAATTTTTTTACTTGAATTTATTAAAAGTCCTTTTTTGAATGTGAGCTTGTGACGTCAGTAAAAAAACAATGAAACATTGGGGTTGGCTTAAAGCAATTTTTTTCTAGTTTTATGGAAATTTTACTTATTTTAAGCAAAGATTTAGAATTAAATTTTTGCAAATTTTTTTACTTTTATTTATTTTAAGTTCTTTTTGAATGTGAGTTTGCGACGTCAGTAAGAAAAAAAAAATAAATAAAACATTGTTGTTGGCTTAAAAGACAGAAAAAACAGAACAGATATACAGAATTTATTAAAAATTATTTTCTTTTTCTTATTTCATTTTTAAATATTGTTATGTATTATTTTAAGAGTATTTAATAATATAAAGTGAAAAAATTTAAAAGTAATTGTTGGCCAGAATCGAGAAAAAGCTGTCATTGTGTTAATATTTAGGGCGATAACTTAATTTTTATATAAAAGCATTAGACAGTTTGGCAAGTCGTTACATGTTAATAATTTATTATTTATATCGTAATAACGTCGGACAAAATATCGTTAGTGAAAAAACGAAAGTGAAGATTAACTCCTGCGCTGCTTTGAAATAGTTTGAAAACTGTCCACACAGCTTTTTTTGGTAATATTTATAGAATAACCTCAAACCCCCAACCATAAAATTTGTTGTTCAAAAAATTTTTAGCATGAAGCATTTTCTATTTGCCAATATAAGGCAGAGTGAAACAGTTGTGATAAGAAATATTGTGAGAAATCATGTGAATGCCCCGTTTACAACAGTTGTTATTTTAATGTTGCATTTTTAAAATGCGATTATGTTTTACAACTGTTGTCAGTATTGTTGTATATTGAGTTCGTTAACATCGATTATTGTTTACAACATGTATATTTATGAGTTTTTCGCACTGCCAATAATCTACAACAGCTCATTAGGTGTTGTTTCATTGACATTACAAGTTGAAAATCGAAAATACATAAAAAAAATTTAAATATGCATATGAAATTTGTTTCGCAAAACATATATACTTGTAAAAAATAATTGATTATAAATACTTCTTAGCAAATTAATTCAGATATTGGCTGAGGCAAGCTGCCCTTTGGATATAACAAAATACAGCTCAAGGACAAATGGAACCATTTTACTGAACAATTAAATGGCTTAGACAACCAAATAGAAATATTAAAAAATGGCAAAGAGTTAGGTTTTAGAAAAGTGCTCAAATTTGTATTAAAAACAAGAAACCCTTCTTGTTTGTGCGGAAAATTTTTATAAAACTATAAATTATGTAATTGTAATTAAGAAGTTGTAATAACTTTTGGTTTTAGAAAAATTATACATACTTATTCTAAATATGGTAGTTCCAGTGGATTTGAACTATCTCGAATTCTTTTCGGATACGTGCTTTTTGTGTGTGTTTTCTTGTTGTTATTTTATTTATTTCTAAGCAAATATACGCTTCTTTAGGGAAACATGTACTACAAATAAAATGCAACTCTGTGACATAAACAACACCTAGATGTTGTAAAGCGTAATCAAAAAATAAATTAATATAGTGTTGTAGCCGAAACCATACAATATTTAAGTGTTGTAAACGACAATCTGGGCAGAAATTTAGTTAGTTTTGCTATCCCATGCGCTTTAATATCCGTCATATCGGCGAAAAGTTGCATGCAACAACTTTCATAACAAAATGCTGTGCAAATCCAGTCAAATATATTTTTTTATTATAATATCTCGAATGCTTTTTCCAAACTTGTAACCATTTATATTTATTTAAGTAAAATTAAATGTTTTGTTAAGCACGGAAGTTGTATATATCTCCTACAGCATGAATTTCTATGACATCCTTGTTAAAGTTGTTTATTTTTATGACTTATTATTACGCTAATAAATAACCCACATATTCAAACAAAATTAAAAAGTAACAATAGCTACCAAATTAGTACACATACAACCCCAGGATGTTAAATAAAAATAAAAAAGTAAAAAAAAACAATAAAATCAGCACTCAAAAAAGGAGCAAATAAAAATTGTTACATACTCTTATTCCTGCATCTACTCGTATGTATTTGGTTGTAGTATTTCCCCTCAATATGTTTTAAAAGGGTATATGCATATGAACATGTACATGTGTTCAATTACAATAAAATCCTTGCTAACAACACTTAAGCATACATTTGCATAAAACAGCTTTTGTTTTTATTGTGTTTTATTATTCTTCCAGCAACGAATCCTTTGAACTCATGCTCGCCACTAATACATTTTGTGGTTGGGCTAGTACCTTCAACTATTTATGACTGTGTGGGTTTATATCTCTGCAGGGAGATCTCACAAATAATAACTTTGTACATACTTACATACATACAATGCGCATGAGACGTACAAAGGCATAAAGCCAAAATAATAATTGTCAAAGTGTAGCAACAGGGGTTTATTGTCGACTTCTTGTATAAAGGAATACTACCACATACAAACAGTGAATAACAAATAATTGAAACCCTAAATACTGGATGTAACCTAACAAACGTAGCAAATGATATTTGGTGTTATAAAAATATTTGATTTTGATTAGAGAAATATATTTGAGATATAAGGCATTCAAATGTGCTGTGTTGTATCAGCAAACCTTCTTTCCTGCTGATTTTGTTTTTTTTATATTTCGATGTTGTGTCAGTATAGAAAATTCATTGGCGTAGCAACATAAAATTCTTAGTGAAATTACAAAAACAAAATGGTTGGATATGTTTGGTTGGACTGGCATTCTTCTGATAAGTATAGAAGGAGTAAGATTTCAGCTCTAGAAACTACAGGAGACCCATATTTTTATGGCCCAGGACCTTAGCACTTGATATTCTTTTCTGAAAGTTAAATGGTCTATCATTTCAGTTATTTTTTATTTTAGGTATGCAAGCCCACTTATCTGAAGTCCATTTCCATTTCATTTTATCCCAAATTTTACTACACATATTTTGAATAAATAAATTTACTTTTATAAAAATGAAACATGAACTGTAAATATATGAAAATATTAAAAACTTCAATATGTATTGAAACCTCTGTTTAGCCTTAATAGTTTTTAAGGCAACGAATCAAAACTCAAATAAATTATGAGTCTTGTTATTAAAAATTTTGGTACTGGATTTAAAATAATAACACTTTTACTTCGATCTCCGTATATTCACAAACTGTCTTTCTTTATTGTTTACATTCTTGTTTTTATATTATTACATTCCAATGTTTATTTCTTATTTATTCCAGGTGTTTATGACTCAGAGAGACTTAATGAGAGGACAGTTAGTTATTTATTTACTTGTTTACTTATACTTAACCAAAGGTCATTAACTATCTATATACTAGGTGCATATTTATATAATAGGTACATATGTACCTATAATATATAGGTACATATGTTTGCACTTAAATAGCAGTATTTTGAGGAATTTTACTTAATAATTAAGTTTGATTATTTTTAATAAGAAATATAATAACAGTTCAGATTTATGGAATGTATAAACTATAGTAAGTATAATAAGAAATATAATAACAGTTCAGATTTTTGGAATGTATAAACTGTATTCTAAATGTATAAACTAAAAACTAAATTCTATTTAATTACAAGTTGATTTCTATTTAATATTACGCTCCAACAACCTCCAACATCAATATCAGCTGCTTACAATGTTGTTAACGTTTTCATTATAATTAAGGAGCTGACCACACGGCGACAAATGTAGCCAACGAAATTTGTAGTTGTCTAGATTTGTATGCGAGTCGCTTATAAGTTTAAATCATAACTTTTTATTATTTGCTGTGATATCGATTACATGTAAAACCATTTTACGGCAATATTTTCGTTTCGAAATCGAAACGCCATTAGTGTATTGAGTGTCTGGCAAAAAAGATCTTTCTAAGACTGCCTGGAAAAAGTGAAGTATCAGTAATATTTTTGGTATTCAAAAATATTTTTGAGAAATTTCTGACACGCATGCATATGAGTATATGCAGTTAGAAAAAAAGGATCAATTAAGGATCTTCGCTTAAGCTTCTAGCTGATGTTTCTTCATGTAGTTAGAAAATTTTCGGAGGGGACTATATTTTTTAAAATTTTTTTTTGGAGGACTAGATCTCTTTAACGAAAATATAAATTGTGTTATTTATTAGAGATTCTATAAAAGAGAAACATATTGGGGTTATGAATTTCTTCTGGTATGGGTGAGGCATGCTTGGCTAGTCTACCTACACCCATCATACATATGTGTTCCTTTCACTCTTCGAGGGAGCACAGGGCCATTTGTGTTTTCATCAAGAATATTTTTAGTTCAGACGTACGACTTACCACACAATAGCGTGAAGTTGCGGCTGCCAACATCGCCACTAGGCGAGCAGAAATATATCGTTATTTAACCATACAGGACATTAGGGTGATCCCGCTCAAGTGTAAACAATTTTTTCTCTGTGGAGATCGAGACCGCCACAGTGGGTGAAGTTGACATTAAGAAAGGAATGGCTATGTGGACAAATTTAAAAATTTGCTTGCGCTTCACTTCTCCATCATAATTTTGCTATATTTTGAAATAATAATTTCGCTCTAAGTTGGTGTTATCTCAGCATCAAATTCAGATATACGAAAAAAAATGGTTGCTTGGCTAATTCGATATGTGAGGTTTTCTACGAAAATACTTAATAAAATTAATAAAAAGTAGAATAAATGGTCCTTAACAATTCTCAAGTTATATATACACCACCTTATATATAAATAAACCAAAAATTTATAATCAGAACTGTTAATTTGTCAATTTGTAAAACAAAATTGAAATTGTACTTTAACCCAGTTTTAGTAAAAAGTGTACATCGAGCCACACACATGTACACACTATTTTGACACCAACTGTTTACCAACTAAATACGACCAAGTGATTAGAAGTACCAGTCGTAGTACTCATACACATACATTTACCAGTTGGATTTTGATTTTGTGCTTTAGAATAAAATCCAAGTTGTGTTTCTTAAGACAACATAAAATAAATTAAATTTAAATTTCATTTGGAATTATGGCTGATAACAATATGGTTTTAATAAGATTAATCCAAAAACAGTATTCGTGTTAAAAGTGGATGACACACAGTCTAGTAGAGATTTTGGCTAATATACACATACATACATGAACACATGTATACATCTTTAAAATCGCTCACCAAAATTTTCTAAAACCAAGTTTAAATAATATATAATTTTTAACTCATGTTTTATTTAATATCATATTTTTTCGTGTCATATTTCACATAAAAGTCAGCGTGAAAAAACTTTTGGTAATCACTTGTAAACATTTGGATTTCATTGCTCCTTAAGTATCACCTGGTACGTTTGCTGACTTTTTAGAAAGTTAAATTGGCAAAATCTTTTGTATGAAAATTAATATTTGTTTGTTTGTTCGTATTCTTGTCCCATCACGATAAAACTTTTTGAACTTATTGCTTATACCTACAGAAAGGTTAAAAGCCACAGTTTTCTTTAATATTTTAAAGAGTTGTGGCAGGTCCCATGCAAGCCAAATAGTAGTAATAGAAAGCGCCTCTCTGAAAATAAGAAACCGATTTTAATGAAATTTTAAACATAAAAATTTCATAATCTGCGTCAGCAAGGCGCAGACTATAAACTAGTCCTTATTAAAAATTTACTGCCTGATTTTACTTATTTCGCTCGAACATTGACATTAAAAAAAAACATTAAAAAAGACATTGTTTTTGTTCTCAAATAAAACTTGATGCTTATAATATTTTGAATTAATTTTGTTTTTGAAAAAGAGGTTTACAATTGATATAGACCCTCTCTCTAATGCTTGATTTATTGTCAAAAAAATGAATTTTTTCCACTGTACAACATTAGATGTCATGATGCCTGTATGAATTTAAATATTGTGGTAAAAATTTGTATAGCGTATCGTAAAAAATAATTTAAAATTTTTATATCTTTACACAGAAAAAATTACTCTCAAAAAAAATTTCGAACAAACATTTTGTCTGAAGTAAATTTTATTTTCAGTCAAACTGTTTTACTATCCCTCTTAATTATTAGTTTGAGTTTTCGGAATACAAGTAAAAATTACTTCTTTTTAGTAAAAATAAAATTTTTTTGAGAACTTGCAAAATGCTTTGTAGGTCTACATTCGCGCCCAAAATGTTTACTGATTTAAAGAATTTGGTTTCTTAAAATAAAATTCAGTTTCTTCATCCATCATCACTTGAGTTTTCTAAGTTTCATCTCTAATTTTAATTTTTTTATTGAAACAAGGATATCCCAAATATTTTTAAATTTAAAAGACTTTCTTCGACTCGAAATGAAATTTTCATTGCTTTCAAGGTATCCAAAAATGGATTTTTTGGCTTCATTGGATGTAAAGTTTTTTTTCGGTTGATCCGTCAAAATGGATTTAAGGAGTGGGCACTTTACAGAAAGCAACTCAGGCATGTGGTAATTGTACTTTGAGTCACAAAAATGTTTACAAATAGTACAAGCTTTTCAAAGAAGGTCGAGTAGATGTGAATGACGACGCTCGTCCTGGAAGGTCCATCAAAAACCGCTGAAAAAGTTGAGAATGATGATGATTATGATGATGATGTGGAATGATGTTAACGACTATCCAGATTTGCTTAAAAAGGTCATAACCGGTGGAAAATTATGGGTATATGGTTATGACATCGAAAACAAAGCCCAATTGCCCCAATAGAAGAGCCAAGGATAGCCAAGACCAAAAAAACACCCGAATTTCGATCAATTTCCAAGGTTTTGCTCACTATTTTCTTCGATTACCGTGGAGTATGGATGCCGTTTGCGGGAAGCAATACAAAAAAATCCGGTATTGTGAAAAACAATTCATGGTTTTTGCATTACGATAATGCACCTGCTCACTTGTCATTGTTTATTCGTAATTTTGTTGGCCGAAAATAATACCATTATCATGACTCAGTCATCGCATTCACCAAATTTGGCCCTCTGCGACTTTTTTCTGTTCCCAAAATTGAAGAGCCCCGTGAAAGAACGGTGTTCTTTTTTTGTGATATTCTTCCGACGGAGTTTGTTTGAATTTGGAACGATTTTCCGTCATCCCACGTCAAATTTGGTTTATGAACAGACCGGTTTCGGCTTTGTGCCATCTTCAGTGTTCTCGAATTATTGAGGAGTGTTCTGCTATTATTGAGGAGATAAAAACCGAAGCGCTGATAGAGCTCAAGGCCATACCAAAAAGTGAATATCATATCTGCTTCGAAGATTGGAGAAAATGCTGGCACAAGTGCATTATATCTAAGGGGATTACTTGGAAGGGGACAATACAGAAATTTTTGAATAAATAAATGTTTTTTGAGAAAAATTATAATTCACCTTTTTTATTGAACAGATCTCGTATTGCTCTTTTATTGCTACATAGTCATATCTCACCAAAAAAGCAAATAACTCCATAAAATGGGACTCAAGTCTTGAATAAGCTAATTTTATATCGATACTTTTTTGTAACCCTCAGGTACAAATCAGAGCTTTTTTACTCATAAAAAGGATATTGAGGAACACTTTTTCTTCAGTTAATTAAAAATTTAGATTTTGTTGAGATATGACTATTTTGCATTAAATGAGTAAAATGTATATATACTCGTATTTGTTTTTCAAGTCCATAGCGTGAGACATTTGACTGTACATTTTACTTCTGTGACAATGCAAGCAGACTTTAAAAATGTCATATAAAATTTGTAAGTGGAAGAAAATGAGGGAAAGTTTGAAAACAAATGTTTCGTTTATTGTGTAATCTTTTACAAATTTTGAATTATTCTAAGTTTGATGTGATAATTCAATCTCACACCTTTCCATAAGGTGAAAACACATCTAATGAAACCTTAATTTACACTTACAATTTGTAATGAAGTTTTTTGTAATTGTGCTAATTTAATGAAAATTTGCTTAATGACAAGCAAAAATTGTGAGAAACATAAAATAATATCTTACTTTTTTACTTACTGTAAAGGAAATGCTTCGGTAGTTCCTACATCCTTGTTTAAATACAATTAAGTTCAAACTACTCCTCTCCTTGCCGTATAATGTGGCATGTACTGTGAGATATAAAATATTGAAACACGTCTAGATTATTAATAATCTGAAAATATTCTTACAAATATTTTATAAGATTAAAATTACCAAGAAGTTTGTGGTAGACAAACATACTTGTGTATTTTAACTTGATAAATTGCTTCAGTGGCTGTTGTGTCAATGATCTAGAGTGACAGTTCATCAGGGAGGCAGTTAATGTGTTTGTATAAGGCAATATTTTTTAATTATATTATTAATGTTGACTTTTGCCAAGGAGTAATATGTTAATATTAAAAAAGTATGCAACTAAGCACTTAGTAGTGCGACAGACAAAGTTCCTGCCTTTACACACAGCGTGTATATTTACAAAAATTTTTGGCCGTTAATAGTACTGCGATCAAAATGAAGACAAATTTCGCCATAGTATTATATAATTAGGTTTTATCTATTTTCTAAAGAATCTCATTATTTTCATGAGTGAAAGAGGCCTTGTCTTTCTCAATACCAATATTTCTTACCTAAAATGAATGCCTGAATGTCACTTCTCTTAAAAAAAAAACTAATAAATTGTGACTTTAAAATTGACGAGGATATTTCTAAAACCAACCATGTACATCACAGGATGCTAAAGTTTCTTTTGCCATCATAAGGGTACTAAAGCAATTCTAGGTAACCTGCTAAATTTGCAATATGATTCGTCATTTTTATAAGGGAAAGAATTATTAAGAAAAACCTTGCCAATTCAGCATGAACTGTGGAAATGAGATGGTACCTTGATGGTGGCAAAATAAACTTTGTCATACTGGTATGTATGATTAAGGAAAAGCTTCAGGAAATGTAGGTAAGAAAAATAAAAGGACTTGTATTTGCAGAGACAAAGACTCTTTCACTCACGACAATAACTAGATTCTTTAAAAACTAGTTGTGATGAAGTTGTAGGAAATCACAGGCCACCGTCCTATAATGTGGCACGGTTTGGCTCTAATACAACTTGAAAACTGTAATAACTCTTGCTTAGCACGGTATTTTTACAGTGCGAAAATAAGATTATTTTATATTTTGTACAGGACTATCAAACGAAATTTTCCATTTCTTATTGAGAAATTTACTGACCTTCGTAGACTAGTAGGTAGCGTACTAGACTCGTAGTGCGAAGGTCCCAGGTTCGAATCCTGCCGCAGAACTTTGGTAGTTTGTGTCTGATAATTAAATGGAGCGCACAACAAGCCTTCACTGGCTTAAGTGTATGTCCTATGACATGGGCTTATCACAACCCTCCAATCAACCTAACCTAACCTAAGATATTGAGAAATTTAAAAATGTTGTGAAAAAATATATGTGCCACTTACAACTGATTTGTGTCACCAGCTTGGAGGGAAGCCGACTATAATTTAACATTTTGATCTCAACATTGTTAACGATCGAAATTTTTGGATAGGAACTTGGGCCTTTTAGCGGGTTATAATTTTAAGGGGATATAATATTTTATCCTACTGGAATAAAATAAAAAAAAAATGATAATAAAAACTGGTTATTTAAGCCAACCGTGCGGCATAATGCAAATAAATTAACATCTTCTAAGCAGCTGGCATACCTAATCTACATAGTGTTTTTTAAGGTAAGAGAAAATTTTTTTCCAGTTTGATATTTAAGAAAGATGGCCTCAATTACTTGCAAAATGGTAACAAATTAGAAATTACAATTTCCCTATCATAATTTTTTTTTGGTTTCCTACTGGACACTTATTGTGGATTCTTATGTTGCAATTTTTTTTCTTGTTTGGAAATCATCGGGATATAAGTGACACATGTTACTTCATCTTTCATGAAGTTAATAAAGGCATGATCCTCTTTTCAATTTTGCCATTTTGGTGATTACTTTATAAAAAATCTGTCTATCGCTTTAGCCGAGAAAATTTAACTCCCCAAATTTCACCATCAGTTTGCTAACATTATAGAACATTAAATTGAATATCTTCTCTTCGAATGTGCAAAAATGTTAAAATTTTTCTAAATATAAAGGACAGCACCAAAAACAACAGCAAGCAATTTTTAACTCAATAAAATCCTATACGATGAAAACAAGCTTTAACGCATTCTACCAAAAGCATTTCTCTATGACCATAAATTGCTTAATTCATTAATAGTACAATGCAAGATTTATAATATTCAGCATGGCTGAAGATTTAACTATTTGCTTTAGTTAATACGAATCAATGCAGTAACATAAATTAACATCCTTATGAAACGTGGTATTAGCCCTTCTTTGTATTTATATAAGAGAATTAAATACAAGCCAAAACCATCTCACATCAGAACTTTTTTCAGAATTATTTCAAACCAATAGAAGGCAGAAAGTTAAAATTATTATGCCAAACATTGCATATTGAAACGCCTACCAAATATTGTTAATTAACTATGGTTTTTGTACAACTTTGCAATATTTAATTAATGCCAAGAGCACATGACGATGAGGCTAATTCACATTTCATATAATCAAAACAGCGCAATATGAGACTGGGCATCTTCCGATTGTAGGCCAGAGGAGCAAAACACTTTTAAATACATGTTTGTACTTTTGTACGTATAAGCACCTTAATCTTTACCAAAACTTTATACCAAAAATAATTGTAAATACAATAAATTGGCAGTCATCACGTAAAAGAGATGTTGAGGCATGATTCGTGATATGAATTGGCGTTTTATAGTGAATAGATAGACACAGCAAGAGATTTTTTTAATGAAAAAAGTAACAAAGTAATTTGAAAAAAGTTTTTGATATTTTACGAATTAAGATAAAAGGAGCTTCGAAAAACAATTGTGAAAATGCAGTAATAGACCGCAATCCTGGAGAAGTTCAAATTCGAATTAATGTCAATGTAGGAATTTCTTTGTTTTGCTGAATAATCAGTTGGAAACGATCTTTGTCTTACAAGTACTTTTTACTTAAAGTTTAGAAGGAGAGTCACATTTAATAATTCTCAACAGCACTCTGGGGATGACCCCTTCTTGTATGGTATATGGAGTGGATGGGATGGAATTAGAATTGGAAAGATGGTAAAGGGAGAAGCATCTGTTGATATTCCAGTTGAATTTTTTCGCTTTGAAAATCCTTTTCGGAAAGGGAGTCTCATTTTATACTTTTTAATAAGATTAACACTCAGGGGATAACTAGTGCGATGCATTGAGATGGAACTAGAAAAATAGGTAATGGGAAGGATGATAAAGTGAGAAGCATCTGTTGATATTACAGTTCAATTTTTTCGCTTTGAAAGTCCTTTTTAGTAGGTGAATCATAGCATCATCAGCATTCAGCGGATGACTAGTGCGGTGCAATGAGATGGAATTAGAAAACTAGGTTATAGCAAGGACGATGAAGGGAGAAACATCGGTAGATATTCGAACTGAATTTGTCCTATACATGAGAATAGTATTCCATTTTCAGACGAATATAGGTTCTATATATAGCAAGCAGTCCAGAAGGAGCGACGTATCTGCTACCAGCGTCTTAAGAAATCAACTGAGTTGAATGTTTCTTTAACGACATGAAAATGCGCTCAGTTTATCGAACATAACGCATCGAACATCGGGAGCTTTATAGCCTCAATATTCAACGGGCTTGAATTGATAATAATGGAAATAGAAGATCATTGAAATAGGAAAACGAATGGGTCCTTATGGTATCCTTGAATAGACTTTGAAGAGAACTCGTTTGATGAGATTCCATCCATAGCAATGAAATAAAGTCTTTACCGATACTAGCAGATAATACTTTATCAAACGCTCTTCGCTTTAAGAAATACAGAACAAATTTCACCTGGACGGTAATGTTTAGGGTAATTTATATCCCTTTTTTTGGGAGTTTGTACTTATATTAGCAAATCTCCAGTGCGCTGGCAACTCACTGGCTTTGTAGGTTGTGCTGAAACTGTTAATGGACCTGCTGGCTTCGCCAAGGGACAGCAAGAACTTTGGCACGAAGCCTCTGTGTATACAAATTTTTTTCCTCCTCTATAGCTTGGCACATAAGGATCCTTTTGCGTTATTGTTGTTACACCAGTTACTAAAAAGTTCCTCTCTAGATGTGAAGGCATTTCTACACGCCATCAAACATCTTTTAATAGAATGTAAGATTGCATTCACTGCACTGTCAAATTATTGATGCGAATTTAAACTTAAAATGGCCCAAATAAACTTTTATTTTAACCAACATAGTTCGAAAAGTTACGTAAAATTAAGTTCCCTTAAATAAATAAAGAATCAAATTGCAACCAAAAGTATTTTATGGTAAATTAAAAAATAAATAATGCAAAACCTTTGCCAGTTGCTGATATCGAATAAACAAAAACTGTTGATAAATATGAAATCTACAAGATATTTGTAGCACATCTTTATCCTTTAATGGCAGTAATATTGAGTCGCCGAGATCAACACGCTAAAATGCTCTTTCAAGAGTCATTGGCGACAAAAGTTTTGGTGTTAACAGCTACTACCCGATAGGCTGAACTGCGAAACAGTGGTGGTAAAGCTCTATGTTGTCAAACATATGTATGTATGGTATATAATCGTATATAACTCATAAAATTCATAAAAAAAATTAATATCAACGACTTACGCAAATTTTATAAATCTTCAGAAAATTAACAATAAGAATTAATGTGCAGATTAGCACTAAAAACTTTTATTCTCTTACAAACAACAAAGATCACGTAACTATATGTGGAATCAATGGACAGAAAATCATAAAAACTCTAAATGTTTAAAACGTGCCAAGTCTTTAATGACAAAGCGTACAAATAAACTTTTTCTGCAAATAAAAATGTTCATCCAAACAATCCATAAGATCAATTTTTGTTACATTTCTCCTACCAGGAGCAAACAAAAGGCAAGAGCAACAAAGTTTTCGAATCAAATTAATTATTAATGCTTGCCTTACTCCAATGTACGAGTGTGTGTTGTAACACAATTTAAAACTACAAGAAATACGTTATGCTGGTTAATTATCATCATTTTTGGAGTGTGATTAAGTAACTTTCATCATCATTATCAAAAAAATCTTTCCACCGACAGCACGTGTTAAAAGTTTTTCATTTTACCACAACATTTCCACACACTTGTTTTGTCTTACTTTAATTAGGAAATCATATAATTAATACCTAAACTAAGGATCATTATATATCAAATTTGTTATACGAGTATGTAAGTGCGGCTAATAAATCTTAGCTGATTTAAAATGAATTGTGGTCCAACCAAATCGCACGATGTTAATTGTAAATAAAACAAAAAGTTTTCAGAGAATTACCTTCATAATTTTTGTAATGATAGAAGCATCTATGACAATTATGTGTGAAACCAAATATCGTCCAAATGCTTGCCACGGCTTCGGTGGCATACCGCTATTCGATGGCCCATATTTTCAATAACTCAGAGACATAATTGAGGTTCAATGTCGTTAATGGGCCGAATTATCTCATCATTTTAGCTCTTGAATTGTACACTTTTTCTTTAAAATATCCCCAAAGAAAGAAGTCTGACGGTATCAAATGTCGTGATTGTGGCGGCCAATTAACATCGCCACGACGTGCAAAAGAGCCATTGTTTTGTTGGTTGTGTGGCAAGTGGCACCATCGTGTTGGAACCACATATCCAGGTCCAGGTCTATATCCTCAATTTTGGCCACAAGAACTGGCTTACCATTCACTCCTTACCATTTACTCCTTGGCCCACCCCATTTTCGAAAAAGTACGGCCCGATGACGTCGTCACCCCATAAACTGCACCAAAAAGTCACTCTTTGTGGACGCATCGGCCCTTGAACAATCACTCTTGAATTCTCATTTGCCCAAATGCTGCAATTCTGCTTGTTAATGAATCCAATGAAGTGAAAGTGTGCCTCGTCTTTGTTAATTTGAATGGCCATTTTCATCAAAGACTCCAACAGTCTTACGCGCTGCTCAATTGTGTATTTCTCCATGGTTGAATTTGTCAAACACTGAAACAAAAAAAAAAATGTCAAATTAAGTTAGTCAAAAAGCTTGATGTTAAGTTGTGACTCACAATTAACATTGTACATTATGGTTGGACCACCCTTTACATTTAACTGAAACGAATTTTAATTTTATTTACCCAATGGGATGCGCCACTTGAAGATGTGATATACAAGTGAAATAAGTCTACCGCCTTTAAGGAAAATATATCGATTACAATTAAAAGGGCAACAGCATTTGCTACATAAATGTGTATTTAATTACGTTTTAACTAACGTTACAATTTATGTGACCACAAAAAAAAGTGAGCTGTTGTCGCTATTGGCGGGTACTTATAATAAATACGAATTACGAAAAATAGTTATTCCCATATAAAATGCAAAGAAAATTTTTTTCGAATTAATAAAAAAATACTGAAAGGGGCTCAAGTGCAACTTGATAGTCCTACATTTCAGAAATATAATGACGATAAAAACCCCTTCCAAACAAAATATTTATTGGTGGTAGGGAAGCAACTCCTCCAGTTAGAAGATATTAAAACATTAGATGTTCACAACTAAACATAATTCATTCAAATACTTTATATTGAACATTTATTATTTTGGGATATTCTTCCCAATTCTTCCCAATGCTCAACCTCGTATGTCTTCAAACTGCTTAAAGATTTGGTTGAGCGACAAATAAAATTTAGGCATATGAACAGCTAAAGCCATAAGAAATAAAACATAATTTATTTAAATTATTTCGTTTCATTATACTTTATTAATTCCATAATAATTAACTTCGCAAAGTTAATAAAAAGAAATATGTTGCAATTTATGCCTCGTAGACGATAATATCCAAATGTTAGCAAAACATCGTAGACAAAAAAATTTTGAACAAAAAATTTAACCGACTCCGAAAATTGGTTAAAAAACGGTTGGAAAACTCTAAAATATTAATGAATTAAATTCTTTTTATACTGAACTTTTTAGAAAATTATATTTGATATTTATGGTTTCTTAGGCATATTGAGCAAAACGCTAACATTTCTGGGCCAAATATTATTATAAACTCGACCACAATTATAGTCAGCCAGAGAAACAAATAATAGTTGTTGATTTGTTGGAGAAGTACCACTCCCCAGGCTCCTATCAATTTAGAAAACTTTCATAACAAAAGTCAGCCAGATATACACTCTCCACTGAAAAGTGCCGAATACTCCTCTATGGTTATGTACATTTCAGCGCCCTTATTGGGGTGTATTGTTGGCAGAATCGTCGGGGGAGTAAAACAATAAAAAAATGGTTACAGCAACAACTTAAGAAAGTTAATGCGACCACTGAGCACTAGAGGCGCTCCAACATTGCTATTAAAAACTATTAAGCAAAATGCGCAATAGCACAGTTGACATAAGAATGTGAGCTTTCACTCTCTCCCTTCCACAAGGAAATAAAACTTTAGCAATAGGCACTTATTGCGTGGGCGATACATCTCTTTAAAACAAGTTAAATGTTTAAAAGTTTCTAAGAGAGAATATTAATATTTTTTGGGAACGTTTTGTTTGTTGTGGCTTTAGCAGCTAAAGCAGCTGAAGGCCACTGCTTTAGCTGTTCATATGTCAGTGTCGTTAATGTCGACATATGAAAAGCTAAAGCGACAAAAGCGAAACAATTTTTTTAAAACTTTAATTGTTTTAGCAATTAGTTGGGGAGAATATCCCAAGATTATAAAATGCAGCATTAAGTATTTTTTTTGGGAATTAAAAATTTTCTGTAGGAAAGATCAAAATAAATAATCTTTTTGCACCGTAGGCCCTGGTAATTAGTTCGTTTTGTAAATTAAGTTAATATTTTATATTATTCTAATAAATAATAATAACAAATAAGCTTTTCATAATGCAGCTTTAAAGTTCGCTTATAAAACGTATATTCTTTACTATAGTGAAGTGTATATAACATTCCTTACGGTCCGATTATAACCAGCAGTAATAGTATGAAAAATACTTATTATTATTTTTGTTGCAAATATCTTAGCATATTGTTTGTAAGTTCTATAGTTCTTTCTATTACCATAACCTTCCGCAACAGTGCGGTATTTCTCCGTGAAATGAAACAAATTACTACAAATACAGTCAGTTTAACCACTCACTGTTAGAAATTTCACTGCCAAACATGGTTGGCTGATGATGAAGGCACAAGTTAAAATCAGTAGTCGGTTCATTTGAGAAGTTTTGTTGCGGTAGCTTTTGCTTTTGTTTGTAAAATTGTGTCAAAGTTCAACGAAATATTAAATTTCTTCGTGGTTGCCATGGCTACAAACGTTGTTTGTTATTCAAGTTTTCATACCAAAAACGTAATCAGTTTATTTTGAGATGTTGTGTCCGTCTTTTCGTGGAATCTTAATAAGTGCAAACCAGTTAGAATATTTAATTATAGTTTTTGAAAATTTCCAACTACGAGTATAATGAAAACGAAAGTGTTCTTTTGTTGTTGTTGTTTTTGTTTAATTTAATGTTGTTAAGTTTTGTTATCTCATCTCATTTACCATGCAGAATCTTAAATATATTTTAATTGTTTTTAAATTTTGGACTTTATGTGGGATGATACTTTAGTTTGAGTATGATTTTGTTTTTAACTCAATTCTTTAAAGTATTTTTGCAAATTAACGCTGCTTGATGTTTATTTCTCATCTAATAATTGTTGATGGAGTCGTTTAATTATTGATGTTATTCCATTAGAAAATTAAATTTTATTTTCATTTTATATTCCAAAGTGGGCTTATTTTAAACGAATTCTCAAACTGCAAAAATTAATTATTGTTAGTCTTAATTATTGATAATAGTTTTTCAATTAATTTATTGCGTTTTCATTATTATTCAAATAAATTTTTAAAAGGTTATTTTAGGACCGTACATATAAAGCACTTAAATATTTTAAATAGAAGACTCACATCCTAGACTCATATCCCTACACTACCTCAACTTTGTTCTCCGTCAGGAATTTTTCACACTGACATTTGTCACGGTACAAAGTACCAACATCTCAAATATTATTTAATATCCTCACGAATCCTACTTAATTCGAGAGAGGACACAGGAGAATACGGGTTAAGATATTCTCGGACAGCCAATCGGTTCTTAAGGCCCTGAGAGGCTGTACGTACATGTCCAGATTATTACTGGAATGCCACAACAGGCTCAATGACCTGGCGACTCACAATCAGATTACTCTGATATGGGTACCAGGGCATCAGGGGCATGCCGGGAATGAGATGGCGGACATCTGTGCGAGAAGAGGGGCTGAGGGGAACTTCATTGGACCCACTCCTTCTCCGTCTCCTTAAGAGGGAGATTTCGAAATTGACATCGTCCAGGATTGCACAACGCTTTGACGCTGGGAAAGCGGATCTGGCTGTAAGACTGGACAGGAAAAGCCTACGGATGCTGGTAGGGGCGCTCACAGGCCATTATACCTGCAAAGCCCACCTATACAGAATGGGCTTATCTGACACGGACATCTGCAGATTTTGCGGTGAAGATGAGGAGTCGATGGAACACTTGATAGCAAATTGTGGGGCATTGTGCCACAGAAGATACAGGACTCTACATGCATATACGCTGAGTGAAGAGGATCTGCTAATGCTCCTATTGATGCAGCTGATCCTATTTGCGAACGTATTGGACTGCCAAGGACAGGGGAAGCACAATAGATCAATAATGGTCGCAATGCAAAGAGCCATCCTGGGCCAAATACCCATTACATTACATTGCATTACATTACATTACAACTTAATTCGATATTCCTAAACTGCATCACATATTCTGCGCTGTTAAGAGTGATTAAACAGATTTTAATGAAATAAATAAAATTGGTAAAAAATAGTTTGAGGCAACTGTGGTGTGCTAAAAACCATTTACTCTTCTACATTATTAAAGTGTTCTGGGGGATATGGCCGCCCGGTATATATCTGAGAAACGAGCTATTTTCCGCAGCAGTTGGCGAGATGTCCACGCTTTCACTTCTTAAGAGTCACCTATTCGCATTAGAGGGTGTTGAGCTCACTTTACATATCCTTCGTCTCCCCAAATACCTTGAGGAAAATTAAGACATTTCAGGCGCAAGGTATCCTTGAAATGCTTCTTTATAAACAACACTTTCAATGTTCTGAACCACCCAATAAAAACAGACCACCCCCAATATTCACAAAAGTGCTGAGATTATGATCTGAATGCAACGCAAGTTTGGATTACATCCAATGATTTTAACATTCACTCTTCATTTAAGAATGTTCTTCTATTTGAGGCTTTGAATATTTGAATATTTTAAGGAGAGGCAATTTATTGTGTTCAGATATTGATTATTTAACACTCGAAATATATTTTTCTTCTGATAAATTGTCATGATTTCTTTTTTCCTAATGTGAAAGTGATTCTAGAAATGATTGATTGAAGAAGAATAATCATTTTATGTGGACTCACAAAAATTATTTTCTTTATAAATATAAAATATTTTCAAAAATGGAAAGGATTTTTACAGATTTATGGAAGTAATTCATATTCTTGATAAGAAATGTTGTCAAATTGACTTTCCAGAAAGTTGAAAAAATATACGAAAAGCATTTTTGAAAATGTCGTTTTTCGAGAATAATTTCCATTTATCTCCAAACGTGCTAACAGCCTGGCGATCAAGGCCAGAGCATTTACCATAAGTGAACTTGCTTAATGCGAAGACTTTTATGGATGCGAGGACCGAGTTGCAAAGATGGACGAAACTTGACCACAGGACACTGTGAAATAGCAAAACTGTGAATAAAACGAGGGGTTTGTTGAGGTTAAGAAAGCCCGAGATAATTAAGATAATTGGACGGGACACTCCAACTTATGAGCCCATCTGCAACAGATGGGCACTAAGGAGAAAGCAAATGTAGGACATATAGCAAAAACACTGGCATAGTGGAGCACTTCATATAGCGTAGCTCATTTTTTGGGCAGAAGCGAAGACCTAATTTTGTGGCACGGAGTTCCTCTATGGTTATTGGTACTTGCTTTTACCATGTGGGAGTGCATAATAGGCCTTTTACTGGTTTAAACGTATATCTTTTGACATGAGATGAACGTCCTCCTCTCCTGGAACTAATCTAATTTAACCTAATTTTTCTGGTGTTGCTTTGAATCTTTCGAGTTTTAAAACGCTTATAACAAGCTAATGTGTTTATATAGGAATCGAATCAATATCAGCTCGTTGCAGTTGATAGTTAGTAAAAATTAAACACTATGCAAATTGGCCGATCAGAACACGGTTGAAATATTAATCCCACTGCGAAAACCTGGAGTAATAAAAAAATTTAAGGATACTCGAATGCTTCACTGTATCAACTTACGCCAATAAAATCATTATATCGAATCAAAATTTAATTCCCTCATCTGATTATGTGATCTTTATTTATTAGTTCGCATTTACTAAGGAAAACTAAATCCCCTTTTACTCACTTTAAAAAAGCAAAATACGTTACACTTTTTCTCAGTAATGAAAACGTGTTGAGAAGCATCTGACTAATCATAATCGAGACACCATCTGTTGATCTTCCTTGTAGAATTTTTAAAATTTGCAATTGTCGTCTCTACTTTGATATTGTCAAAGCATCGTTTATGTTTTGTTGAAATCTCAATATTTTGCCAACATCATTTTATGCATAAATTAGTTATATTATCGTCATCTAATTATCATAATCACAAAAACTTCAGTTCAATAAATTTTTGCAATAAATAAAATTTTAGATTATTGACTGGAATGTTTGGCAGTTAAGCGGTACGTCGCCATCCGGACTATTGTTATGCAGAGAAAATATTTCTTTGTATTTAAGTATATGTATATATCTTTTTGACTCCAAAACCATGACCTTCAAATTTCTCTCGTCATTGTTGATAAAATAGAGATGAAATCGTGAATAACTTTTTAGTTTCGATCATGCACGCATAAAACTTGCTCATGGTATTCATAAATAAAATTTGGTTCGTTTTACTTTGGTTTACGATCACGTGGGCATCGACGCATTTGCGCCTTGAGCTCCTTATTATTCTAGTTTATGTAGCGAATTCAGTAAAGAAACCTTAAAGAAATTAAAAAAAATTAAACTCTGATCTTCGCAAATCAATGTAAGCAAAATTGCGGAAATGATGTGTATACTTTTTCCTACACAGTCAACTCTCGATAATTATAACCTAAAAAGTCGCCTCCATCCAATGACGCGAGAAATGCAAAAAGTAGCGGACTTATCGATCCACCCTCGTATTTCTTAACTAAACAAATAGATAATAAAAACTACTTCAAAATATATAAATGTATAAAAGTCAATAGAGATTAAAAAAAATTATTAAATTAAGGCGCCTACTAAAATATGAATTTAATAATTTTTATATGAAAAGACGTTGATTGTGTGGGACCTCCAAATAAAACTGGTCTAAATACTGTTGGCCAAAAAAAAAAAAACATACAAAATCTTCTTTTACGTTATTTGCTTCAATAAGCAAAGTTTTTTATGTCGCTTATTTGACTGTTAATGGCAAATTTACAAACAACTGCAAGAGTTGAAGACAAAAACAATTTTTAAATGTTTCGCAACTGAAGTTTTTTGATCAATACAAAATTGCTACTAGGCGATCATTAGGAATATCTATAACTTGTTTGTTTAATTTATAAAACATTTTAACTTTTATAATTTTTTTAATATTTATTATTTGTTAAAATAAAACTTTTTCTTCATTAGCGGTCGTTCCTATTTGTAGTTGTGCAATTTTTTTATTGATTGTTCTTTGCATCATCATTGAGAGCTAAATTTTTTTAAAATTGTAAATGACAACAACGACATATATATTTAATTATCATTGCTTAAGGAACGAATAAAAATTAATAGAAAGAAACTAAACACTATGAAGGTTCTTTGTTGTGATATGGTTTATGCTGAATGATTACTTTTTTGAAAGTTTTGTCATAAAAACTTAAAAAGACAGAACAGCAGAAGCGCAGAGTTTGTCTTCCTCTTGACAGAAAAGAATAATTCGGACTCAGAATGCGTTTTTTTTATTATGAGTACAAATCAAAACACATCAGAGAAATTACTTTTATTTAATTATTGAAACCAATTGTGGACTATTCTTGAATTTATTCGTAGGCAATGGGTATTATAGCAGTGGTTTATGCACAAAACTTTGGTTGTAACTATCAGTCTTTGCGGCACTCAAGGTCGGTTGTATCCCTAACGCCCTACCATATCAGGTAGCTACAGAGTTGGTAGTTTTGGTTCTAATAGTATTTTTAATTCTGGGGCCATTTGTGAAGCAAACCTTGGAAGCGTTAGGGCCATGGGAGACCACATTATTGGGATGCCAATACCATCCAAAAAATTGCCAGTAGCGTTAAAAATGATATTCGTATTATATTTAATAAGGCCCCGGAAAACAATGGTGTGGAAAAAGTTCTTTTCGCCTTAGGTAAGGTAGACAAGTAGCCGAACAAAAAACTGCCTTCTATGTCCTCAACAAACCACCTGATATGTCGAACACAAGCCCGTGGTACACTTTGTCAAATATCGTACACCTGAAAATGCTGTCAATGCTCAAACAGTTATCGAGAGTCAATAAAATTCTGGGGGAGGTACTTCACAATCTCTTAATGGTGGTTTGGCTCCCGTCCTTAAGTTTGCTTCTAAGGCATCTATTCTTAGTGCACCTGCTCGTACACCCGCTGACGTCTATATACCCTCTTTTAACCTTCGTCATTGTATTTTCAGATTTAAAAGATCGACTGTAAAATACCTTTTATTTATTTTTTTAGTCTAAGGCGCGATTGACTTATTAAATATTGTTTCGCTTATTGAAGAAATAAATTTTGAATTTAAATTTAATTTTACTATTAACATGAAGCTAAACTTCATGAACATAAGTCAGAGGACCATGACATCGATTTACATTTTCAAGAGGATCCTTGTAAGAAGTTTTGTCTTGATTATTTGGTGAAAATCAGCAAAATTATATTTTTTGATTCTTGGAAGTCTGCTTTGTAGAAATAGAGCCATATATTTATGTGATTTTGAATGTATAAATATTTAACACTAGACTATCAATATTATGACAATTCATGTAATTTTAGCTTGTAGGTTTTATAAACGATTTAGCAAATGGGAATTATATATATTTTAAATTATATGGATGAACATAATCAATCGATATTTAGTACAATGCAACAAGGAAATAGAAAAGGAACTTATGGAGGGGTTTATTTAATGTCAAACGGACTCAACTCAGGAAAAAAATAAATAAATCTTAACAAAAAATTTTACAAAATACCCCTTTTCATTTGATACTTTATAGTTCAATCATCAAAATTTCATAAGGAAAAGGAAAAAGTGTAGCAATGACGTGTTCAGAACATTAACGTTAATATTGTTATTACCTCAATGGCAACGACCATCAAACTAATAATATTTTTCCTTCTTAAATGTCAGTGATTTCAGTAACGAAATTGTTGTTAAAGTAATTATGATCATTAAATTGTCCTATATTTTTTTTATTGTTTTAATGGTTCAGCCATTTCATTACTGGCGCAATGACTTTACGTACTTTTGTGAACAAATTGGTTTTTGATTTCCGTATTTCGTAATTATATTATTAATGTTATTTTGTCACTCATATTTATGAGGTTGATTGTCTTTGGAAATACGTAGGCAACTTTCATAAGGTTTATTGTGTTGTTTAGAATGTAATTTAGTTTGTCTTTGATGAAAATTTAGGACTGGATTAAGCTCAGGTATTTTAACAGTGATATCTCTTCGAGATCTCACTGATAGTATTGAGCCGGACTTGTCTATGTTGTGTCTTTATCAGCTTTATATGGCCTTCTGGAACACGTTGCATCTACAACTTCAAAATTGACAACTGAAAATTTTGCAAACCAATTTTAGCACGGGTATTCATCCATAAAAAAATCTCCATACATACACTGAAAAAAATAATAAACTAAAATTTCGGAGATTTACTCAATTTCACTTCAGATTGGACAAAGCCGGTTTTTTTTATAAGAATTCAGTAAAAAACTTTCTCGCAGCAAGTGAAAACATTGAACTTAACATGAATAAAAAATTTCTTATATCTGAGAAAGTTTTACTTTAGTTTCATTTTTGAAAATGCTGGCAAATTTTGTTATTATTTTTTAATTTTTTTACAAAATTCTAATTCTTACAGCCACCAAAATATTTTTGACTTAAAAAAATTTTACTAATTAGATTTTATTTGGAAATTTGTTTATTGAACATTATATAAATCCAAAATATTTTTTATGAATATGGCCGTTAATATTTTTTTGGAGATTAAAAAGATGGGCAAACAAGGGATCAATGTTTTTTTTAACATTTAAAACAAACAAAACGACTTTTATGCTCGATTTCAAGAAATTTTAAATCCCAAGTGCACTACTTATTTTATTAGAGGAATTGAGAATTTGTCATTGGAATAATGTTTATATAAATTCTGTTAAATCTGCAATACGATAAGGAACTATCGTATGTATAACATCAATAGGCCTGAGAAACGAAGAATTTTTTTAATAATATCCCACCTACCATTTTCTTTTATATATATTGAAAGACAGGAAGCGTTTCATAGAACATCCCTTATAAACAAATTTTTTTCAACTTTCCCGTAATTTATTTGGACCTATAACTTTCTGTTCAATCGTTCCCAACTTCTATATTGGGACATTATATGTATATAATCAGTGAAATGGCATATATTAACCCAGATAAGCCTGAAACTATTTTTGTCTTAGGAAGTTGCGATTTTTTTATATATTCTTAATTATTGCCTCAGTATTTCAGGAAAAATAATAAAAAAATAGTGTCCTTTGGAAAAGCTGGAAAATGACATCCCATATATGGGTCGGTGGGCATAACGTATACTATTTACAAAGAAGTTTTTAACAATGTATGGAGGCATAAATAAAAGACGTTTTGTTGCATAAAAGTATTATTTATTATTGTTTTAGTAATATTTAAGTTTTTGCGAATATTTTATACTGAATGGTAACTAAGAAAACACTCTTTAGGATGTAAACGTATATTACACTTCACGCAAATATAATTGCAGTTTCTTTTACATACTTTGCATTTCAGAATCTTGCTGTCATAGCTTATTAGGTGACCGATGTTATCATGTCGTATATTTTCAAGGTGACTTTTAGGTGCAGGACAAGGTCCACGTTTTTCACACTTTCTGTTTGTTTCCAATAAGGCTCTTGTAACAGATCTGCGAAAACCGAGATGATCAAGTTCTCCACCATCAACACGAAACATTTGCCAAGAATTATGCAGCGCCATATCAATACTATGACAAAATAAAGGGAAATACCATTTTTTGCCCCTGATGCTGGTTCTGTACAGGCCTATATTCTGGTCGAAACGATCAACCCCTCCCATATTTTCATTATATATTTTAACAATGTGTGGCTGGTCAACATGCACATATTTTCTCAAATGTTGAGAGAAACGCCTTGTTTTTAGTAAGGGCTCAACAGTTTCCACATTAGAGGCAACGGTAACAACACTGTTATCGTTCCATTTGCAAACAAGTATCTGTTCTTCTAAACTTGCCTTGTAAGCAAAACTTCCACGGTCAGTTTTTTTGAAAGACTGGCTGGATGGCAAAGGGCACTTGGAGACGCGATTTTCACGAATTGTACCGGTTGCTTTCAAGTTTCTATTTTTCAGTTCGTGTAAAAGAGGGATAGATGTGAAATAATTATCAAAAAAAAGATGAAAAGTATTGTTAGGGTACATGTCTTGAAGAGTATTTGCATACTGTAGTATTACACTACCACCAAGTCCAAATTTCTTGTAAACAGCTGGTAATTGTGCGGACTGTCCTTGGTAAGGATCGAACCAAATTACATAACCTAGACGAGTAGCCCCAACCCAATATTTGTATCCCCATCTAATTGGCTTACCCCTGATGAACTGCTTACAACTGTGACCGCCGTAGTAAGGAATCATAGCCTCGTCAATACTATGCATCTCTTCAACGGGTGCGTTTTCTTGAAAAACAGCGTTTAGCAAGCTAAATAAAGGCCGCATTTTAGCATATTTATCACTTTCGGTCTGAATCAATGAGTTGTCACAACAGTGCAAATGGTTCATGATATATGTAAATCTGTCACGAGATAGAGATTGATTCACAAGAGAAAATACACAATCGGACGAGTTTTCCCAATACATACGACGTCTTGGCAAGCATACGTATCCACTATAAAGTAATATTCCAATAAAAGATTTCATTTCACTGGTAGTTACATTGCCTGGTTTGTTTTTTTTTGAGAAGCATACAAATTGGTATATTCCACAAGCATAGTTATAATTTCGTCATTGAATAATTGGTCAAAATAGCTTATCGGAGAACGTAACATATTTCTGGGGCCTTCTAAGGGCTGGAAACTAGGAAAATCATTTGGTCGATGTCGATTCCTCCATTCGTACGTTTTGTTTTGCACTGATGGAGGACGAATTACTGTATGTTCTATTTCGGCAGATGTAGATGGCCTTGGCTGTTGAAGCGGCTGTTCAATGCGAGATCTTTTCTGTAAACTAGCCAAAGAAATCTCATCTTCACTCTCCGATTCAGAATCAATCTGATTGCTATAAGTAGCTTTAGAAGGTGCACGTAAAATTGAACCAGGTAGGTTATGTATAACAATATTATCCTCTTCTCCTGAATCTTCATCAGTAACCGCAGTATTAGCATTATCTGGTGGTTCAAATGTTATGCATTCTGGGACCGGGTTATCATAATTCTCTAACACGTTCAAAATTTCGTCTACCGATAAAGGTTTTGATCTAAAACAGGAAAAAACAAAGTATTTTTTCAAAACTGTCAATGTGCCGACAGACCCATACATGGGTTCATAGAACTTGCGGCCATATAAATGTGACAAAAAGTTGCGTTTTTATTATTTTATTTTCAACATAAATACTAAAATGTTACTTAGTTTTTATTTTTACTTCTATATTTTTGAAATTATAATAGTAGTATATTATAAACTTACCTTTTTGAGGACATGTTGTACAGTTTCCAATAAAAATACATTCAATCACGTAAAACACCAAGAAAAAAATCAACTCACTGCCTTACTCATAACTACAATTAACAGTTATCGACTAAAGCTTCTAAAAAAATGTGTATCTTGTTTTAAATAAATCAAATAACGAGGGTAGATTTTTTTATTTTTGCGAACCCATGTATGGGTCGGTAGGTTCATCTGGGTTAAATAAAAAGGTGAACATGTCGTTTTTAGTTTTAAATTTTTGGTAACTTTCCAGTGAGTCGTGACCTGAAAAGTACCCTCTAGTATTTCTCTTAATTCTAGTCATTTTTTAAAATCCGAACTTAAATTGAAAACAACCTTTTAGGACTTTTGGGTATATACAATTGTACGAACTACTTGCTAGTAAATCATTCACACAACTGAAGTTCTCTTACTTTATCTCTTGACATAAACCGTCAAGTTTATTAAGGATCTAATAAATTTTTGAAGATATTTTTTTAATATCAATTTTTTCCTTTAAGTTCCTTATGGGGATTTAAGTACACTTCTTCCTGGTTTTAGAGAAATTTAGAACCAATTTTTAAGTAAACTTCTTACTAGAATTTAGTAGATGTTTTTTTCTGGTTTTGACAACAAAATATTAAATTATAAAGAGAAAACTGCATTCCCTTTTCAAGATTTAAAAAAGTTTTACCAAAACCTAACGCTAAAATAGTTATTGGTTATGCAGTTTAGGTTTGAGGTTGACTTTTAAAAATAGTATTATTCCCTCTGTTTTGATAAAACGAAAGTACTATCCGACCAACCTAATACATTAGCGTGTCATTGGACGTCATATATTTAATGATTTATGAGTAATTTATCACTAAAATGAATGCCTATGACTAGTTCAATGACTTTATCGAGTTCAAGATTTTTGAAACCCATTATTTTATTATTTGGTATTATCGATTTTATAAATTAGCAGTGTAATACACTATTTTATAGCTAGATTAGATATGGGGTCACAGTCAGAGTTCCATTAGACTTTGCTTACGTGTGAATCGTTGGGTCTATTGTGTTATCATGGCAACTCTTTCTATGCGGAGTACCCACCGTCAAACTAGCTGACGTATTATCGCCACAGTTAAGTGTCTCCAACGTTGACAATATCGCCGAATTTAAGATGTTTCATAGCAACTATTGTTCTTCCTGCTAATCTTGGACAGTGGCATAAGAAGTGTTCTATATTTGCATCTTCTTATCTGTCGTGGCAGAAATCGTTGAGCTCAACTTGTAATATCTGCGCATGTATGACAAAGAGGCTCTCCTGTTATCACAGACACCAGTTTTGATATTTATTTCCTGTTCCTGTAAATATTGTATCCTACATTTTTAAGAAAGGTCATAACAGCCTTGAGGTGATACAGGCACCCTTTATGGCTCATTGCAAATTTGTTTCCTCCTCGGATCTGCTACTAAGCCTAAGTTTGTAAGAGGATAGTGAGGTATACACTCGCTCAAATGTTGATGGAACTTGTGAGGTTCTACCGTTCCTAGTCAGTTCATCAGCCGGAAGCTCTTATGTCGAGGGCTGCAAATGAACCTAATGTTAAACTAGTTCCCTATATCACTAAGGCATGATCTTAAAATAGTGTTGAATTCTGTCATTAGACTGGACGTCACTAAATGATGGCCTCAATACATGTCGCAATTATAGGACACTTGTCACGTCTACCAGCAATACTGATTATACACATTCTCGAAAAAAGTTTGTAGTATAATTATAGAGTGCCTACTCATGAATTTCAATTACCATCAGCGGAAAAAGCTTTTGTGATCTATAGGGATAGATATATCTCAGACTTATGCCAGAGAGAGGGTAGCCTTATACCTTCCTTTTCAAAGGAGGAGGAACTCTAAACTACGGGATCAGTATAGTCAGGCAAAATTTTCGGCCATAAAAGAGCCATTTAACTATTTAAGGAAATATAATAATAGTAAAACTGCGGTAAAATCGCTATACGTGACAGCGAGACATTCAAATGTTGATCTACTCTGGGCACAATGGTACAGAAGAATAGGCGGAACCTGTTTGCTCACGAGCTAGGTCATCCGACAGGTTGACTAACCAATCTATATACGGATCAAATTGTGAGCATTCTAATAAAATGCTTATTTAGCAGAAACTTTTCGGAATTGTGCAGACTATGTGACCCAAGGTGGAGTCCTGCGAGTTATCGAAAATGCACGGAACCAAAAGAAATACAGGAGATCTGCACGCTTAGAAGAGACACTTCGAAAATGAAACGCCTTGTGATTGAATATCCCTTTTCACAAATTATGAAAAACTTGAATGAATGAAGGTGGAGAGCAGAACATCTAATTCCTCCTCCGCCAATGCCCTGCTCTCTACGAGGAAAGAGTGACTCATGCAGGCAGCCATTGATTCAAAATGTAGTGGAAATATTTAGAGCCGGTCTGATGTCGTGCTTTCTTATTGTAATGTTTGATTTACGTTTAAGCAATTCATCTCTTTTTGAAGAAAAATCGCTGCCAACTCTAGACTACAGTTAAATCATAAACAATTTTGCAATACCCTTTAAAACAAAAACTAAAACATATTTAATCAATAGCAAGAAAAGCAAAGGTTGGCCAAAATAGTGGTAATAGTATAAACGTATATAAATCATTATAATGCTTTTTTAAAATTTTATTTATAGTATAATTAAAATACAATCTATTTCTTATAAATGCCATCAATAGCTAGTATCATCACTCATGACAATAAACTTTTTTTTGTATAAAAATACTTTTAAAATTTATAGAATATAGAAACGCCAAAGAAAGAGCTTTCAAGATGTTTTGCATGAATTAAATATAAAACCATATTCAATAGCAAAAGCTGGCATTAAGTTGAAATAATTCCAACGTTCAAAGCGAACTTAAGAGCAGCTCTTGAATGTCTTATTATCAAAAATGTGGACATTTGTTTTATTGTGTTTTGCTGTTGTTGCAAGTGCTGACAAATTGAACTACAACTTTAATCCTATAATGTACTCAGGATTATCATACACCCCGGGTTACTCATCCTACGAATGTGTATCATCATCTTATCCCAAACTTACCACCAAAATATATAATGAACTATCCGGCTCTGTGGCTTATAATACACCAATTAACTTTGGTGGCTACCAAACCGAATTCTATACTTTCACTGCACCTGACGCTGTTTTCGATGATGATGCGGAGGTGGAAAAATTAATCAGATCTCTAAAAAAGAAAATTCGTGTCATTTTCATTAAGAGCCCAGAAGACAAGGCGTACGAAAATGCTATACTTGCCTTGGCTAAACAGGCAGCTGAACAGAAAACTATTATTTATTTGCTCAATAGACAATCAGAGGTTTCTGAGCTGGCAGAAAAGTTCAATGCCATATACAGTAGTCACAACAGCAAACCGGAAGTGCATTTTGTTAAATATCACACCCCGGAAGATGCTGCCAATGCCCAAGAAATAATTCAAGGACAATATGATTCCTTAGGAAGTTTCTCTAGAAGTTACAATGGTGGTATAGCTCCAGCTCTCAATTATGCCTCACAAGATTTGCATGCCATTCACGGTTCAGGTATGGGACACAGCAATGAATATATGACTCCTACCGAATAAAGTATTCCGATGTCATTATATGATTAGGTGTTAATTAATTTATATACAATGTGTTTAAAAATAAGAAGAAATTTGCATTACGTATACATTTAAGATTAATGTGCATTTAGATTTTCGACTATAAATAAAAGTTTTAATGATTTTAAATTATTTAGCAATATTTACGATGTATTTGAGCGATTTAGTAAATAGATTTAAACATGAAAAATGTTCACTTCAAGTCGTAAACTTATCATCTTCATAAGATGACGATTGTATTTGGCGTAGTTCTTTAATTACCAAATACTTAATGACCATGTATTAATATTTACAAAACTTTTTACTTAAAAACAAATGTCTAAGCGACAATAAAATTTTTTGTAGGAATTTATAATTTACAATTCATGTAAGATTTGGATCGTGTGTTTTCCCAAATTTAATTTAAAATAGGTAAATCATTAAATTGGGAAAAAGCACGTTACAAACGTCACATGAATTGTAAATTAGAAACTCCACATTAAAGTTTTTAATTGAAATAAACGCATACCCGGCTAAAAAGTACATGTTGGCAAAACTCTATATACTTTGCTTTTGCGGAAACAATACACAATTGTTGTTGTTGTTTTTACATTCCTCCTTATTATGATTGTCGTCATCGACGTCACATCAAGTTGATATCGAAAAAGATGACAGTTCAAGTTGACGACCACTTTCCATTTTATAAACATTTTGAAAACTCTCGACAACTAACCCGACATTGCAAATATATTGATGACGACTTGGTGTGACGTCGACTACGACAATCATAATGAGTGGGATTATTTTTTGAAATTACCTCGTACAATTGCAATTGTCGCTCGTTCAAACACATACATTTTTCTTGCTCAAGTTTTAATTCTGCCGGGAGAAAGATTTTTATGTATTACTTTCCCTAGATTTCTCTTGAGCAAGAAAACTTGATGTGTGTGAACTAGTTATTAGAGCTGGAGAAAATCAACCTCTTTAAATAATGGCAAGAAATCATAATAAGACGAAAACATGATTGATTCAGAAGTTGTTTTTTTAGTTTTCTTATCTTTTCCTAGACTTCTCATTAAGTTTGATGAATGTTTGCTATAAAAATATTTTTAACTTTTCCAAAAATGTGGGTGCAAGTTTTCTGAATATTTGGCGTGGGCACCCATTAAACAGTATATAAGGACTAGCTCACCTCTCCTTCAACAGTTTATTGCTATAGTTGTAAAAATAAATCATATAAAATCATATATTTGTATACTAAATCTAAAAAATAAATATTTAAACACTGTTTTTTGTTGCTGAAATGAACATAATCATATTTTTTTCTTTTCGTTTATGTTGGAGATCATAATTACGTCAATTCACTTATTCATAATATTGGGGCACATGTTTACGTTGGCAGACAACATTTGACATTTTCATGTGTGTTTAACAAATTCTTTAATTTTAGCCATGATTAATATTGATAAGATTTCTTTTATGATTTTTTTTTATTGGCACGAGGCTTTTGTCATTTGAAAATGGCTTTTCGCATTGATTCATCCACACACAGTTTCGTTATGGTCTTTGTTGTTACTCGCTGATGCTTTATTTTTTAAATATATTTTTATTTAAATTTTAGGTTTTTCAAAACTGAATCTCAGTATACTACACGCCGACTAATTTTGTGTATATTTGTACATGGTAGTGAAGGAAATTAACAAATTTAATTACAACTGTACGAATAAAGGTTAGGTTAGGTTAGGTTGATTGGAGGGGTGTGATAAGCCCATGTGATAGGACATACACTTAAGCCAGTGAAGGCTTGTTGTGAGCTTCCTTTAATTATCAGACACAAACTGCCAGAGTTCTGCGGCAGAGTTCTGGGACCTTCGCACTCCGAGTCTAGTACACTACTTACTAATCTACGAAGGTTAGTCGTACGAATAAAAATCATGCCAATTTTCATTTTCATGTAGCAAGCCGTTTGTTATAAGCATCTGATGCTCGCTGCAAACCGTCCCCAACTTGTGCTTAACCACTGGCGCTGATGTTGGCTATTGGTCACTTAAAGGCGGCAATTGCTCGCATTGGTTTTTCGGAATTTTTTTGGAGTCCAATGCCACCCAGGATCCATCTAATACTTTCCGCTCGGAACTTTTGATTATTTGGGACAGCACACAGCTACACCGTAATCTACGGGGTATTCCATTACTCGCAATGGCTTTTCAGAATTTCTTTGGAGTCTAGTGCCACTCAACGTGCTCGGTAGCACTTAGATGTGGTTCTTAATATATGCTGAGATCTTAAATATATGCCAGTAAGGACCGCATCCTAGATCCATCTATCGCTTGATCCACTATACCTCTGAAATCATTAAAATTTAAAAGAAATAATTTTTTGAAAAATTTCTTGCTCCAATTATTATCCAACAAATCCTTTTTTATTTCACAATCTTGTGGAGTGCATAAAAAATTCGGCTTAGCTACCAATTTGAATAACTGAAACTAATTTGTTTTAGTATGAGTGGAGTTTTAAAATTTATCTAATGCAATATTTTGATACACGTGTGCAAACTTTTGCATTGTTTGGTTTCATTTCCTTATCGAAGAATATCTAAATTAATTAAATTTTTTTGACATAAATTAATGGTTTTAATCATTGTTGAAGCCCAAACATTCAATAAAAAATGTGATTCTGACTAAATAAATAATGCAACACCATGAAGACAGAATTGATTTGTTTCATAATAAAAAAAAATTTTATCAGCGAGATGACGAAGCTGGTGCAAAAATTAATTGTTTACTGTGCTTTCATTTAAAATATTTCTAATTACGAGATCCCGGACGTAACGTGAACTCA
Organism: Germaria angustata; assembly: GCA_963681545.1. Taxonomy (NCBI): domain Eukaryota; kingdom Metazoa; phylum Arthropoda; class Insecta; order Diptera; family Tachinidae; genus Germaria; species Germaria angustata. The sequence continues at coordinate 57,438,730 of OY812998.1, read as the reverse complement.
ACGTGAATGTTCCTAAATTGGTCTATCAGACATGATCTTATAATAAAGTAAAACAAACAAAAACAGATATTTTCTTAAAAAAAAACTCTTTTTATTATCGCATCTTTAGTACACGGATAGTCCGTAGTGACTATAATAATTATATTTCCACTGAAATCTACAACTTCTAAGTTGCAGCTTTCATCGAAATATATTTAAATGCTTAATATAATACAACAATTAATCTCTTATTCAGTCTGTAACAACTATTATATATATATTTTTAACCATTCACTTACTTAAATGATTTTAAGCTGGAAGGTAAGTCGGACTGGGTTCTGAAGGAGAAACGTAAGTGTTGGATGAGCTAGAATGTCCAGATGAGCCGACGGATCCCACAGAGCCGGAAGACTCGAAGGAGCCAGATGATCCAACAGAGCTAGATGATGCAATAGAGCCAGAAGAACCATCAGATCCAATAGAGGCATGGGAGTCTACGGGGCTCTTTGAAGCAAAGTTTAATACTGGAGCCTCGCCACCATTGAAGTTATTAGAAACGCCACCCAAAGAATCGTATTGATTTTGGATGGCCCTTTGAGCATTAACAGCATCTTCGGGGGTACGATATTTGACAAAATGTACCTCGGGCTTGTGGTTGATATTGCTGTTGATAGTGTGTAATTTTTGGGTTAAGCTGTCCAGGTCAGCCTGTTTGTGTAGGACATAAATTGCAGTCTTTTGCTCAGCAATATGTTTGGCCAAGGCAACAGCGGCATTTTCCACAGCATTGTGCTCGGGACCCTTGATGAAAATAACACGTAGACCTTTCTTAGCTGAGTTGACAACTTGGTTCTCAATATGGGGTATAAGGAAATCATTTTCATTGGCTGTGAAGCTATAGAATTCTTTTTCAAGTGGAGCTTGGTGAGTATAAGAGGCAGCAGCGTTGAAGCCACCATTACCAGTGCTAAAACCACCAGAATGGCCAACACCTAGGCCAACATTGGAACCACTGCTGAAGCCACCACTGCTGAAGCCACCACCGCTGAAGCCACCACTGCTGAAGCCACCATTGCCAACATGACCACCATAACTAGGACCCCCATATGAAACGCCACCATTATATCCAGCAGAACCAGCACCAGCAACACCAGAATGTCCAACGCCTATTCCAACATGAGAACCGCCATTAAAGCCACCAACTGGACCTCCATAGCTAGGACCTCCAAAACTTCCTACACCATGTGATCCACCTACACCATAAGATCCACTAGAACCTTGGGAGCCCGATAGACCACCAGGGGTGAAAGATAATCCAAAATCTGAATGACCCACTGGCTTGTAGTTGTAGCCCAGTTTGTCAGCGCAAGCTGCAGCCACTAGACAGAAAACGATAAAAGCGCGCATCGTGTTTTTATTCTAAGATATTGCTGTGTTCGTTGAGCTTAGCACTCAGAATGATTTGATTGAAAAATAAATGTGTCATTTTATACAAAATCTGCAATGGATTCACAATTTTCAAATTATCTGTTCATCTCTTTCTGAGCCATTGATTTCTTTTTTTTATAATTACTTATTTATTTACGTGTGTATGTTAATTTTTGATTTTTAAGCAAAACTACTTTGCATAATTTTATTATTTTTATTTTTTGCGAAAAAATGCTACAAGTCTACATTTTATGCAAAGATTTTATTTTGCTGGTGTCACAGCATTTCTTATAAAAATAGAAGTTATTCATCGATATAGATTCGTAGATGATAGAAACCTGCCCTGCAATCTCGGATGCGGGAAAACCAGTAAATGTGTTATTAAATGTTAAAAACAATCAAAAATGATTTTTGGTTTTCTCTTTAGTAAAGCAAGTTTGTTCATTTGGTTTTCTAAGACGCCATAGTTAGGAGTTCCGTTTCATGCATTTTTATATTTTATCACTTAAAAGATTGCAGTACGAATATTAGAAATATGAGAAATACGAGGGACGTATTATACAAGCTGTCACAAATTTAATATCACAGCTTGAACTTGCTGCCATTTTGTTATAAATGTAAAAAAAGGCTCGGTTTTCCAAATAAAATTTATTTTAAAGTGTGCAATTGATGACATTAATTTGAAAAAATATATCGATTTCGAAATGATCCATAATGGCGTCCGTTTTACAGCATTTTGGATAGTCGCTGGTAGAATATCTGATAAACGCCAGATTTTAAAAAGTCCTTGAATGTCACAAGATTTAAAAAGCCCCAAAAGGGGGAAGTCTGTTGTCAGTTTAAATTTCCAAAACGGGACAAAACTTGACCAGGAAATTGCTCTGTATTGTTGAAACCAATATTAATAGAGGCATAATGCAGCAACTTGCTGCATCTGCCTTTTACGATCGCCATTTACGTTTACAAGGATGTCTTCGGCGTCTTCAAAAAAAAAAAAAATAAAAAAATAATAATAATAATAATAAGGATCAAATGCCCAAAGGACCAAATGTCACTTTGAGGGCTTGCAATGGCTCTTTGTGAATTGCGAGTGGATTTGTAATTTGCTAAAACTCTTCGGTTGGTCCAACCGAAATATACATATATTCCTCTTACTCCTCTGGGGAGCATAGGGCCGCGGTCCAACCAAAATCATAATAAAAATATTAAGATAAATCTCTGAAAACTTTTTGCTTTATTTAGAATAAACCAAAATGCACGATATTAATTGTAAATAAAACAAAAACTTTTTAAAGATTTATCCTAATACAGTCGAACTTCCATAACTCGAACTTCCCTAACTCGAATTTTCTCCAACTCGAACTAATTTGATTGGCAGTAGCGTTAAAAGAATAAATTACATACAATTTTGCTTCCGTAACTCGAACTTCCATAAGTCAAAGTTTTCCATAACTCGAACAAAAAACATACACATGAACTCTATAACTCGAAGAATTTTTCTTATTTATGTGATTTATTGTTTTTTTAGTTATGGTTTGTTTTACTCTCTTTTGAGCTGGTTTGCGTATTTTACAAGCTATTTTGTGCATTTTTTTTTCGGGGAATTACAAATTTGTTTCTTTTTGTTTACGTAAGTATCAGTTCTATGCATAATTCGGTCTAGATGATAAATGTTGAAATCGATTTTTTATTATTATGGCAACAACTGATGAGCACAACAAAGCTTTAAGTACATTAGAGTTATTTTTTATTGAAAATAAAAAAAAAAGAAAATGTCAGTCACTTATTTCACAATATTTTAATTAACTGTAACTTTGTAATTACATACATACTTATATGAGTACATATGCTTGTTCTTTTAATATCTGAAATATGTAGTTTTCCATTAGAGGCTATTTTAAATAAAAATACATAATACAAAAACCTTTTATTCTATTTGACAAAAAATTCTGTAACTCGAAGTCTCCGTAAGTCGAAGTTTTTTTTTTTTTTTTGGGATAACGGTGATTCGAGTTATGGAAGTTCGACTGTAGTTTCTATTATGATAGACAAATCTATGATAATTATGCGTAAAATAAAGTATCGGCCAAATGCTCGCCACGGCTTCGGTGGGATACCTCTATCCGATGACTCTGGCATATAATTAAGGTTCAATGTTTGTTTTCTTTTTCTTTTAAATATCCCCAAAGAAGGAAGTCCAACGGTGTCAAATCATATGACCATGGCGGTCAATTAACATCACCACGACGGCCATTGAATGTTTTGCGCAAAAGAGCCATTTATTTCATTGGCTGTATGGCAAGTGGCACCGTCATCTTGTAACCACATATCGCCCAGTTCCGTTTCTGGCCACAAGAAGGCCGTTATCATTTCGCTATAGCAAACATCATTCACGGTAACTGCTTGGCCGACCTCATTTTCGAAGAAAAATCTCTCGATGACTCCGCCAATGCACCCTTTATATAAAGTTGGCTACAAGTTTCAACAAATTTTATACATAACGAAATACATTTCGCATTTTTTGTGGTCTTTGCTGTTCATATGCCGACATTTCGGGATTATTACAAAATACATAATCATAATGGGCTTAGAATGCTATTATACAAACAACACAAAAAAACATAATATACAACATGAGTCTATTTTTTTTTTTTTTTGCAACATGTATACATTTAAACACTCGTTGGCTGTTAATGATTGTATTTAAGCAGACCAAAAATTAAAAATAAAATATTTATTTTAAATACTTTTATTTTGTGACATTCTCCTCAACTAATTGTTAAAACAATTAGTTTTTTAAACTCTAGGATTCATTCATTTTATGTGCTGTTACCTACAAAAAACATTTTAGCAACCAAAGCACAACAGCTTACAGCTCGAAATTAAGGATTTTTAAATTGTAGCAAATAAGTCACAGTAGTACCGCGATATAAACAAGTATGATCAAAGCAAAAAAAAAAAAAAAAAATCAAAGCAAATTAAAAATCTGAACTATTTTTACAGGTGCTCTTTTAAAGATTTTGAAAATAGTTCTTGTTTCAAAAGGAAACATACTTATTTTTCAAAATATATATCAATACATAACTCTTCTCAAATTAATACTTTATGCGAATAAGAGGTGGTTGCTGCGACTCTTTCTATATATAAAGTCTATTCTCAGTCGTAGTTTAATATAAATCGTGGAAAAGAACGTCAAAAATTTTGAAATTGTATTCAACATATGGAATATGATAGAATATTAAATTCCAAATCGGTGAATATCAATCACAAAAGAAAACATCCCCAACATTGACAGGCATTTTTCTTAATCATTTGAAGTCTCCGAATTTACAAGATTTCTGGATCATAATCTTCTCTTAATGCATATGCAACCACAACAACAGTTAAGATTTCTTAAAAATTTGGATGAAAATTTGCTAATGATTTTGCCTCTAGTAAAATGTACATAGAGACTAGCTCCACTCGTCCCAAGCAATTGGCTTGTATTAAAAAAACTTAATAATTTACAAATCTTACTTGAATTTGAAATAAAACATTTTAATTTGTAAACGCTTTTACGCTAAAAGAAGTCTAACGTTCCTTTCGACCACTTATAGCCGAAAAGGATGACGGATTGAAGCTGGCAAATGCATATGATATGCAGGAGTAAGAGTCTGTAGTCTGTAGCTGGAAGAATAACTGTTATTGCAATTAAATTTTGGAGCAAAAGTAATTTTAAGTCCTGTTTCACACACATCAAGTTTTCTTGATCAAGTTTCAATTCAGCCGGGAAAGCGATAGGGAGGGTATGTATTCTTTTCTTTATCTCTCTCCCAGCTGAATTGAAACTTGATCAAGAAAACTTGATGTGTGTGAAACAGGACTTACTAGATGATTCTGCAGCAATTTTATCATAAAAAGGTGGAAGTGTGTACTCTGAGAAGAATATTGAAATTGAATTGGTTTTTGGGAACTCTGTATTTAATAACATGTATTTCGATCTTCGATACATAGATCAGGTTATTGTTGTTATTATCTTATATGTAAAGAAAACTTATGATTGATGTATGATTATTACAGCCATTTCGTGTTCGTTCCTGCCGACTAAATATAATTGAGATGAAAAAAATTATTTTTATAAAAACGTAAATATTTTTACCTTGAGCTTATTAAGGTTTATTCTCATTTTTTCACACTAATATTTATTTATTGTATCTTCAAAAACTGAACTAACAATAAGTATTCAGATCTTAAGTATAGATATAATTATTAGGCCCAACCAGTGTGAGACATAAACTTAGTGATAGTAATTATTAGGGCGACAAATTTCATGCACTATAAAATTAAAAATATGCGCATATAATATGCACCATAGAAGTCAAAATATGCACCAAAATAATGAAAATATGCGGTAATAAATAAAAATATGCAACAAAAAACAATTAATTTAAACAAGATTTATTAAAACATAACAAAATAACATAACACAACAAAAAATAAAATTCAGTTCGTTGAAATGGTGTCTACACAATCAAATAAAAAATTCAAATATAAAAATAAAATCAGTCCATAGAATCTGTACATTTAAACGGGTAGTACTAACATAAATTTTTGTTTGTATAAATAAATACATTTTTTTTAATTTCCAAATGTAAAGTGTCTGTTCGGGCGCAGAAAGTTTTTGTACATCGAAAATGTTCGCTCCACATCGACGGAAGTTATTGGAGCATACTCATTTGGGGGTAATTTTCTAAAGAAATGGGTACATCTAAATTTAGTTTGAACGTTTTGGAAATTTTTTTAATTTGGTCGAATCCTTTATATTTCTGTAGTAGATTTTGAAATTTTTGTTTTATCATTTCTGCAATATCACCTTCCACATCAAAAATGTTGGTAACAGCATCGTCAATCAAATTAATCTGCTCATTCAAAGATCCGAATCCCTCTAATTTTATTATGGATTCGCCAAGGAAACTGTATTTTGAAGATTAATTAAGTGGAAACTTTAGACGGCTATGGCAATGTATGTAGACTACATACTACATCTTGGGCTATGGCGCTTGGTTTTTACAGCGCCGGCTGTAAAAATACGATTTCGTTGTGTTTAACACGGGTGCTATATAAATTTTCACCGGCACTGACACATCAGCTGGTATAATGAATAACATTTAAATATGTACATATGTATGTATGTATGTACATAGTATGTACATAGTATGCACGTTGTATCCTGTATCAAATGACGGTTATTTCAGAGATGATATCAGTGCAAGTTTGAGAGAATGGAGGATATTTTTAATATTGTTATAGGTGTGAAAAACTTGGGAAATATGCAAATAAATATGCACTTATTACAAAAATATGCACAGAACTTAGTTTTTTATTAAAATATGCAAAATATGCAAAAACAAATTGATGCCATTTTACAGGAAATCTTATGAAACGCAAAGAAAATTATTCAGAATAGGTTTGAAAGTGTCGACAATAAATATGCATTTGCATTGAAATTGTCGCCCTAGTAATTATTAATACATAAATGTAGTGTTAAGCACAAAAATATTTTCAAAAAGTTTCATCTGCAGTGTTGCGTATTAATGCCGTAGTATCCCTCTTTTTTAAGCGGATGTGTCCAGGAAAGTTCAAGATATTACGGGCAAGCGGATTCGGATGGGACTCGAGCTTTGTTAAATATTTGCCTGCATATTTGGCAATTTCTGCGGTCACAAGTGGCATATTTAAATCACGATGTAAAATTAAATTTTTCATGTACCATGGAGCCGATGTTATTAACCTTAAAATTTTGTTTTGCATACGTTGTATTCTCTCTACATTGGAAGCTGAAGCAGAGCCCCATAGCTGAATTCCGTAACACCATATGGGTTTCAAAAGCGACTTGTATGTATATTAAAAGTTTACAATCTAGACTGAGGGTTGAATTTCTATCAATCAGCCAATGTATCTGAGTTAATTCAAGTTTTATTTGGGTTAACTTAGATTCAATGTGGTGTTTCCATGTTGAGGAACGACTTGATTATTGATTCGAATAGGGGAAGAAGTGTCTCTTCGTAGGGTAAATGTTACATGAACACACTTTTGTTCATTTACTTTTATTCTCCATAACTTCAACCACAGTTCCAACAGGTTAATATGTTCCCGAAGATATCGGGATGCCTCGTGAGGGTTTTCATGCATACTAAGGCAGGCGGTATCATCGGCAAATGCAGAAGTGACGATGTTACTGCTTAAAGGCATATCACAGCTATAAATCAAATACAAAACTGGCCCCAGTATACTCCCCCGTGGCACCCCAGATGAGATAGTTTCGGGCACACTCATGAAGTTTATTCTCATAAGCAAAATAAAATTAGATATCAATTAAAAACACAGAAAACTGTGTTCCACAGATTATTTCTCATAGTTCTAGCAGACATGTTTCATAAAGCCGAATATTAATGAGTGTTTGCCACTACGATTGTATCAACCATATCTTTGCTTTCAGTGCATAAACTAACATACATCTAATAATTGATTAGCCTCTAGATTTTATTCGATATCTTTTAAATTGTGCAAAACTTTTGCGTCAATATTAATTTCTTTCGCCCCAAATGATGTTATGGGACTTATTAAAAACTGCCTAAACTATTTGGCAAGCCTTTAATTAGCGAAACTGCTTAATGAATATTTAAATATATTTAACACTGTAAATTATATTTTGGCTTAAGAATATATAACCATTATTGAATATTAAATTGCTTTTTATTATTTTTGCTTCATATTGACCACGCATATTTTAAAATTTTGCTCATAAAAAAAAGTTAAAATATACAAAAATTTATTAAATCATATGTCCTATTTTAAGTTGTAGTTTCGCTGACAGTTTTATCTCAAATATTTCATTTTTTACCTCATTTTGTTGCCAATGTTATTTCGTTTAAAAAGTGAAAAAATCAAGGTTGAAATTCCATTTTAGAAACTGTAAACATATTTTGGAATTTTTATATATAACATAAGCTTAACAAATACAGTGAAAGCACCCATAACGGACAGCCCTTTTAACAGAATCTCTTCCATTACCGAATAAAAGCTGTAGCCATAAATCTTTAGAATGCTGAGGGCATTCTGAAGATTTTGTGGTGGTAAAGGAAATTAAAATTAATTAAAGCTAAAAATTTTAATTAGTCTACCTAGAGTTTGCTAATAATTTTTTCAAATTATTATTTTTATTCCCTAAAAACACCAGCAGACTCCTCATCAGCGATGAAAAATCGACCATCCAAAACAGTACAGCTCCGTTGTGATACTTTTTCTTACATAGACAAATTCAGAACTCGAAATAGGTCTAGACTAATTAAAATTTTTCAGTTTAAAATACAGTTTGAGAAAAACAAGTAAAAAACTAGTTGAATTAATATTTTATAACTACAAGTGACTAAAATCTACCAAAATTTAATCGATATATTGACTCCAATCAACTCTGATTCATGCCAAAAAAGACAAAAATTATTTAAAAACTATTGTGTAAATTTATGCAAATCTTTGTTTTTATTTTTGCATTTTAACAATATATTCGTAATTTTAATTTAATAAAATATTCGTTTTTGTTTTCTCTTTGTATCATATCATATCATCATATTTATTGTGAATAACAACAATTATAGAGAAGTGGGTGGATTAACCTTTAAATTTTATAACCGGAAATTTGTTTGACAATATCTAATTTATTTATAATAAAACTAAATATTATGAAAAATCTATTAGTTAAATAACAAAGAATAAAATTCGCTAAGTAAGAAAGAACTGGCAGTTTTTATATAAAATACTTTGTTAACATCACTTTCGAAAAAACAATTAAAAAATTCCATAACTTTTTATTAAAAGTTTAAGGGTTAAATTGGAAAACTTGTAAGCATTAATTAGACAAGTAGTATTAGTCCTTAATTATGATGAAATCATAACATCCTGTCGTCAATTTAGGGGATTTTAATAAATCCCGTTAAGACTTTACGAACATTTTGTGTGCTTTTTCAAATATATATATATATATATATACATATATATATATATATATATATATATATATATATATATATATATATATATATATATATATATATATATATATATATATATATATATATATATATATATATATATATATATATATATATATATATATATATATATATATGTATATACATATATATGTATATCCGATATAATTAAGCAGGTCACAATCTTTGGTGGAACTTCAACCTCTCACTATAAGCAAAAATCGTACTATTCATTCTTCTATCTTCTATCCTTCGTCCTGCATGTTTTTTTCTGTTGTTTTATAAAAATGTGCAACATGTAGAAAAACCTTATCTTTTCTAAATAAGTATATTGCACTAAAGACATATAGATGTGAAATGTTTTATTGCACTCAAATTTATTTCCGAACTAGATACTACCGTTTTATTCAACTGTGTTAACGACTTTGTTTATACATAAACAATTCGCCTTATATTCATTAATGACGTTTTTACAAAGGAAGATGTTGAAAAAATCAAACATATCGTTCCCTTACCACCAACAAGGCTTAAGTAACATAATTTTTGATTTTCATTATTTCATCGCAATCGATAAAATCTTAATGTTTTGTTATCGTTAGAAGTGGCATCGCAAATTTAGATCAAATTCAATTTCGCAGCAGCCATAAGACTTATGTACTTCAAATTCAGTTAATAAAAACATTTCTCCTGAAAAATTTCGCATTTGTCTCTGAAGCTTTTTTTGTGTTTAGGGCCCATATGTTTACATTTGCAATATCTAACATCTACAACAATTTTGAAATTAGTTTATTATATGGATAAATGGTTGCTCTTCTTTAATAATTAATTGATGTAAACAAATTCTATTTCAATTAAATTCCAGCCTTTTTTTCTCACTCATATCAATAGATTAGTCATAATTATTTTTCAATAAAATTTTTAACAATCGTCTTATACCAATTGTCAGTCAGTTGATAAAAAAAACCAAAGGCATTATTAATAAAATCGTGTTGTAATATTACGTGTTAGTTGATAAAGACCGTCATGTAAGTAAAGCTTTTTGCTTTTTACTAAAAACGTATCGTTGTTAATGTCACGTAAAAATTTTTTTAAAAATAAATTGTCAGGTTGCAAATGCATAACAAATATAACAGCCAAACTATTCAAATAATCGGTTTTGTTTCAAATTCAAGTTTTATTAATGTTTTCTTTTATATTTATTTAAAAATGTGTAAATAAATCAATATGCGTTATAGTTTGATTTAAAAGTTTTAAACAAAACTAACCATAATTGTTATATTTTTTACAGCCCCGATTTCTTTCTCGAAAAGGTCTTTCGCTCTTACGTTGGTATGATGCGTTAGTTTTTCTTATATAAGTTTGTCTCTAAAATAGATTCTATGTCGCACAGTTTTTTCGGCAACTTGATTAGCGCCCACATTCGCATACACATACAACATGCCCATACATACATACATACATACATATATACATTCATAAATCGAAAAAATAGTCAGATTTGCTCCTTAGGATTTCAAAGAGTGAAAATTCTATTTTCGAGGTGATATCAGCGTACCTCAGTGGCTTTTCCATATTTTAATAGCGGGAGATTGAAATTTTTTTGATATCAGTATGAATTAAATGTACTAATATATTATTATATACACATATGCATACACATATACATATAAGTATGTATGTACACATGTACGAGTACACACTTGTAGCATTCTCTTATCTTAAAAAAATATACTTGCATAGGTATGTTGCCCTTTCAGAGGAAAAAAAGGAGTATATGTTTTTATAAGCGCAAACTTTGGGAAGGATATCGCAAGGAAGTTAACTCAGAGTGATAAAAATAATTTTTTTTGGACATTGATGAAGAAAATATTAAATTTTTTCATAAAAGAAAACCACCACTAAACTGTTATGTTTGCATTTTTTAACAAAAAATGTGAAAAATGTGTACAGTATAAACTCGATAATCGCAACCCTCAATACACGCAATTCCTCGATTTTTGCAACACTATAAAACATAGTATTGTTACCTTTACAAGTGCAACTACCCAAAAAAGTTTACCTCTATAACTGCAACTTTACATTTAAATTTGTTTTGAAAAAGTAAATTGAAAATGAACGCGCAATTCTTGCATCAATGCTCTAAGAACTTGCACCAAATGACTCCTTCACAAATGAAGAGCTTAATGAATGGATGCACGAAAGTGATGCTTATCAAGAAGTGGAGAAAGAAGCCGTCAAAATTTAAAGTTCAGATGATAGCGAAGCGGATGTTATTGCACCTCCTAAAATAAAAGGATCAGTTGCTATGCAATCTTTTAACATACATACTTATGTATTCACTGGGCTCAGCAAAACGATATTCTTATAAAAAATATTATATTTCAGAAGGAGCTTCGTGAGACGGTTATTATAAAAAATATTAATAAGAAAAAAGTGCAGACAACAATAACCGATATGTTTAAAAAATAAATATACATATTATTTTAATTTTAATATTTTAATAAAAAAATAAGCTTTCTGTTTTATAAAAAGGTTTTCATTTATTACTTTTCTTGTTATATACATATTTTTCCTCGCTGGGTGCAACGACCTCAATAAGTGCAATTACCTTGGTTTCTATTAGTTGCGGTTACCGAGTTCGTACTGTATTCAGAAAAATAGCAATTTTCAGTCAATTATGACTATTCCTAAAATGACTTTCTAATTTTTAGCCAGAAATTCACAATATTTTCTGAAAATCATCCGGCTGTTGGAAAAACTAAATATACTTACATATGTATGTATGTAAGTACATATGTACTTACATAAGTACATACTTACATACTTATGTAAGTACATAACAACTGGGAAGAAAATATATATAAAATAAGTATATAACAACTGGGAAGAAAATATACTTAGTATGAAGTAAAGAACTACAATACCACAAGAAAGCGGCATTTGAATAAAACAAATACAATATGCTCCAGTAATTGACAAAACGGGAACACTTGATTTGTCTTAATTTGCACTTCTTGTTTTTAAGCCTTTGACGTGCAACACTTAACAACCTGCACATTATTGTTGTTTACATCATAAAAAAACTATTTATAATGCCAGTAGTTGTTGTAAGTAACACTTTTGTAGAACTGTAGCCATTTACATACTGAGTTGACACTCGCCTTTAAAGAGAACAACAACAAAAATAATTTATGGATTTTTTTTAATAAAAATATCTCAGTGTTACCGTTGAGAAAATATTTCAAGAAGGGTCACAAAAAGGGGATTTTATAAAAATGCGTGTCAGGCAAAGTGTATTTGAAAGGAAAAAAGGGTAAAGTTTTTTACAGACAAAATGTCAAACGTTCTACATATATCACTTTGCACTAAAGGCTAACAATGATTTGTAATAGAAATGTATAATGTAGAAGTAAAAATAAAAGTAAAAGTAAAAAATTAAAAGTAATTAGTAAGAAATCCAAAAAAATTTCTATAAGAACTATTTGTATTAAAATTAGAGTTTATGAACATATATACATATGTATGTATACATACGAGTATATGTAACTTTCGAATACTATTCTAATATAATATACATACATATATTTTATATATTATGTATATCAAAGTGTTTTTAATTTCAAAATACTTAGCGTCAAATTAGTTTAGAAAGCAAGTAAATATGTGACATTAGAAATTATATGAATATTATTAAGTAGAGTTTTAGAGCTGTAAGAAATTTAGCAAAAGCTTTACATATTTTATATGGAAATTGCTGATGCTCATTTAATATTTTTTTCTATTCTCTTGCAAATATTTTTAAAATATTAGATGCGTATTTTTCAAAATGAAATAATGATTTATTTATATTATATATATTCTATATGTTGCAAATGGCTGATCTATATTTGCTGATTGAATTTTCTGTCGGAGTCCAAACTTCCAGCTCTGCTTCAAACAAATTTGGTAGAGAAAGTATATAAACAAGCACAGAAGTGTTAGTTTTGAAAAGAATCGTTCGGTAGAAGTGGTACTATGACGCAAAATATACATACATATATGTATGTACTATATGTGTCAGAAATGTACACAAATTTGAATAAAGATAGAAAAAGCACAATAGTAAGAGCAATTTTTCCAACTGTTTATGAAGGATACGAAAAGAGTCATTTTAGAAGAGAGTTACAAATGGGTCGATGTTTAAAAAAAAATTGTGAAAAGTTATATTATAAGTTCACAATGGTAACGCTGGTGCTAAATATGCAATTGGAAACGGTACATGAGAACAAGTTCTTGAATAATAAACAAAAGAAGAGGATGCAATTTTAGTCTACAGAATTTTTTTAAGCCGTTCGCATCGTAATTCCGATAAACGTGCAAGTATGTAAAAAGTTTAATTAACAATTAATATTGTTGTGTTGAATTATAAAAATATTTAATTAGTGGTTGCAAGAATAAAAGGAAGTTGCTTATAAGTATGTATTTAAAAAAATTTCCGCGTTGGAAGAATTTTGTTTTTAATAAGTTTGTTTCAATAAAAAAGTGTTTATTTTTTATCATTCAATTAGAGGGTTTGAAATGAAAAAGAAGTGGCTGATACTTACATATACATATGTACATAAGTATGTATGTATGTACTTATGTACATATGTAAAAAATTTGGTATTTAAAAGTTTTATTTCAATGAAAAACAAGAGTTAGTTTCATATTATTGAATTAGTGGTTCTGAAATAAAAAAAAGAAATTGCAGACTTTTTTTAAAAAAATGTCCTAGAATAAAAAATGTGGTTGTAAATAATTTTCTTTTAATAAATACCAGTAGTAAATTTCTCATCATTCATTTATTGGTTTTAAAGTATGTACATATGTACATACATATGTATAAAAAGGTAGAATTTGCTTTTATTAAAAGAAAATATCCGTACAGAAAATTTGGTAGAAAATAATTTTCTTTCAATAAAAAATAGAAGTTAAATTCTTATCGTACAATTATTGGTTCTGAAATATTTATAAAATAAAGTTTCTTGTGTTTTCAAAAATGTCTGTGTAGAAAAAAATATTTTCGTAAATAATTGCCTTTCAATGAAAAATAAGTTTTTTTAATGTGTTTTGTCCAAATATTTGAAAAATATAAAAATTTCGGCTCGGTTCGGTTCGGTCGGTTTGTGTTGTTATTGTGGACTGGTGGCGTGATGTGTTGATAATTCGCTGTTAAATTATCACATCACATTTCTAATCCTAGTGTAAGTAAAGCATTTTATTTGTAAGTAAACAGCCATGGACTTTTGTCACTGTGCATATTCTGTTGTATGTAATTCCACACACTAGCGGACATGTTTAAACATGTAAAACTAGTATTTCGTTGATATTCTTTGCTTTTGTTTTTTTTTCTACACCATGTGTTGTTCTTTCTTATTTATTGAAAAATTTCTCTTGGTCTCTTTGTAATTATGAATTGTTGATTGAAGAGAAAAATGTTGGGGAATAATTGGTATGAATCGATTTAACAACAGTGTCGAGACTTTGCTTCGATTTGACGAAAACAGTAGTACTGGGTTTTTCTATTTATTTTCTTGCCCATTGTACATTGTTAAAAAGATTTTATTTGCTTAATGCCTAATTTTCTTGAAGAAGGCACGCGAAGTGGTGTTGAAATATTCAAAATACAGTAAAAACCGGATAAGTGCAACACGCATAAATGCAAAAAACGCTTAAGTGCACCGTGTTTCGAAGCCATAAGCCTGTTTTATATTTTTTCATGTAAAAATGCACGGATAAGTGCAACAGGGATTAATGCAAAAAGTGCATAAGTGCATAATAATTTCAAGCCTCAAGAGACATTTTTAGTACAACTTTGTATGCATAAATGCACAACTAAAATATTTAATTTTAATTTACACATAAGCACCTTTTTCTACAAAAAGGTTTCCAATTTTTTCACCTCATGTGATCCAAGGCAATCTGATTCAGATTCTTCAGGTTGCGAGTCATCTATATAATCTTCCATACCACCATTTTTTTAATAATTGTTCTTGTTAATAGTAAAAAATTTTTATTTTGTTGTTGATTAAAAACAAAAGCAAATTAACTTTGCACACATGTGATTTTTTAAAGACTTTTTTTAAACTGAACTGATTCTTTAAGTTTTGTAAAAAAATTTTATTTACATAATATATACGATATATGAAAGTTTGTAAACATATGTATAGTATGTACGTTAAAACTTTATGATTTAGGTTTTTAAGTTCTTTTGTTGATCTCTATTAGACAAACAAAAATATACATGAATTTCCAATAAAATTAAACTTTGTTTATAAAAATCATCAACAGTCTATTTTATCTTATATTTGTAAGGAACTTATGCTCATATGTATATATACTCTAAGCATATATGTATGTACATAGTTTGATTTCTTTCTCTGTAACTATATGTAAATGCAAAAAAATTGCATTTACCCAATGATTGTATAATTGCAATACTTGTGCATTTATCCGAGGTTAGCATGAATGCAAAGAATGGATAAGTGCACAAAAAGTCGGGTGAAAACCGATGTGCATTTATCCGTACTTTACTGTAATAAAATTATTTACAAAATTTAATTAAAGCCAAATAATAAATTATGTATGTGGAATGAATATCACTATTGCAATTTTTTTATAATCTGAAATCTCGCGGATTAATTTTAATACTCTAAAAGTTTTATGATTTTCTCAAATATTTGTGAGTTTGTTTTTACCTTATGAATTATATTATACAAATTTGGAAAATGCCTTCTCTAGGACATTTCTAATTACATATATATCTTTTATAAAAAATAAGAACTGAACACGTTTGCTCATTATCTGCAAAAGCTTTGGTATACCTCTCAAAATCTTAAGTATGTTTTAAATTGAGCATATAATTAATAAAAAATCTTCAGAAATATGGCTATGAATGGCTTTCAAAAATAATTAATGATTTTCTGGTTTTTTGATAACCGTTTACATAAATTAAAATTGAAAAAATGTTTGTTGTGGCTTTAGCTCTTAATATGCCGACATTTCATTGGTTGCTAAAACCAAATCGTCAGTGAAGTTTAAGCAGTTTGATAACATTCAAACGATTTGGTGTTAGCAACCAATGAAAAGTCGGCATATGAAGAGCTAAAGCCACAACAAACATTTTTTCAATGCATTTTGCAAAAAAACTAATTGTTTCTAACGATTAGTCGGGATATTCTCCCGAATAATAAATTTCAATATTAAGTATTTACAATAAATTAAAATTTTTAAATTTCTGGGCCTCCATAATCATTACAAAAGATTTAAAATATTTTTGGTTTCTGATATCCATTGAAATCTATATATATAAAATAGGATGTGTGTATGTATGTATGTATGTATGTATGTATGTATGTATGTATGTATGTATGTATGTATGTATGTATGTATGTATGTATGTATGTAACGTAATGGCTCCAAAACGGCTGGGCCGATTTTGACGAAATTTTCAGGGAATCTTTAGAATACTCGGGCGGGTGACACTGTGAAGTCCGATTTTTTATTTTCGGTCTGTGGGCTGAGGGGCGTGGCAAAATCCAATAATTCATAAAATGAGAACGGCTTGCCCGATTTCTCTAAAACTTTTTGTCAGTTATTCGTATTTTCGAGGAGAAGGTTTTTATGGAAGAAAATGGAAAATGCCTCCGGAAAAGTCGAAAAATTGGAAAAATCTAAAATCGAGTTTTTGTATGAAATTTTGTTTGAAATTATTCCTTAATGGCTTTTCAAATTAAAAAATTGAAAGTTTGTCTGAAGGCTTAAAATTGGGGAGAGGCGAAGTTCGCCTGGTCCGCTAGTAGGTCTATATTATTGTTCTTCTAAAATCATTACAAATAGCGAAACAGTTTATAAATAAAATTATTATTAGTAGGTACTATTCAACAAAAACAAATCATAACTAAATACAGTACTTAATCCTATTACATTTCTTATATAAAATCGGAAAAATAAAAACTTTTCACAATTGAAAAACTAATTTTTTCGCGATTGCTTAAAGAGGACCGAATATGATAAATATTTTTGATAATGCTTATCTGGGACCAAACAAATTATTTATATTTTATACTTATACTTATGCTTTTAAATTGCGATTACGTTTAGCAATCAATTAAATTACTCCTAATAAAGAATCGTAACGATTATATGTAATTCTCTGAATTAGGTTCTATGATAACTAGTTGATTACAATTACATGTAATAAAAATGATGCGATTACCATAAAAAATTCAAAAAGGATTGAATGTAATCAAATATGGTAATAAATCGACTACTTTCATGTTTAGTTTTTCATTACTTTCGATTATTTATATTTGTACTTTGCATGGAATGTCGTTATCAGTTGTATGGATGATCAGTATAGTCTACTAGCTGACCCGGGCAAACGTTGTTTTGCTTTAAAATTTGCACTAAATCGACATAGCAATTATTGGTCAAATACCGGTATCGGGCTAATTAACCCCACTACACGCTGATTAAGGACCCAACGCGTTCAGCAAAACGCAGCATAGGCTTATCGCGCTAATCTCTATTGGGCAAAACACAAAAAACAAAATATTGGGCCATCTGTCGGACAAACTTCAAACTACACAGAAACACTCCTCACGTCCCATAGAACATGTATATAAAGTTTGGTCAAAATCGGTGCAGTAGTTCTTGAGTTACGGTGCAAAAACACACACAAAAAACTAAATATGCGCCATCTGTTGGACGAACTTCAAACTACACAGAAACACTCCTCACGGCCCATAGAGCATGCATATAAAATTTGGTTAAAATCGGTCTAGTAGTTTTAGAGTTTAGCGATCACGAACATACACGTAATTTTTATGTACATATAGCTGACACCGTCAGCTCAAAATATCTTCGGAACTACATAACCGATTTAAGAGTTTGATATCTCGTTTTGAAGAACATGAGAACGGCTTTCCAAAAAAAAGTAAAATAAAATTAAAAAAAGCACAAAAAATATATATATGTATATGTCATTGGTGGTGCAATATGAAAATTGGATTTTGCCACGCCCTTCCGCCCACAGACCGAAAATAAAAAATCAGACTTCACAGTGTCAAAATTTCGTCAAAATCGGCCCAGCCGTTTTGGAGCCATTACGTTACATACATACATACATACATACACACATCCTATTTTATATATATAGATGAAAGATTCAACCAGTTAATTTCCTTCTCAACCTGCTCATCATGTATGAGGTATTTTCTTAATATTTATTAAGTTCATTATTCTAGCTACAAAAGTTTTCTAAAACTATTATACTTACATGTCCTGAAAAACACAAGCAGATAAATATAAATGAAATCTATGCAATTCTCATATGGTATTTGTTGATTTTTGTATGAAGCCTTTGCTTTGCTTGAAACACGATTTGGCTAAAGAGTTGTGATGATTTCATTAGCGCCAATGAAATGCAGACATACATACGTACATATATTCAGCGAAGCCAACAACAAACAAATTATGTGAGTAATTTTTTATCATCAAACTAAAATATACTTACATATGTATTGTTATATCCAATGTTGCCATAATTTTTTTTACAAAAACTGACAATTACCAAAAAAAATCTGTTTTTTACGAAAAAAATCTGCACCTTCAAAACAAAACTAACTAAATAAACACTGCACTAGATCCTGCGTGCAGTTCAATTGCCTTCGCATTTTCAATATGTTTTGATGTTTTTGCGTGAGCTTTTAAATCTGTAATTCCGGCCATCGCTCTTTACTCGCAATTACAAAGTTTACGAAAAGCTAAATTGCTTTCACTTCTTTTTAGCCACGGTTTTAATAAAACATTTTCTTCCCACGATTTATTGTAATCGCCAAGTTTTCTTTTTCTTGAACTCGAAGGCTGTGTAGCTGGCACTGCATTATTATTATCTTGGTAAGAATCTGGTAAAATTCAAAATAATTAATTATTTGAATTAACAAAAATTATTTAGTAGCAAACTTACTATTTTTGTTAGATATTTATCCATTTTTTAGAAAAATTGGCACAATACTCGCAAACAATTCAAACAATGCAATGAAAACTTTAAATTTAAAAATAGAATATCACTTGCGAAAAAAAAGGAATAAGAAAAAATACGTTGTTGCTTTTAAAAGGCAGTACAATTTATAATGCTGAGTATAGACGTTACTACAAAACGTACAAGTATAGAATTAGTAGCGTGTATCATGCTGTCGTACTTGTGAAGAATACAATACGAATAATAAAAACTGCATTGGTTAAAAAAACTGTTTTTTAGAGTAAAAAACTGCAAGCCTGTTTCGTACTTTAAAAAACTGCAAAAAACAGATAAATCTGCACATTTGGCAACGCTGGTTATATCCAAGAAAAATCTCTTACACTCGATAATTTTCTCAAAATTGACATTCTCTTAATACGCAAAACAATCCTTCTATGATGACTATGGCGGCCTAGAGTATTTCATTTATAAAATTTATAACTATTATCTTTTTCATTTCATATGAAAGAAATCGCTTTAGGTTTTTTTGTTATGGTCATTCTTAAGGCAGCAGAAATATGCTTTAAGAATTTAAAAAATGCGTTTAAAAATTAAGAATGTGATAAAAACAACTTAATATCAAATAAATATGTAAATTTTATTACTTACGTATGTATGTACATTCTATGAAATATTCATAATATAAATACATAATAATAAATTAATAGGATAAAGAAAGAAATTCAAGCTTATGAACACCTTTTGTAAGCACGTACAACAATGAATCAAAATTATAATTCACTCTTCGTGATTGCTTTCTTATAAGCAACTTCAAACATTTCATTTTAATTAAATTAATTAACAATTTAGATACTTATATATGTAGAGGAAAACATTAGTAGTTTTATTAAAAATTGTCTCAATTGAAAATATTATAATATTCTTGAAATATATTCTTAGGAAAATGGACATAGAGACGATTATTTAAAAAAAAATCTTTAGTAAATTAAAAAAAAATATTCCTAAATAATTATAAAAGTAGTCGGACTATTTTTTAATTACTATTTTTTGGCAATCCTAAGTAATCGCGATTATTTTATCTATAATCGTAATCAATAAGTTGTCATGCAAAATTTTAAATAATCGTAATTTTATCAATTATTTCACCCTTGAAACAAAAATAGTCTAATTACTAATTATTACTCAACACTAAGGTCAAACTTCTTTGCGATGACAATAAATGGTATTATGTTAATTTAATATTTGTGCCAGAAATAACAATTATGTCAAGTCCCTGTAAGACACAAATTAAATCATTGTGATAGTGTGTTATTGCAACATACGTATGTACATATCATTAACATATTTTTCAATGTATCAAATTACATGAAAATTAATATTATTATAATTCTTACCACTTAATCATAAAGACACATATTTAAAATTATCAAACAAATTAATTAATCACTGTCTCTGGTGTAGGACAAATTAAATATGAAAAATTGAATATAAAAAAAAATTGGTTTCAAAAAAGACAAAAACGTAAGAAAACAGTAGAAACACGTTTTGGCCATAAATAAGATAAACAGTGTCACACACATTCAGATATTCGGAAACTAACTGAAATATAAAAATGCAACCACCGAAATGCAAGTTCGTTGCTAAAAATAAACATTGGAAAGTAATTTTTCATTATATCATCATCTATTATAATAATAATAATATTGTTTACAACACCAAATGCAACACGAACTATTAAGTATAAATAAAAGAGACCAGTAAAATGATTTATACAATTAGAAGCATTTTGGATTTCAAATAACAATAGGCTAAACTATTCAATCAGACTTAAAATGCGTGCTTTTATCGTAAGTAAATTAATTGCAAGGAATTTGGATGATTTTTACTTTATTTTTATTCCTTTTCAAGATTATTTCCCTAATTGCAATAGTTTGCGCCGAAAAATTTGGCTACAATTATCAAGCTGAGCATTCTAATGGTGACTTATCATTCCAGTCAGGAAATAATATTGGAAGCGGTGATCTAGATGCTGGTAGTTCTTTCGATGCTCCTGTTGATTTCGAAAAGGAATTTTTTACTTTCAGTGCTCCTGAAAATGAATTCGATGATCCAAGTGCATCTGAAAAAATTGCCGCTAGTGTGAGACAAAGCCTGCGAGTTATCTTTATCAAGGGACCCGAAAACAAGGCTCTCGAAAATGCTGCTCTCGCTTTGGCGAAAAAATCGGCTGAGCAAAAAACCGCCATCTATGTGCTCAACAGGCAAACTGATATTGTAGACTTAGCCAACAAATTCAATGCTGTCAGTAATAAGGGCAACAGCCAACCCGAAGTGCACTTTGTCAAATACCGCACCTCTGAGGATGCTGCCAACGCTCAAAGAGCCATTCAAAGTCAATATAACTCTTTAGGCGGTTCCTCTAAATCTCATGATGGTAATGTGGCTCCCGTACTCAGCTTTGCCTCTCAATCTTCTGCACGTATTGCCACAGCTAATGCGCCCAGTAATTCTTATTTGCCTACTTCTGTGTTAAGTCGTCGCTATTAAGCGATGCAGTGCGTTCAACTAAAGGAAATCATGAGTTATTGTTATTTTTATGTCATTGCTTTCATTGTTGTTAGTTTTGTTACCACTTGTATATATAAAATAAATACCCCAAAAATTAAAAAAAATTTAATTTAATGTAATGGTCAAAAAAAGTCCCGATTGTTTTACAAAATTCTGAAAAATAATTAAAGCGGGCACACAACAAGCCTTCACTGGCTTAAGTGTATGTCGTATGACATGGGCTATCACACCCATCCAGTCAACCTAACCTAACCCTAACCTATATTTAATCTGTCGAAGGCGATTGATTGCTCCATTGGGTCTCCACCTCCCATATAATTATTATAACTCACAATCAGCTTATTATACTGAAGTCCACCACTTGTTTCCGATGGTTTGACCATCTTTTGACTATTCGCAAGGGATCTATACAGTCAAAATTTATTGCGCGTATATTATAAATTTTTTAGTAGATGGTTTTTCCCCCCCAATTCTGCATTGAACATTTTCATACATTTTCAAACGTATTTATATTATTTGTAAAATACATTCGTAACAACAACAAAATATGACTTACGGAAAAATTAACTTCTTGAAGAGGATTGGTGACCATAGGGATACATGTGGAATAGAACACGTAGTACATCATATACAAGGAATATTGCAAGGGGTCTCAAATACGATTCTATTAGTCAAATATATGTACTCATTTTGGGAATCGAGTTAATTGATTTAAAATGTCATATTTTAGGGATATTTTTTAGAGGACTATTAAGATGGTGTTAAAGATCCCTTGGACTACGTCTTTTATACAGAGTAGTACGTATGCTATTTCATATTTGTCCAAAACCGTCTGAAATTCTCGCAAGAAATTTTACTATAAATAATCTCGATTCTCAAAATGAGTATAGATATTTGATAAAGAGGATTGTAGTTGGGACCCCTTGGAATAACCTTTTCTATATGATGTAGTACATGTGCTATTCTATATACTTGTATGTCCAAATGGTCACCAATCCTGTCATGTTTAAGCTTCGAAGTTAATTTTTCTTTAAATCGTATTTTGCCCCCAAGCGTTTGTTTCATGTTCCCTAGGATTTCTTTTTTTTTAATTTTCAATGGGAAATTTGGTGGAACAACCTTCTATTTTAAAAATTTATAATTTGTGTGCTTGGAATATAAGCATTAAGTAATATTTATTAACAACAAAAAAAAACCCGTCGAAAATATATGTATTTGCATATCAAGAATTTGACATCACCACTCCACTTGTCAGAGAACTGCAAAGCAAAAATTTAAATTACAAATAGAAGATAATAGTGTATAATTGCATACAAATATCACATTTAAAAATGCTTTCAATTAATTTCTATTGTTTTTCACATACTAATCTAATTTATATATTGTTTCTATGAATTTTATATTTATAATAAAAATGTTCCACATTATTTCCATTAAAATTTTAAGAGACCAGCTTTTGCCGCCTAATAAAAATACCTGATAAAATTTATTTGCTTTTATATACATTCAGTATTGCAAAATCCAAGTTTATATTTATTTATTTTAAAATATACTACACGGTAATAAAAGAAACAGTTGAAAGGACATTTTTCCTTTACTACATGTAATCTAAATTAAGAGGTTTTATTTATTAAAACAAACGAACAAAATAGGCATTTCAGTTTTATTGCTGAAAAAATAAGAGAATTCTTTAAAAAAATTATTCGTATACTTTAATAATACAAAAAAAGAAAAAAAAGAACATTATTGTAGCCTAATTTTAAAATATTCTTGACCGATTTATTGCATGTAGACATCTTGGCATTGATTTAGGCAGTGCTTTGTTTAGTTTTGGGCAGTTTTTCCGCTCTTTTTTGACGCATGTTTTAAATCGCTGCTACTTCTGACGCCATTATATATTATTTTGTTTTTTAAATCGTCAGTTTGAGCAGCAAATTTTGACTTTACTGACGTTTTAAGGTATTTTCCACTGTATTATAATGAGAGTGTGTTGCGAGGGGATGTTATCCTGTTGGAATATGAATTTATTTTTATATCCCAAATTCAATATTATTCGCCATAGTTTTGCTATCCATGATTCCATCCTTCAATTCCTGCTGTCGGAACGAGCAGGCAGATGCCATCGGAGCAAATTACATTCTGCCAGAAGCTCGTGCTTTCTCATCTTCATAATGTTGAGCAAATATAGTTCGGTTCTGTCTTTTTCTTTTTATCACTGACGGGTTTACTTCTAAATCCACGTCTTCTTTGAACCGTCCACTGGGAGCAATTAATATAAAGGTCATGATTTAGATAGAAAAAACCAAATCTATAGCAAAACAGCAAAATTTCGGTCGGAAATCTATTCGTATAGTTCAACAGGATAACGACTATAAATATATTGCATTGGATAATCACTTCTTGGTATATGAGAGGAAAATACTCCTCCGTAGAGTGCAAAACTATTAAATCGATGCCAAAAATAGAAAAATATTAAATCTATTCATCGATATATTAACAATATTCTATAACCATTAGACCAGCAAAATAAGCATTTCTGTTTACGTTTCATAGATGATTGCATTTTGAGTGTGTTTGACTACACATGTGATCGTTGACTCAAGTTTGAGTTTTCAGGGTCGGAGCAGGACCAGTTTACCCGCTTTCTTGAAAATAAGGGTACATACAGTATTTGTGAAGTATCTTGTAAAGAAAGAGAAATATGAACAACTTTCTCAAATATATATTATGATTTTTATAATTAAAATGTTATAGAAGCAAAAAAAAAACAAAGATTTTTAGGATCTTTCTTTTCAAGTCGTAATAGCTTCTCTTTTAAATTAATCCCTGTAAAAATTTTACAAAAAAAGCTTTTTTACAGATATGCTTTTAACCAAAAATTTGGTATATGTATGTTTAGGGTTTGCTTAATTCTTTGAGTGATTAAGAACTTTAAAAATATGGGCTCTCACAAGTCTTTTTAACACACGCCAATTGCCTTCAACAGGAATCGAACTTGTTATCCGCGGACTACTGATTACGAAGTCACCGCTTCCATTTTTTTGGCCATTCGGATACAGAGCTTTTGATATACATGTGGATAATTAGTAGAAATGATTTTTTCTTGTATGCATATACATATAGTAAATTATATATATTTTGTTTCCGTCACTCCTACAGGGGGCATATGGCCTCAATGAATTGAATTGAATTGAATTATGCCATATCAGATGCTAGAGATTTTACTTCGCTCCAGCTGCTCCGCATGCTTCTAAATTCTGTCTTCTAAATTGTCTTCTTCATGAGTGTGCAGGGCTCCTTCATTGACGGCTGCCTTGAAGACTCTACTCAATGGCAGAGAGGTTAGTGGATCCATTTCCTACGTATTGCAATATAAACTGCTTGACGATTTGTTAAACGGCAGTCCGTCATCGGAAATAGTTTAAGGCCAGAAGATGTTCATATTTTTCCTGAGTCACTGGTTTACAAATAATACAGTGTTAGGAAGTATCTGGCAACACTGGTTATAAGGCATCATCTAAATATTCATGAATAAGATATGGGTTAATTTTTAAAATGCTTTTGAAGTTTTATAATGATTTTTGACACCCGATAAGTCTTCAAGTCCACAATATATCGCAGTACAAATAGTGTGGTAGTCCTGTTCGAATAGAGCTTTAACTAAAACTTTTTCATTCTTTTCGGTCGCAATACTACAGTGGAATAGGATGGCAACTTATTTATGACAGGCATCATACTCCCTGTTGACCTTTTTCTTTATCAGAAACTTCGATGAAAATCTATGGGAGTTATAAACTATTTCTCACTATTTATGTACGTAATACAGAGAAAGAACATTCACACGCCATAACGAAATCAGTAACGAGTGAGACTGTGGTTGTTGTTTTAAATCAGAAAAAATTTATACCGTTAACTACTAATATTAAATCCGTAATTAAAGCAAATTTTGTGCATTTATACGTAAAACACAAGAACGACGTGACAGTTAAAAATACATAATTTTTTTATGCGTTTCAAGTTTTGTTTCTCATTCGAATGAGAAAACTTTGCCAAAATTATGAATAATGTAATTTAATTAAAAAAAGGTTCATTTCCGGTACTAGTAAATGTACAATAAAAAAGAAACAAAATAAATCACATGATTGACCTTTAACCTTGGGTTTGTTGCGTGTGAAAAGGGTGGGTAATAATTTATTTATTTTTTTCAGACTGCATATAATATGGGCACTTGGGCGTTAGCAGAGCAAATATATATATATATATATATATATATATATATATATATATATATATATATATATATATATATATATATATATATATATATATATATATATATATATTTGATGTCGTCCTTTAATCTAATGAATCGTTTTCTATTTGTTTTACTTGATGCTTTCATAAATATTGTGGGGTTAGTGGACAAATTTGTGATGCCTTAAGCGCTTTTAGCTAAACAATAACGATGAACTCTAACGAGATAAAATAAGCAAAAACACAAGTAAGATATGCCTTACTACACACATGAACTTTACTATAAAGTGAGATAGAATCGCTTTTAGAGACTAATGTAAAATGAACTCACATCTTAAAAAAAGGTGTTTATATCGCTCTTTTAATGCAAAAAAGTCTTATCTCAAAATTTTTCAATTAGTGAGAGAAAAGGTTCTCCATTATACTAACGCTACTTCCAAATTTTGACAATCAAAAGCACCCATATTGTTGAAACTACTTACGTTTGACAAATTGGCTTTCATTTATTCAGTCTGCTTAGCAAAATCATCGCGCGTTTAACAATAGGGCAAATGATAAGATTCTCTTACAATCGGGACTACATGCCGCACACTTCGCTTATTTTACGGCCGACATAATCGTCCTTCCGAGAAGACTATTCGCAGTATAGTGGAAAAATTTGAGCAAACTGGTTTATTAAACATTGAAATAATAACCGTACGACAACGAAACGCAATATCTGCCAAAAATATTGCCGCTGTCCGTGAAAATTAGCAGGAGAGTCGTGGGCAGTTGATTTGGCATAACTCAAAAGATCTTGACCTTTCGCAGACCACAACTAGGCAAATTTTGCGTCGTATCTTAAGCTTGCACCCTACAAAATGACTCTGGCGGTGTCATCAGACTATATTTCTTTTAAAACGATGGTCCTGCACCGTACGAAGTTAAACTGATTCAGAAGCTGAATGTAAAAGTCCATAAGCAACCATATGTATGCTGTGTATTGGCCCTGGAGTAGTTGGAAACTGATTCTAATTAGTTCCATTTCTGGATAAATTGGTACCTCAACAAACAAAATTGTCAAATTTCGAATGATACCCTTCCACTTAAGATCCAAAAGCGTCCAATCCAATGCATCCCGAAAAATTCAGTATGTGATTTGTATTTTGGACTGACGGCGTAATCGATCCATATTTCTTTGAGAACGAGTTGAATTAAATTGAAGTCTGTCATTTTGATTTTTTTTGTCTTTTTAAATGATAAATAAAACTATCAAAACACTAAATCGGGAACTTCTGTTTATGCCCACAAAGTCTTTTCGTTATAGTTTGAAACTTTTATTCAAGAGTTTTATCACAACCAATCGAAGGATATTGGCATTTAATACCGCAAACCTTTCAAAATATTTATCTTATTGGTACGCTCGTTGCCTCATTTTTAAAACTGTTGCTTAGAATTTTTAATACAATTAAATACAAATACACTTTTCTATTTTAATTTCAAATATTGTTTAGTTTCCAATTAAGTTAGTTTCACGCTATTCAAAGGTAGATTTTTTGCGTTTTTTAAGCAAATTTTACGGACTAATCTCTACAAAAATGTCGTGGCCTCAATTAAAAATCGTTCGCATGTTCTACTAAAAATCATAGCAAATTGAAATTCATTTGGATTTCATGCAGCGTTTCCTTTTTGCTTAAGTGTGGATGTGAATGAGTGCGTGTGTAGGAGGTTGTATGTATGTGTGTTTCTTTTGTTATTCTGCAGAACTAAATGTTGAATTTAATTTATGGGGAGGAAAAAAAGCTAGAAACAAAAAAAGGACATTGTGTTTGTCAAAAGCAATTTGAGATTCTAAAATTTTTAATTATGGCTATGAAAATAATAAATTTTGAAATTTTTATGGAACTCCGATGATGCGAGTGTAATATTTTATGAAATTATATATAGTACTATATGTAATCAAATATTATTATTTTCTAATTATGTAGTGTAGATTTTTTGAAATGTAATAATAAGTTGTATGCACATGCAGAGTCTGTTCGTAAATGCATCACTGCGCTGCATCATAGAATAAAACTTTCTTCACTCTTGGTATACGAATCAAATTTGGGCCTCTTTTATGTTCCATATTCAATCAATACAATTTGTTTCTGTGTTACACTTAAGAAAATTTTAATTTACTGATGCAGCGCAATGATGCATTTACGAACAGACTTATATGTACATAGAATTTCATTACACCTAATCATAGACTAACAAGTAATATTGTTAAATTTTTTACAATTCATGTATTAACAGCCGCCAGATATTGTGTTTTGATTCCCTCCAGTCGTCTTAAGTACGTGACTCTGCAATCTGTTCACATGCTTAAATGCAACTGTTTTTTATTACTTCTGTGACCTTCATAGGTCCAGAATTCTTGGTTTGATCATTGATTTTGATATAGTATTACGCATTTATGATGTTTTTTAGTATTTTGTTTTAAAAGCGTTGAATAAATTCAATATGATTTTTGGAAGCAAATGCCTACATTTGAAGTCCATAAGTCCACTCTGGCCTTACAACCAGCTTTGTAAATCAATAAAGGTAATCTCGAATTAATTTTTTTTAAATTAAATCTTAATGAATAACAATTTGACTTCATTTTTTCAAATAAAGCAAATATATGACTGAATTAGTGATATTTTAATTTGATGAAAAATATATTTTATTATATATTCTACGAGTAGATACAACAAATACAAGATTCAATTTAGTGGCGAATTTAAACTCTGTTATTTCTACTATTTCTATATTATTTCTAATAAGGAATGTACTATTTCTATTAAGGAATATTTCGCTATAATATACATAAGGTGGCATAACTTATGAAATGCTTATGATTATAGAAATATAAGACATGTGTTTTAAAAATTCTTTGTTAAAATATTTTATAAAAAAATGCGAGGCTGTCTTACTTGAAAGCAAAAATGAATATTACCAAAAAGTAATATAAAATGCCTAAACAATAAAACAAATTGACAAAAACTCACATTTATACAAGATAATCTGTTACCTTTAAAAAGGTCTATATAAGTAATAACGTCTGTCTTTTAACTGTGAAATGAGTGTCTGCCTGTATTCAGTCAATAAATATACCGAAGCAGACACAAAATCGAAACTATACGAAATTATATAATAAAAGTATAAAATGAATAGAAGGAAAATTTTAAACAATAGTTAACAAATTTGTTTTTAAAGCCAGCAGGTGTCTCACTTTAGAAACGAACTAGATATACATTAATGTATGTTAGTTCACCCACACACAGTGGAGTCATTCGCGAAATAATTGGAACAAAAACTACTTTTTCTAAGCTATTGTTTGGGAAATTTTTTTATAAACATCTAAATGTGATCAATCTTTGTTACTGAATTTTTAAATGGTATCAATTGAATACCCATAATAACTATTGTTTTATTGAGTTGACAGAAGTTCACTTGAGCGAGTGAAAGATTTCATCACGATCGTTTTGCAATCCAGCTACCATTTTAAAGGCTCTTAGAAGTTTCCAAGTACATACTTTTAAAAAAAAAGATCATCACTTTCTATTCTACATCAAAATGATTTGATATCAACACGTCAATTGGAGCCTTTGTTAGGGTCATATTATAACTACACTGATACTGAATCTAACCGATAAAATCAGGAAAAATTTTGATAACGGCTGCAAATCCACTATTATGCTCTTTTGCGTTTAGTAAGGCATTTGATTCTGTCAATCACTTATTGCTTCCACGAAAATTGCACGATCAATTTAACTTCTCTTCAAGCGTATGCAGATTGATCTCAAAATTTCTGTATTAAAGATATCCATGTGTGGAAATAAGGGGCAACGAGTGAGAATATGATGGAATTTCAGCTATTTTAGCCCCTGTACCGTTCCTGATATATACCAATGATGAATTCAGTATGTTGATGTATAATTGTGTGTTTTGTTTTTATCGTAATACATCGGTACCTGAGTTTGCAAATCCATTTAATAGCATCTGCTTATGAGAATAAATTATATTTTAAATTATATCTGAGTTGAAAGCTTTCGCAATAACATTTGTTAAGAATGTAAGATGCTGACCACATTTAAGGTTAAATAAATTCATTCGATAAACCGAATGAATTTATTGGGTTTCTACCTAGATGATGAACTGACTTTTTTGAGACATATAAATAGCTTTATTTAAAGGGTGAACTTAGCACTAAAAAAAGTTTATACAATAGAATATATATTTTTATATCATGCCAGGAAAAAATTGGACTAGCCTTGCCAATGCCAAAAGTTTTATCCTTCAAAAACAATAATGGATGTTGATAAGCAGAGACAGTGTTTTAATATGTCGTACATATACGGTTCATATATCAATTATCAATTGAAAATTCGTGGAGGAAAGAATTTCTGACAATTTTTTTAATAATTGCACCGAATTTCGTCTTAATACTATTTTGCAATTAATTTTGGCAAACAAAATTTGCTTCAATATAAAAATTATAAAGCTGAAGCAACAAAGCATTAGTTTGAAATCCGATATAATCTATTTCTAGTTTCGGTTTTGTACCCAGGGAAGATTGAAATATCTTTTTAAATTTTTTTTTGAAAATATATCCATAAATGGCGTAGTTATGTTATAATAATTATTTCGCTGGGTCAGTTTGGCCGTCCAATTCTCATATAAATTCCTATGAAACCGAACTGCAAGCTACAGTTTCAAAATCTGTTTATAAATGGGAAAGTTATGCGATAATTCCAGCAAATTATCCGTCCGATTTTCAAAAAAAAAAAAAAAAAAAATAATAATAATAATAAATAATAATAATAATTATAATAATAATAATGATAATAATGGGACCAACGTACAAGCAAACCCTTCATCCATTTAATATAAATTACCGCAGTACTCGCAAAATCTTGTTTCTTACCACACTAATGTAGAACATCGCCCAAGAATCAATACGACGTATATGCAGAGATCGTATGCTGCTACAATATTCAGAATATGGAACCATGATATCCCTACAAAATGTGGAAGCTTTCTTTTAATGGACATAATTTTTAAAAAATATTCAAGAGCAACCTTTAACTTTAAACCCGGCTTATTACTGGATGTCGTGAACATTTATTTAATTGCATGTGAGTGTAATTAAAATTAGTCAAAAGTGATATTTATTTTGCTCATATTCATAGAAAAACTATGTAATTCTTTTTGCTACAAAGATTCTGTGCTTGTTAAAGAATGTTCAGTGAGAAAAAATTTAACTCGAAATGCATGAAATATGAAAAACATGACCATTTTTGTGATCAATTTTATATTTTTTGAAAAATGTACTCTCGAATATCGCTTGAAGTTTGCATTAAAAATGTTTACATCTTGTTTAAATGTTGTAGACGACTTAAAATTCATCATTATACTTAACTTTACATGTAGTTGAAAGAAAGTTTAACAAATTTAAATTAACCTTTTCAACAAAATATATGCCATAAGGAAATCGGTGAAAAACGCTTCCAAATGTTTTGAAAATTCAGAGAAAGTGATGCAGAAAAAATACAGATTCAGACTATTTCCAATGGCTTTAGTATTGAATCGTCACCACAAAATGATTTGAAAACTGCCTTCAATGTCTTAAGGAAGTTAAATTTCTATATACTTTTTTCGCAAAGACATAAATTTCTTCTGTAATTGTCACAAGATTTTTGCCACTATGAGAGGATTTTCTTTTTTCATTCCGAAATTACAAAATTTGCTAAGAGCCACTGGTAGAATTTGAAGAAGTAAGTAGTTTTTATGTATAAAAAAGTAGTTTCTAAATATTTATTATAATTATCCGAGATATGTTTTCAAGTATTTTTTTTTAATTTGTTATAATTCGTCTATATATCCGATATTTTGTTAATGCTGCTCTAATAAATAATTTTAATCGAATAGCGTTAACTAAAATTTTAATTTCTCATAAAAAAAATTTAAAAATTAAATAAAATATTCTTACAATTTTTTCCCATGAAATCGAAAAAAAATATAAATCGGCACTTTTGAAGTGATGAACGTGTCAACCCCTGAAATGGAGTTCAATTTTTCACAATGGCCGATAATAATAATTTTGGTAAATTGTTTAAAAATCAATTTTATTCAACCCCAAATCTCAAATGAAACCCTCCTATGGCTAAAAAATTAAACAACTGCAATCATATTTATTTTAAACCAAATTCCCCACTGTACATTTTCCTATAAATATATGTTACGAGTATTAGTATTTAAAATATTTTCATTTACATACACGTGTGCATATACATATAAGCAGACGGATGTGGAGAAATTATATCTGTTTACATATGCAAACTACAATATAGAATTTCAATTTCGGCAACAACGCCATGAAAACTGTGCGTATTCAGATATTAAAGTTCACTTAAAAAAGGTTTCCAAATATTTGCAAAAATTTTAGTCGCATGTACATACATTTAAATGAACATACATACATATGTATTCATAACCAAAGTATAACTATTGCTGCAAGGGAAACAACTTTGAAGCATATTAAGGTTTACTTTTGGCATTAAATTTTGTTGGACAGACATTGTGCCGTATGCAAATTTAAAATAGTTTTATTTTTCTTTTAAAAACTGTTCGAGTAACAACATGCATCCATCTCAGATTGAATAAAGAAATTTATATAATTCTATATATGCCACATGTAAGGCCCTCAACCCATTACATTTTAATATTTGAAATATTGTGTATCTATATAAGTATATCCCTAGGACATATTCTAGCGTCCTTTATTAAAAAATGAAAGAAGAAAAATCCAACAAAAATAGATTTAAAATTATCCAACAGGAAACGATAGTAACAAACTCTACGCTTTTGAAATAATTATTTTAATAGCTAAAATTGGGTCTTCTAAGCTTTGACAGTTGATAGCGGCCATATTGTTGAATATTGTTGATAGCGGCCATATTTATATAAATTGGCTGTCATTTATTCAGCCCGTTTTCGCAAATTATTGCAGTCGTGTGTAGTATTCAATAACATGTGCAAATGATAAAAAAGCAAAATGTTTGTTTTATTCGAGCAATGTTCCGCGTACGGTCGCCATAATCATCCGTCAGCAAACAGAATTGTCGAATTTGGAATGATACCAGTCCACACGAGATCCAAGTGCGTTCAATGCAAAGTCAGTGTTTGATGTGGCTTTGAGGCTCATGGCTTCATCGTTTCATATTTCTTGGAGAACGACGTTGGCCAGCCCATCATCGTCAACAGCGAGCGCTATTGGGTCGATGATTACCAAATTCTCCTGCCCTGAATTAGATGATATGGAGACTGCTAACATGTGGCTTAAAGAGACAGTGCTGCGTGCCACACAGTTCATGCCATATTGGACATTCTGCAAGAGCGATTTAAGGGCACGGTCATCTCACGTGGAGATGATGTGAACTAGTCACCGAAATCATACGATTTGACCCTGTTAGACTTTTTCTTGTGGGATTTTTTGAAGTCTATGCAAATGAACCACAAACCACAGCGGAAAAGTATTGAAAAATATCGTCATTGACTAGAAAACAAAAGCCTTTGGACAGTTTAAAATATCTTCGAAGGAAATTCGTAATCGTTATTGAAATTGTAATCCTTTAACATTTAAAACATTTATAAGAAAATACGCCAAGGACCACGAGACTCTGTGTTGCGTTCTTGTTAAGTTTGCTTTGTATATTTAAATAGACTTTCCATAATATTAAAATCTGGTGTTCGGGGTTGGTAATCTAGATGTTAACATCAGTCTCACTCTTGGAGAGGGATCCTCTTGTATAATTAATGTTTCCTCGCTTAATATGTTGTCAAATATCATTGTTTGAAATTGTCAGAAAGATTATTTTTATTTATTACTTCGAAACAGATGTTGATATTAAGTTTTAAATACAGTCTGGAAAGTCAACTATTTATAAGTATATGTGTGAGGGGCTCGCTAGTCTCTACGCGCATTTTCGAGACATTTAAAAACTTTTTGTTTATTGTTGGCAGTGGCGCTCTCCAGATCATAAGGAATTTTTAGCCGAATAATGTTTGAAATGCATCAAAATTCTTAAACTTATAAAAAAATCTACAAATACTATATGGGAATTCTGTAAAATCCAATCATATTTTTTTACTTGCAATTTACAAAACGTATAAGTATAATATTTTTTAGCAAACTTTTATACAAATACAAAGCAACAAAGAATTACAGTCGACTTTTTTCATCCTGTAGCTTTTTTGGAAAATATCGGGAATGCTGAATTTTATAAATATTTTTCTTATTTTTTATGTTACAAAAAGTTATACACGGATGATTACAATCCAGAAATTTAGTGTAAAAACGAGGCGAGAAAAAATATCGTATATATATGAAGAGACGAAATTGGTCTCGAAGATTTCTTACGAGCATATCTCTCGAACAAACAATCCAATTATAATACAATTTTCATTATACCAGAAATCAGTTCTACAAGTTTCTTAAAATACATTTTAGAAATTAATAACAAATAGACTTTTTTCGATAGTTTCCTACAATCAACCGTTTTTTAATTAAAATTTACTGAGGAAATTTATTCATTCAAAAGATGTGCAAGTATTTTTTTACATATGCACAAGTTCACATGCATAATCACACACTCAGGCACACATAAAAACACCATACGTGGGCCGCAGTATTAGTTAAAATAATGTAGTGGACACTTTGCCATCTTCTTTACAGAAATTACAGCATGTATTTGAATTTTCAGAATTGGTTCGAACTAAACTTTGTGGGTTAGAGATTATCCGCGATTCGATCGGTGTAGAATAGAGCGAGTATAGTATTTTCCCGCCACATGAGAAATAGCTCTGAGACAATTCCATGGGTGGAATATGGGTAAGCGTAAGGAAGTGGTTCAGCGTTAAAACACTCGAACTGGCGTTCGGGTGCGGTCCTATGCTCCCCAGAGGAGTAAAAGGAGCATATCATATGTATACTCCCGTTCGGGTCTTTTAAACAAAAATTATTTACGTGCAGCCGTGCGAACATTATCATGGAAATAGCCAAAATATCTTCACAGGCCATCAAAGTAACGAAATTTTATGAAATTTCTGATGAATTAATTTTTTCGATGAGGGAAATGTTTCTCTTCGCCGAATTCCATATTTTAAAAGAAAAAAATCAAACGCATAAAATACTGAGGCATTAATACATTTTTTAAGGTAGTTATGCATAATACGTTCGGCTAAGCGCTCTCTCTTCTTAATGTTGTCATGCTTTTGCATAATAATTTCGGAAGCTTCTGGTTTATATGTTCTGCTTCTGGAATTTCACAGACACATGTACATCATTACAGCTTTATTTTATTCATAGTTTATGAGCTTTTATACATTTTATCACCTGGTCTTTGTTTTGCTTTTATTCTTTGTGTCTATTAACAGGTATTTATATAACAAACATATGTATGTATGTTTATATGTATGCATATATATGAATAATTTTTGGATTAAACAAATTCCACAAAGCAGGCAAGAAATGATAAAATCAAGTTGGGGATATGAAAATAAGAGAAACCTGCCGTGATAATAAGTTATTAATGCAATATTTACGGATTTTTCTTAATGCCGAGTATTTTATTTGCACATAAAACCATAAATAAATATAATATTTGACAGAGTTTTTATGTACTTTGCCTCCATATGGTTTATATCTGAAAAATTCCATTGCAACTTGAAGTTTGGCCAAGATATAAATAAATTAGTTTTGTTATATAAACTATAAATTAGTGAAATGGTTTTTGTATAATCAATGTCTATTTGAATATAAATTTTGAAGATGGAAAACAAAAGAAAATTTTAAATGCCTAAACCGATATATGCTACTAGAAATAATAATTTAATTTGATTTGACGCTCAAAACAAACAAAAAATAACTCACAATTTTTTTTACATTTTGGGAGTAATTGCGTTTTGAAATGACTTATTATTTTCTGAAATCTATTTCATGTTTTATATGAATAATTTCATTTACTAGTGGGAATTATTTCATTTAATGGAAATAAAACCAAATCCATAATCCAAATTTTTGGTGATATTTCATTAAAAAAAATTCGACTTATTCTATTTTATTTGGGACTCATTTCGCTTTCTTTAATTCTTTATAGGGCTACATCAGACAACGTTCAAGGAAATGTTTCTAGAATTAAACACCAATGAAAACAAGTTTCAAAACAATTTAATAAAACAAGGTTAGGTTAGGTTAGGTTGATTGGAGGGGTGTGATAGCCCATGTCATACGACATACACTTAAGCCAGTGAAGGGCTTGTTGTGCGCTCCCTTTAATTATCAAACACAACTGCCAGAGTTCTGTGGCAGGATTCGAACCTGGGACCTTCGCACTACGAGTCTAGTACACTACCTACTAGTCTACGAAGGTCAGTGTAATAAAACAAAGTCCACAGGACTTTTCAAATCTTTGAATGAAATAAAACTAAAATTTTAAGACTTTTTTCATAATGAAATAACTACTCCCACGCAATAGAATGAAATAAGTCCCAAAAGTCAAAAAAAAAAAAATAAATAAAATAACAAAAAATAAGTTCGAAATGTGGAAATACTTTAAACAATTAAGCCGGAATAGAGCACACTCGTACTATAAGGAATAAGTTTTTGTGCCCTGTCGAAGGCCAAAATTTCAAAATTATTTCTAAAAGTGAAGCTAATTTAGGAGAAATCAAATGTC
This sequence comes from Germaria angustata, assembly GCA_963681545.1. Classification (NCBI taxonomy): domain Eukaryota; kingdom Metazoa; phylum Arthropoda; class Insecta; order Diptera; family Tachinidae; genus Germaria; species Germaria angustata. The sequence continues at coordinate 57,401,726 of OY812998.1, read as the reverse complement.
ATCATATGTATGAAAAATATGTCATATATAAAAAAATCCTTGCACCCGGCCAAAGACCGGAAAATACAGAAAGGCGTTAGAAAGCGAAGTGGTAAAAGCTCTTATGTCCATTGTACTTGCGGCAATGTAGAAATACTTTATAAGGTGCTTTGAACTATTTATTCTGTATAAAAAAGTAATAAATTGGAAAGGGTGTATATCACATGTTCCAAATAAAATAAGTGCCAAATGGCATGAAATAAGTCCCAAATACTTACTGGCATAGTGATATATTACCAAAAACCGCTTTTGGATTCTTTTCATTTTAAATATTTTTCTAAAATTAAATAAACCTAAAAGGAAAATAAAATCATCACAAAAAAAGAATATGGGAATTATATCTCAGTGCGATGTCACAAAAATGTATGGTAGTTATTTAACTAAAATTTTTAGGAGTTATTTCATACAGGTTTTTGGGGTATATCTAAGACCGGACTGGATTTCTGAAACATTTTTGAATGTTCCCTGAATTTTTTTCACTTCATGATTATAAATAATTTAAAATAAACTTGTACCGCGTACAATTTATATTAATATTTTCAAGTATATAAACAACCTAAATCATCTCGTCGAGTGTATCATGGTGCAGACTAGCAGCTAGTGTGTTAGACTAGTATTTCGAAGTTAGCAGGCTCGATTCCTGCCGAAGATTCTGGATGTTTCCGCAGACAAGCCAAGTAGCTTGGCAGTTCGTGTTTATTAACTTTGTTAAAAAAAAATTATTTTAATCCCGAAATTTCAGATTTAAATCAGAACTGTAAGGCTGATTCGTAAATGGAGTAATATTGTTTAATAAAACCCACTAAACAGCAATAAAAAACCGGTATAAAATCGCTAGATTTACCTAAAAACAATTAAGTTGCCATCTCTTTTCAACAATAACAACAAAAACTTCTAGCACCTAACTTTACTTTTTTGCTGCATACATTTTTCAAGAGCACGAGAATTTTTGACAGACACAAACAACGCTTAACGCGCTATTTTACGTTTGCCTGTATGAAAAAAGCTGTTGCGCAATTTTTATCATTGACGAGCCTTCAAAACGGAAATTCATTCATTTCTCACAACTGTCTGTTGGTGTGATTTTTCACCGCTTTTTATATGTTTGCGTAAAGATGTACATCTAATAGCCTTATCTAAGTTAAAGTATTAGTCAAGTCAATACATAAAATATAATAATTTTTTTTAAATCTGATAGATCACATTTCAAATCTTTAAAAAAGTTAATGAAAAACCTTTATCATTGTCAATCAATCTTGTCATGTTGTAGGTACTCGCACTTATGCCAGTTGTCTAATGTATTCTGATATTTCAAACTGTGTCTTATCGTTGTAATAGATCTCATCAATTTATTCGATTCAAACTTAATAGGCATGGGGTCAAATGTTTGAAATACGTCGGGCTTTTTATATGAACAGATTGTAAATTTCATTGTTCTTCACAGTGAAAGAAAATTTTCTAACACAGAATTAATATTTAATATGGATACAATAAAACTGTGAATCAAAATACATGTCAAACTTTGAAGTAATCTCATTCATTAGATTTATATTTGAATCTAATGACAAGTAGGAATAACATTTTGAAATATTTAGTGGTTTCTAAATTCCGAAACAGATTCATCCATATCCTTAAGAAAATCGAAGCTCAGTTTTATCTTCAATTAAATATGTAAAAGGGTATTTTTATGAATTTCATTCTTTTAGCTTGCAGCTGTCTTTTATTTACTAAGATTTTTGACTTTCGGTTTCCGTTTGTTTGGCCGACTTCAGGAGAGTAGGAGGTTACCAATTCGTCTCTCTTTTAATGTTTGTACGCGCGTAACTCTTTTATTGCTGAACTAATTCTCAAAAACTTTTCTGTTAAGCTTTGAAATACATGCTTGCAGTTTGATCTCAATTTGACCAACATTTGGTAGGACCGTTGGGAATGATTCCTCACACACAAAGAAATAGGTAATTTTGTATTTATGGCTGGCTATAATATTAAGAGTGTGGCTGGCTATAATAATTTATATTCAATAAACGTGTTCTGAAGAAAAACTGACTAGATAGGATCAGGGTGAGGGATATCTCCCATACAAAGTAACAGTCAATTCTCGTTTATCTGGCTGATTATAATATTTCAATATTAGCACTGTTTACTCTGCATCCAATGTACACTGTCGCAAGAAAAGCTGACTAGATAGGCTCAAGCGGAATGTACCTCCCACACAAAGAAATACTTATTTTTCAAACCCAATTTTCATACATAATACTGAAAGTCTTCACAACTTGTTGTGGATTCCTCTGAATCTAACGCACGTATTCTCGAAAAGAACTGTCTAGATAGTAACAGGGGGGAAGGACACAAGGTAACAGTCAAATATCTTAAATCTGCTTGACTATAATAGTGAGAGCGTTAAAAATTCAAAAATTCTGTTTTTTGCTTGAAAGTGCATTCTTAGATTCTAGTCCCATAATGTTTTCTGTTTCCAACATTAGGCGGACAATTCTCCCTTTACTTTCCCAAATATGGATCGATTTTGAAAATACTTTTTTTATTTGAAAGTGTAATCTTTTGGTATGATCCCAGAGAAGTTTAATAAGAAATCGGGCGGACAAAGTGACGGCCCCGAAATATTGATTTTAGCATAATTCTAGATATGCATATTATCGGATTTTAGGTTCACCCATAATGGCGCCCTTTTTATAATATGTTCGCTTGGTTCTTTTTATAAAGCTTTTTTAGAGAAAACTATTTGTTAATTGCTTTATTACTAGACTTAAAAACTAATAATTTAGTAAATATATTGCCATAAAAGAGTGTATTTTCTATAATATTTTTGTAATTTTAAAACTCTGTGAAATTTAGATCGTAAGATCATAAAAGTAACTTTTTGCGAACAAGGATTCTTTATAAACATGTTTTTTATTAGGACAAGTACTCAGGATATGTCATTTCTTCACGTAAGGCAATGTGGCGGAAGCACGAAATTAGGTTACGGGAAGGAGGATAAAGGGAGTGAGGTCTGTAGATATTTGACTTGAACCGTTGCACATTGAAAATGATAGGAGAGCACCTCCACATACATATGAATAGTTCGACACCTGAACGAAGTTTTCCTTGAATGCTAAAATTGATTTGCTGGCATATAGTCTGCAAGAGAATATTTTTGCTCTTAATAAATAAAAAGTTGGTTGGAGAATTTCTGAAATAAGTCCTTATTTTAATAGGAATAATTTTTATTGTACTAGCAACAGAGCAGCAAAATAATATAGATTATTTTGTTGCTGCGTCACTGCTCCACGAAATAAACAGGGGGCAAATTACGGCATTCGATATCGATCGAAATTTCAAACAAAATTTTCTTGAATTGTATTGAAATTTTGATCGATATCGAATGCCGTAATTTGCCTTCAGAGTTAGCTACACCACTATCAACGATAAGATTCTTTGCTCTCTACTGTACCCAGTCGGGTGACTTAAAAATAGTCTTTGAAATACCAGCTGTACAGTTGTTGGATATACAAATTCTAACGATATCGGAGGGAACAAAGTGAAGCCGGAATACTTCTTTGGCTATATGAATAATATGGTCAATACTTTGATCATCACAGTGGCTTTTCATGCCAACAACATCAAGAGTTTCCGGTTCCTTTCCGAATCTTAATATCAGCCATAATAACAGGTGGAGCAGCATGATCGACTATAAAATTCTTTGATAGAGAAATCACATACCATGCACAAGCCACGTGCTAAGGAGCTGGTGCTTTGAAAACCCCACCTCTTGTAGAGAGAGACGTCTATTGCTTAACAACAGTGTCTAGGTATCTAACTGTAGAGTCTAGGTATCTAACTGTAGGTATCTAACTGTAGAGCAGTAGAGCTCAGAAGGCAATCACAAGCACTGAACTAAATGCCTTGACTTTAACCAACAAACATTTCGCGCGATTTGGCGTTAAATCATAGCCACCACATAATCGACGAAAGGGTCTCGGCAGTGATTTGAGAATCCCTATTATCTATTAGGAAAACTCAATTCCGTCGGTTTTAGACCCCGTATGTGGTATTCTGAGATATTGTTAGCATATCAGTCCCGGACGAGTAAGCGTGACCTAGTTTTACATGTACTTTGTTATTTCAGGGATCGCCCGTAGCCCTTTTTTAGGGAATGAGTAGTAGCATCTAAGTTTTAATGGTTAGCAAAACGAAATAACCTCAAATCCGCAGACAAAGCAATGCCCCTGAGGCAGCTTTGTCTTTTCGCCACCTAACAGTAAGATCTCTAATTTCTCAGTTAGTACCACGAGGAGATAATACTTACCACATGTGGTTATATCTAGGGGAGAGTTAAATATCCTCAATCCAACAAGCCCACTACAAAGTGTAATGAGAGTTGACAAAATTGTATTAATAATGTAATAACACTGTAGCGAAGACAAAAGATCTACATCTTCCTTAGGGCTAAAGGATTTTCTTTTATAAGGCATGTAAAAAAATCCTTTTATTTTCTTTGTAAAGCGTTTCTACGTTTTGCACTTGTTTCAGGTATCATGTTTCTTTCAAAAGAAAAGTTTCAAAATGTGTGCTTTGTATAATTTAAAAAGATTGGGATAAATTGCATTTTCTTTAGCAATTATTTCATTAAATTTAATTGAGACTTATTTAAGAAAATAAGAATAATAATTCTTAGGTCCCATTACATAGGAAATTATGACATTGGGACTTATTTCGTTGGGAACTGTCTTATTTGGTCTTTGTTAAGTGAACTCATTTAGAGCAGCTGCTGGTCGAAAGATAATTTTCTTTCAAAACATCAGTTTCTATTTGAAAGCATTTCCAACTTTGTTTCTCTATAGAGTTGAACAGCTTGGTAAATTGTAAAATAAATGATGGGGTATTAGAACTGACTTAATGTGTGGATTTACTATGATTATTATAGAATTAGTTCAAAGAAGCCTTTGTTCAATATGACACATTAGCAGTCCCAGTTTTGCTCGAACACTGAAGGTTTTGAGCGCCTTTACATGATTCTGATCTTTGATTTAGGACTTTTAGTAAAAACACCATTTTCGCATTTGTAATTTTAAACATAAATTTTTATTTTTATTTTTTGTCTTTTATTCATAAATAATCGTATATTTTATTGTTATAATATTGTTTTGTTCTCTTAGTCATGAAATGTACATATAGATATATAGTGGATCATCCATTTTAATATTTAATTTTTTGGTTGTATTTTTGTTTTGAATTTAATTTAATCTGTTTGTGTGTCTTTTATTACGAATGTTGTCGTTTTTATTATTATTATTATTCATATAATTTTGAAATTGTATTTCTTCTATTTTTTCAATCACTAAAATTAATATTTGTATATTATTTGGAATTTTCAATATTTTATTTCCTATGTTTATATTAAGTAGTATTTTTTGTTGTTGTTTTATAAAATGAAAATTGTATTTGTGTGTGTGTGTGTATGTATGTCTGTATGTGTGTGATTTGAAGTACGTACTTTTCAATTTAATTTCACTTAGTTTTAAATTGTTCATATACAAATACGTGTTTATTTTTGGTATTTTTTTCTAATAAGTTGTTTCATACAATTTATCGGTATGAATTTTTGAAATTAAAACTTATATTGTTTTCCAATTTGTTAGTTTAATTTATAATATTTTTTTTACACATTTTATTTTTTTTTATTTTTTTAATACTTAATTTAGTTTTGGTACTCGCATGTCTGTTATTGTATGAATAATTTTTGTTGTTGTTGTAAATAAGAAAATAATTAATTTTATTTAAATTGTTTTTTGTACAATTATTAATGACACTTTAATTTAGTAATAATTATGTATTACAAATATACATTTTATGTGTATGTGTGTGTGTGTGTGTGTGTCTATGTGTCTGTATGTGTGTATTGTGTGTGTTGTGTGTGTGTATTTTATGTTTAACATTTGTGTTAGTTTTCATGACAATATCCTAAAAAAGAATTAATTACTTTGATGATACTTTCTTTTGTTCTTTTTGTTTGTTTAAAACATATAAAACAATATAAATTAAAACGATGATGATATTAAAGCTTTGCCTCGTATTAGGTTTTTTTTTTTTTTTAATATTAACAACTTCTAGTGAAGTTGTTTATGTGATGAAATAAATCAATAAAATTATAAAATTTTAAATATATAAAGTATTAGAATAAAATTTTAAGAGCACATTTTTTATTATTTGATATCCGCGGAAAACAGGAACATAAAAAGTACCGTCTAATAGGTTGCCATAAATATATGGAAATAGTTTTGAAACGTAAAATTTATTAAGCATGCGCTGTTTTCTCCAGAGCCGGATTTCAAGATCCATATTTACTTCAATTAATTTGAATTTTTAAAAGTAAAAGATTTTTATAAAATGATCGTGCATCCTGTCCCTTTATCAAGGAATACCTTTTATTCGTAAATAATTTTTAACAAAGTTCAAAGCGTTTGCAAAATGCTATTAAGGTTAAAAGATCAAAAATATATATTTATGTACACACTATTTTATTTCTTTAACCAATTTTTTTATACTAAATTCAAATAAAATGTAAAGTAAATATATATAAATATTTGTATATAAATACTTTTACCTCACGGTAACGGTCATACATATAAATTTTTTCTATGTATTTCATATGAATGTGTATATATTATTCTATAAATGTATATGTTTTAATGATATGATGATGATTTTGTTGTCTTTACTATTTTTATGTAATTAAAAAAACATAGATATTTTTAACGTATTTTTTATAATGTCATAATCACATTAGAGGTCCAACATTTACATATTACACCCATGTAAGTCTGACCAAATGTACAAGTGTATGTACATATATATTTGCTGTTTTTATATCATGTATTCTTACAGTATTCTTTCATATATGGAAAAGTAAAAACTGAATAAAAAATAAAATAATATTTATGCATATTGTACGCCATTGTTAAAATGAAATGTTTGTCTTAGTTTTGTAAGTATGTATGTATTTGAATTTTACATTTGCATACGCATACACATGCAAATACAAGTACATAGACCTCGTAATAACACAGTAAAATTACAACATTTATGATATGTTTTGCGTATTGCTATGACACTTAATAATCCCTTTTTTGTTTTGTTAATTTGATAAATTTGTCAATTTCACCTTTTCATTAGTCTGTTTGAATAGAAAATATGTTTGCATCAATTGAGTTAATTAGGTTTTTTTTTTAATATTCTGATAGGAAATATGTAAAGAAACTGGAAAATGTGTTGTATGAAATAAGCTTTATTATAAATTTAATACATCCTTTTGAAAAATTAACTGCAGCAGAAATTCTGTAACGAATAAATATAGGCTGGAGCCTTTGGCAAAATAAATGGTAGTTGAAATGCGTATTCTAGACAAATATAAAATTGTTTGAGATTTTATGTATGAATACGAAGATATGCAATTTTAGCATAGGTGACTATAATTAAATGTAAGTTATTTTAATCTGAGCTTTGCTATAAAACGTATGACATTGGAAATAAGTTTTATTTTTAAAGAAATCTACCGATTTTTCTTTGGTATATAACAAATTCATATAGATTTTGTATGAAACAATACCGTGTCCTGCTAAAGATATCTACATCAACTATTTCTTAAAAACAACTAATTAAAACTTAAAATTAATTTCAAATCTATTAATATATACTTAGGGAAAAAAATTTGGAAGTTGTTCCCACAGAATGACATTTTTAAAGAATCCATATGTGCACTTTTCCATATGTGCACTTTTCAATATGTGCAGTTTTCCATATGTGCACTTATATAATTCACAAAATTTTAATTTACAATAGGATTGTTTTAAAATCTATGAAAATCGATTTGAAAATGTTTCGTTTTAATGAAAAAATATGTTTATTTAAATCTGCATAAAAACATTAGTTTTCTGCAGCCAATCCATAATGACAAAATTAAGTTTATTTGAGGCAAAAGGAACCATGACAACAGGCCAATTTGTATGTCTTACAGATGTAAAGAAATAAACAAGCCTTATTTATTATAAAGTTAGTTTTTATGAAAAAAAAAAAAAAATTAAGAAGTTTACTTTTCTCCACCTAATGTGATTGAGAATCGTTAATTGAATGACAAGCCGGTATAAAAATCATTGGGAAATGATCCAAGTTTGGACTATTTTCGCTTCTGACACCAACACTTTCATGACATTTTTGGAATGCTATTTTTACTGAGTAAAATTTTTTAATTTATATCATAAAAAATTACAAGCAATTTTAGAAACACTAAAGACTAGAAATCAGACTTTATAAAATAAATAATTATTTAAATTATTCGTGATATTCTTCTAATTAATTATGCAAAGAATTGTAATTTAATATGTCTGGCTGTTCGATGGCGTTAACCAAACGCCACTGGGGCAAAAAGCCCAGTGTGTAAAGTTTGAAGCACAAATAAAACAGATGCGGTTCACATAAAAGATGTTTGTTGTTATATATCGTATAGTTTTCAAATACAATTGATTTTTTTCTCATAATTTTCTCATATTACTATTTGTAGGGGAATGTCTTTCACACATGATTGCTGAAATCCATCCACCAAATGTAACTTTTTTTAATAAAAAAACAACTTCCTATTAACGCATCTAAATTTAATGTTTTATGCAGTGAGTTACTGAAAAACATTATTTAGTCTAATAAGAGAAGTTCCCTCTTCCCCTTCCAAACAAAAAGGGCTTAAAATATTCTCTATCCTATAGACACAAAATGCGCAAGCGATATTTATTTATACTGTTATAAATTTTTACCCAATTAAATTGCACCGCTATATTAATATTTTTCCTCTATATAGCTTTCCCATACTATATATAGCTTTCCCATACTATATATAGCTTTCCCATACTATATATAGCTTTCCCAATTGGCCCCACTGTGCTTTGATTCCTAATTTTTACCAACATAATTCTGAGAGTTTGATTAATGGTCTTGGAAGTTTATTTATTCACCATATGTTTTATACCAAATATTGTGCCAAATGCCCCACTGTTTAACAAAACTGTGTGTGCCAGATGCACACTGTTAACAATTCACTAAGAACTCAAAATTGATTTAAAGTCACGTAATAAAAAGGAAAATGCATGTATTTCGTAGATCAAATTATTTAATATGAAGACTTAAAATTACACGTAGATGAGAGTGAATGTTGAAATTCATGTAGTTTGTATTTTGTTATGTTTTCTTGGTAGGAAAACATTGTTGTTTTGTTTAGTTTGCCCTTTTTAGTATTTTTGTTAATGTGTTTTGTTGTAAAAAATATTTATAAATTAAATTTTTATCTTCCTAAAATTTACTTTTCTTTCGTTTTTTTTCTGTTTTAAGTTGCTGTATAAATATTTATAAATGTAAATTTCTAAATTGTAAATGTATAAATTAAGTTATAATCTTTATTTATATATCCTTTTATATTTGTATTTAAATATAATTATGTTTTTGGTTTTTAGTTAATAATAGACAGCGTAGCATAGGAAGACGTCAATACCTGCATAAGACATTTTAGCCATATATTTCATTTGTTTTTCTTGTTGTAATTATTATTACTATTTTTCATTTGTATTTTCTTTGTTTATATATATAAATATTTTTTTTAATATTAATTTTAACCAAATATTAGAAAGTTCATTTAAAACTCATGTTGTTGTATGTTGTATGTTTTAATTAACTATTGTATAAAAATGAATTTGCTTTCTTTAAATTTATTTATTTATTTTAATTGTAAAAAAATCTAAATAATAGAGGATAATTTTAATCATTTTAAAAACATGCAGATTTTGTTGTGGATTTTTATTTATATTAAAAATTTCATGGCTGATTTTAGTTGTTTATGTTTTTTCGTCTCAGATTTGTGTTTAGGTTTGTTTCCTTTTTTAAATTTAAACAACCATTTTCATATGTTTTTGTAAGTTTGTTATATACTATTTGCTATTTTGAGGAAAATTTGTTTTGTTTTAATCATTTTGGTTTTTACTTTGCAGGCTTAAGTTTTAAAATCTAATTACTTAAATACTATATGATTTTTTTTTACTTTAGAATTTAATTTAAACTAGTTAAACATACAATCAGGTGGCCTTCGCAGTCTTAAGATCACTTAGAACTTATTTTGTTTAAGTGAAATTAAAAAGCTCAAATTTAATAAAATAAATAAATTATAAATAAATACATTTAAATCAATTGCCACATTTTATATTACTTTCCTCGTATATGAAATATTAAAATAAATTTGAATAAATTTGAATCAATAGTCTCTGCAACAAATATATGTTAATGCAACATTCAGCTTTGGATTTAATTTACTTGTGTATTGTATAAAGCTTATTCAAAGCTTAAAAGTCTTTCCACAAAATATTTCGAATTTTGTAAAGTGGAAACATACTGAAGGATTTTGAAAATAATTGCATAAAGTATTAGCTCTAATAGAATAAAAGTCTTATTTCTAAGACATATTTTTAAGCAGCCTCAAGATAAAGCTTTTAAACTTGCCACAAACAATGCGTTGACATATTTCTTCTTCTAAGCCTTGTTTAAACTTGTGTATAAAAACTGTGTTTTCTAAGCTTTCCTATAGAATACTAGTAGTTTGGATGGAAGTATATGACTTTTACAAATAAAGTAATTTATTATTGATTATTGTTTTCATTTTACGTGTAAATTTATCTAGGAGTATACTTATTTTTTGTTGCACTTAAGGAACAAAAATCAAATGACCTTATCTCTTTGAAGCACACCTTTTACTTACAAAATGATTTATTTACTTTTAATTACATACAATCAATGTTAGTATTGAAGCACATAGATACAAATGTTTTATTTAATTTGTGTCAATAAGCTTAACTATTTCTTTCTCTTCTTTAAGAGCTAGTGTAGGTATTTATATAGACATATAAAGCATTTAAAAATATATATTTTTTTATTACAATAGTTTTTATTTGCAAAGAATTATTTTTCTAATTTAAATTTTTTAAGATTTGTTTAATTCCCCTTTTGTCTTTTTAGAATAATATGTATGTATATATTTAAAGATTTTTTACACTCACAAATTTTCACAAGCACTTGCATAACGCCATCAAACACTACAAATTTCACTTTTTTTTATAAATATCTACATTAAGTCTCTTACTTCATTCTATGTACAATATTTGAAATAATTCAGAAATAATTTAGTTAAAAGTTGAACTAAATGCAATAAAATAACACATACAAATATTTACAGTTTATATTGGGCAAATATTCATATCATGTTCTTTTCTAAGAAAAAGTGTACATTTTCTTTCAATCGCAAAAAATATCATTTCAAAATCCTGGTTTAGAAAGTTTAAGCCCCTTTCTTAGTAAATATGCTTTCTCTGAAAAAATACGAGTACGTCAGTCCTTTCCTTCTCCCTGAAAGGACAGAAAATATTACACTTTTTTTAGAAAGGAAAAAGCCACTAAATAAATCAAGCTTTCGTTTGATGCAGGCATAATTTTTATAAGCTTTGCTGGAATGCTTCAGCTGCATGCTTTTCTGAAAATATAAATATAGAAAAAGACCAACATAAGAAATGAATGGAGGATACCTCATGTAATTCACTGAAAACTGGTTAACAAATTATACACTCAGAGAAAGAAATAGCTTTTTTCTTTAGCGGAAAATATTTGCTGTGAAGAAAAATTTCCCTCCATCTTGTCAGTACGATGTAAAACTAATGTCAACACAAGAGGGAACATTTGATGAAGAGCACAAGATCAAGTATAAGAAAGCAGTTCATGTGTTCCAGAGCGTCTTTTGGTGTTTTATATTCTGAAAAACTGTGTAACATTTCTTCTTGCCACAAATGAAACAAAGGAATTTCTTGTTCTTTAATAAGCGAAAAGTGTTAAAAACCATTTTTTTGGTTGAAGCTTTTAATGTATTTTTTTATTATAAATATAACAATAAAATATTACAAATTTTTTCAGTCAAGAAAACGGCATCAAGTATCCATATTTGGTAACAGGGGATAAAGGTCCTTGTCATATAAAGTAGATGAGTAACTCTTCTTTCTCCCCTGAACTCTGAGTGAAACTCAGGATCTTGTCACTTGACTAGTTTTGTAGAGATTCTCTTACCTTTTGGTTGCAAATTTTACCTACTGCGTTCATAGTACAAGTGCAATGTGGCTTTGATACTTCGCAATCGTTGCAAGTTCAGACATCACAGTAATTCGCAAATCTTTATTACTTCGATTATTAACTCACGATTGTGGGCTCTTTAATCGGGACCTTGCGTATTTATTTTTTGCCTCTATATTTCTAACACTAACTTTTTTGATCAGTTTTCTGATGTAGTTGTTCATGATCTCTTTGCTTGATACGATTTCTAGTTTTTTATGCTCTCAGCAGCAAATCAAAATGTATAAATTGTAAAGGCCTAAAGAAGAAAAATTGTCGAAGAAAATGATTCTCTTGTTAGATAATGTAACCTGCCATTCAAAACTTTTACTAATCATGAAACTTAGACCAGGACAATAGAGTCAAGTTCTCTCCACCAAATTGTACAGAACTTGCCCAGCCACCCTTGTTTTAAAAATTAATTACACAGGTCAACAAAAATATTTTTTTGACGGGCAAAATTTGAATACATGTGGTAGTGAGTGTGCAGTGGTGAGTTGCATTTGACACATGAAAAATATATAAGAATTATCTGCTTTGTTTGATGGTTAAAAGTATATTGTTGTCTTAAATTCATTAAAACTCCCACTCAGGTGACTACTTCATTCAAATTGTTAATTTATAAATCTTTGTTTTTATTCATATAAAAACTGTGGCAATAAGGCATAAGCGCTTAAGCCGGCTTAAGCTAAAAGCAAGTTAATCCTTCTTTGTAATTTGCAACTTCGGTAGTACTCCGCAGCAAAATTATACTTAATTTGCCACATTTGTCAGGAAGTTACAGAGTAATGAATTTTTGCTTGACTAATAATTTTCGCTTGTCATTAAACTGACTATGATAGATTAAGAGCTCTACAATTAGTTTTTATTACTAACAAAAAGTGACTACATAATACGTTTATAATACTAGTTGTTCAAATGCGAATTAGTTTTTAAAACTCAGCTTAAAAATCTTAAAATGATTTCCTATAAAAACAAAAAAAAAAAAAGACTGAATTAATTCTTTGAAAAGCTATTTTTCAAATATTTTACAAGAAAGTAATTCAAAAAGAACACAAGTTCAATTGAGATAGTTTTAAGATACAATTTTGCGGCAGCTACATGAAAAACTGTCTGTTCAGCCGTTTGAGAATTAAGATGCCATAAGCAGACACATGTTAATTTTACAATATAGCATTTTGTTTTTGTAGTACTGGCTAAGAGCAGGCAATATGGAATCTATATGCATATAAAAAAGTGAAACTACATTCACTTGATATTCAAGTGATTTGGTATATTAAAACGATAATTATGAATATATGCATTTTACATCCCTGATTGCTATTGCAAATGTATACACGGCCCGTATGCTGTGATTGATTTTTAGTCTTACACATTTCTTCATGTGTTTTGTTGGCATCGTCTAGGAAATTGTAGTAAATATCCCAGGTTTGCTATGTCTAGCAATTTTGCAAGGGCAACTTGTAATCAAGAGTGATAGCCACTATTATGTATTTTTTTCAATAATTTTTATATATTATTTAATAACGAAATTGTTGAAAAGTAATCTGAATATTACAAAACAAATGTTTTAAAATCGAGAGCAAAATTTATTTCATTCTACTTGCTGATCAGCTTAGCTCTATATCGATCGAAATGCCTCCCTTCATCAGATGCTGATACAAAATAATTACCGCTCTGCAGTGATGCCGATAATATTTCACATCTTTTTGGACATGAAATACTCAAGTGATACTTTTGCAGTGACACAGTCTGGAATAATCCAGGTATTGCAAATGTACCCAGACTATTGTAATGAAATATAAAGAAGATTTAAATTTTTTTTGAAAACTTTTTGCTTTTTAATTGCAAAAACCAATATCTTTAAAAATTAAAGCTTTTTAGCTCTCATAAGCCGCTAGTTTAATGCGTTTAGCCTTGATAAATAAGCAACAGCGAAATTATTTTATATAGAGTGGGTATTAGGTGGTGAAATTCTGGAGCAATTAACACTGGCGTGTTAAATAAACATTATTTAAAATGAAAAAAAAAAATTATAATTTTTTGCTGCATGAAAGATTTATTAGTAGCGTTTGAATTTTGCGTGTTTTTATTGTAAAATAATTGTATTGAAATAGAAGATTAAAAAAAGTAAATAATTTTCAGTTTGAACAGGCTTCGAGCTAGTAATATTTCATATATTAAATAAATATCTTGATTTATATACATAAATAATTTATTTCTCCAAAAAAAAAAAAAAATATACGCATTAGTAAATTAGTAAAATTCATAATAAAAATTAATAAATTAAAAAAAATCGTAATTAAGCTTAGAGTACATATACACATATAAATTTATATAATTTCTTTTTATATTACATCCAGCCTTTCCTTATCGATTCGTTTCTTGTAATGGCAAACTGTCCTTTTTTTGTAGATTTTAAGGATAAAAATAAATTGAAAAACGCAACAAGTTGCTGGAAATTTTATTGTTATAAATTTATGTTTCTCCTTTTTATTTTTTGTTTATAATATTTGTTCCTGTTTAGTTTGATTTTGCATTATTTATTTAAATGTTTTAAACACTGATTGTTTTATTAAGCTTCTTAGTAGTTCTTAGAAAATTTTAGTTTATTTATTAAATTTTATTTCAAGATTTTGTCTTATTTATAATTTTTCCATGGATTAAAAATGGAGACAAATGTTATTGAATGGAAAACTTAGTAGAAATTTAATTTATATAAGAGGGATATTTCTATTTGTATTTTAATTTCCTTTTTGTATTCAAATAGGGATTCAATGGTCTATTTCCATTATTGTATTATTTTTCTATAAAATATTTTCTCAAAAATTAGTACCATTGAAGAAATGTATTCCTTTTACATTTTAGACTTTCTTTTCATTTAACATTCATCTATATTTACAACTAAATTTTTACAAATATTATTTTTATCTTCATACAAAAATTTTTCCTATTACAAAAAATTATTGTTTCATACCATTGATTTCAAAGCAACAAAAAATGTCTCGGCTTATCAAGGTGATTTGCTTACTGTTTTGCAGTTGTTTAGTATTTTCCCCTTTCCAAGGTTCGTTTTCAAAAAAATTTTCTATTAAAAAAGAAATTTCGAAAAATACTCATCGATCTAAATAATATTTTGTCGTTTTTCTAAATACTCTTGTGCTTGTATATTGCCCTTGATGATTTCAAGTGAAGCTTTATTGAAAACTGCAGTTCAATTTGATAGCAGTAAATTATCTTTGCACTATGGGACCCGATAAAGTGCACTTTGGCACAGAAAATTCATATAATTTATAATTGATTTAGTTTTTTTTTTCAAATAAATATAAAATTTTTTAAGTCATAAAACGTTAATAATAAAAGTTTTACGTTCTTATTTTAAAATGGAAACAATCTTGACGGTTTAGAAATTATAATGAACAAAATTTGTATATTGCATTTTTTTATTATATTTATTATTAGCAATTCTTTGTCAGGGAAATAGTGCAGGTATTTGTTCTTATATTTTACTGCTTGTGGAAGGCAAAGAAATGGAAAAGATTTGGAAAATAATAAAAAAATAGTCCAGTAGCCTCGGTAGTCTAAGGAATAGTGCACTCTCCTATCAGTGCGTAGGTTGTGGGTTCGGTTCCGCTTCACTGCAAACGACTGAAGGACCCTTTTACTAGCTTAATTAAACAAAAGCTATAATATGGCTTAAAGCCATATTCATAGCACTTTGAATAGGTAGATACAAAGGCAAGTCAAAAAGGTTGAAATTTATTTTTATAATTATAAAAATGTATAATTAATTAAATACAAATGCCTTCAAGGACATTTATAATGAAGATATTAAAAAAAGGATTTACTAATTGCGCCATTGTTTCCAATTATCTCTTTTTTACATTATCAAATACTCGCTGGGTTTACTACTAGAGTATTGACTAGCGAACTAGACTAAAAAACTGAGTTGCGCAAATTCTATACCTGCGGATAATCCTGGCCACCTTGTAGGCAAGGCAAATTGGCAATTTGTTTGAAGAGAGTAAATTATTCCGATAACAATAATTGAGAGTAAAAAAGACTTTTTTATAATTTTTCGATTCATACGCCAATTGAAATCTTCTTCAGCAGGCTACTAAAAGTTTCATTTTCAAATACCAAATTACCCTTGGACTTATGAGAACAGAACCGCAACTAGTCCTTATATTATTCCCTACAACATATACCAAATATACACTGGAAATAATTGAATTTTGTTTAAAATTTAAGCTAAACAAACTTAACCTGGCTTTAATTAAATCAAGAGTTTTTCCATTTAAGGCAGATATAATAATAAAGTACGTATTTTAATGGATATAACTCGAAATAGTGGTACCCTTCTATTTATGGATCAATTATGAATGACAACCGGAAATCAAAAGTTTTTAGTTGCCATAAAAATCCGAATAATCATCTAAAATTTATCACTTTCCAGTGTCATCCCTAATATCACCTTCTGGCAATTGGCAACTCAATAGAAATTGGATTGCATTCCTTTAACTAAAGACTAACTGATGACTTATACTAAAAATAAAAAAAGAAAAATTTATTTACTTTAGAATCCTTTTAAAATTCCCAAAACATATTTACAAAGTCTGTTCTATCATTTCAATTGGCTAAAGTTATCGATATCAAAATTTCGCATTATAAAAACGACAAATAAATACTTAACGATTCGTCATTTCTGAATGTGTCGTCCTCTTCCTCCATTTAAACTTTATTTATTCTGTTCATTCGGTGGGGTTATTGTTTTTTTTTTATTATTCACAGGAAATATTAAAGTATTTAGTCATTGTTTGTATTACACCCACCTTTTCCTAAATTGTTTTCATATTCGTGATTTTTTCTCACAATTTTTTTTTTGGATTATCCCAAGTTTTTATATATAGTAGATTGGAATTTATAATCTCATATCGCATCAATCATCATTTTATTAGTTTTGTAGTTTTACAATTTTACATTTTGAAATTCCTTAATGATGTTGATTCAATATTCGCCAAAATACAAAGATGGTTGCAAATATATGCAACCATAACTTATACACTTTTATGATGTGATTATATGGCGGAGCCAATGATGTCGCTGAGGATGGTGTTACACCATTTCCAAGGGCTGCCATACCAATTGTGGGTGTTGTTGTTGAAATGGTTGTTGTCTCTATACGACCAACATCCACTGCAAAAGGGAGAAAGAAAGAAATAAGTAAGATAATAAATTATAAGAGTATTTTTTTGCAAAGAAAAGCATAAGAAAAAAACATAAATTGATCAAAAGTTGTGAATGAAAAATGTTCTTTATTTCACGTGTTATTAATTTATTTGTCGTAGCAATTCACATACATACATGAGTAAAATATATCTCACCTTTAATCGAATATGTTTTATAATCAGCAAATTGTTCACCAGGTCCCACTGCGGATGGAATTGTTGCCAAACATGTTAACTCCATGCGACCATTGGCACCCACATGCTGTTCCGTCAGCTCAATATTCAGCTGACTAACCGAAAACATACCCTTCTCCTGTTGAGCATCTGTTACGGCAGCTGCAGCTGCCGCCACACCACTACCGCCACCTGGATGTGACAATGGTCGGCCGTAGCTGGCGGCAAATGCATTCATAGGACCGGCATTCGGTGGTATGCCCAGTTCGCTGTTCATATTGGGTGGTTGGGGGCCAAAGCTGTTTAAGGTGCTGCGTATGATACCAAGAGCATTTTCATTGATGTGACGATATTTACGACTGGAGGAATTCCTGAAAATGGCCAACAAGAAAGCAAATAAAAAGTACATTAATTTTTATATTGACAAACAATTTGAAGTTTGTATGTTTGTCATATTGTGAAACGCACCCTTTGCATAGAGAAAAATATTTTTATGGTCTTCTTTATAAATCATATTTATTTATTATTTTTTGAGTCATATATTAAGTGTTATTGTCTTGCGAACAATTCGTACTATCATTAACAGGTTGTAGAACAAGCACAGGTTTATATACAAACAGATGACAGAGAACTCAAAGTTTTCACTAGGCTGTGCCCCTTTAAGGCCTTTAAGGACATACAAGAAGAAATTATATTTCTTTAAAATCTGGCATTTTTAAGAGATCAGAGACACATGCAAAAGATGTTTATTCTTAGAAGCTTTTTGTTTAGTGATGTTTGAAATCATTACAATATGTTAATGGGTGTACAGTAAATATCCTAGGAGGAAATTTTGAATTGAAATTGCATTAGTCTCTCTTGAGTTCCATTCCTAAATTTTCAGTAGAAATAGAAGCGATTATATATCGGATAATGTGTACAGCGACTATAAGTTTGTGGGACCTTCAATGCAAATTAATATCTCAGACATACGACCATGACTAGCTATGACAGTGAAGGTGCTCCAAGTTGATATGGTCCTATGGTGACCGCGTTTGGACCAAAGAGAAGATCACTTACCATACTGACACGGAAAAATGTAAAAAGTTTAAAACAAATTTCACCCACCTCGAGTATAGTCTTTAGGAAATTGTAATTAAATAAAATATTACTATATGCCTTGTCTACTGAGATTTTTTAAGCCGGTGCAAAGAAAGTTTATAAATCAATGCCAGAGAAGAGCTGAGGAACACTAGACACTAAACAAACGCAATAGTACCATTTCTAACGATCTCCATCATCATCAGAATACAGGAGTCCGCATTTTTTTACCGTTTTTAAGGTGGATGCTAGAATTGGGGAACTATTTGTTATTCCCAAAACTCTAGCCGCCACATCAAAAATGGAGGAGTCGAATTTTTTGCTTAAATACATACAGTTTTTAATTTTTTGCAATATGTACGGCGTTCCATAACCATAAACAGATGTTTATGTTTTCATTCATATTCTCATTTGTAAGCACAAAAATAAAACAAGACATATGTATAACAGTGATGGGAAAGTTGGTACGATCGTACTTTTTTACACTATTTGATATAAAAAAGTACCGTAGTACTCAACCAATCCAACTGATACTCTCTCTAAGGGCACCAGTGGTCTTTAACAATAAAAAATTTTCCACTGAAAATATTTTATCTGGTTAAACCAACAGCATTATACCATTTTTAATTAAAATATTTCCCAGCGAAAAGTAAATTTTTTAAAATATTCACAACCAATATAGAGCATTGGCTGACATGGAAGAACTGAAACCCTTAACAATAGAAAATATATTAAGTTTCTGGTCTAACAACGCACTAGATGAATACATGTTTCATGTTATATCGAGAGTTGCTTATACAATTTTGTCCATACCCCACTCCCCCGCAAAAGTAGAAAGGGCCTTCTCTTACCAAAGTCTAATAGGAAGAAAACAAAGGAACATGCTTTATATTCCAACATTATCAATTATTATCCAGGTAAAGGATTTATTGAGGTCGAAAATATATTTTTGTTATAACTTTAACATTTCTAATAAGATAATATCAAACAATTTATAATATTATATGTATGTTCATTTATTATAGAGTTTTATACAGCAATTTTGCAACGCCTCTAGTGTGAAGTAGATGCCCTAACTTTATTAAGCTTTATTGTGTAGCCATTTCATTTATTATATATCTCACCAACCATTCTGCTAACAGAAGGACGAAATAGGACGCTTTTATGTACATTAGCATATAAGAGTATCAATCGCTTCCGGAACTGTTCATTGCTATGCCTTCATAATGTAAACAATTCAACAACATCTAACACCTTGCCATACTAATGTACGTTAGAAAAATTCATGATATTGATGATTTGTCGTAAAAAGGGACATAACCCACACTCTCAGTCATAATTTGCTTTGTAGTCAATATGATATGAAATCTTAGATCTTATTTAAAGTCACTCATTATTAGGCAGAAGTCGTATTGGGTTTGGCTTTTTATGTATTTGTCTCCTCCTCAGACTAGTGTGGCATGAAAAACTTTGTAAAAAATATAAATTATTTTCTAATGGCGTCTGAAGAGTTTTGAACTCGAGCCTCTCAAGGATTTTATTAAAAAAAACGAAGCTGGTTTTATTTGAAAGCAGATTGAACTGATTTAGCAAACACTAGTTCTGTATAAAGTGTTTTCTAAATTCTTAAATAAACCATTCGCAGTGCAAATACCAAAGAAAAATGAAATTGACATTGCATGTCAAAAGTATATGACAATAGAATATTATCATATATATTGTATTTACAAAATAAGGCCTTAACAAAGGGGTTTTTTCTCCTTTGTTATTGTACACCTCTTATACTCAGACTCATCTATAAGACGATGTATTGAATGGTCCATTCTTTTGCACTTTTGCAGCAGCAAAATAAAATAAATCCACCAGGAGCCTTAACAATGAAAAAAATTAACAACAAAAGTAGCCACAACAAGTACTTAAACGTATAAAAATCATAAATACTTGCTAGCCAAGACAAGAAGTTGTAGCCAAAAGCAATGGAAACATGATGGTAGAGTATGTCGATAAGGTGGCAAATACACATCCGAAGAGAAGTGCGGAAAATGTTTCATAAATAGTTTTTTCGTCTTATTTTTGGATAATACTCGTATAAGAAGCATATCACCCTTTTGATGCAATATAGTCATATCTCCAAAATCATCACCTTTTGAGTAACTGAAGAAAAAAATAAGCAGAATCTTATCTGAAAAGGCTTCCAGTACTTAAATGCTGTTTTTCCAAGTTCTATTGTTTGTTGTATTAAAAAAGCAGTTTAATATTTTGTATTTCCTTTGCCTTTTTTTTGGAACATTTTCTCATGCAAACAATAAGTATAGATGCAAACAAATAAGAACTATGGTTTCGATGACCATAATTCGAAAGTTGTATAATAAAAATTAGTTATTTTCCTTACTAAAGACGTTTTAGGAATCATATTGCCTTCAAACTTGACGATTGTATTTGTATATATTCGCACAGTTAAGATTTGCCACAGTTAATTAAAGGACAAACAAAATTTTGAAACAATCAAATGTTTTTTCTTCGATAGTAATATTATCTACAACTTTCTCAAATAAAACTTGGTCGTATACGAGTATTTGGTAATTAAAAGATTATTCATGAAAAACATTAACAAATATAGGATTTTTATTTAGATCTTCAAAGTGTAATTCACTTTTTATTGATCCTAGCGAGAATTTTCTTGAAAGTTTTCAAATAATCTCAAATTTAGTGTGTATATCTGCTAAGGCTTTTCTTCATTCCCTGCGGTGTTGTAGAGCCTTGAAAGCTGCCATTGGGCCTTAAATTTATGAGGAATTTAAAACTTTCTCCACTTGTTTCAAAATTGTAGAAGTGAATGGATACAAATATTAGGCAAACGAATGTTGAACAATTTTATGTAAAACACTACGATAAACTAATTTTTTAAAACTTTTTACTTCCATAACTCTGGGGACTGAACCCCTTTCATTAAACTTTTATGGAAAGGAAAAGTAGCACACTTAAGCAGGGATAATGTAGTGGCCCAGAATGAAAATGATTCTCATACAAGTCTACATACAATATGTCCTCGAACACAATTTAACATAAAAGCTATGTATATATATAAGTCAAAGTCAAGGGTTAATTTCATATTTAATTTATATTTTAGCACCAATGTTGACCCTCACATTATAAGGTGCTTACAGCAGATTTATATAAAATACCAAAAACATTTTTGTGTGAACATTTTAACACTCTTTAATTATGCAAATTTGCCCCCTAAAGCTTGGATGTGTAGGTATTTTTTGCCTTCTTTCAAAAACTTCCTAGCAAAATGGCGGGCTACACAAATGTTTCCTATAAAATTTGACTACATTATAAGTCTTCAAATAAGCTAAAGCTCCAAAGGCCAGAAATGTGTGCCCTAATCCCCTAATGACATTTTTTCGCATAAAGCTGCAGTTATCTACAAAATTTCACTTCAAATCAAAGATTAGCAAGGTTCCTTACCACTACACCAAATACACTTAGGGCGTTGTTTCTAGGCAAAGGCAGTTGGCAGCCCCATTATCCTAGGACCTGCTGCAGTAGACTAATTATATATTTAGTTGGAACAACAGTCAATTGACGATACTGATACGAGGCTAAAAATAATATTGCGACAACAACTGCAACTATTCGTAAAAAATGGTGATGCTTTGTGAAAGCCAAATGCTTCCAAGAGGGGTAATGGAGAAAAAAATTTATTTCAGTACGAAAATTATTGAGTATGGCCATCTATAATTTCGCTAGCATGTTTATACTACGTTCGTAGTTGTACCACGTTGTTTGAAATTTTATTATATTTTAGTCTCACACATATAGAATAACATGTTAGTACGTCCATACGTCTCCCAAGGCCATAGTATGACTTTTCAAAGTAAGCGGATATATCCCGAAATATAATATCTATCACGCGAATTTTTATAAGTGATTTCTTACGGCTTTTTAAGGACCATGTCTGCCGTTTTTCAAATTAATTCTTAAAGGATTATTAGAGTATTTTAAATTTTTTAATTGTCCTTACACACTATCACGGCAACTGTTATGGTATTACTCTCAGCTTTCTTTTATTTCCCTTAATTCAGCCGCAATGCAACACGTAGAACTTGGCAAAATGTTCGTAATAGATCTTAACATAGAGTCAACATACTTAGATTTGTGTTAATATATTCACGAGCAAACAATCATTCAAAATAATATGTTATTGTAAGTTGTTGCACCTTCTGATAAGGATTTTTTCTCATCCTTTTTTCTGACAAATATGGTGCATTTATGCACGCACTACTTGTCTAAGTAGTTTCTATTGTTTAGAAAATTATAAAATCATAAACACAGCTTAGCGAACTTATGCATGCGAATCTATTTCAAAATATTTTTCTATGTATGAATTTGTCTATTAATATCCACGCATTTGGAAATTTAGTTCAGTGTTTCATTTTTTCAGTTGAACTCCTACGCGTATATTTTTGTTCGAAATTACCCACATGCCCAGTGAAATGTTAAGCAGGTTATTTTGTACCAAAGGGTGATTATTTAGTAGCTTTTCGTCATCACAGTTGTTTTCGTGTAACATGTTACTGTTAAACATGTTAATTTTTTTTCTAAAATTTATATTTGAATCGACTTACAAAGAAAGAACGCTTGCAAATTATTGAATTTTATTATCAAAATTCATGCTCGGTTAAGAAAGTGCATCGTCCAATTTTTTTATAAAATTGTATTCAACGACGAAGCTCATTTCTGGTTGAATGGATACGTGAACAAGCAAAATTGCCGTATTTGATTTGAAGAGCAGCCAGATGCATTGCATGCCGAAAAATGCACTGCTTAGTGTGGATTAAGGGCGGGTAACATCATTGGACAGTACTTTTTCATAGATACCACACAGCACGCGAAACAAAGGCTCAATTAAGAGGCGAGTTCGGTGAAAAATTTATTTCACGTTTGGGACCGGTCAATTGGCCGTCTAGATCGTGCAATTTAAAGCCTTTAGACTATTTTTTGGGGGGCCATATTAAGGCTCATGCCTATGGGGACAAGCCCGCAACGGTTGACGTATTGGAAGCCAATATTGCAGAATATATTCGTGAGACACCGGCCGATATGTTGGAGGGAGTATGACAAAATTGGACCCATCGTATCAATCATTTGAGGCGTATCCACATTCAATTATATAGATCGTTCTATAGACTCAAATAAATATTTCATATTTCTCTAAATTTTATGTATTTTTTTAAATCAAATCCCAAAGCTCTTAAAAAATCACACTTTACATGGTAATTATGCCGGATGAAAGTTAAACTTTGTTTATGAAGTCATGAATGTGTAGTTATTATCTTTGAAATAAATTTCCATGCCACATTACTTGAAGGTGCACATATTAGGGGGGCTCAGAATGAACTTGATTTTTGAGAAGTTTGCTGATAATTTTTAATTCTATCAGTTGACATCAACAAATGGAATGGGGATGACTATTAATTGACGGGAAAGTTTTTGATGATTATTTTATAAAAATTAAATAATCCACATTTATATTTTAATATGTATTTTATCCTTTGAAAAGCAAAGTTCCAAAAGAAAGAAATTGTTAAATTTAATTTGCAATAATAAAGATTAAATACAAGCAATAAAATATTCGATAAATACGAGTAATTGTGGTTCAAGGGTGGCACTTGAATAGTTTTTCGACAGGAAAAATGGCTTCGATATATTTCCTTCTATAGATTTGTATAGCCCCGAATGATATCTGTATTTAACTTTTGGAAGCGAGCTTTAAATAAGAAAAATTGATACCTTAGCAATATAATTGCTAAAAAAGGGATTTAAAACATTCTCTGCTAATTGCTATATAGGACCAGATAAATTCGTAAGCTGAGCTGATAAACAAAGCCAACGTACTTCTAAAGAATTGCGATCCTTTGAACGCTAAAGGGATTCGGTCAATATCTCCAGGTATGAAGCAATTCATGTAGGTGAGGAAATGACTCTCTCCTAAGATAAGAAATAACCTGCAATTGGTTATCAGTTTTCTTTCGGATAATTTTTGATTACGCTGTCCTTTTTGAAGGTGTAACTAAGCTCGTTACTATTATACATACACCATTTTTTGCGAGTGTTTTTCTTGTGTAGGGTAGTAGAAGGCTTGTCATTTATTCTTTTTTCTATTTTCAGATTTAATTTTATTAAAAAAATTATAGTGACATTGTATTTATGGTCACTGGATCATATGATTTCTTCTATATTAAAACGCTCGTAGTGCATGCAAATGGTTTTTACATAATCAAAGCTGTAAATACACGCCTTCGATAAACAAACTGTTGAAATAATACTATATATACTATGTATATAATACTAGTAATAAATTTTGACACTGGACAATATTTTCATAAGCTTGGCATTGCAGGTTGTTATATATATCGATGCTTATTCACCGTTTTTTAAGCTTTTTTCAAAATGTCAAAGGAAGTCTAATATGTACGTCTTTATTTTGCAAAGAAAATTAGTATTTTTATTAAAGTAAGATTGATTTGTAACAATTAGTTGTAAATTTAACACCTGGAAAGAGCATAAAGTTACTAGAAGTTATGATTTTTTTTTTCAGATATGAATGAAATATTTAATTCAATCATTGAGTGAATGGAAATATTGTGCTAATTTTTTGAATAAAAGAATTTTTCTTTATTAAAAACGTAGTTTCACAAAGTTTTTGAAGTAATCTGCTTTTTTAATCTAACTTTTGTCAACTTAAAATAAATTCAATTATTACACTAACAGACCCTCAAGCAAGAAAAATATCCTTCCCTGCGAAAGACTTATATTTTATTGACCACTAGAACTAAAGAAGAATTCTTTAAATTTAAATAAATTCGAAATAATTTTTAAATGCTCATTAAATAATATAAAAAAAATTTATTTATCTTTTCAGGTAAGTCATTTTCCAACCTACAATTTACTATAAACTGGTCTCTGAACATTGCGGAAGGGGTATGTAGATGTTTTATAAATTTTTTAAAAACTGCAATGGAGTTAAAATTAAATCTTTTCAGGTAAATTTTAATTTTATTATAAGAAACTAAATTTTCTTTTCACAAATCGGCAATCATATATTTGTAAGAACAAATATAGTCCCAATAAAATTTCCTAATCTCGTAAAACATCAGTTCATTTTCATATTCCTCTTCTTTTAATATAAAATTGTGGTATTAAAAATACCCATTTGCGAGAGACATTTCTTAGGGCCATTTTACTACAAAAGCGATAATCCTGATAGAATGCTTGTGTTCTATTTAGAGCTCCTTTTTAAATCCGCGGCATTTTCATAAAGACTTTCATGTTACAATTGTCAAAGGACTTTTTTTAACGTTCAATTCGTCAATGCTTTTCATTCCTCTATTCGAATGTTTCTCATTCCTCCACCCGAACTGGCAATACAGCTTATGCATAACATGGTCGGAATACAAACGAAAGAATAATTAAAAAAATAAGTGTCAAATTTGTCGTTTCTGTTTTAATTTCACACTTATTGGACAAGCGTCTTTATATCTCTCACCAACGAACGGGAGTAGCAGACGTTATGTCGCAGCGACATCTCCTTTAATGCAAATTAATTTTGATGTGTAAGAGCGTATGATTAATAATATTAATAATGTTACTCATACGTTCATATGTCATAGTAGTAATAAATATTTTCATGTCTAATATTAAATGGCCTAACATTTCTAATATATAACAAAAAAGAATTCATAAAATTATTTTTATAATAAATTAAAAATTTTCAAATGATAAAAGAATAAAAAAATTTTTTCAATTGATTTTTCAATTGAAATGCTCATGAAATTCATTGTGCGAGATACGCGTATATTCTAAAATAATTATTCAAAAAATGTTGTATGGCTTATGGAGGGAATTTGTTGGCGTAAGGCAAATCATAAGTGTATTATAGACAAATCATTTTTGAAAAGCTTTCAAGTTTATATAATTGGTTTTAAGAAAGTTTCCTAAAACTATTATACTACCTAAAACTATTGTTCTTAGAGGTTTTCTAATTCTCAACGAGGAAAATATAGTTAAACTCAATGGGAACTTTTATATACTATTTGTTGGCTAAGTTTTAATGCTTTTTAAACACGATTTGGCTAATGTAATCCGATAATTTGGTTAGGGCCAACGAAATGGCAGCATATAGAAAGCTAAACCAGCATTATTATTCAATTAGTTGCAATACAAACACTTTGTTCTAGTGAGATCACCTTAATAAATAAATATGAATTTCTTTAGGGAAATCATTTCGCACCTTTCTTATATGCAGCCACATTCAAAGTATTTTTTTTTTATGCTTATCATGTTTTTATTTCACAGTGTGGCACAAAATTATCTGATAAAAATTAAAAAATTTGGGGAACGGAAAATGAAAATTTATATTATCAAGCAAAATATTAACGATTATATGCATTATATACATTTTACAGGAGAGACAAAAAATTTGCTTAAATACTTGAATTCATAAAAGTTTTTCCAATGGTAGTGAAAGCCCTCAATTATCCTTTTTTATTATAAAATTATTTCTAACATTTAAAATTTAAACTCTCACATTAGTTTCTGTGAACATATAAATTAATGTTCTCTATGAAAAACTGGTAATAATTTGTAAGATTCCAAATCATTTCATTTTTTTTTGGATATGCATTTTTGTAAAGAAAATAATATAAAACAATATAGATGAAAATATAGTTGTGGAAATCAGTTTTCATATAAAAATTTTTTATAAATATAATGACAATCTATATATATCTATATAATGGAAATACTCTTGTATTTCCAGCTTATGTCGCAAAAACGTTACAAAGACAATTTAATTTTTGAACAAATATTGATCCTGAATTTTTACGATACATTGAAATAAAAAAATATTATTATACAGATAGACACATACTTATCTCTAACTGAGCGTGTGGAACTTCTTTGGAACGACCCTAGTAGTTTAACTACTTCAAGTATTGCAAAAAAATTTTAGTCTACGAGCCATCCTCGCCGATATACTATAAATCAGTTGGATAATGATTTTTGCACTAGTTTATACTCGAATAGGGTTTTTTTTTATCATGTTAAGTAATTCGTTATATACTGTAGAAATTTTTTTTGTAATTATGTAAAGAGACGAATGTGGACCTAGCAGACCAGAACTATAAAGAAAGACGATTTTGCACTTATTTTATAGATAAAATGGTTGGTATTTTTGGTATTTTAGGTAAAGATGTATACATATACATTGATTTAATATGCCTTACTAATAGAGTTCTAGAGCTGCAAACACCTCAAGCTGACTGGAGTGATATTAGCGTAGTATTAGAGCAGAATTTCAGCCAGTTATTTGAGTGAGATTCTGAAAAAATCCTTACAAATATACTTTTAAAAGTATTCGATATATGTAAGTTAAGGCCAATAATTACAAGTAGTTAATGCAGGACTTCTATTAAGATGTCAACAAGTGTTTTAAGCATTTACTGAATAACTAACATAACTACTTATATATGGCACACTAAATACAAAAGAATAACAAGTTAAAAAATCTAAAATGTTCTGGAGAAGCAAAAAACTACTGACGCTCTACAAGCGACACAAGTAAAATAAAACAGGCAAAACTGTAGTTTTCCATCTAAAGCGTAATCTAATGGAAAGGAAATTTTAGGGGTCGTTGAAGATTTGTTATGTGAATTGATGTGTGGAAGAAAAGCGATTTCGATAAATTTTGAGTTGTGACTGTTTTGTATTTAGTAAGCGATATGTTCCTTCTACTCCTGGAGGGAGCATAGGGCTTCTCTACAAAGCATATTCATCTTTACCGGGTTGTTGTTACAGTTGTTTTCGCATTGTTATCATTTATTTTTTGCTTTGTATCAGGTCCTAGTTTAATGTGGCTGTCACCTGTAGTTGCCTAGAAAGAACGCCCCTTCTTATTTTTGTTGTAGTGGTGAGGAACCTTGTTAATCTTTGATTCCTATCTTTTTTTCCTCCCAGAAGGTGGTGGCTCTACCTGAGCCTTGTTTGTAGTGATGTTATCCTCTTTTCTAGGGAGAGGGGTGGTCAGGGGGCTCATTGGATGGACATTTAGGAGGGGATTGAAGCCACTAAATTTTTAAAACTTGAAAAACCATGGTGAAAGCTTTTTGTACTCTGCCGGTGTGCAAACCTAGGCTACTCGGTTTTGTAGGCAAGCACTTTAAGCACTTCACCACGCTACCAAAATAACAAACAGACTGAATAATGTATTTAAAATTGTTATATATCATTCCCTGCATTAACTTTGATTTTACTTAACGTCTTGCGATAAAAGTTTAGTACCATCACTTTTGTCTCCCACTAGACATTAAAATTTATTTTACCTTCTTTTATATTCATACTAAATATACATATTCATGTGTGGTAATAAGAATGAAGTTTCCAGCATGTAGCAGTTAAACACTCTACTACCTTCTTCAAGTAAAACGGATATTGTTTTAAGTTCCGAACAAACTGAAGAAGAAGCTAGTAAAAGGAAAAGAATAACAACAACAAGCTTGGAAATTTGTTGAAACAAATTTGATGTTAAATATGATTATTTTACTTGTTTGAATATTGCTTCAGTATATTCGTATATGAATATTTAATACACTTTTCGCATTAAATTGCGCAAATTATCATAAAATTGTATATCCACAATAAGTGCACCACCATCTTCTCTATAAATAGAATTATTTATTTATGTGAATGTTGTATGTGAGAAAGTTTTTATTTAAAACTTTTGTTTTTTGTTTTCTTAAATAAGAATTAGATTCCTTCGATGCAGGTCGACGTGTTAGTTCATTAATTTGAATATCTGATTTTCCTGTTGCTAAATTGAAAAGGAAGAAAATGTAGGGAAAATATAATCACTCAATGTGTTAAGGATCTAAATATGGAAAGTTGAATATATATTGAATATTTACATAATAAAAGAGTATTCATATAACAAGGACGCAAAGATCATAATTTTTTCCAAATTTCCGACGAAGCTAAATGAAGGGATCCATAGATATTTAAACAACACCGGCAAATTCTTATCATATACATTTGACACTGTGAGAAATGAATTATTAACTAGTGAAGAAATGAGAGCCAGGTTTAAAAAAAATTTAATTTTTCACTTTCTTAAAGACCTTTAATTCACTTTTGCGACTTTCGATTAAATCAAGTTGACAAGATTTAGATTAAAAATCTTTATTACTTCTACGAATCTGTGAATCGCTGTTCTCGTTTTTGAAATGGTTTCAGTTAACAGTTCCATGGAATAGTCTTATCGAATAAAAGATTATTTATAAAGACGTATTTTTATGAATCGCTTGCTTAACATATTCGGGCTTATGTCTCTAAATCGGGCTTATGTTTCCAAAATTTACTCATATATAAAACTGTGATTCACAACTATAAAATTTAGTCTTTTATGATGAACTCGAATAAATCAATTTTCAACAGATTCGGTCATTACCAGTGAACTATTTAGATTTGTTGTGTTTCACAAGAATAAAACAGACTATAGATAATTTTCATTACTATAACAAGAGCAGGGCAAATTTGTTTCACGTGGTAATTTTCTACATCGTGATCGTTTTAATTTTGAGCGACTGATTCTACTTTAACCGTTAATCGAGCTTTGGATCAAAAATTATACATTTCATTTTTTGTGTCAACATAACTTTATTTAAAAAAATTTAGGATGGCGCATGTATTGAGACTTTGTCAGCATTGTTTTTGCCGTATTTTAAACAACAATTTAAAAAAAAAAATTCCAAGCAGGCCATGAGAAATTCAAAAAATTCGTAATTCTAGCTATGTATCATTTTTGATACATACTGCATTTTAAATGATTTTGTGCTGTTGTTCATATCATTTGTGAGGTGGATTTCAGATTTTTTAGTTTTTTTCTGTACATAGAGTGTTTTACGTATTATAAGTAATGTCTTATCCGCGGTTTTTGACTCTGGAAGAACTTGTGAATGAAGTAATGGATGAGAGTGAAGAGGATGAAGATGTTTCTGATCTTGATGTTCCTGGTCTTGATGTTTTTGAACCCATGGTAGATGAGAATAGCAGCGCAGATTCAGATGACAGTATCGACAGTAACACACATGGTGACCCGTCGTATACTGCCAAAGATGGCACTGCTTGGAGCAGCGAACTTTACCCCGTTGGTAGGTTGCGAAGGGAAAATATTATAAATTTGCACCCATGTAGGTAGCGATTGTTTGTTGAAATATCTCAGAATTCAGATTTTGGTTGTTTAGGCGTTACAAGACTTGCATCCAGCCGCGTAAATAATATTCGGGACTCATTTCTACTACTTTTCTCACCGCAACTAGCAAAAATTGTAATCGATAACTCTAACAAATATGGAAAGCATTTACATTCTTCCAGTCACATTGACGAGGATCTATTTTATGCTTATTTGGCAGTATTATTTATGGCCGGAGTATACAAGTAAGTAACACCACAGATACAAATTTGGAAAAATATATATTTTTATGCTCACCAGATCCAAAAACGAGACTTTGCATGACTTATTCGATGAATACTATGGACGTCCAATATTTCGGTCAATTATGTCTGAAAGAACATTTCTATACGTTCATAAAATCATTCGTTTTGATGATGTGCTAACCAGGCGTGCTCAGAGAAGTGATGACAAGTTCGCGTCTATTAGGAACCTCTGGGAAAAATGGTCTGAAAGACTTTCAGTGTTCCATAATCCCAATGATTGTGTTACTGTGGATGAACAACTACTGGGATTTCATGGCCGCTGTAAATTTCGTCAGTATATTCCATCGAAACCGGAGAGATATGGCCTAAAATTTTGGCTTATTGTTGATTCACGTACATGCTATGTGTGGAAAATACAGCCATACTTGGGCAAAGCTGTATCTGTGAATCCTAAGCGAAATCAAGGAGAACGGGTTGTTCTTGATTTAGTCGACGGATTAAGAGGGCATAATGTCACCATGGACAACTTTTTTTCAGCGCACGCTCTTGGCCAAAAGCTTTTACAAAGGAATATGACAATGGTTGGAACCATGCGCAAAAATAAACGATCTATTCCTCCAAAGCTGTTGGAATGCAAGAAAGTTCCACGGTATACTTCCACTTTCGCCTTTACTGCAGACACTACTATCGTTTCGTATATATGTAAGTCACAAAGACAAATGTACTATTGTTATGAGCACAATGCATCACAAACGTAGTGTTGAGAATGATTCTAAAAAGCTGCCTGAAATAATATCTTTTTGCAACTCAACGAAAGGAGAAGTTGATACTGTTGACAAAATGTTGAGTTGCTATAGTTGCAAACGTAAAAATAATCGCTAGACTATGGCTGTTTTTTCCAATATAATTGATATTTCTGCATTGAATGCTTATATTATATATAATGAAATCGATCCTAATTGGATGCAAACTCAAAAACACACAAAACGTAAATGTTTCCTACATGAGCTTGCAATATCATTAGCAACACCCTATATGGAAAAACGGAAGAAGCACCCAAGAAGTGAAATATCTATGACGTTTCTCTCCAAGCTGTCAACCCAGAATACCAGAAAATCAACTGATAATGAAGCTGGCCCATCTAAAAAACCAAAGAAGCAACGTGCTAGATGCCAAAAATGCTACCATTTGGGAGAAAAGAAGAATAAGTGGACATCGTCCTTTTGTTTCTTCTGTCAGAAGCCATGCTGCAATGAAAAACATTCTAACAACATTTGTGTGGATTGCTTAAACACGACGTAAAAATGTAACAATGTAAAACATTTTTTATAAAATACATCAATAACAATGAACATATTAAAATTTTTTAACAAAACGGTTTAATATGTAAATTATTTACAATCCACTGTAGCATGTATCAAAAACGATACATAGCTAGAATTATAAATTACTTTTAAAGCTCGATCTACGGTTAATACTCCAGCCATAAGTATGCATACATACATATATTCTGAGTATGAAGACATCTGCTAGAGGTATTAGTGTTTAAGAACACTACCTCAGGATAAAATGTGATGGCTAAGGATTTTTTATTTATGTATTGTAGTTAATTATTTTACCGAAAAAATATGTAATCGGTTTTTTTTCTACATTGCTTATAATAAATATTTTATTATGACGTTTATTTCAGTGAAAATATCATCCATTTGCATTTAACTTATACATACATGAATTATATAAATTTTCTTACATAGAGCAATTAACAACATGACATTTAATCCTTCATTATTGGCTATAAAACACATTATTTGAGTTATGACGTTGTTTGAGAAAATGAAAAGTGTTTAATTTCAATTACGGCTAATAGATCAAAAGTATATTTGCTTTAAATCAATAAAAATACGAAAAAACAGCTGCCTTAAGCTTTACAAAGAAAGAATTGAACTAAGAAAGTTCCATGGAAAAAGGTTATACAAAACCACACAGTTTCCAACGTTTGCTTTGAATAATTCAACGTCAATTGAAATTGGCGTAAGATTAAAGCTATGTACGGACAGTTGTGAGATCTGACAATATTGTCAGTAAAATATGTCTTACAATGTCTTGCAACTGTGTGAACTGCCAATTTTCGTCTTACAACGTTGGTAGAAAAAGCATTGTCAGCTTATTGTAAGCCAATAATATTGTTAGATATCTGCCAATCGTGAGAACACTCTTCTTTGCTATTGCCAGGTAATTGTCAGACGTTGTAAGTTTATTTTTTATTGGTAGGTATGCTTAAAGTAATGCACCTGACAATGGCATCATTGTCAGATAAATATTTCTACTGGCAATACTGCGCGGGCTCCATATTATATTTTGTTTTACTAACACACAATTGACAATGAATAACTTCTTTAAATTTTCTGGCAATGCCGAAAAACAAATTTGTTGTACAATAATCTAACAACTGTGTGAACTGACAATTTTTATTGGTAGGTAAATTTATTGCCAGACAGTTGTCTGACAATGAAATTGTAAGCTTTTCTTACAATCGTTTGATCTAATATTGTACCTTTTTGTAGCCATATTAAATTGTCAGAGCATTGCCAGCACGTTGGTAAATCAAACAACATTGTCAGATCTTACCGTCTGCACATAGCTTAACGCTTGAAAGAAAAATCATGGTAAAAATTTGGTAAATAACAATATCAAAAAAGTTTTATTTTTATCCTTTTTCTTTGAATAAGCTTACTGTAAGCTTTTTGATTTTAAAAGAAAAAGACGTCTTTACTCAAATTCCTGATAAAGAAAACCGATGGTGATAGAAATATTCAATAAAAAATAAAATATAACATTTAATAGAACAAATTAGTTTTACTTAAATTAATATATGACCCGTCTGAATAAAAATAAACATAAATAACATACCATAAGGTCGATAAAATTAATAAATATATACTTTTTTTTAACAAAATAATGTTTTTCTAATATTTTATGATTGAGTTTTGGATCTATTATATCATTACAGCGGTTATGTACAATATATATATATATATATATATATATATATATATATATATATATATATATATATATATATATATATTATAAAAATCATTACCGTTATAATGAGCTTTTTCCTTTAACAAACTCTTTTTTTTAAATTCTTACTATATCAACGCTTATAACGAATGAAATGGCTAAATTTTCCAAAATTTCTAAGCTGTTAAAATAAATGATATGAAAGTTTATTTTTTTTAAGAGCCTTCGGATTTGATTAAAACACACACACATAAAATTTTGAGAAATGTGTGAAATTTTTATTTGAGTCGATTAAATGTTGACTCCGGCTACGCCTCAAATGGTTTATACGTTGGGTCCAATATTGCATACTCTCTCTAACGCATCGGGTGGTATTCCACGAATAAATTCTTCAATATTGGCTTCCTTGCGTCAACTGTTGCGGGTTTGTCCCTATAGACATGAGCCTTAACATGACTCTACAAAAAAATTGTCTAAAGGCGTTAAATCGCTCGATCACGGCGGCCACTTGCAAACCCGAAACGTGAAATAAACTGTTCATCGAAATCGTCTCTCAATTGGGAAATTTTTTCGCGTGCTGTGTGGCACTTGGCACCATCTTAATGAAACCACATGTCAGCCACGTCCAGCTCTTACATTTTGGGCGAAAAAAAATTTTTAACCATTGAACGGTAGCCCTCGCCATTCAAAGTAACGTGCCTGCCCTCGTCATCTTTGAAAAAGTATGGTCGAATGATGCCACCGGCCCATAATCCACACCAAACATTTTTCGGAATACATTGGCAGTTCAATGCTTCTGGCTGCTCTTCACATCAAATACGAAAATTTTGCTTGTTCACGTATTTATTCAATCAGAAATGAGCTCCGTCGCTGAACACAATT
The DNA here is from genome assembly GCA_963681545.1 of Germaria angustata. Lineage (NCBI taxonomy): Eukaryota > Metazoa > Arthropoda > Insecta > Diptera > Tachinidae > Germaria > Germaria angustata. Next base: position 57,366,621 of record OY812998.1, on the reverse strand, counting down.
TTCAGTTAAAGAAATTGGATCTTTATCCAACTTTGCCAGAGCCCATTCACCAAAACTGAGACGTTGTGGCAGATCGAGTGGCTTCAGTTCTTGCGCCAGCTGTATTCTTAAAGGTTTTATACCCAAATCCTTAAACAAAATTTTCCACGTAGTGGAGTAACAGAGGCCCAAATGCTGCGAATGGCTCCGAATGAATAATTTGTAGTCATCAACAACACTGGCAATATTTTCCTCTGTTCGCAGTCTACATATGGGTGTTGTTGGTTTAATGTCCATAAATGTAAACTTGGTGCGAAATTTAGTCACAAGATTGCGAATAGCCGCTTTGGAGAATTTTTTTTGCCGGGAACAAAAATTTTGAAAAGAGTTCTGTTTACAAAATGTTTGCATATGAATGTAAATAAAATAATTGAATTTTATATTCTAAAATATAAAAATACTTGCAACAATTCATGGTTAACATTCGGTAGTTCATTATTCCACGGAAGGCCAAAATGTCAAATGAAAACTTTCAAATGTTTTCCTTTCTTGTTGTTTCAATATGAAAATTATTTCATACTCGTACACTCTGGCTGATGGCATGTTTTATTGAGATTTTTTCTTCCTGTTTTCATATTCGGATCCTTTTTAAATTATCCGTTTGAAATTTGTTTTTCATTTGTTAAATGTAAATATTGTGTGTATGTGTATGTGTAGGGTTAGAGCTTTTGTTTGTATCCGATTTAAATAACTTTTAAGCAATTGTAATCGGGTCAACCAAAAAGATCATTAAGTGAATTTATGATAAACAAAATGGCTGCTTTATAATGTCTATTTCCATTTTTGCATAAATATTTACATACTGTTTTGCATTAAAAATGTATTCTTTGAAATGATGTTCAATAATAAAAACGTACATATATTCTGTTAACACTTTCACGAAAAAAGGTCACAAATCTTTTACTTAAAGTAAAGGAAGGTGTGTTTTGAAAGCTAAAGTACCAAATATAAAACTGAAAAATAAGAGAAGTGTTCAAACACTTCAAAAATGCGTTTCACAATAAAAAGCACTGTTCCAGTGAATGTTTACACCGGAAATAAAAACATAACGAAGCCAGTGAATTGATGTGCATTAAATATGGAAATGTCTTAAACACTCTTCTGCACTTAATATTCCATAGTACTTATTGCTGTAGTTTAAAAATTTTAAAAGTCTTGGATGCTGTCTAATTCTTCAAGAGCCATAGATTTAAGTCATCAAAATGAGCTTACAAATACCAACCCGCATTTTGTTAATGAATTTTATAAAATTGTATTATCTTTACGTATTCGCCGTAAGAGTGACCAAATACTGGCGACTTTTAGTATAATATCGGGTGATCAATTATCAGAACTTAAACATAAGATTGTGGCCGTTGTGTTGGCTTTCGTTCGTGTCTTTTGTACTGGAATTAGAGCTAGAGTGTCTCTGTTGCAAAACTATAATTGACTGTTAAAGTTTGAAATGCAATTAAAATTTATTTATAAAACTACATCAAGTGATTCACGTAATAATTTTTGGAGATGATGAGGAAAGTTGTTATTTTTTGTTTGTTTGAATTTTGGAAAATTTACATTTTGAATGCCACTTATCAAATCACCAACATTGATTATATTATACATCATCTCCTTAGGTTACTAACAACCAAATTGCTTAAACGAAAGATTTTGACTTTTAAATTTGAATTTATCATGACGTAGTAAGTGATAAAGCCATTCATGATCCCAGCTTCAGCAAAATGTGCGAATTTCTATATCGTTAATCTTATCTGGAGTAGCGTAAAAAACCTTTAATAAGAACAAAAGTTTTAGCTAAATTTCACATTCCAAAAAATTGCCATAGTTTTTCTTATAGTGTTATCATGTGTTAATAAAATATCGACTACGGCTTTTTACACAAAAATATATTTCAGCAGTGAACCTCCTTCCCAGAGAAGTCTGCAAAGCTTCGTAGTATTTCGATATATGTTTTCAGAATGAATGTTACGAAATCTCTTCATTTTCTAGAATTATTATGGCTTTAAATTTAAAAGCACTGGAAATACATACAGACAAAATCAAGAATATAGCGAAACTGTACGAAAACGAAAAAAGGGATGAATATCAGGAAGACGTAATACATGTTTTTATTTTCATAATTTACAAAATACTCTTCTTCTGCTTTTTCAATTGACTTGGGACTCGTTAAAGCTTTTCGTTATCGCAGCTACAAAAAAGTTTGACCTTTGTTTTGAGAAAATTTAAAAGGAATATAACAACTGTAAGTTGTGTACATTTATATATTTCAATTTATTCCATTTGCCCTTCCACATTATTTAGCATAAAGTTGTAGGTCTGAACTCTTCAAATCATAGCGTGAGCGGTTGCATTTTAAATATTGTGTCTCTAAATAATTTATGAGTATTTTGTATTTAAAATATATGAGTAAATAAATGAAAAGTAATATAAAGCCATTGGGTAAGCTCTAAATGGTGTGACAATGAGTTTAAGGCGGACTTTTTTTCATTACAAACAATTGAATATTGAAAGACGCCTCTGCTGAGAAAAGACAGATGCACAAGGGCATGCCAATTATTCCGTGACCTTTTGAATAAAATACAGAGTTTTGGATAAAGAAATTCATATTATTCTCTGTACGCTTAGTCCAATGTTTCTCTAATTTTTTGTTCGTTTTATTTGTTTGCGAGATGATTTCATCGTTTTAGTGGAACCTCTTTCCAATAACCCATATCTTCAGGTTTGGCAACGAGGGCTAGTGGGTAAATTCAGAGAAAAAGGAGGATGAGGGAGCGATTACTGGCCTAATTTGTGTTATTTTGCCATGGAAACTCTTGTGTGCACCTTCGCATTGTTGTGATAAAAAGGAGATTTTTTTCTCGGCCAAATGCGGTCGCTTTTTTCAAGTCCTTATCAAATATGCCCACACATTTGTGCAGAGTTCCCATAGTATTTATCAAGTTTAGCCCAGGCTTGAGTGATGGCTTTTTCCGCAAAAAATAATGCACATTAAATTCATTTTTTTCCTTTTTCTTCTCAAATCACGCAGCAGTCTGCTGTCAAGTGCAGGTGCCTTTTGACAGAAGCAGTTTTTTCCTGCTTTTTCCTGGAAAATTCAAAAAGTATTAAATTATTGACTTAACCTCGTATATTGTTATTGTAATAATTGTATACCATCGAAACTATTTACCCAATACTGATTACCAGAATGTTCTACAAAAGTTTGTAAACCCTGGGGGAATTGAACAATATTTTAACGTAAAGCATGAATTAAAAAGTATCAAGTTTGGCAATTAAGGGTCTTAAAAGCATTCCAAGGTCTTAAAATTTAATCAAAATTAAGTGTTTTCGATTACTTTTACCCCTCATAATTAATAATTAAATTAAGTTTTTTACTTCTTTTTTCCTATTGACTTCAAAATTTTTTGTTCTTCGAAATGATTTTCTATTAGAGAAATACTCTTTTTTAAATACTTTGTTATTTCAAAAACTTTCAGGAAATTCTCATTAAGATTTTACTTACAAACGCATAAAAGTGCAAAAGTTTTTTGTCTCTAAAAGTTTTTTTGGGCTTTTCTGAGAAATAAAAAGAAATTTGATTTCTTTTTTTTAATTTTGTTTTTATTTCAAATATTAATTTCACTTTGGCGACGTGATTTAAAGCTTTAAATTGTTGATGAAATCATTTGTATTTTAAATCAATTTATTGTTTTTGAATAAAATGGAATCATTTGCAAAGGTTAAATTCGAGATAAATTTTAATTATAATTTCAATGAAATTCAATTTTCTTCTAAAATTTAATGAATTGAAGAACTTTTTTTACGATGACTTCTTTCAAATTTTGAGTTTCATTAATTTTGTTTTGAATAAATTCGTATAAAAATTTCAATTACAATAATTAATAAGTACAAAATCTTTAAATTAATAATTCAAAGTGAAATGCATTTTAAATTAATTATTTTTCTTTACAAAATAAATACAGTAGTGGTTTGTTAATTTATTACAATTATATGCATTTAAAATAAACTTCCTCAATTTCTCTTCTGGGAAAAAATTTAAAACTAAAAACTAATTGGAATCAGTGCTTTTACCATTGTCGAAGGAAGATAAAAGGAAGAGTGTTAGGAGATATTTCAATTGTATTTTTCGATATCAAATAGGACAGAAAGGATCTATACAGGATTTTTATTACATGACATAATTGTTCAGACAAACTATGTAATTTAAATTGCCATTCACTGGCTTTTTCACCTCAAGTCTATCTGCTCTTAACGAATAAACATGTTATTGGCAGCAATAGATTTTCAGTTTTTATGATTTTATTGGAACACATCCCATGGCAGTCAAGGTAAGAGATTAAAATAGATCCTCCAGCACGTTGATGCTATAAAGAGTGTATAAAATTGGATACTCTGCTGCTACTTGCCCTCTCCTACAAAAGGTCGAGCACTTTCTCTATATATTTAGAAGTATTGCCCCATACATGAAAGATTTAAATATATAAATTAAATATAAGTTTTATTAAACGCAGTGGAGTATTTTTATAGCGTCAAAATACAAAGACTTTTGTTATGCTTCTTTATCGGCATGAAATGTGCAACAGAATCCTTTCAGAATCACGTTTGATTTCAATGCAAAAAAAAAAACCAAGAGCCATTATTGAATGACCCATAATTTCAAATAAAAATTCTATATTCGATTTTGTATTTAGGCTCATCTTTACAGCACTAAGTTTTACCAGCTCTAAAATCGTGGCTAAATGTGTAATTAATATCTTGCTTATTGCACAAGTTCTAATAGACATGTCCTATTGCTGGATATATACAAAAGGGTAAATAGGGTTGGAAATTTAAGAAGAAAAGATCACTAAGAGACCAAAAACATAGGAAGGTAGAGATATCGCAGCCTTTCAGTAACTCTGAATTATTGCTGAACTCATCCGATGACATACCGTGACAACTTATTGTATGCGATTTCTGTAAAAGCTTCATAGCAACAACTGGTAAGTTTTAACAGAAGTGCTCTATTAAATGACTTAAAACTCTCTCTCTTACTCTCACACTCACGCAATCATATGTATAGACTAAAAATCGGAAAATCAAAGAGTCTTACATGAGCATTAGAACATGAAATTCTCTGGGCGCTTGGTGCTTGAAATAGACCAATTAAAATTTTTGAATATGGAATATAAAGATAACATGAAATAGCACCTACAATTATATAGTGTTATAGGTTGAGGATCACTGATATAGAAGCATTGGCCTACTTTCGACAAAATCGCAATTTAACAAATCTACATATTAAAATTCTAAAGAAAATGTCGTTTTATTCAATCGTCTATATGGATTTATTGAAAATTATTTTTAAAACGATATAATTTTTGAAATGGCCACTCAGGAAATTTTATAAACTTAAATTTGACAGAGAACCATTTTGAAGTGGCAAATCTTTAATAAACTTTACTCTCTTATGCTCTTTTATGCCCTGTCTTAGAACATTGTCTGCTGAAGATTGATAATGTCCATCAGACTATTTCTTAGATCTTCTAAATATTAAGCAACCACAGCAAAACTATGCGTCAGTATGTCTGTAGTTTTCTTTACAATATTTAGCTTTTAAAGTACATCATTTGTTAAAAGGCTTTCCTTTACAGACCTACCATGTACGTAAACTTTTCCAACTGTCCCTTCCCAAAGTGCCTACAATATGTCCATCATGAAAAAGAATTTGATATGCTCGTTCCTTTTGCGATAAAAAATGCTTAATTTGAATATTATTCTCTACTACAGATTGTTGTTTTGTTCTTCCGCGTAGGACTTTAACTAATTTTCAAAATTCAAATCAAACCCTCAATGGCTTTTTGCTTAAATACCGTCTTTTCGAATGAAATAAAACCTCTGTTAATTGTATTTCTTGAAAAAATAACTGCATAAAAAAGCCAATAATTTGAAGTTCACTCAATGAAAATCCTTGATTTCACTTTTATCGCCAACATTTTAATAATGGAAATATTATTTAGATTAACGCAATTGTTACTTTAATTAACTAAATGGATTTTATTGATTCAAAATAATACCAGAGCGCTCAATATTCAACAATTACCATACAAACTCGCATTGGTTCGCAGTATAATTTGTTTAGTCAAATACAGTCATTGTTTAGTAATAAAACGGTCTTATACAAAAAGGATGAAGGACCAGTCAATCCCATTGAATTGTAAATTTTATTGTTTTTTTAAGCTTGATTTCATTCCTAATTACAATTTTTTTGTCTATATTTGCATAGACCTCTTATTTAATGGAATAAATAAGTGGACTTGAAAATACAAGTGGAAATAAAATTATATTTTTAGGCCTCTTTCAGTTTTTTTATTTAACTGATTTATTAAAATATACGTTTTTTTGTTTTAATAAATTCAAGTTTATTTTATTGGATTTGTTGGGCTTAGTATTTAAATGGTATAGAATCAATTCAATCTACTGATGATGAGTATTTTGGCTCAAAGTTTAATTTATGCGTTGAATCTTAGACGGTTTTACGCTAAAGCTTTCTATATTATTAAAGCAGATCAAATAATTTATTTCTATATATTTTGTCCTTAATCGAAATTGAAATCATCTACTAAACAGCCGGAATCGAGCTGAAGAAAAACATTTTCTGCACGAGAATGTGCTGGTAATAAAATAAAAGAAGGATAATAGAACTCACAATAGTTGCTTTGCTTTTAATTCTTAATTTCATATTAAAGGACGAATTAAATGCACAATTAAATTATAAAGCTTTAATTACAAGCTTAATTGTGTACTCGTAGCATAGAACTTCAAATGCTTGCAGAGGACTTGCTATGGTCGAAAAGCGCAAGATCAATTAAATCGTTGGAAGTAAAACGCGTAGCAGTACATTTAAAAATCATGGGCAATTTCATACCTTCTCATAAAATATTATTTGTAGTGTTTTAAGAAATTTATTGAAAATTTTTCTGTAAGAAAAAAGTTATTGCAAATAATTGGCGTGTCTGTAGTAAAAGATTTCAAAACTGCTTGTTATAAACTTTTTTCTATATTAAAAGATGGTCCAACATTAATGTACGATGTTAATTGTATCACGCCTTACTTTCAAGTTTTTTCCTAACTTAATTTGGCATTTCTTTGTCTCAGTCTTTGACAAATTCAACCATAGAGAGGTATACAATTGAGGAGCGCTTTAAGAATGTTGAAGTTTTTTTTTCGTGCACTCATCATCAACGACGGGACACACTTTCACCTCAATGAATTCGTTAACAGGTAGAAATGCCACATTTGAGCAAATTAGAATCCATGAGTGATTATTTGAAAGCTGATGCATCCACAAAGAGTGACTGTTTGATAAGGTTTATGGGCTGGGGGCGTCATCGGGCCGTACTTCTTCTAAAATTAAGTCGGCCAAGCAGTGAATGGTTTTCGCTATCGCGAGATTATAAGGGACTTTTTGTGGCCACAAATTGAGAATATGGACCTGGACTATATGTGGTTCCAACAGGACGGTGCCACTTGAAACACAGCTAACGAAAGAATGGCTCTTTTGCCGAGAAATTAACATCGTGCGTTTTGGTTGGACCACCCTTTTTAAGCATAAATTTAATTTTTTTGTTAATAAAAATTTTTCAAAACAACAGAATTAAATATCATTTAAACCCTTATTTTGTTAGCCTTTTAGCTTAAATTTTATATTAATATATATGATTGAAAAAGAATTGCAAGAAGTACTAATATTTTGCTGTGTAAACTTTTCACATAAAAATTTAAAATCCTAGAAGGCGCTTAAGTCATAATGGAAGAAATTACGAAAATAATATTTTTTCGCACAATTGTTATACAGAATTGGGTTGATAGTGAACTGAGACTTATAATCGTGTATAAGGAAAATAAATTAATTTATGGTCATAGGAACATATTAGGCCTGATTAGCTAAAGAAAAAGGAAACTAACGTAATAAAATAAACATCATTGCTACTGTTATTATGGCGACTGTTTTTAATTAAAATGTTTTTTTGACGGCTGATCCTTTATTGGGCGGGTTAATTAAGTCAAAGTTAAGTTAAATATCTTTTGGTTTCTTTTTACTGACTACATCAATAATGGTTATAGAATATGAAATTCGTTACAAAATATGCATCGTATGAGCTGGAATTTTTCCGTTTCCAAGCCACGAAAATTTCTATATAGTATAATTATTTTTCTATATAGTAGAATTTTTGCTTCAAATGTGTCACTATAATGAGTATTTAATGCTGATATTTCGTTTAACTGAATTTTAAGCAAACGAAGTTTTATATTAAATAATAATCATAACGACGTCGGAATTATTCACTTATGACAACAATGCATGCTTGCATTGATTTTATGAACCTCGTATGATTATCACGATAGTACTCGTACTCGTATATCGCTCATAAGCACCAAGTTGCAACATTCTGAGGCAACGTCAAAAAGGTATGGAGTGCAGAAATACTCACTAACGCATTTTTCTTAAATCAGAAAACAGTTAAAGTAGTGTCTTGCACACGATTTCTTAACAAATACTTGTTAGTCTAGAAAGTATTTGTTTAACTAGTATGAACTTTAGGTTGAGCTTTCAAACGATGTCATGAGCCATTTTTATGGCTGATCGTCAACTAAAATTCCTTATTTTAATTGCCCTAAACCGTTCTTAACGTTCAAGAAAATAAAGAATACATTTTCCGCAATAAAACCAAACCTTGGCTAAACTAAAAATTGCAAGTGATGTCGGCTAAAATATGTTTAAAAAATATCTCTTTTCGCAAAATATCTTCTCTAAAAATCTCAAACTGAATCATCAACGCCACCTACACTAAATGGAGGCAAACACTGAAATAACAATTTGAAACTTGTTAGGAATTAATTTGATAAAACGAATTAAATAACAATAACAAAAGTAAAATTGTTACTACCCTCAAATGTTTTAAAGCCTTCCACCTTGAACATTTCAACTCAACTGGAATAAGTTTTTATTTTTATAATATATGCTAAAGCTTATAAGAGTACAAATTTATATATGATTTGGTAAAAGTGTTAAAATCTGCTAAAATTTCTCTAACAATTAAATGAAATCTAAAAAACATTGAATGCTTATCCAACATGCATTCAAACACTTGCATTCACTCCTTCGTCCTTAATACGTGTCTATTTTAACTTTTTAACTTTATTTCTGGGGTTTTTTTTTACTTTTTATTTATTTCACTTAAAAAACATTTTTGCAATCCAATCTCTGTAACTCACATGCAAGAATTCACAACGATAAGAATAGAATTTTTTTACAAGAATTTGCTTGAGCTGAAATCAAAGCTAAAAAAAAATTAAAAATAAAACAGGCAACGAAATGCCTTGTACTTTAATTAGATGTTATCAGAAATAAAATAGTTTTAACTTCTTCGTATCATGCAACAAAAAGCTAATAAAAGAAAACACCAGGGCCAATGGCAGGCAGCCTTTACGATAACAACTACTCGTAGTCTTGAAACGCCCTTTCATGTTCCCATTTGCGGCAAATTTAAATTAAAATCGGATCAAATAAAAAGTGTCCAGTTTTTTTTACAGGTTACAAGAACTCAATAATATTTATGCCACCCCCTAGTGCTACCAGGCAACACGTGGGCTGTTAAAGTAGTAAAACTTGCTTCCTTAAGTTATTAAATCGTCTTATTTTATTTAAAACTAATGATTAAGAACATTAACAGCAATTAGTATTCATAAAATTATATTCGAATTTTATGCCACACCATGCAACCGTAAAGGTCTAAACTGTTAACGAACTTATACATCAATTTGTTCTGAGCCATTGTTAACGTTGCTTACAACAATCTAACCTTGATAATATTGGAATTTTCTCTTTTATTACCGCTTGTTTCCTTAGCTCTATACACATGAAATATTCCTGTTAAAGCCAGTAAGTAATTTAACGTAATTTACATTTTTGGCACTCGCTTAATGGTATTGGTGATCTAAGCCCTTTTAATAACGCTCAGTTAAATTAGTACGAATAGAAAAGTTTTGTTTGGCTTAATCTAATAGATTGAAATTAGTTGAAAGGCCCACAAAGTTTATGTGAAATAATAAAATTAAAATTCATACATTTCCTTATTGCTTTCGGCTTCTCTGCTACACCCACCTTGTGCCCGTATGTATATTTTATGGTGTACGAGAACTAAGTTAAGGGATTTCTTTGTTATTTGTGTTGTGGTGACACACAAAATTCAGCCATTTTTTAAGGGATTTTCTTCTCATTTTTCACGTTAGTGAACTTTTGAATTTTTCCTTTAATTTCACTTTATGGCTTCAATAAGATGGTGGTAGTTTTACTGACTTTTATATTCCTAATATGCTTTTGAAATGTGTCACGTAAAAGGTGTGTTTTTTCATCGACTGTACCTACTACTTAAGTGTAGGCCATTTATAGACGGACATAGACATATAAATCTAACTCATTTTTCAATAGTTGTCAGCTGTTTAAGATAAATTTATATTTAATAAATTATTTCAGTTGTCCTTGGTAAAGTCAATAGATTAAACTCTGCAGTAAATTGAGAATCCGAAATGTGCTATAGACCGATATATTCTAAAAAGCTATATAATTCATGTTTTGAGGCAACTCAGCAAAATTCGTCTACAAATAATTGCCATTTAAATAAAACTGGTTAAAGTAAAAGTAAAATTTTTGTCTACACATCGCGTACTGAAAACCCTGTTAAGTCGGCTCCTGATAGGCTGAGAGATGGGTAAAAACTGTCACAATTTCGGATTTAAGTCAATTTTTTATTTTTATAAAAAGCCTCAACGGAACAAAACTTAAAAAAATTAATTTGTTCAAAACAAAAAAGGACAAATCTCCCAAAATAAAATCAAACAAAAAATTGAAAAATAATCATATCAATTTGATTTCTGATTGGATGGAAACTGTTTTTGTTTGATTATACATATAATGGTTAATTTAGGTTTTAGATTTCGGAGTCGGTGAGGATCATTTTTCTCACTATCTTTAAATCAAAGGCGTGAGTTATTTTTTGGGACTATATCGCAAGCTAAAAGTTACGAAGGCGGGTTAATAAGTCCGTGAATTTTATCAATAAAAAAATCATTTTATTTTATACGCTACTCCCTCTGAGATTTCTACATTCTGTCCAACGATTCTCCAATTATTTATCTCTTCTTAAAAATAATATTTTCCGAAGTTATCAAAACAAATGTTTGTTTGTGATACAATTTTCTTGGCGGAGTCAAATCTCTTTCCTCCGAAGCATTTCCCCAGGCATGGAAACAAGGAATAGTCAGCACTAAATCCCGAGAAGAGAGTGGATGGGGAAGCAATATGTAGGTAAATTTATGTAACTTTACCATGAAAACTGTATATGTGTACACAAGTACAAGTACAAGTTACGAAGGCGGGTTAATAAGTCTTTGAATTTTATCAATAAAAAAAAAAATCATTTTATTTTATACCCTACTTCCTCTGATATCTCTACATTTTGTCTAACTATTCTAAAATTTTGTATCTCTTTCTAAAAATAAGATTTTTCGATTTCGTTGTTGGAGTCAAATCTCTTTCCTCCGAAGCATTTCTCCGAGCTTAAAAACAAGGTTGAGAAAGCAATTTGTAGCCTAATTTATGGAACTTTTCCATGAAATCTATACATGTGTACACCCTGTTAAAAAAGAACTTTTTTCCTTGGCCAAATGCGGTTGTTTTTTTAATATTGATTAAATCGACCAAATAAGTTGCCATACTGTTTGCCATTGATTGACTTTATTGACTGAATACCCGATCTTTGCATCGTTCTTCATTGGCGCCGGTTCACCCAATAAATCCACTGTTTTGACTGCTATTTGGTCTCTGGTGTGTCCACGTTTCGTATACGATTTGGAAACCGTGTAAAACCTCGTCTATGCTACGGTTGAACAACGTCAAACACCTCCTCCGCAGTTGTCACATGAAAAGATTCCTCATACCCAAGCGATCATTCATAAATGCAACCGCTGAGCCATATGATATGGTCATGGCTTCCACAATCTCTCATATCATAAATTTTCTTTTTCTTCATTGTTACGGGTGTGGAGATGGATAGTGAAGAATTCCCATGATATTTATCGAGCTTAGCCTTGATTTTTTTGATTGCTTTTTCCATAAAAAATAAAGCTTAAGGAGCACTATTCCCACTTTCTCCTCAAATTGCGCTGCAGCTTGATATTAATGGCTCCCAAATACAAATCAAATGACGCGGCTTATTCAACTTTTGACAGCTTATTTAACTGACAGATATCTGTTAAGAGGAACCATTGTTCACGTTTCAATTAAGAGGCGAGAAATTAAAAACATCACAGACCTATTTAATTTGTTTTGCGATATTTTTAAATATTATAAAATTTTTTGCGGCTCTAAAACACCTCAAAAACTTAAAAAATTCTCTTGGACATACTTGGCGGCTCAAGAACAATCATATGTTATTTTGGCAGTGATTATTTTTTCTGAACTGCGAAAATTCCACCTGGTGCAAACAGTTCATTTATATTGACATCCGCCAAAATCATTTTGGCTGCACGTATTGCACAGAATACCTTTGATATAACTGCAGATGCTCTTTCGAAAAGATTTTTCGTAAGAATTTTAGCATAAAGTCGCAGCTCCTACTAAGATTTTTTGAGTGTTAGTACGGTGGCCACGAAGACCTCGCCTTTTTGCATAGCAAATCAGCATAAGAATATTTGTTTTTGCTTCCTAAAATTCGAGCTCAAATCAGAATATTTCACAAGGCCTAATAAACCATTCAGTGGCACTACCTTAAGACAGTCCAGGTTCTAAATAAAACGATTGCCTTAACGTCTAAGCCTGCGTTTCTGCAGAGCCGGAAATTAACCCTTCAAGTGCTGAACTGACTCTTTTTCGCCTTTATATAAGCAGGGGTAGTATTGGCCATCAAAGGGGGCACTATACGATTTTAAAGTGCCTTGTAATAAGCGCTGGCGATCTTAGATCTTAGCATTTTATGAATATTCTATATGGTCCACCAAGTACTCAGCCACCTCCCCCTTTAATTAAATATTTTTAATATCTTATCCAAGAGAAATACAAATTATTGGTTTTCGTTGTACTAAGTAGGACTCTAGCCAACTGTAGCATTAAAAGTCGCACAATTTTAGGTTCATCGGAGCTCTCCGAGCTCTGAGCAATGCACTATTATCATAATTTCTGTATTCACTTGGATGGTGCACTATTTCCAAAGCACAAAAATAAATGAATGATCTTTTATCAGCCATTATTTTATAAAATTCTAATGGTAATTAATGCCATCCGTTGTCTATTAGTAGATTGAAACGGCATGGTTCCTTTATGTCAACATTTTTAAAACTTTTATGAGCAAAATAAAACAAGAAAATTATCTGTCCATGTGCATTTTTTCATATTAAGAATTTCGATGAACGATTATAAAATTTTATTAGCAAGAAGAATATTGTAAGAAAATTTAATAAACCACTAATTTTTCATGTGTTACCACCAGTTGAAGATCGTTTAATAAATTCTTTGAGCAAAAAAAAAAAACATATTTAAAATTTGCTCGTACATCAGAACATTCGAAACACTTTTGTTTATTCGTCATGTAGAATGCATTTGTGCTTTAATGAAATTGTTATAAAAAGAAATGAATGTTGCAATGTCAGCATTGAAGCATCCAAAAACACGTTTACTTCATAAAGCTATTGAAGAAAGTAGTTAACACGTTGCAATACAATTTATGTTTATGCAACATGCAGCTTAAAAATACATTTTTCTCTATTTCAACTACATATATTCCACAAATGTGAGTTTCAAAAATGCCACAATGCTTTATAACAATAGAGAAGTAAAATCCAGGCGGTGATATATAAAAAACACACGCGAACTGATAAACATTAAAGTTTCTTGGAGAAAAAAATACTTCCTTTATTTAAAAAAAAATTTTCCACTTTGAAATAGAAGAGATTAAATTTCTGCATCATATTCCGTAGAAATTTTGCTTTAAGTACCGCACTACGCTTTATGTTGCACTACGAGTACCAAAATATAGAAATACTAAATCAAAGATCTTTAATATGTCCTTTTGCTTACAGTCTACGATGCCTTTAGTCTCTTGAAAATAGAAGTGGTTTCATTTTCTCTATAAAGCTATAAATTTGCTAAACTTATTTGAAACTTTAAATTTATGGGTTAATTAAAACTTATTTGAAAATAATACAAAAACTTTGAAAACGCTTCATGTTTATAATGGATTTCATCTCAGCCCTGCACTTTATTAAGCGTTCTACTTCTTAATATCACAATTTTAGAATTTAGTTCCCAGGACACACTTAGTTGGGACAGGAAAGTTTAAAAGTTTAAGTTTCTAAATTTACTTCTAGACAAACGCATGATACCATTCGACACGAGTACCAAAAATTCCATCGTTACTTGAAAGTTCTACTTCAGTAACAAATAGTCCTTTAAAGGATATTTAAATTTTTATTCTCTCTCATTTTATATAAGCGTTAAGACTCACTTGGGAGTATGTTGGCAAGTCAATAAGAGCTGACCTGTTTTTAAACCTTCCTGCTACTTTCAACAGCCGTCAGCCGTCAGTCCTGTCAAAAGTTGAACAAGGTCCTTGCTATAGTTTGTGTTAGACAGCCATTCACAGAAGATTACCGTGTGAGTTTGAAGAAAAAATGTAAAAAAGTGAGTTCCGTATACTATTTAATCATAATTTTTTGCGAAAAAACTAATTTCTCTAATCATGGCGAACCTTGATAAATACTACAAGAACTCTGCACTATTTATTCTAGTGGCAAAAGAGTGGTTTCGTGTACAAGCACAGAAGATGCCAAATGTTCTGGATGACCAGTTGAGGTCTCTATAATCGAAATAATTGAAAAAATTCACAGTAAAGCCCATAGGCTCATTGGTTTCAATTTTGAATGTTCACTTGTGTAAGAGCTAAATTAATGAAGAGTTTACCTAGAATCGATCACAAACGCAAGCATATGATAATTTCATAGGAGTGCTGGGCGTTGTTCAACTGCCATGTGGACTAGTTTTTGCACCATTTTATAATCGTGAATAAAACGATAATACACTACAACACACCAGAAACCAAACAGTAGTGGGGGTAAATTGGCTTCAAAAAAGGCCAAGGTGGGCTTGTCGTTCAATAAATTTATGGTGAACATTTTACCTTGACTATCTTTGAATCGATAAAACAATAAATTTTGAATATTATGCCAACTGATTGAGGATTTGAAAAAAACGACCCCATTTGGTTAAGTTCTTTTCCACCAGGACAATACAAATGTGCGAAATTCCATGCATTAGGCTACGAATTACGCCCTCACCCACCCTATTACCTGGATTTAGCTCCGAGTAACCATTTCCTTTTTGCAATATTAAAGACATGGCTTGATGGAAAGAGATTTGACACCAACGATGAAATCAGCTTACAAAAAAAAAAAAAAAAAAAAAAAATACCTATTTTGATGGCAAAACTTATTTTTTTAAAGCCACAACATTTCTAATTATGCTTAGAAGCTTCTGTTGAACCTTAGTTCAGAGGGGTTTGTTAATTAAATTCGGAAATAGTTTGCGTTTGAAACAATTTTAATGCACGAAGCAAACATTCGAGGTTTGCAAATCGAACTCCTCCTAAAATGTTCATTGCTTGAGATTAATTGGAACAAAATGAGGGAAACATATAAGAAAAACTGAGAACAGATTACCAAACTGATTGAGAATTTAAAAATAGCAAAGCATAAATTTAACTAAGTGTAGTTTAAGCTGTTAAAATTAAATTAAAATTTTGGCCACTGGGCAACTAATAGTTTAGTGAAATGGAGCACAATAACTCGGGCAAAAAATAGCGATTTCAATAATAGAATTTGGAATAAAAAAATATTTTTACCCAAAATATTAATAAACAGAAAAAAGAGACTCAAATATTTTACTTAATGAAATCGTAACATTTAGATTTAGCAAATAAGGTCATAAGGGTGGTCCATTGTCTAAAACAAAAAAATATGAGAATGAAGGATATTTCCTAATTGTGGAGGCCTTTAAAACAAATCAAGTTAATTATTTTGAGAGAAGAAGTCTTAGACTTTTAAATAATACCACTTTTATTTGGATACTCTTACGATGACGCATGAAAAAATTTGCGACACATCCAACTAGGAAGGGTTAAAAAATTAGATCAGAAGCACTGTCTGTAATATAATAAGGAGACAGCATAAGAAGGTGTCAAGCCAATTTGAGAAAATCGTAGAAGGTCCAAAGCTGGCTTGAGTCGAACAATTTTGATCTACCCATTTAAAAAGAATAAATTTAAATGTTAGAAATCGTGCCTCAAAAGTGCTTTACTTACACTGTGTTTTGGTAAAGAGGACTTTCTTTTAAATGAACTAAAAGTTCTTCGATATCAAGGAAAAATAATAGTTAATAAAGTATAATTTTAATTAACGCACGTGCTATAATCTGAGTTGTATAAACAACTTTTTTAGTCTTTGTTAATCTTTTTAGCTTATGGAACATTTAAATTTTTTTTATCTGGAATTACCTGGCTGGTCACACGATTTTTAGAAATAGTTGCTCATACCTAGTATTCCAGTCAATTCATGAATCAAAATTTCTTTCCTTTTACGAGGGCTAATTGGCGAAAAGTACTGAATTGTTTTCGAGTTCGTAGGGTCCTACTATTTTAAGGCACTATTCATGATAATTATATTAATATTTAACTGAAATCAGATTGGCCTTGTCAAAATCCAAGATGTGAAATTTTAGACCAGCATGTGCATGTTTGGCAAATTGAATATTGTTAGCCAACTTTATAATTATCATACGCAGTGTATATTTACTTTTCATCGATGATGAAGGTTGAAAAAATTCAACGCAAAAAATTCACTCGCTGCCAGGAATTTTGTCGTTGTAAGCGTATTTATTTATTATATCCAACTTTGGCATTAAAGCACGATCCACATGCGGCGAATGGAATGAAATCGAATACAAGAAAAAATTAAAAAAAGGTTTGCATAACTATCGTGTAACAGATTGATTTAATATGCGAAAAAAGCGGAAATTGCGTGTTGTTTTATTTTCTATTCTATACAAAAATTTCAATGGAGAACTAGTTTTCCATGGAATTTTCTATAATTAAAAATTGCAATTCGTTATATTATATACTCGTATTTAAATGAAATGGCCGACTAGACGCTTTATTATTATTGATTATTTCTAATCCAAATTTAGCTTTCAAACAAAGTCCTTTTAGATTTTACGAACTTGCAAATATTTAAATACATGAACATTCCCTTTTGTTAAGAAATATTTCGCTAAAACTTCATGCACCCTATTGAACGTTTTATTTATTTATTTCTATGTTCAAGTCCTGTACAACAATAATGAATATTATATTTAGAGTACAGGGAAGTAGTATCGGAAACTAAAGTTCAGTTTAAGTTTTATTTAAATCATGATTTCATTTACATGTAAAATAATACCTAATGGAAAAAATTTACCCTAATCACTATGTAGGAGCAAGGACAGTAACAACTACCGCCGTTAAAAAAAGGTCTTCTAAAAAGTTATGAAAAAGTTAATGTTTGGATGCAAAACTAATAAGAATGCGTTTTGTTTCTAATGATGTTATTGAAAATACAGGGGAATTCTGAAAATTTTCTTGCATTTTTTAAAGTAGTTGCCATTTTCGTTTCTTACATTTTTTTTTAATTCTGCAAGTGTGAAATATTTTTTAAGTTAAGCAATAAATAAATTATTTTTATAAATTCATAAAAATAATTTACACTTTTTTCAGAAATGAAATGCCCATGATGATGATGGCGTCACTAGTTTATTTTCTAGCATTTCTAGTTTCAAAGATGTAGTGAATTTTCCTTTTTTCATAATTTACACCATTTATTGTATTACAGTTTAATATTTCAAAAAACAGCCCTCTAGACCCCAAATTCATGGGGATTGCAGCTGATTTTTTTTTTATAAATTTGGATTAATTTCTATATTAGATATTTAAAGCAAAGATTTTGTTGTGCCCAATTAATAAAATCATTGGCACCCAAAGGACTTCTAACTGTCTAAAGGTTGCAAGTAAAATAACATAGATTCATATCGAATATAAATTGTTTGTTGCGCTGTTGCATTGTTCTAACCCTACAATGATTACGTGCTTGTAATTCTCATATATGATACATAATTCTCATATTGTATTTAAATGTTTTACTCTAAATATATCCTTAAAGTTCACTGATGAGTTGGCTAAGCGATCAATGAAATGTAGGCATATGAACATCTAAGGTCACAACAAACATATTTGAAATAAATGTTAATTATGCTTTACGGATAATTAATGCAAAATTCTATTTTAGTTTAATACAGTCTTATCGTCGTTCGTTTCGGGATATTTTAATAGTATTAGTGATATGTTTAAAATGGTGTTAATGGTGAAGTCAACTAGAATTTCATTAAAAATACTGGAAGTGCATTTAAGGAATAGTTGCAAAATAACTTAGGATTCTGGCCAATTTTCTATACATTTAAAATGATACAGAAATGTTTCTGGTTTCTTAAAAATAAAATATTTTCAAAAAATCTATTTTATTTTTATTTTACTCGAATACGTACATAATGTTATATTACAGGACCTTTTTTAAATTAAAGTTCTGTTTATGATTCCTGCTTAAGGTTCTAGCATTAACCGCACATTTGGTTCTTTCATTACCCGTATATCTTGATGAGGTCTTTCACCCCCCTCCTCGATACAGTCTACAGGATTTTTATTAAAACAATCCAAATAATTTATAATGAACTTAATACTCAAGTTACATACAATGAATTACAAATTTCAAAACATATCCTGCACGAAGTTGTGTGAACCATGATACTGATTGATTTGAAAAATCTTTGATCTTTGATCAACAATGTAATCTGTGAACTATCGAAAACACATACTCTAAACTTCTATGGATTTAGTTCATATAATTTTACCTGTAGGTAAAAGAATCACCATCTATCCAAAGCATCTTAATGAATTTTTTTCTAATGTCGAGTTTAATATGAACATCTGGTCTCAGTTCAACAGCCTTCTAACAACTAGTGGCTCTCGCGATGGCCGCTCTTTTCAATGGTTTGGTTTATCGGGACTAAACCACAACCAAATGATAAGAATACACTAAATCTCCCAAACTAGCAATACTGACAGAAAACAAAGGACGTTTTTATAAAGCAAATATACAATGCGATTTCAGAAAATTAACATTGAAAAAGCTTTACCCCAAAAACACATAATTTGTGACGCCCTTGAAATAACACTGAAATATCCTGATATACCAGCAATAGGACCATTACAGGGCTAGCGCTTTCAGTTAGTCTCTAGTAATGCCTTGCGTGCCTTTCTACTCAATCTGTCGTTACCGTATGTAAGCCGGTCGATCTTGTTGCCTGCTGCTTTGAGGATTCCAGTCTTCTTGGCGTGACAATTTTCTTCTTTGAGGATCCATTTTTACAAATAATTGATGTGTTCTTTGCAAGAGGCACCTGTTGCAGATTGTAGCTGGCCAAAATATGTTTTTATCATCATTTGCTACGTTTCATGACCCGCATACATATGAATGAATATTTTCAATTTTATATTGGTAGAGATGAGTGAAGATCTCCACATATAACCCAGTCGGCCAAATGATGGAGTATATATTTAATTTGCTATTTCTGCAATCGAATCTCTAGATGATAACAGAGTACTTCGGGGTATCAGAATGATGACGTGTTTTCCAGTAATTGATTGTTACTGCGCACACTTTTTTTCTGTATTGACTCGTATGATCTTGCTAATAATGGTGCGTCATTTAATTTATTCGATAACATGAGTCTGTGTGATAGGAAGACGGATGCCATCTGAATTATCAAGGTCTCCTAGTATTTCGTCTAGTCACCAAGGTCTTCTTTTGGCGTGGGCGAAAGTACATATTCTTTTCTAGCTCGGTTTGATCGAGTAACTGACCTTACTGGCGCAGAGGATGCTACATTTAGCGATAATGTACGTATAGAGAACATTTGTGATGTCAACAATTTCATTAGGTGTTCCTTTAGCGTCCAGTGGGCTCCATATTACGGAATGTTCTAACATATTTAAAGGTTTCCAAAATCTATCTATGATGATCGCCATTCAAGTGACTATTTTATGGAGGTCCTTTGGCTGTTTATGTGTACAGTGCAAGTTTTATGTGAGCATATATTGTTTGTGTTAAATTTTTAGTCCTTTTTTTAAGAAAACTACTAAATGATGTTACCAAAAAAATAAACTCTACATCTTTTACCCAAAATACCTTTGAATGAAACTATTAAGAAAAACCGCACACGTTTTGGCTTTTCCTCTGGAAAAACATTCTTTATACCTGTAATATATTGAAATTCCAGGGTTTATAAAAAACAATATTGTAGGGATATTTTGTACCATACATATATACGTTTATATTTAAAAATATATAAAAATTCCCTTCTTGAATACCGACAGAAATACAAAATTTACTAAAACTAAATTTCAATTTAAGATGTCTTAACTTGTTTTGCCTTTAAAGGCATAAATAAGAAATAAGGGACTGAAAGCGTAAGACTGTTTTGTTTAATTTCTTCTTACCATGACTTTTACTAAATTGTTATCCTTCTCTATGCATGTTTGGCTTTTCTAAGTGTATTTGTAATGGATTTTGTATGTATATTTTCTAACATTAATTCATGTGGTTCTTTACACAAGACAAAAATAAAACTAAAATGAAAAACATAGTTTAAGGTAAAAATATAAAAGCAAAGGGCATAAAAATATAAAAGCAAAGGACATACAATTATTCCAAATAACTATGCATAACGTGTGTTTTAGAATTTTTTTATTTTGAAAAATATTTTAATACTACAGCTGCTTAAAAGCGCAAAACTATTTTGTTATAATCTATAATAGTAAAATATTAACTAAAATAGAAACAACTGAATTATATTTATACGTGTGTAATTTATCTTAATTTGCTTCACTGTGCGTACTTATAATCTTTCTCAGCATGTTGACGTTACAACCTCTCCTACATTTTGGGTGATCGTCCACCAACGATGCAAGATCGAGTAAAACCTCGCGTTCTTCGTCAATAGCAAAGTAGAGCAAAGTATTTCTGTATACGCTAGTTTTTATAATTAATCAAAAGGATAATTTAAAGAGACTTAATTTTTTTATTTAGTTCGCCGTATTGTTCACAAACGATACAACATCAAGTGCAACTTCATTTGTTAAGTACAGTAAAGTACTCTTGAGAACAGATGTATACGGATGCTGTTGCGAATATTTTTATTTTTGTAATTAATGGTCTTAATCATAAAAATAAATTTAAAAAAATATTGTGTACAGTTAAAATCGCAACAATAATTTTAAATTGAAAAATAATAAGAATCATTATTTTTAAAACACCGCTTTTACCTTTTACTTTTAAAGATTGATTTTTTAAAAGCTTTCGGATTTGATTTAAAAAAAAAAATAAATAAAATTTTAACAAACATATGAAATTTTTAATTGAGTCGATGGAACAGTCTATATAATTCAATGGGTTCATGTAAATGTTGACCGCGGCTGGGTCCAATTTTTGCATACTCTCTCTAATAAATACTTCAATATTGGCTTCCAGTGTCTCAACTTTTGCAAGCTGGTTCTTATATACATGAGCTTTAACGTAGCCCCACAAAAAATAGTCTAAAGCCGTTAAGTTGCAGGATCAAGCCCATTGACCGGCCCCAAACGTGAAATTAACTTTTTAACGAAATCGTCTCTTAATTGGGCTATTGTTTCGCGTTCTGTGTGCCATGTGGCACCATCTTGTTGAAACCACATGTCAGCCAAGTACACCTCTTCTGTTTTGGCAAAAAAAAAAAAAAGACTTTTAATCATCGCAGGGTAGCACTCGCCGTTCACAGTAACGTTCCTTCCTTCATAGTCTTTAAAAAAATACGGTCCAATGATGCCACTGGCCCATAATCCATACCAAACAGGTAATTTTTCGGGATGCAAGGCTTCTTGCTGCTCTTCAAACCAAATACGGTAATTTTACCTGTTCACGTTTCCATTTAACCAGGAATAAGCTTCGTCGCACAACACAATTTTCCTATAAAAAAGTGGACGATGCACTTTCTTAACCGAGCATGAATTTTAATAATAAAATTCAATAATCTGCAAACCTTATTCGTTTGTAAGTCGATTTGTGATTTAAGTTTAGACCAACCTGAACATGTTTAACATTAACACGTTACACGGAAACAGAAAAGCTGCCAAAACAGTGTTGCCAACAAGAAAGTTCGCAAAGAATCACCCTTTATTAAAATAACGTAATAAAAGTGCAGTAAAATCTTGAAAGTAATTCTTGCCCCATTTCTAATGGTCGCATCGAAATTAAAATTAAATAGTTTGTAAATCTATTGTGGATGGTAATACAACAAGTTGGTAAAAACGTTGAGATGGGGCCACCCATACAAAGCAATTTTTATTGTACTATATCCTAAAATCTATAACAGTGTGGGGTATTATAAGAATAGGCCGCGAAGTTGAGTTAAAAAACTGTGGAAGTATACGAGGGACTAATTAAAATATTAATTAATTGCTTTATATATAGAGAGTTGTAAATCTAATTTTTTTTTAATTTACAACATTGAGATTATTTAGACGGAGGAGTAACCGGACATTTAAAAGATCATATATGTATTTATAATCCGCAGTCTGTAAATCTATAATACTAGAAGTCTTCAAGATTGCTTTTACTTAGTTTGCGAACAAAGTGCGGAGTCAAATAAAGGACAGGGAATGGGATTGTAAAAGAAAAAGGGCCACACAAAGTATTAATAATTCACTTTATATTTGGGGAACTACAGTAGTGAGAATTTTCAAATTTGACAAGAGCCACCTTGAAAGCATAGAGCGTAGTCAAGAAAATCTCCGGGCGGAGAAGGAAGTATACCCTCGTATAAACTAATTGCACACCATTTTATTATTGCATATCTATAGTAGAGTTAGACTTGGAATTTTGATGTGGATTATTTCTATGCAAATGACGTAGTCAAGCAAAATATTGCAAAACTAATAATCAAATTGATTTGACTAGTAGCGATACAAATAACTATCTATTCCATCCTCGCCAACTTTCTTTTAGAATAAACGTAAACATGTATCCTTTGAAGAACATGTGTCGTATGTTCAAAAAAGTTTCTTGTTGGCTTTTGCATCTTAATTTATCCAGAAAGCGTGGAGAGCTTTTTGATTGAGTGTGTATGTACGTTTCATTTACTGGAAGAAAAAGCACTCTATTATACGTCACATATTCTTAAAAAAATATTTGAATTTTTCGGTTTATTCTACAATGAAGTTTGGCGAGGATGCAGGTACTTGTATTTTTTTAGTTATTTAAGTTGTATGTTTTTATTTAAATATCAAAAAAACAGCTTTATAATATATTTTTAAGTGATAATGCATTAAAAACATTTTTTTGAATTTTAATTAAAATAATCTTCTTATTCGGCTGAATGCTGAGCAATAATGAGTGGGTCAGCGCCAATGAAATGGACGCATTTACACAGCTAAGCCAACAAAAACTGTTTTTTTAAATTAGTTTTAAAATCGAACAAACCAATTGATAACAACAACAAGGCCTTCTCAATATGATTAAATTACAAGTATATAAGATTGTATTAAAAAAAGTAAGAAAATAACACAGTTTTTGTTTTATCAAAAAAACAGAATACACACTTCTTTTATACAAACGAGATTAAATGATTAATATTCATATCAAGTACAATTCGTTTATTTAAAATATTTTATGTACATGTCTGCAAATATTGGCACGAGTAGATCTATTGATTGACTCACCTGTGCTTTTTCATATTGTCCATGTGTTTTTTCACCGTATTGTCCATGTGTTGCTTATTATTGTCGTAATTGTGTTGTTCGTAATCATCGAATTCGATATCGTGAATAATGGCCAGATGACCGAAGGGATTGTTGTAGGGAAGTGAGGCATGACGATAGCCGTCGCCATGATGACCATGGTGACCAGCCTTATGTTGTGCAATCGAATAATCTTCTGTGGCAAAAGAAAAAAGAAATAAAGAAAATTAAATAAAATAAATAAGTCTATTCAAAAAAAATAATGGGAAGGTTTCTTAATTAAATTGTATAAATACTACTACATCTGCTGTCAGCAGTCTTTAAGGCCATCTCATCCTTTTGCAGCAGTAAAAAAAGTATACGTTTTTTTTACTGCCTTTTAACAGTAACGATGACAGACTGTGCTTCCTGCAACATGATGTAAAATAAATACAAGTAAACTTCTCTTATACGTATTAAGAATTTTATATGGTTTCTTTCTTTTCCTTGTTCATTTTTAAATTTCTAAGGTCAAATGGACAAAGTATTTTGCTAACGATTTTTTATAGGTAAAAATATATATTTATTTTATTAAAAAGGAAATCAAATGAAGTCTATTTCAATAGAAATAATTATATCTTACAAATAGTATTTGTTATTTCATTTTTTATAGTCAACTTTAAGAGTGTGCGATCCCAATTTAACTCAATTGTCCTTGAACTGCATATGAAAAGCAAAATGTGTGTTCACAAGGTTTTCTATTCTATAATCTATTTAAATTCACCATAATGCCGCATTGCGCTGACAACTTTAGTAGTTCATTGTTAGTGAAAGGATGAGAATAGAAAGAAATAAACGTTTTAATAGAATGTTTACATAACAACGGAATAATGGATTATGTTACAAAGGGAAGGTGTGCCAAGGGAAGCAAGGAATATTTAAATATTTTTAATAAAGTCTCATTTTATCATCATCAAATAGAATAAAATATATTGCAGTAAAAAAACTTTTTGATTTGTATTTATCTCAGGTGTGGACAAGAATGTTGCTTCTACTCAATCAGTTGTCAGCAGGAATATGTTGCAGTAAAATCTATTTTTGCTATTTTAAAAGATTCATAGGAATGTATGCCTTAAACTAACGAAGAGACATGTTTGAAATGCATTGCAATATGATATGCTAAAAATCTCAATATCTCTTCAATAAGTTTGATAAGAATTCTAAAGGGTTTTTTAAGACATGTAAAGTGTGCACGTGGCATACTTCTCCACCCACAATAAGCAGCAATATGCTGCCTGCAATTGGATTGTAGGAGACAACATTTATAGATAAATTACAATAAAAAAAATTAAATGATGCTTTATTTTATTTTACGAACACATTCTACAATTTATTGTGCAAAAAGGGAAAACCTTTGGGATCAAATTTTTTTTTCTACACTTTTACTTTTATAGCACATCATTCCAAAGCTTCAGCTGGTTTTTAAGGTATAAATAGTTTCTTTTTATTATTGAGATGAATTCCTACACATTTTTTTAATTTTTTTTTTTTTTTGCCTTTTTAATTGACGAATTGGCCTTTGCCTATTATGGGATCATTATATCAAGGTAACCAATTTGTTCATTTCTCTGTTATTTCACAATTCACTAGACTTTTTTATATAATCTCTGCCACTGTGTTACTATCATTACCACTGAGTAAATTTTTTAAACTAGATTTTTTTTAATACAAATTAAAAATTCTTAAATTAGTTCATTCTTATTGTATATTTTTTTCATTATTTGAGTGAAGGTTTTTTAAAGATTTTCATAGTGCGCAAAGAATAGTTTTTTTTGTCATTCTTTTAAAGTGATTAACTACATTAAACTAAATAAGTAACACTAAATACCTAAGAATTAATGGGATATTATTAGTCGAAAAGACAGGAAAGATGACAAGCAATAATGCAATTTGGTTGCAATCACTTGAAATTACCGCTGTCGACAGCTTCAATTTGGGAAGCATTAACTTGCGATACCAAAAAAAATGTATTTCATGATTACGTTAGAGTTTTCATTCTGTTAGAAGTGAAAAAAAAATTATTTTCTTGTATTTTTTTCCAAAGAAAAATTTTATTTGTATATAATCTAAAAATTATTATTTTTTTATGTGTTAATTTATAAATGAATGCCTTTTAGTTGTGGTAACTTTATCAGTACATTTCAACCTACATGTCTGAAAATCGTACAATTATGTATGTTTATGTAAAAATTCTAGTTCGTCGTATGAGATTTATAAGAATATGATCAAAAATGGGTGCGATACTAAACTTTTATTTGCCTTGCTCCTTGAGAGGCAAAAATAATAAAAACAAATATTAATAAGACATCAATTAAGAGAATGCAAATAATAGAGTGATTATAATGCTTTATTTTCTTAAATTAATACACATTAATTTATCGACCTGTTTGTTCACATAATTTTTTTTTTTTATTAAACTCGAGGTCAGTTTCATTTTTAAATAACTTTTTTATATTCAATATTCATTTCAACACCTCTTTGGGTGATTTTTATCAATGAAAATTAATATTAAAGTTTTAAAAATTTATTGATTGTTGTGCCTTAAGCTGTTCATGTGTCGTAATTTTATTAGATAACTTTAAGCAGTTTAATGACATTCATGCTCTCATCTTCATATCAACTAAATCAAATGCAATATGGGAATTCTCCATCTCATATGAATATTACCAACTACATAGTCGTAAAAGTCTTAGAATGCTTTTATGCAAACAGTACAATAAAGAATATATACCCGACTTAAGTCTATTTTATTTTTCTCGCCACTCTAATTGCTTAAAGGATTAGTTGGGAAGCATATCCCAGACAAAAATTTCAATACTAAATAATGAAAATTACGGTTATAACAAATTGAAATTTCTGTTTAACAAAAATCTCTATATTTTTAATATATTTTTAATTGTTTTGTATTCAAATTTATCATAAAAATAAACTAAATTTTTTAATATAATAT
Organism: Germaria angustata; assembly: GCA_963681545.1. Classification (NCBI taxonomy): domain Eukaryota; kingdom Metazoa; phylum Arthropoda; class Insecta; order Diptera; family Tachinidae; genus Germaria; species Germaria angustata. Next base: position 57,339,648 of record OY812998.1, on the reverse strand, counting down.
TACTTTTCAACAAAAATTACCGCCTTCTGGTGGCATTTACTTATATATGGAATGTTATAAACTTGTTTAAAAAAAATAAATTTATATAAAGCAGAAATTCATTTGCTTTAATGAGATCCATTAATATGAAAAGCATCAGGCAGTGCGTATACGTAACATATAATTTTGCACAAACGTATATTGCGTATACGTACACTGGACGATGCACTACAATATAAAGAACTTTTAGAACTTTCAATGTGAAGGGTAAGTTAAAGCGTTTATAAGAACGGATTAAATATTTTTAAAATTATTTGCTGTATTTTCTCTTGTCAATTTAAAAAATTTTTAATTCATCAAACACACAAAAAAGTGGATCTAGTATTACTTAACGTATTTTATGTCTTTATAAATTTTTTAATATTTTGTACTATTGCAATTAAGTATCAACTGGTTTCCATAAAGCAAATCTATTTTGCGAACACGGTTCACCTTTTTTTAATACTTTTAAGCCCTATTCTATATGATACATAATCTGTTTGTAGAGTATTGCTGACCAATGAAAACGATCAAATGGCCCCGAAATCTACATTAAGAATATTTAAAAAATCACTAACGCTATAATGTGATTCTCATTAGGTGCTTTTTGTACTACACCCGCCTATTACATGCTTGCTGAGGCTGGCATTTTATCGCTAAAAAATAAGAGAGATTTTTCGACATCCAAATTATATAAATCGATAACCAGCAACACATGAATAAAAGAAATAATCAAGAATATCAGTAAAGAGAAAAATCTGTTCAAAATCACTTCAACTTTGGGAAAGATGGTAAGAAATTTTGAGTCCCTTCAATCGCCCATTCAAGAATATCTACTCCACGATGGACTTTTTATACCAACATCATTGATACATCACTTGCGGAATTTACTAATAATAAGACTACACCTTCACAGTTTAGATTGTTATTTCATGTGATTAGGGATAAGTTTAGGGATTTCGAGTTTATTTATACAGGCGTATCGAAGAACAATGATTTATTAGGCTACAGTGTTGTTTCCGATCACAATGTCATCGCTTGCGTAATTTTACTTGAATTTAATTTTACTTGCGGAGTTTATCGCAGGTTTTAAAGCCATAAATCTTTTGAAAAACAGGGGGCAAATTACGGCATTCGATATCGAACGAAATTTCAAACAAAATTTTCTTGAATTGTATTGAAATTTCGATCGATATCGAATGCCGTAATTTGCCCCCAGGAATGGAAAGCTACTACACAAATTTGTAGAGATACATATACAAAAATTATATTACGATGGATTCCCGGCCACTCGGACGTCAAAGGTAATGAATTGCCAGATAAAACTGCAAAGAATACTACGATAAGTCCAATATTAATGACACCGAATTATAGTAAATTGGAACTGCTATAATTTTTGAACCTATTCTATTGGACACGTAATGGAATAATCCTATATTTTGGTTATTATTTCGAGAAACTCTAAAATAAAGTTTATTAGTCTAAGATAGGGCCACACAAAGATATCACACTCTCATCTTTTAAATCTACATCTTAAAAACTTGTGTAACTGGTAAATCGCACAGACGAATAATTTGGGCCAGATTTTAAATCGTGTTCAAAATTTTCTCATCATCTTGAACAGAGCTTTCGAGATATTAGCGCAAAACAATTTTTGTCTACGCCATGGAACAACAACTTAAAAAATATGATAAATTTCCTTCAAATTACTAATATATTTAAGTTAATCAAAGAACTTATTTATAATTTTGTATTACTATATTTTATTTGATTCAAATATGTAAAATCTATAGTATATTCTAATTTTTTTAACAATATAACTCAATTTGTAAAACAAACCGTTTATACTAGTACGGGGAAAAACCGCAATATCATTGTTAACGTTTCAATTTACAAAATGAGTGCCAACATTTCAAATAATTTTGCATAAAATATTTTCCATAAGATTTATATTTGGTATGGAAAAAAAATTACTTCCTCCCTCCTACTGTACCAACATTCGTATATTTTAAGCTCCAAAACTAAATTTGAGCATTTTGCTTAATTTATAGCCTTAAAACAAATTAATTGCGAAAAATTAGTTCCTACACACGGCTGTGGCCTATCAAACTTTTAACTACATCAAAATATCCTCGTTATAATTTTAACACTTACCCCAACCCCGGCCAGTCCGTAAGCTTTTATCCCATCTATCTGGTATCATTGGTATCAGATATTGCGACTGATAAATACTGTATTGCTGTGGGGTGTATGTTTGTGGTTGCGGTTGTGCCTCATGATATTGTTGATGTTGGGCTTGTTTTTGTAGCTTCTTTTGTTTTGCCTGGAGTATGTATTCCTCTTGCTCTTGTGGTTGTGGTGGCTTGCGATGCTTTTTGCCACTGATTGAATAAACATGGTGGGTGCGTATGTGTTTCTCATCAACCTTTAAATACAAAAAAAAAAAAATAGAAAGAAAAGAATTAAAAACATAGAAGGGTCAATTGTGTGCATATAAAGTTTGAATAAATTTTTAATTTTTATAGCTTAGTCCCTTATTTTAAAAGAATTTATATAAGTTTTATAAATTGTTTAAGTCTAAGAGATGAAATTCATTGTCACTTTTATGAAGAAGTAACTTTAAAAGGCTTAAACTTGGATCTCCATTTAAATTATTTCTATGATAATTGAAGATGTGAATTTTTACTGTCTGAATTTGAGTTCATTGAATTTAATTGAGTTCTTTAAAAAAATAAATTTTTGTTGCGAAGTTAGCGAATCTGTGCATTTCATTTCAATGGCTTTTAATCCAAATCGTCACGAAACTTCTGTTGAAAATAATATGAAAACAGTTTTAGAAAGAAGATTTCATTTCAAATCATATGAATGTTTTTATGAAAAAAGTAACTCTGGCTTAATACGAGTACAATGCCGTGAATACAGAGTGTCTAATTTTCATTAAAAATTCGATTTAGATCATTTTGCATATAGCTCGTGATCTGCCTTGTATCAGCTTTGAAGAAGTTCGTAAAATGTTGTGTTCTTTTGGATTGGAAGGTAAAATACATGTGCAAATATCTAAGTCAAATTGATGCAATGATAATGCAAATGAAACTAAAAATTACTTAAATTTTGCATTAGAAGCTCGTGAAAATTGGCCTTAGTTTTTATATAAACAATGTCATGCGTAACATTTTATCGTATACGTCCGTCAAATCTAATAATATTCATTGATAAGACTCACCACAATCGTTTAAGAAGCAGCCGCACTGCTGATTACATCGTGGTGCAAAAGTATTGAAAATTATTCAAAATCATTCAAAATTATTGTAATTAAATTTTTTTTCTTCAAAACAAGTTCGAGTCCAATTTAGATTAATAAATTTTCAAATTGTTTTGAATAGGAAAGAATTAAAGGGAGGCGAAAAATTACATTAGCAGGATGGAACAGTACTGTGGTGACTCAATGGCTCTTCATGAATTTCATTTGGATTCTATGAAGAAATGCTTCATAGCTTTTTTTTGAAACAAAACCATCCTTATATTGCCTCAATTTTAACAGGGTATGTCAGTAAGTTTACCTCAAACGATGGTCGGTAGGCAGGAATTCGTTAAAAGTTTGTACTTTGTGGGGGAACATTTCCAAATCTTTCAACGAAATTCATTGCAGCGTTCGTTTTGTAAATTCTCTCTGACATCGTCGGTAACAGCAGCCATATTCTCGGTCGAACGGGCAAGAAGAGACCGGCCACTACTGGCGACAACTCTACTGGACCGAGGTTGCTCGAAACGCTGCTCAGTAAGACGCTTAATTTTCCAAACCCATTAAAAATGACGACTGGGAAAACGGTGAAAAAAACGACGACAAAAATTACGCTGAATTAAAACAGTAGTCTGAAAATTTGTCAAAAAAGCAGTAACAATTATTCAATGTCCTTGAGGTGTGTATTGCTTCAAGGCTTAATAAAAACTGAATCTATATCTACATCATGAATTTCAAAGCACAGTGAAATTTAGTGCCATCTGCAAAAATTTGCAGCCAATTTGTATTATGACGTTAATTTTGTGCCACCTTGTATGTATTTGACGGCGACTTATTCAATTGTGTCTATAGATTTTGTATACTTTATTTGCTCGAAATATTTCGGCTTAGGCTTATAATAAATTACAAAAAAAATATTTGTTTAAAATTTACAATTCAAGAATATGAAATTGGATCTTACTACTGTCAGATTTAGTTCTTTCTGCTGAAACCACTCACTGATCATGACTCTATTATTAATAGCAGCATATGGGAATAAGGAAGTTCTGTTGAAATTTCTGTGTAATACAACATGATGAATATTAGAAAAATAAATTTCAAATAGTAACGATATGAAAAGTAAACTTGAGTTATAATTTTAAATATGAATATTTAATGTTTTTCCAAGAAATATTGAAGAAATCGTTATTAATTTTATAAAAGAAAATCATTTTTAACACCTGGAAATATTTACATCTGCTCTTTCTCACTTTTAAAACTTTTTAATGAAGTGTCCTGTTTAATCATATGGACTTTTCCCTTGAACATAATTCATGCAATAGCCTTGTTTCATATAAATATTTTTCTAATTAAATTTTGTTGTTCTATGTTTTAATTCCGTTTAACAAGCAACTTTTTTTTGACCCCAAAGAAAAAATTAATTATGCTTCTGGCACTTGTATTATAATAATATAAAATTTTGTTATATAAAATTAACACATTCGTAATTACGTGTTGGTATTAAATAAACTGGGACAAAAATATAACCAGATAAATATAATTAACAACAAGTACAAAAAATATATGTATATGAAAAGCAACAACATTTAGTATTCACAATGGTTGTTTGGTTGCATAAGCAGAGTTTTAAACTTTAAATTGTATTGAACCTTTGGGAGATCCAAATGTACATTTGCTTATACACATGCGAGTATATATAAATTTAGGTTCATTTCAACATACATCTTGTACTTAGTAAAACATCTAAATGGACTATAATTCAGTGTTTGAACGCCAGAGTGTTACTTACATGTGTAGAACATACGAGAACAAGACAATTTTCATAATTATATACAATCAAAATTCCACAGACACTTGCCTTTCACATATACATATGCATATGTCTATTTGGCACATGATTCCATAAATTGTACATTTCCACATGAACTTAAGCGCAAACTAAAAACCAACATTCACTTTTCCTCCCACGGATAAATGTTACTGTTCGAGAACCGTACAAACCAACGACATGTAATGGTTTACAAAACTTTGAAAATATTTAAACTTTATGATGTTTTTTAGTAACAAAATTTATTTTAAATTTGTATTTCCATTTTGCTTACGGAAAACTTTCCAACAGTTTAAACTAAAAGCAAAGTTTATTTGTAGTTTAATAAATCAAATTTCGAAATTTTTATAGATTTTTGGTGGTTGTTTTTTCTTACGCTGGCAGAGAAAATCGCATAAATTCTACAAACAATTATAACAATTACAATAATAACTTAATGAATGAATAGTCGAACGTCTTGAATAACACCAGAGAATCAGTATGTTAAAGTTTTCCCTTTTCTGGCAGCCATGCACTCTTTAGTCCTTAAAAAACACAAAGCGGATACGAGAGTAGTTCAAGAATTTCGTGACGTTTTGAGTTTCCTACCTCTTAACTGAAGGAACAATACTTCTCCTGTCAATAGTGACAGTTTGTGGAAGCCATGGCCTATTGGTTTTAATTCTGAATGATTATTTGGGTATTAGAAAGCTTTCCGCTATATGGGTGCCACGTTTGCGCACACGTCGACCACACATTCACAGGAGTGTTTTGCGCTGTTCACCTATAATATGGATGAGTTTTTGCACCGTTTTGTTCTTGTGGATGAACAAAAGACCAGCGACCAGAGACACCAGGGACATCACAGATCAAACATCAGTCAAAACAGTAGCTTTTTCGTCGTGAATCGTCAACAAAGAAGGCCAACGTGAATTTGTCAGACAATAAAGTCAATCAATAGCAAATATTATGCCAACTTATTGGCTCAGTTTAATGTGGACTTAAAAAAAACGACCGCATTTGACCAAGATATAATAAATATTTTCATAATGAAAAATCATTACGATAAACAAATGGCTTTGAAGTCAAAAACAAATAAATGTAAAAAACTGAAACTTAAATATCATTCATGAGGGACAAAAGTAGCCGAAAATACTTCATTTTGATTGAATTTGAAGACCTTGAAGGGTTTTCAAGAGCCTTAATAGTGAGACTTGATATGCTGTGGATCATGTTTTACGTTAAAATATTGTTCAGTTCCCCAAGGGCAAACAAATTTTTGGAACATCCTTGTTGACATTATTCGGTCAGTAGTTTAAAAGGTTTACAATTATTACAATAAATTTTGCCATTGGCTGCACTGTACATCACTACATGAGGGCAGGTCAATAATTCAGGTTTTTTTTTGGATTTTCCGCCTCTTAGCTGAAAAGGAAAAAACTACTCCTGTCAAGAGGCACTTGCAGTTAACTCCTGTCAAAATTTGATCAACTTGCTCCATTTAGTTTCTGTTTGACAACAGATTACCGCGTGAGTTGAGGAGAAAATAGGAAAAAGTGAATTTCGGGTGCTCATTAAGCATTAGTTTTTACAGAAGAAATCATCAAGCAATTCAGGCCTAAGCTTTATAAATACTATGGGATTTCTGTATATGTTTGTATATCGGTATAATAGGGATTTGCTAAAAAATGACGGCTCACACATATGTTGTTTAATTGCTAAAGTAGCATGAATTAAGCACCAATTAGGGCCTTATTTGCCAGATTTAGACCCCAGAGAACATTTTTTGCCTCCAAACATAAAGAAATGGAAAACTCAATAAATCTTACTTATTTTAAAGGGAAGAATAGCGAATGTTGATAAATAAAAGGGTTTTTGATCCGAAAATCTTTGTTCCATTCAAAAGGTCACGGATTTATTGACCAGCCTTCGCAAGATTCTTTGAAATAAAGTTTTGTTTATTTAAAAAAAAAAAACAAAATGTTGAACTTTTGATACAAACTTTAAATATATTTTGATTTTATAAGTCTAGGGTATAGCAGCCTAATATTCGTAAAGCACAATGTCCACAAGGAATTATACATCTTTAATTCCAACCTACACAGCAGAACACAACAACGCTGTTTCGGAGATCGCAATAACCCTTCTTCAGGGTTCATATGCATTTCATGGCTCTCGTCAGTTTTTTGGTGGCCTTGGTTGTGCATAAATATATTATGATATACATATATAACATAACGCTTCTATCCCACTGTGCGCTGGTGAACATCACTTTATATATGATATTAAAATTCTACTCTCAACTTCGAAAACTGATGAAAATTTTCCAAAACAAAAGCAATAATTATATTTGAATTTGTTCACATCATCTTTTTCTCCCTTTCTTGCGTAGGAAAATTGCGGCGGGCTTAAAATAATGGACACTGTTGCTTTCATGTATATTATTAGAATTTATTATTATAATTTTTCCTTTTTTGTTGTAACAGATGTAAATATTATGATAAAAAAAACATGCGCGTATATTTTGCTCCCAAGTTTTTGTATGTAATGAGGATTTTAATTTAGATGGCTGTACATACACCAGTTGCCTTAAAATCCAGCAGACAAATATTTAATAATCTAATACTATCAAAAAAAAAGCATTTCCTGCACAAACAATTGTGCTTGTGTGTGTTTACTTATGCTATTTGTAAATGGAAGCAATTAAATTATAGTAAATAAATACGATCGTAAATCTATTGCAGGACATAAGGATATACAGGGTATGTTTGTGTATGGGTGGTTAAGCGGAAATACTAACACAAATAAAACTAATTGTGTACGTCGAAGGTAAATTTAAATCGCGTGTTGACCTTAATTAAAAATACATTTCAAAATGAATATTTTAGTGAGAGTGCTGGTATGAGTAGCGTGAAACCAAATTTACCACAAAATCTATCGGTGTGTCTGTACGTGTTAGTTGTGCAAAATCTACCGGATATAAAATAATATTTAACGGATGTGCTTCAAACCAATATATTTATTGCCTGTGTAATAAATATTTAAGGCATGCCATTATTATTAATTCACAGCCATGAATTTGTATAGAAGTAATTTCTAATCAATAGATAAAATGCAATCACCTTATGGAAAAGTGATAGAAAGTTTGATAAAATATTGTGACAGAATTGCTGCTAATTTGGGTTTCAGACTTATTTAACTATGGAAATTTGAGCCTCTGTCAGAGTTAATTAATTTTATTTTGCTCGCTTAAGGATGAAAATGTTTGTAAAATGTAATCAATTTAGTGGCTAAATAAGCCAAAGTATTTATATGTTACACTTATATATTTTTCGATTGCATCAGGAAATCAGGTATAACTGAACCTTATTTTTAACAATGGATTTTTGTAACCACTATTTCACTTTTATTTTACTGCTTGCATTGTCAACCAAATGAATATAATTTTTCTATGCACTTTTGTTCATTAAAAGTATACTATTTTAAAAAATTTCAGTAATCAGAAATTAAAGAGAGGGCCTCTATGTAGTCCTAAGGGGTGTTTTTTATAGAGGTATAGAACTTTAAGTTGCAATAAAACAACGATGGATTATTCGATTGACATGAATTTTATTTATCCGAAAGATAATCGTGTGGCATTACATTTTAAATATGATTTCTAGCATATGACCGCCACGGCTGGCGCGGATGTAGTCCAATCTGGACGTCCAATTTTCGATGGCTTTTTCGAACATTTGTGGCCGTATATCGACAATAATATGGCGAATGTTGTCTTCCAAATGGTCAAGCGTTTGTGGCTTATCCGCATAGACCAATGACTTTACATAGCCCCACAGGCCAATTCACAGGTCCAAAATGTGAAACTAGGAGGTCACCAAACGTGTCTTTCAATAAATCTATTGTGGCACGAGCTGTGTGCAAGCGTTGTTCAGCCATGAGTCTATTCATGATGAATTGCCAAACCAAACTGAGAATAAATCACTTGACAGCTGTTAAATCGGTTGCCATCTTGAAAAGTAATGCCAACTTAAAGTTCTATACCTCTATAAAAAAAACACCCTTTACAATGTGATTAAAAGCTCTTGGCGTAAACATAAGTTTGCGTCGCTAAAGTCGATGCTGGAACTGTGGCTGTGGTACCAAAGGCCTTCGCTTATTAATAAACTGAATCAAATAAATACAATAAATAAGATATATCTATATTCTTTGACCTTTTTTATAATATTTTTGTTAATATAATATTCAAAGTTGATGTCTTTTATCGTTTAGAAAATTTTATTAAAAACTAATTGATATTTCGATACTCATTGAGTATCATCTTCAGGACAAATCTAATTTTTTTTTTTTTTTTTTTTTTTTTTTTGATATTCAAGGAGTATCGAAATATCAATTAGTTTTTAACAAAATTAAAATAAATAAGTAAAAAAATAAAACCGATACAAAAATGTAAAATTATAAAGCGCTTTCTATTTTTAAATTTAAATACGTGTAACCAAAGTCTAAAAGCGTCAAATAGCACGATTTTGGTGGCCATTTCACATCACCTCCGTGTGAGGTAATTATATCCTCAAATCGCTCATGCGCACACCAAATTTAATATGTTGTGAACTAACTGTGTGGCACACGTAGTTGTTGTTCATATCATTTAATTGAGGCTAAAACATGTTGGTAATCATAGCGACCGCCGTTGACTGTGATGGCCTGTCCAACGCCGTTCTCAAAGAGATATGCACCGGTGACGCTGCCAGCCCAAAATCCACAGCAAATAAAGACTTTCTTGGAATGTATTGAACACTCTGGCACCTCATGTGTATTGGTATCATCCCAAGTTTGATAATTTATTCAGAAATGGATGATAATTATGGCGACCGTAAAATAGGCAAAATGCGCGGAACATTGCTCGAATAGAACATCCATTTTTATAAAAAAAATTATGGCAAAACAAACTGAATAACAGATAGATAGTTTGACAACTGTAGCTTCAATAATATGGCCGCCATCAACTGTCAAAGTACAGTGCTACGGTTTATATCGGGAAGACCCGATATAAACAAACAAAAGAAAGGGTATATAATATCATTTGGTTTAGAAGCCAAAAATCTTTTACCCTAAATTAATTGCTTTTTTGTAAAATGAAAAAATGTTCTCGTTCGTGAAAAAAGCGATCGATAATACACTTCTGTTTTCGTAACTAAGATTTCATCTGGAAGTGAGTGACAAAAAAGGGACTTTTACTTTTTCAATGTTGTTTTGGTTCTAACCCATGAAAGCACACGTAATATGAAAAATAATGTAAAAAATAATCGATAACCTAAAGCAACTTTTTTTCAAGTAAACTGACTTAAAATTAAAGAAAAATTTAAAAATGGACAACAGTGTTGTCTGCCATTTTGGTCGTTTAATACAAAAATCATGAGTAATAAATAAAAATCGAATAATAAATTCATATATTATTTTCTTAAAACAAATTGGGAATTTTTTTAAAGTAAATGAAAAGCAAACAATTCGTTTTTACGTACTTAAGAATCAACACAAAAATTTTTGTATAAGAATATATAAATGTGTATATAGACATGTCAAGGTATTTTTATCTAAAAATAAAAAAAAACTTCATCAATACCATTTCTGTTTTTGTCACAGGTGTCGCTTTTTACTCAAAAGTCGTAGCAAAAGTTTTTTTTTTAATCCGAAATTATAAATTAATACTCCAGGGGAGTAAATAAGTTCGTAGCTTGTGAAACGTAACAGAGGTTCTCGTATAAAAAATTATTAAATTTTTAAACATAGTCACGCGTCTTTCGGAAAGCTTTCTCATACTTAAGTGAAAATTTAAAATTAAAACCATGGCTTCGCAACCACACTTACTTTCAATCAGCAAACGGCCAACATCATTTCGAGAATTTTGTCAATTATTTTGTGTGTAGAAACCACAACTGGGCGTCCAGAACGTTCGAAATCATCCAGACCATACGTCATACATGACGTATGGCCACAACGAACCACTATTCTTCATTGAAAGTAATGGTGCAGAGTTCCCATATTATTTCTCAAGCTTAGCCTTGGTTTGAGTGATGGATTTTTTCCGCAAATAATTTAAAAAAAATGGCTCAAAATTAGCTAAATTAAAATAAAAGTGTCTAAACAAATGGCTTTATTCTGAATTAGCTTTTTTCTGTATAAACATTATTATTATTTATTCAAATTAAGTCTATGGATAAATACCTTGCAGACTATTAATATTATATATTTTAATATATTTTACAATGCCTATGTACAAAATGAAAATTACTGATTAAAAAATAAAATTACATTGCGTTTAATAACATTTATATTCAGTGAAAAATCTATAAAATTATACGTTTCATTGAAACAACTGCATAATTTCCTAAGCGGATCAGAATATAGCAAAGTTAGAACGACATATTCTGACATATAGTGGGTTAAAAGTACGTAATGAGCGTTGAGGAATATTAAAAGTTACATTACTCAGCAAGAATTTAGAATTTATGTCACCCTTTATAAGATTGACCATAAAAGAAATACTCGTATTAAGCATTGTTCTCCGGCTTTTTAAGGTTGGTAAATTAATTTCATCTAGTCTTCTTGAGTATGATATTAGTACCACACGGCCTCTATAAACATTTCTTAAACAGAAAATTAGAAATTGTTTTTGTTACGCTGTTTTATCGTTACTTCAATGGACTGTGCTCTGATTAGGTAAGGGAACATATTCCCGAGATCCGCTCCTACTTACGAGCAACACGTTCCTCATTAAGAGCACATCCATTTGTGGTCGATATGACAGCGAATCCCACTACGCATTTCAGAAATAATTCGTTCTTTGATCGAACAGCTCGTATGTGGAACGAGCTCCCTGCAGATGTCTTTCCTGCCATACCCAGCGTGGAGAGATTCAAGTCGAATATCCATAAGCACTACTCCCGCTATCCTCCTCACCCTATCCTATTTTCCTAGTTTCAGCGCAATGCACTGCATAAATAGGGGTCATCCCCTGAGTACTGGTCCAATTGCAAAAAAAAAAAGATTCGATACGATTACTATGTACATTATAGAGTGGGTCTCAAATAATGCAACCGTATTTAAAAATCGGTCTTACTAACGAAGTAAAAAGACTTTTAGTGATAAAAGTATTATTGAATTCCTTCGCCCATCTTTTAATAAAAACCAGGATACTACGAGATTTGTTGACCATCAACGTTATATGTTAGACAAAACTTAGTTTTGTATCTAACAATGTATTCCTAAGTCTATGATTATATCAACCGATTGTAAATTACATCCACCAAGAATGTAGGAATTGATAGGATTTTGTACTCTTGAAAATTGCAAATGTTGACATTTCTTCAAATTTAGTTACATTTAGTTAAATTTACACCAATTGTGAAAATTATCCAGGTCGTTCTGAAGATACTACTGCTGATCAGAAGAGAGTTTAACACTCAAAAATATTTTAACGTCATCTGCATACATCAGTACATTAGAATGTTTGAATGCTTCAGGCAAATCATTAATAAAACAAAAGGAACAAAATCGGACCAAGATGACTGCCGTTCGGTACTCCAGAATTGACAAGAATTTTCATCGAAACTGCAGCATTAAGTTTTACATGATGGTAATAATCGCTAAATTGGCAATAATGGCGGACAAAAATGTTGACAATTTAATGACAGTATGTAAATTAAAAATGTAAATTCCTTTCCTTAATGGATTCATTCCTGGTCACTTTCACTCTGTTTCTCTTTCATGTTTATGGCAATCGATACAAACACGCTGACATTTCCATATTTTCCAATTGTTTTGTAAGAAATAAATATTATTTTTATTAAACAAAAGACAGCCAAAAACTTGAAAAACGAAAAAATTTAAAATGTTTTTTTAAAAATAAATTTTAAACTTTTTTGTAAGAATATTTTGGAAATAAAATAAAACTACTTGTTTTTTGAATATTAGTAGTGCTATGCGTAAATGAACTTTGTTTTTGTTAATTTAATAGGGCTTGAGCTTAAAAATTAATTAAGTTTGTCTCTACCAACTTTTCCGTATTTCAGGCCACTGTGCACCATTAAAATAAAAACATTATTTTCTAATTTTAATTGCTTCAAAGATTGAAAAGGATAACCTACCTTTTTGCCATTGATAAGCCAGGTAATATGCGGTGCTGGACGAGCACGTGTTGTATTACACAAAGCCATTAGACGTTCGCCAATAGCGACAGGACTGCGTTTACGAAACCTTATCACCGGTGGGCCAGTTTGTGGTACTTGAAAGAAAAAGAATGCCAATTAACAATCAACTAATAATGTACATTATTTTTTTCACATTTAGGCACTCATTCCATTGAATGTAAAAATGAAAGAAAAACTTACAATAAACATTCATAAATTGTTCCACAGATGCTTTCGTATATAAGGGTGAGGTCATCGATACCTCACAGGTAAATTGTCCAGATAATTTAAAGTCAACATTAGCCAGAGTCACTTGAGATTCATTAGAGTTTTCCCACTGAAAGTATGTACATAAAAGCGAGCATTACAAACAAGTTAATAATCGTTTAACCTAGTTTTGGTTTCCTCTTTATTTCTGTGAGCTTTTGTGTTGCATTTTATTGCCAATGGCTAATAAAACCAATGGAGTAAGGTTTATTCATGAATTCATGTATTTATGTACTTACATCGATGAGTGCTCCCTCCAATGTGAAATTTTTAAATGGTGGTTTTCGTCCCTTAACAAATTCGAAAAATTTTATTTCCTCCCTAAACCATGATACCTGCAATAAAAACCAATGACAAAAGAAAATGTAAATCAAATACATACACTATTGCATACAAATATATATATATATATATATATATATATATATATATATATATATATATATATATATATATATATATATATATATATATATATATATATATATATATATATATGATTTTTTCTAGCTTCAACAATTGAAGTACAGAATTTTTTTTTTATTAAAAATCAATATCTACATTTAGATGGTGTATTAAATTGAACATTTTGACAAGGGATAAAGTTAAGGCCTGCATTGTAGCAGCAGAGTTTCAATAAGTAATTGGGGTTTAAAAGGCTTCTTTGGGAAAATAAAAGTTTTCTGCGGCAGGAAAATATTTTATTAGAGGGGAAAATTTTTTGGGTTCGAGAGTACAATTCTCTGATTAGTTCAAAAATAAAAGTATTTATTTATTGGAAAATTTTATAGAGGTGACCCAAAGCGGTAAAAGACTGTTTCTAATCAAGTAATTTAGCTTTATTTATCTTAAAGATCTCAACGCCATTAGAGGAATAAATTATATTTTCCCTAATTATGGAAATTATATTATTACACGTGAAATTAAATCAAAATGAAAATGTTTAACTGAGAAATAATAATAGATCTAATTACATATCATTATTTAAAATCCATGACCTAAGGTAATAGTCATCTGCAAAGAATGGAAACTCCTTTTGATTAAGTTAAAAAAAATCCTTGTTTTCGCATTACAAATTTGTCTTCGATAATCCGCAATTCGCAAATATCCCTGAGTAATAAATTTAAATATCGTTATAAATCCAAGTCATATCAACTGTAGAAAAAAGTTTGCTTTTGACAGCTTTTCCCTCCTATCCAATCTGTGTGGTCTCGCCACATGCATACGTAAACATCTATGTAAGTATGTATTTCATTTAATAATTTATACACGGGCTGTACATTAAACACAAACCTCATTTACTCATCCATTTACAATCACAAACGTAAAAGAATCCAAGTTGTCAAAAATAAAATTGATTGACATTTTCATGTCAAATAGCATTTTTCCATTTTCTGCTTCCATACGACATTTTTTTTTTTCTTAATATTTCCATTTCATTGTAGACATTCTTTTTGCAGCAACCAGGGGAGCGAGAAAGAATCCAAGACATAAGTGGTTCACCATTATTGACATTCATGACATTGATATATATTTAATTGGTTTAGCACATACAAACAGTTTCAAAGTGTTGCCTAAAAAATACGGAAATCATTTTTTAAGACATTGAATTCTTGTTGTAATTGGGGAGGTGTTTTTCCTACCCACAATCACCTTTAATAAACTTAAAGAGCAGCTGTTGTTTCTATTATACATTCCCTCACAAATATTCCTTATCGATTTTAGAGTACCATAAAATTTTTAATTTTAGTCAAGTGGCTTAAAGTTCAGGATATGAAGTTACAATCGCGGTGGTTGCCAGCCAAAGAGAGCAGCCAAATATGAGAAATTTTAACGCGTGGATTAAAGAAAGGTTGTCACAAAAATATGCGGCAAGATATAAATTGCTCGCGAATAGAAAATGTTATAGATTTATATTGTATTTTTTTTATGGAAAATAATATAATTTTTATTATATAACATACGCAAAAGCTAGGGGCCCACGTTCCCTGAGATTATTTTAACGAAGAGGAAATCAATGAAATGAAATAACAACGAAAAAATTCTTGCTAAATTCCTTTTGAGCCGTAGCCACAGCCATCGTGTTTTTTTTTTTTTTTTTTTTTTTTTTTCCACTAATTTTATTTATTGTATCTTCAAATAGAACTAACAATAAGTGTTCAAATCTTAAGTATAAATATAATAATTAGGCCCAACCAGTGTCGGACATAAACTTAGTGATAGTAATTAATAATACATAAATATGTTAAGCACAAAAATATTCAAAAAATTCAATCTGAAGTGTGGCGTATTAAGGCCGTAGTATCCCTCTTTTTTAAGCGGATGTGTCCAGGAAAGTTCAAGATGTTACGAGCAAGGGGATTAGGATGGGACTCGAGTTTTGTTAAATATTTGCCTGCATATTTTGCAATTTCAGCGGTCACAAGTGGCATATTTAAATCACGATGTAAAATAGAATTTTTCATGTACCAAGGAGCCGATGTTATTATCCTTAAAATTTTGTTTTGCATACGTTGTATTCTCTCTACATTGGAAGCTGAAGCAGTGCCCCATAACTGAATTCCGTAACACCATATGGGTTTCAAAAGCGACTTGTATATTAAAAGTTTACAATCTAGACTGAGGGTAGAATTTCTACCAATCAGCCAATGTATCTGAGTCAATTTAAGTTTTATTTGTGTCAGCTTAGAGTCAATGTGGTTTTTCCATGTGAGGCGTCGGTCGAGGTGTATACCAAGATATTTCACATGTGAATGTTGAGGAACAACTTGATTGTTGATTTGAATGGGGGAACAAGTGTCTCTTCGTAGTGTAAATGTGACATGAACACACTTTTGTTCATTTACTTTTATTCTCCATAAGTTCAACCACAATTCCAACAGGTTAATATGTTGCTGAAGATAACGGGATGCCTCGTGAGGGTTTTCATGCATACTAAGGCAGGCTGTATCATCGGCAAATGTAGAGGTGAGGATATTACTGCTTAAAGGCATATCACAGGTATAGATCAAATACAAAACTGAACCCAGTATACTCCCCTGTGGCACACCGGATGAGATAGTTTCGGGCTCACTCATGAAGTCTCCTTCCACAACAGTGAATTTCCGGGCAAGAATATAACTTTCCAATAGATTTACAATGTTTATTGGCAGATATGTCTTTAATTTTACAAGTAGGCTTTCTTGCCACACTTTATCAAATGCCTGAGAGACATCAATAAAGAGGGAAGAACAATACTTTTTTTCTTCAAATGCTCTTCTTATGAAATGGACCAATCTATGAGTTTGTTCAATGGTGCTATGCTGACTTCTAAAACCAAATTGATGGTCCGGTATGCACCCATTATCAGTTAGAATTGGGGACAATTTTGTCATGAGCAGCTTTTCGAAGAGCTTTGAAATTGTTGACAGTAAACTTATTGGCCTATAAGACTCAGCCTTGGTAAGATCTTTCCCCGCCTTTGGAATCATTTTGACCATGGCAAGTTTCCAGCTGTGTGGATAATACTCCAGTCGTAAAATGCCATTAAAAATAAATAACAGGATTCTAATAGCAATACGAGGCAACTTCATCAGCATCTTGTTACTAATTCCATCAATACCCGGGGCCTTTTTTGGGTTGGTTTCAGCAATTAGTTTTTGTACATCACGCATCTTAAATTTCATGGGTCGAGGGGGTAGAGCTACTACACTCGGTAAATCAACAGCACCAGTACATGAGTTTGGGGTAAATACGTGTTTTAAATGCTCAGCAAATATGTTACCTTTTTCAGTATTGGTTCTTGCCCAACCTCCGGTCGAAGTGCGCAGGGGTGGTTTAAACTCAACGGGTGTTTTAAGTTTTTTAGCAGCGCGCCACAAGGAGTAATTAGATGCTGCTGTGACATCGAGACCTTCCAGGTAATTCTTAAGAGAAGCAGATTTTTCAGCTGAAAGCAACTCTTGGAGTCGTTTAGTGCATTCTCTAAGTCTGATTTTATGTTGGGGCGATCTGTGCTGTTGCCATTCCCTTCTAGCTCTTCTTTTTTCACATACGAGACGTTCAATATCCGCAGAATAAATTCTATTAAACCCAGTCTGCGGATGGGAGGTAGTGGCATGTTTAGCAGCCTGTTTAATATTATCGGTAAGATTGGCAATGTTAAATTCAATATCATCGGGAGTTCTAAGCCTGATATTTTCCGTACAATGAGTACTGAGATATTTTTTGAACCCCAGCCAGTTAACACGATTTATCATCTTCATATATGGGTGAGGTAAGTCACTTCTTAGTGGGCTACAAATTGTAACGATCGTGGGAGAGTGATCGGAGGAGAGATCATGTGAAGCTTCAACATGAATTAAATCCCTAGGGATATTTTTCATGACCCCAAAATCTATAACATCCGGAATTTTTTGTATGTCAGTAGGCCAGTAAGTGGGCTCCCCGCTAGAAATGACATCCAAACCCATTTTTGAAATTGTGTTGAACAATGCTCGACCTCTAGGTGTAATAAGACGCGACCCCCAGAACGTATGCTTTGCATTGTAGTCGCCAGCTGCTATGAAACAAGGGCCAATAGTTTTATAAAAATCCTCGTATTGATCCTCAGTGATTGAAAATCTAGGAGGGGAGTAAATGGATGATATCACGAGATTTGAACAAAAATTTTCAATACAAATATTCGTTGCTTGTAGATGGTCTTCACAAGTGTTCTCAAGAATATAGTGCTTGAGTCTTGACTTTATTAGAACTGCTGATCCTCCGCATGCTCTTCCTCTCGGGTCCTTTGTATCATATAAAGTGTAGCCACTCATTTTAAAAAGGCTTCTCGAGGTCAAATGAGTCTCAGATACCAACATTATATCAATATTTTTTACCGAGAGGAAGTGCTCAAGTTCATATTTGTGTTGGCGAATGCCGTTTGCGTTCCAGAAACATAGTTTAACGTGTTCATGGCTTGTTAACTAATGCTAAAAGCAGTGTATTCTGCATTCGCAGCATTTCTTGCATCATGCTAGTCATATTTGTTGTAAAGTTGTTTATAGTTTGCACCAAATTGTCTATAGTAGCTTCAAGGCGACTGAAATTAAAGCTTGCATTTGCATTTGTTGCATTAGTTGGTGGAGACACTTTTTGAACGGGAATAGAGTTGATCTTCACAGCGTCAGCATACGATACATGTGAAGTGATTGGTTGGGCCATTAGGGTAGGAGTAGAGGTGAACGTATTTCCTGCTTGAGCTGGAGTTACTTTAGGCTTTTGGCTCATAGCTTGTTTAACAAAAGAGAATACAGGACATCCTCTGTAGTTAGCAGTGTGATTACCTCCACAATTACTGCACTTCTTTTCCTTCTGGTCCTTCGACTTATTGCAAATAGCAGTGTTGTGTAATTCACCGCACACAACACAAACAGTAGGTAATTTGCAATAAGTTTTCGTATGGCCATATTCTTGACAATTATGGCACTGTACGGGTCCTGAGCGCTTGTGTGGTTCTTCGACTGTAATTTTCCGGTATAACAGATATTTTAAATTATAAATTGGATGGGTCTCATTTTTCTTCAATTTTATATCATTTGGCTCCAGTTCAACACGAAATAAAGGTTGGGGGATCTTCTCCCTGTTTATAATGTTAGAGACATTTTTTACCTTAAAGCCTTGGAGGGTGAGAGCATCTTTTATTTCCTCAGGAACAACATAAGAATCTATGCCCTTCAATACGATCTGTAGGCCTTTAGCACTCTTAAGCTGGAAAGTGTAGAAACTTGTTTTATTTTTCTCAAATTCTGTAACCATTTTGCGGAAGTCTTTTTCATCATATATTTGAACTTTTGTTTCATCAATGTTACCACGTTTTATTGGAACAATGTGAAATGACTTTTCACCAATGGCCGAGATTAGTTTTTTAATAAGTGTGTTCGAGTTTTTTTGTCTCAGATAGATTGGTGGTGGTTTTGAAGTTTTTTTCGAAGATTCTTCGGGTTTATCGCTGTCATCTTGTAATATTTTAAACCGGTTTTGACGATTAGCTGAGACGGCGTCGTTGTCTCTGGATATTTTCGGAACAGATGAGATTTTGGATGAATTTGGGCTTCGCCCGCGCTTTACTACCGTTACATATCTGTCCATTCCGACAGGCACTTTAGGTTTTTGAATATTATCGTCCATTGTGATAACTGGGTTAAGTGTTGAACAAGAGCCCGGAGCGGATAATGGCGCAGACTTAAATAGAGAAGAACTAGGTAACGGTAATGTTAACGAATCACTACTTGGCATTGGAGTAAGCGAAGTTGATCGCTCGCGTATAATTGGCTTTGCCGTTAGAAAAAGACTGTCATCCAATTTTTTGTTTTTATTGTTTGAGCCGTAGCCACAGCCATCGTAAGTGGCATAATTTATTAAAAGGCTGCATGTAGAAATTAGAATGACATTGGCTTTGGATGTAAAAGTATCCTTTAGAAACAATACCAAAAGCTGCCAAATGATATGACCAGGGAGATGAGTTGTGATCACTGAAATAATAGACTAAACATAGGAGAAATTTCCCTTGCAGTGAATTTTTGAGTGATACACACAGGTTTTTGGATAAAAAATCATTTTATTTTTGAACACGATCTCCTTTGAGTTCTATACACTTTTCTAAACGTTTCCCCAATTTCTTTCAAGCTTCCAAAAAAAATTAAATTATTGGAAGGTATCAAAATAGGTTTGTGAAATGATTTCATCGTTGGAGTGAAATCTTCTATCGCCGGGGCAATTTCTTTTGTTGTGGAAACATCAAATAGTGCATACCAAAAAATGCTCGCCATGACTTTATTGGTTAACAAACCCACCTTTGTCTTCTTTAGTGGCAATTCACCCAGAGAAATGCAGTGGTTCGACCTCTGTTTGGTTTCTGGTGTGTTGTGGTGGATTCATATTTCATCCACGATTATCAAATGGTGCAAAAACTCATCCATATATCAGTTGAACAACGTCACATATTCCTGCAAAGTTATTACACGACTGCGCTTGTGGAAAGCTTTCTAATACCCGAGTGGTCATTCGAAATTCAAACCACTGAGACATGTTATATGCCTATGTTTTTCCAAAATTCGTGATCAAATGAACTCGCCAAAGACATCAATAAATAAATTTAATTTCGTTTAATAAGGATAATTTTCATGTTTGGTACAATTTCAAATATACAGTGGGATAAAGCGAATTTGAAGTACTTCCAAAAGACTGCTTTTCATAACATCAACTTGCAGTGACAGGCTTGTGTTAAAATTATGTAGAAGTATTCGAGGTCTTACTATCTTTAGATCAAAGCTTTTAGATATTTTTTTTAACTGGAATGATTTTAGACTTAAAAATTTTGATATTTGTTTTTATAATCGATTATAGATACAATACATTATACATGAAAAGAATAAGATTCAAGCATTGTTACATTAACAATGGCACAGAACTAGAAATCTTGTGTAAGTTTTGAAACATCCTTAGAATTTAAGTAACAAGCCCTAGTCAGCATTCTGTTGTATTCCCAAGGAGCAAGTTGTTGGAATATTTTAAGAGAAACAAAAATTCACAAATGCTCTGAACAATTGTAACGCTAGTCTCTATATTCCCACTACATATATAATGTTCATTATTTTATGGCTTGATGACTATTGTAAATTCATATGCTTGGGTATTAAAAGAGGAGAAGGATTCAAAACCAAAAGCTTACATGTTTATGTAATTTTTAAGACTTAACTATAGTTAGTCCTTTATCTTTTATGGTAAAAGGTCCTGAATATTTGACCGTGTTGCCTATCACACAAGCTTCTTAAAATACTTAAATATTCTTTAAGGACTTTCAACCAACAACTTTCTATGGTATATGGTAGATTGGCAAGCTCAATATAAAAGAATTTTGTGACTTGTTGCCTCATTGTATAATTGGGGGGATTCAAACGGTGTGCTATTAAGTCATATTTTCATAATGTCTTAATATTTTAGTATGGTTTAAAAAAATTGCTTTTGTGCTGCAAACAAAAAAGTCATAAAATAATAAGACTTTTTGAGCCATGTTTATTGTTTTGTCATAAAATAATGAACATAATCTGAGTCAAAAGTTAAACGTGTGCGCAGAAATCCAACTAAAAAATGGAATCTTCTGGAAGAAAAGTCGCTAATAGAGATTTTGGAACCCCAAGGTGGACACTTCTGCGGCTAGTGAGCGAACTAGCTACATTTATTACAAACCCTTTCAAGTTTTAATTTCTTTTCTTTGATGTCAAATATTTATAAATGTTTTATGTTCATATCAGCTGACCGAATTCTGAAATAGCATACTAAGTTATGACGGGTTGTTCATAGCAGTCATATATTTTCGTGCTATTATTTTATGACATATAACTTTATGAATCCCCCATATATATAATATAGTATATTTGATATAACAAAGTTCACCAATATATTTTCATATTATCTCGAGTTTAAAAAACTGTTTTTTTTTTGTGTAAATCATGCACTATAAATGTAATTGAAAGAATTTCATTTAATGCCCACTCACGCGTGAGCTAATTTTGTATACCAATTAGAGGGAAACTCCCTCAGTAGTTTAGCTAGAACAGAGTATTTTTTCACTTTAAATGAGTTTTCTGTAAAAGTGTTCAGTTCCTGGAATGTAACAAAAAATTTAAATAAATTTTGAAAGGTGAATATTTAAATTACAATTTTTATTTAATTCGCTGGTAAAAAAATTCCAGTAAACGTAGTTGACGTTGACTATTGCAGGAATTGTGATTTGTTAATGTAATATACAAACAAATGACTTGAAATATTTGGCATTATTGCCGTTGGTTAATTTTGATCCAAAGATATTTTTTAATTTGCATTCAAATATTAAAGTGAATTGCAAAATTTTCCCAATCCCCAATAAATACCAATGTGTTCTTTTTTGATTTACAAGAGTTCTGTTCATACTAGCAGAACGAATCCTGAGAGTATAACAGGGATCGCGCTAGAGGGGAACCCTTAAGGCTCAAGAAGGCGTGTTTGGCCACTAGGATAGTGAGGTTTTTACATTCTCCTAGAACCTGTAACAGCAGACCAATCATCTACTTATCTGGAACAACAACCGATTAACGAAAATGACACAAGTCAAAAATAACAATGCGAAAACAACTGTAACAACTCGTGTAAGATGGAGATCCTTTCTGGAAGCCATATTCTCCCAAGAGGAGTAATGGGGGAAAACAGAGTTCTGTTTGCAATACACACACCGTTTCTACATGATCCTTATTAATAAAATCGCTCAACAATGTAAAATCTTTCAAAGTAATATGCGATTTCACTAGAAGCTAAAATAAAAATCTTAAACGAATCAAAAGAAAATGGAACTTCCAGGTCTGCACGAAAAGTTTTTAGTTTTAATACTGCGACAATAAAAACTTTTATATTATTATTTATTTATTTTTTCTCAAATTTAAGAAAAAGATGAAAAGTTTCAGCGGTTATTTTTAAGCAAGTTTTCAATTTAAAAGCACTTCTGATAAGAGAAATGCGTTTTATTTAAACGAAGTCATCATCTTGAAATTATTCTTTGAATTGAAAATATTGTATATGACGGAAAGAGGAAATAAAATATATATATATATATATATATTCCGACTTTGAATTAAGATCAATTTTCAAAACTCTGGTTTTGTTAGTTTTTTGTGCCGAGAATGGCAATGTTTTGTCAGCGATAAATAATAATTTTTTTTCTGTTAAGTTGATATTTGTTTCATAAAATTGGAAACCTTTACAAGTAAAATGCGTTTCGCTTAAAGAATTTTTCGTTTAACAGGGTTTTCTCTGAAGCCAAATAAATTGCTTTTAATTTAATCAAAATTAATATCTAACGATTGTTGTTTTTAATCAAGTGATTTTTCCTCTCAAGTTTATTGCATTGTCATTTAATAAATATACATTTCTTATAATTTTTCTCCTTCTAATGTTTATCATCTAATGGAAATTGTTTACTCTGGCTCGAGTTATGCAGCTGCATTTGTCAATTTATTTAAGTATTGATTTGAAATTATTATTTTTTTATGTAAGAAGGGTGTCATATAGACTAACAGAACGGAACAGCCACAATCGACCACAAGCGCAATCTTTTGAAAACTACGCGGTATTTTTCATTATTTTAGCACTCTTTTCTAATAGTGGACGAAACGTGGATCCAGCAAAATACGCCAGAGACCAAAGAGCAGTCAACGCAGTGTGTTTCTCCAGATGAATCGGTGCCAAAGAAGGCCAATAAATTCAAGGCGACCGTATTTTTGGCTGCATGCGATATAATCCACAAAAAGGTAAAAAATCAACAGCGAATATTATGCCAGCCTATTGGTTCGATTTAATGAGGATTTGAAAAAATTAAATAAATTCTTTTCCACCAGGGCAATGTAAGAGTGCAAAAAAGTGCAGTTTTGATGGCAAATTTCCATGAATTAGGCATCGATTTGCTCTGTTTCTTGTTTCGAAACCTGAAGAAATCGCTCGGCGGAAATAGATTTCACTCAAGGATGAAGTCATCTCACAAAAAAATAATTATTTTGGTGACCTCCGCAAATCTTATTTTTTAGAAGGGATAAAAAATTTGGAAAAACGTTGGACAAATAATATAATTTTTTTTTTTAATCCAAAATCTTGTGTTTCATTCAAAAAGTTACCCTCGTACTTTCATTAATTTACACTAAAACTGCAAACCCAATCTAAAGTAACGTTGATTGCTATTTGCTGTTGTTTACAAATAAATACCAATTTGCACACACACACAGTCACACACACTCTATTCACAGGATTGTTAAACAGTTAAACACTAATATTTCTCTTTACTACTGATCGGTATTTATGTATTTATTTAGTTTTTTTTTTTCATTTAGTTCTTAATTGGCTTTAATTTAATGAATTGTTTTTCTTTTGTTTTTATTTGTCCTTGTTGTTCAGTATTTTTTACAGACATGTGTAGGTTCTTTTGAAATCATTGTGTTTCTGGTAAATTTGTCTACTAAAAAAGGAAAAGATCCTTTAATTTTGAATTATATTTGCACACAAACGGGTCAGTATACAAACGACTTTATCACGACACGTTTCAGGCAAAATAGTGGGATTAGGTCACCCTGTCTGGGTGTAATTCAATATCATACAACGCATGGGAGTGCCGGCGCTGGTTTTTAAATTACAAGTTAATTTCTATAGTAAATTATACTTATTAGACGTGGTCGTGCAATTAGTATTTAAGTGACCACAATGTCTAGGCCTTGCATATATATACATACATACATACATATATATATATATGTGTGTGTGTGTGTGTGTGTGTGTGTGTGTGTGTCTATGTATATATATATATATATATATATATATATATATATATATATATATATATATATGTGTGTGTGTGTGTGTGTGTGTGTGTGTGTGTGTGTGTGTGTGTGTGTATATATATATATATATATATATATATATATATATATATATATATATATATATGTGTGTGTATTTTTCTGGCGTTAGTCTGGAAATTATGGGATATTAAATTTAATATGTCTGCGTGTACACGTTGTTTCTTAAACTTTTTGTCAACGAGAATTTATTTAAAGCAATTTAGCTCGAAATTTAATGAAAAAAATTTATTGAAGTATTTAATGTGTAGGATATTAAAATTTTTTTTTACCAAGCCTAACTAATAATATTGCTTCAAAACTTTTAATATAATTTTAAACTTTCTTCTAATAAATGACGCCTTTCATAAGAAATAATTCTTGAACATGCCATTAAATTTCTTCCATTAATAAAATTAAAAAAAAAACTTTTTTCGTTACTGAGTTAAAAAAGTTCTTAAAAAAAAACTCTGAAAAATGCTGGTATGAGGATGCGAAAGTGACGAAAATTCAATGATTTTAAAATCGCCTTGTCAAAGCAGAATTTAGCTTTTTTGAGTTCTATTCACCCATTTGAAAGCTGTCGTCGTTTTTTGTATGAATACAGCAAACTTTTTATTTTCGTTTGCAAAGAAAACAATTTTACGTTAATTTATGATTGAATATTCACCTTTGGATATATATTTCATATCCTGAAACTGCCAGCAGTCAAGATTTCTTTGTTATCACTTTTTGATAGAAAAAAGTGCTAATTTAGATTACAAAAACAAATGGTTTTGTAAAAAAAATTTCTAAATTCGAGTTTAACAGGTTTGTAAAAGTACTTCTTATTTGTTACCACATCTATTTCAGTTTGACTTTCTAGGAAGTTAAAAAAAATGTACTACTGGATTTTTTTAAGTGGTAATAATATCGCTCCTTGGGAACGACTTTCATTTTATTTTATTTATGATACAGATAGGATCTCAGGTCGGCCGTGTACTAGATCACTTCCGATTTTAGGTCGCACCTCTACCCAGATAAGTGTAGGCGAGCCTACACCCTATTACCCTATTAATTGAGGGATTGGTTTGCAACAAAATAAATTTAAAGAACAACTGGACAGAGGTCAAGGTCCGGTATTAACTATCCGTTGCATTGCAATATATAAATTTTAGAAGCTGTCAGCAAAAAGGCATATGTCCGGACACTTTATAAGATTATATCCCAGAAAGCTTAACGCCAAGCCACAAAGACAGGACGCAGAAGCCATGCCCCCGAGGAAAAACGAAAAGGACGACAAAAATGTCAAAGACTTGTGTTGCTCTTCGCACTGTGTGAATACAATGCGTTCACCAATGCCCCATGCATATTAAATTATACATGAGTAACAATTTTTTGAACATGACCGCTCTCTTGGTCGGGAGCGGAGCTTTCTGATCATGGAACCCGGTTGTAATGCAACTGCACACAGCGAGTTTATGCTCTTCCTACGATTTGGGTTTAAACCACAGCCAACGCGCTACACACCCTGTGGCCTGACGACAATATGTCAATGATTTTACGTCAGTACCGGTCATAAACTTAACCTGACGGTGCTCTTCGCACTGAGTGAATAAAGCCGTTCACCACCGTCCCCGTCGTCCCTTCCAGGGGTCATTACAGGGTGAGGATCTACATGTGCCCCTAATAGGGACGACATGGTAGCAAATTCTGTACAGGCTGCAGAACCATGTACAGAAACCTTGCTAAAGTGCTACAGCTATCTAACTTCCTACTACCCAGCCAATGGCCCAGCAGCAAAATATTGCCCCCTATCTTATCTGGGGCTTCGCCAACCGTAACCATCAGGGCAGCTCTGCCGAATAGCAACAGCATTAGCAAAGCTACTTCCTTAATTACTTATATGCACGCCCGTTACCCTGTTATTTCAGGGATTGGGTAGTAATATATTAAATTCTATGGGTAAATGGCCAAAGGTTACGGTCTGGAAATACCACGTCACCCATCCGGACGAGCGAGCGAACCCACTTTTACCTTTAATTTACTTGCATGCGCGCCCGTTACCCTGTTAATTCAGGGATGGGGTAGCAACATACAAGTTTTTAGGGGTTATCAGCAAAAAGGGCTAGGTGCGGAAACATGATAATCCTATACCCCAGGAAGCACAACACCAAGCCACCAAAACAAGATGTATAATCCCTGCCCCCGGGGGAGTGGCCTGACGACACTTATGTTATTTTAAAAAATTCCATAAGAATGAAATTTTCTGGAGGGATCCTTAATTTCTCAGGGGTTAGCATATATAGGAGCGCCGAATGGACCTATTTCTACTTCTACTTATATTATAAGTAAATAGTAAAGTTATCTCTTAGGTTTTATTATGTCTAGACTATTTGAATGGAATATGTTTTTAGGATATTAAAAAAAAATTATTTTGCTAAAAGTTTTATATAAAACTGACCATTGAATTAGGTTGCAGTAACCTGCGGTATTACTCAAACCGACTGATAATCAGAAAAAAACGAACACTGAAAATTAACTTTTTTATAGTTGTGTTCGTGAAGGCCACACAAGACCAGTTATAGTCGATTACCTTCAATTAGCACTGCTTTTCATTTCATTTCAAATACGTAAGATCCGGCAAAGATAAACAAACATTTTTCTATTACACAATTTATAGTCGTAAATAAAAAGGAGTAGTTCAGTATTAAGCTAGTCGTCGAAAAAGGCAGTTAAAATGTAATAGTATTTGCTGTATTTGTTTAGTGATTGTTGTAACGCTATATATCTAATAACGTTCTGTTTGGGGCTCGACTCTTAACAGCCTTAAATTAATACTATAAAAATACTACGTTGTATAAAAATATGTGTAGTAGACGATGTCATTAATGTAGGAGTTGTACCTAGATCGTTATCTAATGTATACGAGTAAATAATTACTTGTACAAAGTTAAAGCAGTGTTAGTGATATCGTTTAAAGGAACTTGCCCCTGTGCCCCATGATTCAGTTTGTCATTTCTTTACGAATTTTTAAATCAGCAATACGTTTAATTGTGACTCGTAGATAAACCAAGTAAAAAATATCTTCCCAAAGAGAAAATACAAAGACAGTGGCGGAAATTCAGATCATTTTCAAAGACCTTAACAAGGATTTGTAATTACGAGAAATTGCCTTCCTTGGTGCTGATTTATGGGATTGGAACACTTTAACAAAAGATTTATAAAACACGTTGTTTTATTCAAACAAAGTTATTTTAAATTATAAGTATATTATTTTAAACTACAATAATATTTCATTGATTGTGGATCACCAATAGAAGTATCAGAGGAAATAAATGGTGACACGGTTGGGCGGGTACTATAGAAGCACTACATCGGCTTCAATAAACTAAAGGAAATGTTACTTGTATATAGTGTATGGTGCTACGTCATTTGTGAGTTTGATTTATTTTTATATTATATTTAATAATCAGCTTATGTATTTTTTTTGCACGTTGCACCCAGTGAGAGGGGTTGGAATCCGCCAAGAGTTGATCTCAAGATAGCGAGCTAGACGGAAACCTCACTGGTCCTTGCGGTCGGGACATTAAATTAATATAATTTGCTTAGTGCACGGATTGCATGGCATTTGTGGATATGCTGACGCTTTTTGATAAAAAAAAACTAATTTCTAAAGCTCCACAGTTTTCACTTCTATTTAAAGAAATATTATCCCATATCCCTCGTCCATCAAAATGACAACAAATATTTGGATGAAATAAAAGAACATTTTTAAAATATACTTTTTAAATTTGTTTTCTTTACTGCAGGAATTCAATATTCTGAATATACAAATAAATTTGATTTAGGGAAGTATAGAAAAAGTTTATAATTTCAAAGGTCGAATTGCGAAAGAAATACAAAAAATAAGTTCATTTGATAGAAGAAAGCAGCGCCTATTATTATACTTTGAAACAATATCTAAGATAATTGATGAGGCTTAGATTATTCAGAAAGCAATCTTTTTACCAACGGATTAATCTCATTGAATGACGTTCCTAAAATTTCAGTAAAAGTTAAACGCAGTTCTTAAATGTTGAATAGTTTCTTGCAACTTAACAGAGCTCGTTAAAAAATCCATTTGCATATGTAAATTACTCAAAGAACGCATAGAACGAAGTACATGGAGGCAAAGTGTTGAAGAAGACTTAAACCCACATCCAGAGAATTTATCATGGAATAGAATAAAACTCTCACCATCAAATAGAAATGTTTGAAATAATTTTGGCTTATGCGCCCATTGCTTTGTAAAAAATTTATTGAATTTTTTTTTAATATGGAAGAATTTGTTCATTTACCAGGTGTTAGTGGTGACACAGCCGAAATATTTTTTTTTGGTACAAGAGGGTAATTGTCAGTCAAATTTTGCTTCTTCGTTGGGAAAATTTTCAGAGATATTAAAGGAAATGAGGCGAACATTATTTTAAAATAATCTAAAAAAGTGGGGATTCTAATTATTGATTAAAGGGAATTAAAAAAAACTGATATACGAGCAAGGCAAATTACGCTATTGTTGCACTTATTTTTGAATTAAGGACACCTTATAAGTTTATAAGTTTCATTACTTGGATCTGCTTTATTTGTTTTATGATGTTTTTGCTTTAAATACTTATGAAAATATTCGTATGTTTAGTATAGCAGCCGTTTCCCTTTATTTAAGAAAATATTTTTTAATTTCATTATTTCAATATTATGCCAGAAATTTGACCGGCATCGTTGGGAAAAATTTTTATTTAATTAAAAACTTTAATTTTGTTAAAATGCATTGTATGTTGTGGCTTTAGCTCTTCATATGCCCGACATTTGATTGGTCGATTGGACCAAATCGTCATTGAAATTTAAGCAGTTTGAAAACATTTGTTTTGGATAAAAAATTTCCAATTTGTGATATAAAGCGAAAATATTAATTTTTTTATAAGTTATAAAAAAATTAGTTTTTCGACACTTTAATTCCCGGTCATGGCAGATGTTTTTTGTGGAAACGCTTAATAGAAGAAACAGACAAACAAGAAATACATGACCTTCGCAATAAAAACTTTGATTGTTGTTAAAAAAAACATCATTTGCTTCTTGTATTCTTTGCTCATGCAACGAGAGTTGATATTACTCAGTACCAGCGGTCGCCTAAAAAGTGGTAAAAAAACAACAGTACCTTCCATTCTGCTCGCATAATAAACCTTAATTCGTTCTTTATAAAATAAAAAAATTTTTAAAAATTATTAAACAGGAGTATCAAATTCAGGACTGGAACTTGCGCTAGATTTAAAAGCAATTTCGTATTAATCAAGACAGTTGGAAAAAATACATAAAATTAATATTTTAAATTTTTTGTATTGCCTCGAATACACATTTTTCCCTATCATTCTTACCTTAAATAAAACACTCGAATCTACATCATGCAGACATTCCAGTGTCGCACTAGCGCCACGTTCAACCCATCGGGGCACCTTCAACTGCACATCGGCATCTGTGTGAGCGGCTAGAAGAAAAAATAAACGAAATGGAATTTCACACTGTTAATAAATTTATCTAATACCTTAAAATGCACACAAGTGCAAAGAAAATGAATGTACATGTATAAATATATAAAATGGCTTAAATACAATTACAGATAAAATGTTAGAAACTTTCAACTTTGGCAACTAAATAGTATCATACATATATAACCCTTGGGTATTATTTTCTAGGTCATAAACGTTAACATCAGCAAACCCCGGCAAATAAGGGAGAGATAAAATGAAAAACGAAAAGCAATTCAAGATAAAAGGAAACACATTGGCGAAATGACCTTGAAAGAATTTCATTTCTTCACTACTCTCTACTGACTGACTAACTAACCAAGTTTAAGTAATCATCATCTTGCCATTCCACTGACTTCACTTGAAAACTTAATGGGCATATGGAAGTGCTCTTCTTCTAACGAGTAGAATTATAAGATTTAAATGCTAGAAATAATTTAGAGGACTTACAGGAAAGTAATGCAAACATATAAAGGAAAAAATATATAAATATCAAGTGTCTGGAAAAATTACTTTTAACTACGCATTAGAAGATTAAATTGTTAATAGATTTCTTTTTTATTTTTTCTTTCTAACTGGAATTAGTGTGAGCAAAAGTGTCTTAAGTTTGTTTTAATTCTTCATGAGCAAATTTTGCTGCAACTTTCGTCATATTTGAAAACGAACCATTTTTTTTTCTCATTTATTTAAGCAGATATATAAATTGTTTTTAAAAACTAATATGGAATTTTTTCATTTTCATAAATGCTTTTGAAATATTTACACTTGAAGCTTTTTGATCAATGGTATCGGACAATTCGACATATACATATATATTTTTTTAACTATTTCCTTCCTCCCATTCCAAATTTAGACGGATTTTTGTTTGTGTTCCATTTTCAGTGATTTTTTACTTACTAAACTGTTTTCCTGTTGTTCACTATCGTTATATGATCTTGCGGTCGTGTATGCTTTTTCATTCACTTTGTGTCTGCTCTCCTATGTCTCGGTATCCTTCTAGATCTCATAATGTCACTCTCTCGTCCTTGTTGGTTAGTTTGTATCCCTCTTCCTATCTATGTCTCTCTCCCTCTTCACCCTCTTCATCCTATTATTTCATCTGCACCACTATATTAGTACTTTTTATTATTTTGTTTGGGATTTCAGGTATTCGGTGCTCTTTCTTTATGTGATCAGAAATTTGTGTTCTCACGATGGTGGACTCTATTGGACTATTGTTCTATTTTGTGTAAAAATGTTCTAATGGTTGGATGTCTTAAGCATTATATATGTATTTGTTCATTAATCATACTTCTGGCAAACGCTTTGTGTATGTATATATTTAATATCTACTACTTAAAGTGCAACTTCTTCTTGAAAGGGATAGTGGATGATATGAGACGGGCGTGGTGAAGCGAGAGAACTTAATTCTTATTCAACTCTGTTATTGCCTGCTTTAATAGTTTTTAATAGCACTATTGCAGCGCCTCTGGTGTTGAGTAGTCACATCAACTTTTTAAAGCTGGATATGTTGTAGCCATTTCATTTGTTTTTTTTTTTTTTTTTTTTTTTTACTTCCACGACAATTCTGCTAACATTACTGACGAAGGAGGACGCTGTGATGTACATTAGCATTGAAGAGTATCAATCGCAGGTACTGTTCAGTGCCAGTGCTATGCCTTCGTTACTTAAATAGCCCAACAACAACTTAAACAATGCCACGCTAAGGCACATTAGAAAAATCTTTGATGCTGATAGACTTGACCTGAATAGGGATAGAATATAATTTGCTTTGTAATCAACCCGCTAACTACTTCAAGCAACAACACCACCGTGTTTTCTAATACGTCCACTTATACTTGCTTATGCTCTGCAATTGTATCCTGCTGTACAATTAAATTAAATTTACATAAAATTTCGGAAACAGAAGGAGTCTTAGATTCATCTTTTACTTCAATTTCTCTAGAAAACTTCAGTATTAGGAAAGTATGCAAAATAATTTATACTCCTTCTCTCCTTCTAGGAAATGCTTTGAGAATGATGGAGCTCCAGGCATAAATTTCTTATACCGTCTGTGGCATGAGATTATTTGGAGAAATAAAAACTGTTCAGACAATTTGGATTGTCATAATTCCTGTTATAATCAGGTCAAGTTCTTGGCATCAGCATGGTGGATTTTCAAAGAAGGAAAATAAGTAAATTAATGGCTCTAGTCCTTTATATCAATACAAAAAAAGAAACATGCTTCATGGAAAGCAAACTCCTCAATACGAAAGAGTTCAAATTAATTCTGTTGAGTAAAGATATCCCATTTTTAAGTATAATAGATTTTTATACGAATAATATGGCCCTCATGATGATCATTTAATGCAAGATGGTAAAGCGTGTGTGTCAAAATGAATTTGATCCTTTAACTTCAGCGAAAAATATCATATCAGACAATTACACATTATATAGAATTCTAAGATAGATTAGTCTTTAGTGTAACAGACTCACAAAGTGATTTGAGTTTAATTTAAGAAGTTATGGCTAAAGAAGAAAGTATTTGATTCGTCCTTGAGCCTTAAGGCTATTCTAGTCTAACTACTAAAAGACAGGGCGTTGAGACTTCTTAGGTGCGTATGGTATTCTTACCTTCTAAGTTGGGTTGATCTGGGTTGGTGTTCATCTGGTGACTGCAGGAGATATTTTACTAAAGAGTTTATTGAGACACTTTCAATTCTTTTTTCGTGAATACCTCTCTGTGCTAGAATATATTTTCAGTTTTGCTTAATTTCAAGTTGTTTCTGATAAATGCTTCTGATAACTGAAACTATTTTCGTTAATTGCATATTCACCACTTAATTGTACTTAGATTTTTAAAAGTTTAGTAGGACAGTTTTCTTTAACTTTAAGTTTCTGTTAAATACGATTGGGGGCATGTTTACTTAAATTTTTGCAAACAGATGAAGTAAAAAAATATTTGTATGATGATATTTTTGAATTTATTTAGTACATTTCTTTATGGTAAACAAAGTCCCTAGGAACCTCTCACTGTGGAAAAAATGTATTTTTAGAAAAATATTATATCATTGATACCAAAATATCATCAGGAGTATGTTTCAAAACTATTAACAAGTTGAGCTGGAGAATATCTTTTCTAAGAGCCAAGTGCCCAAAATACTGACTTTTGGCTTCGACTCCTTCCAAAGGCTGTAAGTTTATCTGCTTAAATGCAGGGCGTTAGTAATGAAAAATATGTATTTTTATTGCCTTAAAGTACAACATAAACATTGTTTTTTTATACAGAAAATTTATTTTACTTGTGGCATTTAACGAGGCTTTCGATTCACTAATTAGAAACTTCTTGCAATGAAAAGTTTTTCTAAAAATCAATACCTTATTGTACTCTTCGGAAGTTTTTTAATTCAATAGAATTTTTCTATACCATTGGAAAAATTTTTATAATTTTTAATTTAATTTGCTCTTTCGAAAGCTCTTTGCTGCAATAAAATCTTTTAATTCCTCTTGACGTTGATTAAATTTAAAAATAGACTTCCAAAACATTCCTTCCTTATGTACTTTTAAGCTTAATGGTTTCAATTTTAATTTCTTTTCTACATAAAATTGAGTTATTGGTTTAACGCTAAAAGCAAAATAAATCATCTACCGAACACAAATATTCCATTGCCAATTTTGTGAACAATAATCGTAAACATTTTATTACCTTTGAAATATGAATGTATTTTAAAAAATAGCATTTTTTCCTATAAAAATTTTATTTTCATTTTTAGCTGTAAACAAAAATAAAGCATATTTAAATATTCAAGTTGAAATTCTTGCAAAATAAACTTTTGTTACGAATACTTTATAAACCTGACTTTTGTTATTTCAATTCACACCATAAAAAATTTATTAAAACAATTACAAACTCCTGCATCAAGTTCTTTATTTCCTACATTGTGGTGTTCACATGTTCTAATTACTTTTGTTGTCAGCCCAAAAGTCTTTTACCCCGATACGTATAACGAAGAAAACCATAAAAAGTTGTACAATTATTTTGTTTACAAAGCCGTACGAGGGTTGACGTGAAGGAGACTATTATATAAGTAAAAATTATGTAATTGATAATAAATATAAATTGAGTAATTTGGACATTTAGAAATTAACTATTTCTTTGATGAAATAAATTAAAAACATGGGTGTACATAGGTCTGGTGCTTAACCCCCCCCCCCTTCCCCACTTTCTTGTAACGGACAATTTCATAGGAATAGCTTCCTTCTTAAAGAACTTCTAATAAATGAAATCATTTATTTCCATAAATATTTTCAGAGACTTTGCACCCTCTAGATTTTTTTAACTACGTCCATGGCTAAGAAAGAAACCAGTTGGGTGTAATAAATAATTGTGTTATGATAACTAAATTTGTTACCAATCAAATTAAGTTAGTTTTATGTACTATTTTCAATTAAGTAATAATTATTAAATGATTTTTTTGTTGTATTTAGAAAAATACTAATTTGTGTATTATTTAAGCAGTAGATAGTTTAGAGTCTTCGTTGGCAAAGGTTTTAAAAGTTTTTCCAAGAGTGAGTCCTGCGAAAGGAAGAGCAATTCATTGTCATCATAGGGTACTTAAATTTTTATTAAGCCTTCAGTATTTTATTGAAAATGTTTGGAAAAATTCTGATCCTCGTATTTTTACTTCAATTTGAATATTGGAATCAGATCTTAAACTATTTTCTTTTTTTAAATGAGAAGTGTTTGCCGTTGTCTCTGTTTCTATTTCCTTATTTTTAGTTACAATGAGTAGTAACCACAATTAGTCGCGGCATTTCAACACATTAAGTGCAATAAAAAGTTTTTCCTTGCAAATTCTCAATTCACTTTGGTAATTTCACTTAACTTTTGTTTAACTTTTATTAAAAAAAGATTGAAAAGAAAATATATTTAAAAATCATAGGCTTTCATCAAGTATATGCGAGTATATCAAAAGAAATAATGAAATTTTTGGAAAACTTAAAGGAATAAATTATTGTTTTTATTTAACTTAAGGAAATTAAGGAAGGAAAATCTAACAAAAATCACAGAAGTCGATTTTTAATCACTTTTTTTATTAAAGAAACTCTTTTAAATGCAAAAACCATTACTCATTGATCCAGTGGGAAGGCTTCATTGATCCAATGAAGGTATTCGTTGATCCAATGAAGGCCTTCACTAATCCAATAAAGGGCCTCATTAATCCAATGAAAACATTCATTGATCCAATCAATGGCTTAACTGATCCATTAGAGGGCTTCATTGATGTAATGAAGGGCTTCATTAATCAAATTAAGCGCTCCATTGATCTAATAAAGGACGTCATTGATCCAATGAAGGAATTCATTACTCCAATGAATGACTTCATTGATTCAATAAAAACCTACATCCTTTCGTCCATTAAATCACTTAACGAAAAATGTAATTCATATGTTCATATTCCCCTCGGTCCTATAAGGAACATAGAGCCTCAGCAAACCTCTGCCATTCTGTTCATCGCAATAGTTTATACATCACTCCTGCATTTTTATAGCCTCGCTATCAGTTTGCCTAGGCCATGTATGTGCTGGTGGCCATGTATGTACGACTCCCCTGCGTGTTCCATTCGATAGCATTCCTGGCAAGATCGGACAGAGCCTTATGAAATGTGGGTCTAATCCAGTTACAATTTCTTCTCTGTATTTCTATATTTGTCGTGTTTCATCCCACAAATTGTTGTTTGAGGTGGTTCATGGCCAGAAGATTTGCAGAACTCTTCGGAGACATTTATTTATATAAACTTGTGAAGTTTTAATATCGCAGGAGGCAGCATTATAAGTTTCCCATCCATATAACAGACTTGACTTTATATTACTGTTGAAAATGTTGATTTTAACTCGGCATGGTATTGACGACGATTTCCATACTTTACTGAGTTGGGCAAAGGATTAATTGGCCCTTTTTATTCGGCTTACAATATCCAAACTAGATCGACCACTTCAGATTTATAGCAGCTCCGATGTTTCAACTTCTTAAAAAATTTCATTATTTATTACAAAGGGATTGAAGTTTCCAGAATTTATTCGCATATCTTTTGCTTTGTATGATATTTAGGTGAGACGCCTTAGTTGCGCGGCCATGTCAGTATAGCTATGAGAGAGAAGTCTTATATCGTCTGCTCATTCGAGATCGTTCAGCCTTTCGTTCAGCCACCATAAGACCCCGCGGTTTACCATCATTGGCTGGTGCATTACACTATCTAGCACTATATTGAACAGCAGTGGAGATGTCACACACCCTTGACGAACGCCAGTGCCAACGTCAGTCTTACGATTAAACATGCCATCGTACAGCATTCGGAAGCTTCGCCCGCTGTACATACTTTTTATTAACTGGATAAGTTTAAGCGGTACCTCTTTACATTCGAGAGCATTTCAGATAACATTATGGGCCAGAGTGCCAAATGCCTTCTCGAAATCAATAAAGAAAACGTATAGAGGAGACCTCCATTCAACTGACTGCAATACGATTGCTCTCAATGAGGCTTTTTGCAATCCGTGATATCACCTTTCTTAGGAATGTTGATGATCAAACCCTCTTTCAGTTCATGCCAGAGTCTTTGCACCACATTCTGAGGCAGGAATGCGCTTGTTATCGGGTCTGATTTTTGCTGCTCTGGATTGATGTTGGCGCAAATAGTGTTTGCTATTTCTGTTATATGGGGTAGTTGTTTCGTAACGATTTTGAGGAATCAAATAATGAATTAATGCCCCAAAAAACTTATAGCTTAACCCCCACAACATATTCATTTCTTCCACGTTTTATGGCATTTTTTCCTCAGCCAACATCGAGCTGGTATACTTTTATGAAACAATATTCAATTTTCTTTAAAAATATTTATATGTATGCCTCACACGTAATGTGGAATGAGATTATGAAAAACGGAAATGAAAACTAAATACATTTGAGCATACGAATATAATCGTACACAATTATATGAATTTATGAGAAAATTTTGTGTTATTTGCAAAAATACAAATAGGACCCCAGAGAACATTTGATTGCTGAATAATAATAATTCCAACAATAATAATAATTCGGATTTCGGTGAGAAAAAAAATTAAATCTAATTTTCCTATGAGTTATTTTTAAACAATTGTTTATTTAGGCACACGCGCTCTGTCTCAAGCATATAATTCGATCATGTGAAAAATTAAAGGACTTTAAATGGAAAGTTTTTTAATTATTGATTTTTGTAGCTTGTCTTTGGATTTTGTTTTACGAAAATGATTGTAAATACATATTAGGAATGGACAATTATATACTTCTTTTATTAACGTGATAAGTTTTGTCCGAGACATATTGATTTATTAAAGCTAGAGTTATTTGTCTGTGTTAGCAGCACCTTAATATTGATCATATTATTAAAACAAAGTTATAATTTTCTAAAGAATACATTATATACTTATAAAAGTAAAATTTTTAATTAGGTTTAAAAAGAGGAGGAGAAGAGGGAAGGAATAACATGTTGTTTTTTCGGAGGCCTCTATATCTCCATCAATAGCGATCAATTATTTCTAATTATTAAGAAAATGTAAGTGGCAAAAATAATCTAGTTGAGAAAACTAATAAAATATGTTTGTATAGCCACAGTAATTGAAAATAAAAATATAAGATAAAGCCTTTCCTATTGCACATACTTCTTTATAAATTGTTAAGCCATATAATTACCCAATTGCCGCGATAAATGAAACTTAAATGAAACTTAAGG
Organism: Germaria angustata; assembly: GCA_963681545.1. Lineage (NCBI taxonomy): Eukaryota > Metazoa > Arthropoda > Insecta > Diptera > Tachinidae > Germaria > Germaria angustata. The sequence goes on along the minus strand of OY812998.1, from coordinate 57,301,463 downwards.
CACGGCCAACAGTAGAATAACTATAACGATAATATTTATTATTATTATTGTTATTTGGTACATTCATTGCAAAATAGATGTTTGTATTCTAATAAAAAAAGTAAACGCAATAAGAGTCAATGAGATCCACAAGTTGTAATCTAGAAGTAGTGAAAATTCGGATCATATCCAATAAATTTAACATAAGCTTGTTATAGCAAGATGATTTTATTGGATCCTGTTTATTGGATTTGAAGTCATTCTCAGTATGTTATGGAAAAATATTTTGTTGGAAGAATTTCAAATAGATTTTATAGTCGTACACATAAAATTTTGGGCTTTATATTAAAATTGAAAACAAAAACGTACAGATTTTGAAAGGTTTCACCTAAAAACCCATGAATTGTAGCGAGTCCTTTCGTAATAATTATACGATTGTATTAAGTAAAGGAGAGCAGTTCTTCATCAACCTGTGATTTTTGAGAAATTTTAAAATATATCACTTTTTAGAAAATTATCAGCGAATAAATGGAGGGGAAAACATCATAATACGTGAATACGTGTATACTTATATATCATTCAACACTAGATACGCCGGTGTCCCGAAATCGTCCTAGCCGTAAATTTAATCCTCTGCTGTTGACGGAAGCAATTATGCAAAGCGATTTATGACTAAGAACCTGGGTTCGATCCCTTTTAGGACAAGTCATCAGTTTTTCTGATTTACATTAGTGTAGCGTTGTTTTAATTGTTGTTGGACTGTTTAAGTGGTGGCGCACTTGTCAAAATTGTTCGAAATATTCTCTCAAATAATTATTCGAAAAAGTTATAATAATTTGCTGTCAAGCTGCCTGCTGTTCATTTTTACTAAAATCAAGTCATCAGCAGACTACAATCACTATGTCTGAAAATTTTTTGCTTCTACATAAACTTGCAAATGTAATATGAGAATAATATTTTTATATAAAAGTTACACAAATATAATAATTTAATTGGCTTAGAAAACTTTTTTACAAACTTTACAATAAACAGTTTGTATTCAATCTGCATGATTTTATTTTTCCTACAATGAGTCAGCCTTTGGGTGGCAAAGGCAAAAAAAGTTAAATATTATATTTTTGGAATGCTCACACCAACTGACTATTCAAAAAAGCCTCCTTTTGTTGTGCTTTAAGCTTTTTATATATCTGTATTTCGAGAAAGGCTGAAGTCTATTGAAGTGTTAGGATTTAATGGCAACGAAATGCAGGCCTATAAAAATTTTAACCTTTTAAAGGCATAAATTGACGCTAAATCTAAACAAGGGAATTGTTGAACTTCTACAGATTTCCAAAGTTCTCCAAAAAAAATTAGCATAAAAAGCTTGAAAGAATCGTGTTATTTGAGTGCCTTCGTACTTAGTGTACTAGACTAGTAGTCCAAAGGTCTCAGGTTCGACACCTGCCAGAGACTCTGAGTATTTTTGCAGACAGTCCAAGAAGTTTCGCAATGTGTATTTTTTAACTTTATTAAAAAACAGTATACCGTTCCCATACCGGCAAAAAAGAAACCGAAATAATTTTCCATTTTTCGGCCATAGTTTACCATAATTAAAATTAGTTTAAAAAAACTTTTAACGTATAATTGCAATTTTGTCACTTACATTTTTCTCGCGGTTAAGAATCGATATTTCCCTTTATATTCTAATGAAAAGAAGCTGATGAATCAATAATTACAATGAATCTAATTACGTGGATATTGTATTGATTATGCTCATAAATTTAAATTGATAAAAACTGACAAAATATTGCACTGTGTTCAAATATGAAATTAATCTCTTTTAGCAAATGATTACCACAACGATTTAACTAGTCTTGCAAAAACCTTTAAAAACACTTGACATTTTTTGCAGGAAGGCATACATATATTCACTGAACAACTTTTTATAATTATTTGTTTCAACAAGTTCGTGCAAATCATAATCATCTTTTTAATTAATTCGGCATTAAAGTTGTCAGAAACAACAAAAAACTATAAATTATACATTTTGTTTTTTCCAATATCCTTCTGTTTCCTTGCGAACAGGTAATTAGACTTTTTTTCCTGTTGATGTTTTTTTTTTTCATTTTCCTGCTGTAGAGATACAAACAAAAAATAAAATAAAATAAAACAACACGTGCATAGTTTGAAGTGTTAATAAATTAATTGAAATTGGTATAAAACAAAAAGTTATACAAGACTTTATCAGTCAGATGAAGGAAATATGAAGTGAAAGAAATTTCAAGCGCAATAAACAAAATAAATTTATTGAAAGGGAAGTAAATTTTCACTGCCGGCACAGTTACATTATCATTTAAGGAAGCAAATTTTATTGACTACTTTAAGATGTTTAATTAAAAAACGATCTAAAATTTGTTTCTTAAAAGATTTTCAAGACTATATTTTTATGGAAAATAATTTTCTTAAAAGCTTTAAGTACAAGTTAAGGCAAAAGTGCTGCCATAATTAGAACTAAAATCCATTTTGTTTCTTAAACGATTTTCAAGACTTTATATTTTTATGAAAAATAATTTTCTTAAAAGCTTTAAGTACGAGGTAGGGCAAAAGTGCTGCCATAATTTAAACTTGCTGCCATTTGGTTATAAATGAAAAGAAAATATTTTTGTTTCCATAAAAATTTTTTTGAAAGTGTAGAATTGATGATGACATTCGTTGGAAAAAATTATGTAGGTCAAATGGCCACCTACCGATATAATGAATAATTGCCCTCGCCTTACGACATTTTTAATTGTTGCACGTAAAACATCTGGCTATAAATTGGCGATCACTTCTTCAATGTTTGCTTTCAAGGCAAGAATTCTTCTACTGCTAGATCACATGCAACACGAACGTCTTCGTCCACGTTTTTGAGTTGTTTATCGCTCTATGGCTTGTTGATAATTAATTCTTTATACCATACATCAGCATCATGAATGTCACAGTGACATTGCAGCAGCAATAACTAATAGAGAATTAATTAATTGAATTTTTTTTGAGTTTGACGTTTTTTTTAACAATATATTTATTTTTAATTACTCGATATTTTTACACCCTTTGGTTGTCTTCTTCAGGACATTAAAATTATTTTACAAAATTTCAAAATTTCATTTTGTTTAAAATTTTATTAAATAATTTTAATTTTCTGAAAAAGACACCCACAGCGTGTAGAAATATCGAATAACTAAAAACGAATATATTGTTTAAAAATAAAAGACCTTAAACTCAAAAAAAAAAAAAAATAATATAATTCAATTAATTACTCAAAACAAAGGTCGAATAATATCATCAATTTACTAATAAACAATTTAAAATTTTCCTAAAAGAGAAATTGAGAAAGATGTTCTTCTGCTTCTAAAGTGCTAATAAATACACTTTTTCGTCTTCTTAGAACGACAAGTTGGTAAAAGGTTTGACGTAAGCTTGCAATGACAAGCCTCATTGGAAAAGTTCCGAGCTTTCACTACATCCAAATCATGACTTGTGTGTCTGAAGGATTTCAAAGTAAACGATTTTGCAATAACCAAGATTGTCTTCTAAGGAATCAGCATTTGTTTCGGTGGTGTGTTTCTTTGTTGTTTATTTTATATTATTCGCTCTCTGATACCAAGTACAATGGCAGTTGCAAAATCCATGTTTAGCTTTGGGAACACTAAGTGTTAGAACATGGGAAGATGTCTGTCATAAACTAATTGTAGTGAAAACGGGGATGATAATAGCCTTGTTTCACACTTTTCCGAAATCGATGTTGGTGAGGCAGGTCAGAACTTTCAACTATTAGAGTATTTTAAAGGATTTTAGTGTTCGTCAATAAGCGCAAAATTTATTAGGAGCAAGACGTGGTATTGTAAGGGAGTTAGTTTTTTCATTAGAGCGATAAATAATTTTTTATATAAATTTTTCAAAAATATTGCACTTTTTCCAGAAGTAAAAAATTTTAAATTATATTAAAAATAAATTTTTTAACAAATAATGAAAGGACATGAGAGGACATTTTAAGTCAATAATAATGAAAACACAGTCTTTAAATAATTAAAAAACAGTCTTTAAATGTGTGGTTCTTCAGCTTCTCAAATGAAAATTTTCTAACTTTATGGCCGGTAACTTTGAAAACAGAGAGAGTTTTGCCCGCCTCCTCGCACAATATGTTACAGTATGTCAGCAAACATTTCGCGAAGCCTATGCCAACGTCAACACCGATGGCCAAGAGTGTGAAAGCCATATGTTTATGATTATAAATAAATTTTCTGTTTGGAATTTCAGTTTTTTTTCTAGGATTCGAAAACCCTTCTTACTTCTTCTTTAAAACCAACTCAACATTGTGCCCAAGATTGATGAAATTGAACGCAAGAGTTTTTTAGGTCCTTAAATTCACATGGAGACGGTTTCTTCCATGACGGCAAAGTTGAAGTTACGACCCCAGAGAAATAAATATTTTTTTTAAATGCTGATTTTGTGAACTATTATTAAACGTCAACAACAAAATTCGTTTTGGTTTGAAACATTAAAAAAAAGTGTAATTACTTTAGCAAGTTAAAGTCTGAAGTCTGAAAGTTCGTGTGTAAAAATTTCAGTTCTGTCTCGTACAAATGCTCTTGGCAGATAAAAACTATAAAAAAATTAAAAGTTTACTAATGAAATAATAAATCGCTTATTTATTATTTGTGTTTTTGTACACCAAACTTTAACTAGTGTTCGTAGAAGTTTGTTCTTATGTAACTATTTGGCTATGAACCTACACAAGCGTAAGGATTTATTTTTTTTAATATTTTGTTCTGAAAAAATAAAAATGTGGCAAATATCATTAATTCTTATCATTACTTTGTCATCAGACACGCAAAATGTAAAGAAAAACATACAAAAACTTATAAGCTGACACACCCTACCGTGGCAGATAATGAGGAAATAATAAAGTAGCACGTTGTCAAAATGTTAAGTTGAAAATAAGAAAAGCTTGAGTAAAATACAAACATATTTAAAAGGACATGAAGCAACCCAGTTTAATTGAAGACAAAACGACATCAACAAAAAAAAAAAAAAAAAAAAACAAAGTTTACAATATGACACCAAGTATGTATTCAATAGGAAACATTTTGAACAAAAAAAATATAATAATAATAAAAATAAAGACAAGTCACGACCATGACAAACTGCTGAAAGACACACAACATGCCAACTTGTTGCAAATTTTTACACAGGCTATCAAAGAAATGACAACAACAATAACAACAACAACAACAATAGTAAACAAAACGAAGTGAAAAGGACGAACTAAAATAAAATTGGCGAAGACATTGAATAATACACTTAAAGCAAATATTCTCGTCTGTTTAGTAGTTTTCATTCACAAGAGATAATTTGGATTATTTTAAAAAATCGAAATATATTAGTAATGAAAGCTTTTCAAATGTTTTAGTAGATGTTTATAAGAGGATAAAGTAAATATCCTTTGTAACATTGCAAACTCTTAATCAATAAATACAATAAATAATAAATTCAAATTTAATAAGAAATATTAGCGATACAAATGTGTATTCACTACAAAGGAACCTTTAGCACTGACGTTGCTTCATTGATACCGTTGCAAAAACAACACAACAATTACTGCTACGTGACAATTGAACAGCAGCAGATGTGTCTAAATGCAATCACAAAAAAACAAATTTATAAGAAACTGTGTTTCTTTGGAGTTCATAATCGTAGTATCATACAATATATTATATTTAAATATAAACTATTTCGTTTGTCTGCAGTAATACCATAGTCTACGGTAGGAATTGAACCTGCGACTCTCACTTGCAACTAGTGTAAGCTTGCCGTCATGTATGTCTATCTGAATTAGTTATACAGACCGATACTTTTACTTATATATTATGCGTCTAAGGTGGTCATAAGAAATGTGGTCATGCAAATTATAGAGAACAAAAAACTTTAGTAAATATTCGCATTAGAAGCGCTATATCTCAGAAATGGAAAATTTTGAGGGGAAAACATAGAAATGTGGGAAATTTTCGCACAGAACCTATATAAAATTTTTACATATTGGCTTTTTCAATAGAGACTACCAAATTTTGGCAGTTAATAGCGATCATATTGTTGAGACTAGATACGTTTGTCGAATCAAGTGGCATTTATTCAATCCGTTCTATAAATCACCATAAATATAAGCAAAACATTCCTCATTAAGATTACATTCATTTGTGGTCGATGTAATAGCGAATCGCACTGCCCATTATAGACACAATTCGTTCATTGATCGAAAGGCTCGTATGTGGAACGAGCTCCCCGCGAATGTCTTTCCTGCCATACCCAACGTTAAGAGGTTCGAATCGAATGTCCACAAGCTTTACTCCCGCTATCCTCCTTACCCTATCCTATTTTCCTAGTTACAGCACAATGCACTGCATCAGGGGTCATCCCCTAAGTACTGGTCCAATTGAAAAAAATGAATATGAATAACAGCACGTGCAAATGATAAAACTGTCATATCAAAATGGATGATTTGTTCGTGAAACGTTCCGCGCGTTTCGCCCATTAGATGCTCGCCATAATCACTCTTCATTTCCGAGTGTAAGAAAAACAAAATTGTAGAATTTGGGACGATACCAATCCACACGAAATCCAAGACCATCCAATGCAACTCGAAAAAGTCACTGTTTGGTGTGGACTTTGGGTTGACGACGTCATTGGTTCATATTTCTTTGAGAACTATATTAGGTAGTTCATCATTGTCAATGGAGAGCGCTATAGGTCGATGATTATCCACTTGTTTTGTACTGAACTAAGTGGTATGGTCATCAATGACATGAGGTTTCAACAGGACCGCGCTACGTGGCACACTGCTCATGCCTTAATGGACAATCTACATGATAGAGATGATGGTATGATGGGAACTAGTTATTCAAATCGTGCTATTTGGTACGAGTATTCCTTTGGGGCCACTGCCACCATAATTCAAGCCATTGGTCAAATTCAGCCTGCTTTATGCGACAGAGTCTTGGAAAAGTGGAGAGCACTTTTTTTCATTTTCTACTTTCACATGTTACTAGTTGTAAATATTGACGATAACTTATAGTTCATTTAAGGGCATTAGACAAGAGAATTTTGTAGTGAAAATTCGATGCTAAAATCATCTATAAATGATCTAAATTTCTGTTTTTTGTTTGTTATTGAAATTGAATAACATCTTCATGAGTTTTTTGAAAACTCTTTTTAACTGAGTTCTCTATATCAAAACTTTTACTCGAACAACTACATTCTCTATATTTTAACTTAGTGCCTTTATTTTTTCATATGCTCATGCGGATGAAGTGCTAAGCGCGTCCACTCTTAAACGCGTCGTAAAAAAATAATATTCCCCGGTTCGAGCTCACAACCAGTTGACAAAAATATCAATAAAAGTTTCAATTATGTTAATAAACATTAAGTTTTAAAAATTAAGCTCTTCATACATAGCACAATGTAAAATATATGGTAAGAAGAATAGCGTTTGAAGAACTTCCGGAAATTCATTTTTATACAACATCTTCGACATGACTTTCGATCCAATGAATAGGCTCAATAAAAAGCTTATGTTAAAATCTCTAAAAGAGATCTTAACACTCACTACATCTGGATCACAGGATGTAAATTTTTTTGACTCCTTTCGATTTTTTTTTAAATATAATAGTCTATACAAATATTTGTGTATTATTTTTGACAGTGTATTATTTTAATAAAAGAACATATTTTCTGCCACTACCAATATATACTTTTTTTCTGCAAGTTTTCCTTTCTTCTTGTCGGTAATGTATTTGTTTTCTTCCTGGTTGTTGCTATTGTTCATTGCCATGTAAGCCAAAGTTGTTTATTTTAATTTGAGGCGTATTAACGAGCCAAAATATTAGAAAATTCCAATCAATTTGACAATTTTTTGTCATATCACATTCGCCGTACAAACAATAACAGCAACTTATTACAATAAATAGACAAACCCACTAAAATAAAGAATGAAAAATGTCCAGGTAGTTCAAATGACAAACCATCTGGCACCAAGAAAAGGGGAGTCAAAGAGGCAGATTCGAATGTAGTTGGCATTAGGCCAAACTTGACAAAAGTTCTACCATAAAACTCACTGCGGAAAAATACACAAATATTTTGATGATAAAAGTAGGAAGAAAAAATGCAGCTGTGGTTTTACTGAGTGTGTTTCTGTGTGTATGCGCTTTTTATTGTCAATAAATTTTAAACATCGTTGTAGTTTTTATTCTCAAAAGATCGACTATTAAATAGAAGAGTCTAAGCAAGACTTTAACGTTTTTATTTTTACAAATTTGTTTTTTACTTAATCAATAGAATCGCTTAAATACACAGGAAAAAATAAATTTTATATTCAGTAAACCAATTCTCGGAAATAGTAAATATTTCTAATGAATGCGTACCAAGACAGAATGTTATAAATTCTGATAACAATTTTGTAAAAATTTTTCACAAAAAAAATCGTTTTTACTTGAATTCTAAATATTCCAACTGTTAATCAACAGTGCCAAGAAAAAAGCTTGAGTTAAAATATTGTAAAATTTAATTTAGACAAAATGTTTGTTTGAAATATTTTTGGCAAATTTTTTTTCTGTGTACCAGGAGCGCCTTAACTGAAAAACTATGGGTTGTTGACAAAACATCACAAGTCTATTCTTTGATGTCGAGAAACGCTAAAAAAGATTTCAAATTTAATGCATAACTTTCTAAGGTTTGAACAAATAAAAGCAAATACAAACCAGTGGCCGAATCGTTACATCCTTCAACCTACAAATCTTCAAGCAAAAGTAAATTTTTGTAATTATGACATACATAAACGTGCTGCAATGCACAACAATTGGTATTATAACATTATCGCAAGATTAATCGTAAGATTTTTATGGAAAGACATCCGTTAACTAAATTGCGTCCAAATACATAAAAAGTTTTTGGAGCTAAAGTTTTTTAATATTTCCTAGAATAAATATTCTTTTTTAAAATATTAAATATTAAGGACTAATTACAACAAATTTAATTCCAAACAAAACGACAGGCTTTTTGAAGGAACACCACCATGTTTAAAAAAAAATTTACTTTCTAGTTGTGCGCTGGGAAAACTACTGTCAACCGGCTGTTGGATGAACTTGCGAATAGTATTCAAGCAGTAGTAGAAAAAGAAGAAACAATTTTCATATAAAAAGTTTTCCAGAAAACAGACTAGTGAGCGTCCTTGTAAGGAAAATTTGTTAACATTCAGCCAAGAGCTTTTAATTAAGGCAGCGGCGATTGAAGCACCTGTTGAAGGTAACATATGAGTATTCACATTTGATAACACAGAGATCCCAATTGCTGAGCACCAGCCTGAAATCTCAAGTGACAACAGTTTAGATAGCGATGTGCCCAGCAGAGAAGTCATTACAAACGTCAAAAACAAGGCGGTGCAGTCTGTATACTTACCAAAAACTGTTGTTGCTTCAGAAAAAACCTTAAGCAGCTACAGATTTTTTTGCAAACATTTAGCATCCATTACATGAACCGATTCTTTCAAATCCAATAGCGGTTTTTAAAAAACTTCTTCGCCGCCATATCATAACCATTTTGAACTAAAATTAATTAAATTTTTCACAAATTTAACTCATTATTTTTTTCAGTGCACTTATTTAATAAAAAATGATTTTTTTTTTTGTAATTTGTTACTAGAATAATACTCGATTTTTTCATTTAAGAAGGACTGACTTAAGACTTTTTCATGAAATTTGTTGCATTCATCATTTTTTAATGGCTGGTAGAAGTGATATTAAAGCAAACGGTATATCAAGGCTTGCAGTACATAAAACTTTATACGATCTCTTGTGTAAATACAGTCAAAGAATTAAATATTACAACTTGCACAATATCGTGTAAATCTACCCACACGCGAAAACTGAAAAACTATCCTAACTCGACTTGTGATAGTTTGTCGTTAGATGCTACTACTTCTTTTCTTTCTTTTTTTCTGATTTTGATTTTACATTGAACGTACAACAGTTAAATGAGTTCCATGACATGCAAAAAGAAAAACCGAATTACAGCAAAACAAATTGTTACGTTCAGCTACTTTTTTATGAGGCGGAAATTGATTATTTTCCATATTGATGGTAAAAACAACGCACAGACAAATAGACAAGTTGTTTAACGAATACCATTATTGTGTAAATAAACGAAGCATTGTAAATCATTGTCTGTCCAAAGGTAAACAAGCAAAACTGCTCCCACACCAGAGGAAGGTGTCCATTGGCTGTCAAGTACGAGTATCCTTACAAATAAATATTTCTATAAAAATCATGGGCAAAAATTACACTTTAAGATTTTTACAACTCGAAGGCAACGTAAATACTATAAATAATTGGGCCTTTGTAAACCAATTTGAAAAAATCACAGCTGATGCCCCTGCATCCTTTGAAAAAAAATCTCTTAAATGGTTTCGATATACTTATATCATGAAATGAAATCTTCAGAACCTTATTTTGCCATAAGCTGACCAGGTAACAAAATGAATACTCGTAAAAGAAAATCAATTTAGAAATTTCATCGAAGTTTGCTCTCAACATAATTTATCTTAACGCATGAAATAAAATGTTTTCCGCAGTGTTTTCACACCAGCAATACTTCCCATTAATTTTTCAAAAAGATGTTGCAGAAAGTAAAGGAAAAGGAGCCGAAAATATTTTCTATGCGAAAAAGAATCCAGTAAAATTTTTATATCCTTAATTATAGGCCTCACATATTCATAACATTGTCACCAAAGGCTTAGTCTAATTCTATAAACACTACTGTTTCAAAAGTAGTATATGAACATAATGGATAAGCCTCAGCCGCGGAATTTTGTTGCAGGAGTTTTGGTGTTAAAAAGTTGTGATGAATTAATTATGGACATATATAATTAATTAGTTTTAATTAATATATATTTACACTGGGCTTTAAGGACGAACTTTGTTTAAGTATTATACATCGATTTTCGTTTTCATAATTTTTTTAAATCATTTAATTTATTCCTTACTAGCTATTTCTATGAGTTTCGTTTGTTCGTTCATTAAAGGACAGTAAAAGCTCCCATAAAGGACAGCCTCTGCTACAGCTGTACAAATGTGTACAAAATGTGGATCCAATTTTTCCATCAGTTTTTCTATAAAAAATCTATATACTGGACGTGGACACTAGGTTTTCGAAAATTTCTCTAATATGTGTAGATAAAAACTAAGAAAAAAATTGTTATTAGCAACACTGATTCAATATAAAATACTCTTGTAATAAGGTCGAAGCTGCAACAATGAGGGACCACTTTCGTAAGGCTTTCTCCTCAGTGATTAATTATAGTCTTCTGAATCTCTACCCCGAGAATTATATTTCACTGCCATCAAATAAAAATTTACAAGAAGTGTTGAGTCAATTAAATGACTGAAAGTTTATGAAAGTGAAGATGACAGTATTGATATATCGAAATCAAGAGCTGTTGTGGAATGAGTCATTTATATTCCCAGTAGCACAGTGGGGAATTTGGTGCTTAAAGTGTGAATAAATTCGGAGAGCCTGTCCCGAAGTCCCAATTCAATGTTTTTCACTTATTTTTTGTAAAAATAAATAATTTTATACCTAATTTAGTGGAAATTTTTTTCTTCATATTTTTTATGAACAGCTAAAGCCACAACCAACAAAACATTATTTTAAAATAATTTAGAGTATATGAGAATGATTTTATGTATTATCGTCTTCAACTATGACTATCATTGCCATCATCATTATCTTCAATATCATCATTGCCATCATCATCATCACTATACTTCTAGTGACCTTTTTCTCGGTTTTGTTTAAATATTAATGAGCGCAGTGCTTATTTGAAAAATTATATACTAGTTTTCTTTTACTTTTCTCACATTTGAAATATGGGTATCGGAAGTCACTAGAAGTCTTTCAAATGTATCCTCATTGTATTTTTCTCTTGAAATTTTTCGCGAAAAATTTTCTCTAAAATTTTTGAAGTCTTTATTTCGAGTTTCCTGGGCTTCTTTGTGACAACTGTCATATCGGTATGAAGCCACAATTCAGAATTTGCGAGACCATGAATTTAATATTTGGGAACTTGTGAAAAGTTGAAGAAAGGTTTGCTTCAACTATTAAGGGGTATCAAGAGCAAACCTCAAAAAAGTCTCGATATTTACGTATTTGTGACCCACACAAAACAGTAGCCATAATTATATGCATTCGCTTTATTAGTTTGATATCTACGCTTGTTATTTTTTTTTTGAAATGTCTGAATTTTTGAAAAAGACTCGAGCTTTATTGCCGCTGTTATTATTTTGAAATTCAGGTTTTGGAATTTTCAAATTCGGGGTTTTTTTAACGCTTAAATTCACTTGGGATGCGGAGCTGGATGTCTATAAATATAAACAAATTTAAATTTAAACGGAGCATTTGTAAGCAGAACGTTATTTTCATGTTCATATTTTTTAAGAAATAAAAGTTGCTTTGCTTAAGTCAATACGATTCTCAACCTTTTTCGCAAATAACATAAAAAGACATATACGCAAACTAAATATAAAAAAAATAAATAGAAAGAAAAACCATAGCAATCTCTAACCTGAAGTTCATGTTTCTATAGGAACTTTTAATTTTGCGATTTAAAAAAACTATCAAAACTTCAATTTGAAAAGTTAAAAAATCTGCTGTTAATGTAGAAATATTCGTATGTACCAGCATAATAGAAAATAAAACAAAAACTATTTTTTACCTAGTGATGATCAATGATGATCATTTCTTTATTATATTATTTTAAATGTAGTATATTTTTTATTGTTTTCTGAATTTTTTTTATTTTTTATTAAGTCCCATTTTATTCATCGAATATCCCTCTGTGCGACGTTGATATAGAACTATTATTTATATTCTCATGTTGAAGAGAAGTCCTTCAGCCTGCCTTTTCCTCTAATTGTGAACGAAAGCTTCGTTCGATTATTTTTCTTAAAAACAAAAACAAATTTATTAGTCTTTTCTATGTAAATGTTTAAATAAAATTTCATTCCCACTTTGTCTTTGACTTTTTCATAAGATAATTTATCCTGTGAACTCTCATACTATGGAGTTATCATAATTTATAACGTAAATGTACTTTGTGCCAAAAACCATTGAATAATTTCCAGCACAATTAATTTAATAAAAATGTTTAATTGTAATAAAAAAATTTTTAGCGTTTTTAATTTCAAAGCAATTTTTTTACGATTATTTATTATTTTCTTTTTACGACTGTTTTTCTGCTTCACCACTCGCAATTGTATGTAAAAGTAGCAATTGAAGCATATAAATGGACACATGTTTGTTTTCTTGAGTTCAAATGATTGCCCACTGTGGCATATGATTGACCTAAAAAAAAGAAAAAAAATGTTGCCTGGTCGTTTATTACATTCGTATTCAGGCTGTCAGCACGTGTTTTTAATGTTGCTTATTTACATAAAATTACTAGATTTTTAAGGGATTAATAAATTTTCTTATTTCATAGAATGGGATTTGAAGAAGACATTTTTTAATAAAAAACTATGCTAAACAATCAAACAAGTCGAATCTTGCAACGTGTGAAAAATGTAGTTGAAAAGCTAATTCTGTGCCGCACTTAATGTCATTAAAATTGTTGTGGTTTTGGTACCTCGATTATTATTATTATTTTTATTTTTTTATTTATTTATTTATTTTTTTTTTTGAAGACCGTACAAAATTTTTTAAAGTTTTGGTCTTGCAATTGTGTAAAAAAATATAATATCATTGATATATAAATTACAGTGAGTATTGGTTATACCAAAGTAAATGGATCTGGTAAATTTAGTTCGCTATAGATGAAGTTCGCTATAATTAGAGTCGATATTTAACAATGAATATTAATTTAATAAAAAAATCTAATGTTTCTAACGAACATAATCACAGATCAAGCAACGTTAACGAACACATAAAATATATAATTTTAAGACACTAATACCAAAAAAAAAAATCCTAATTATTCATACACGAATTTATTTTTTTTTTTTTTTTTTTTTTTGTATATAATACGAGGCCATAAATTACTAAAAGTACTTTGTACAAAGTGTAGTTTTTATTACCACTCATTTCCAAAACTTAAATATCCCATTAATGTTAATTGTGAATATTTGTTTTATATTATGAATTTTATTTATAGTCTGTTCTACATGTGTTACAATTTTTATTGATATCAAAAAAAAAAAAAAAAAACAAAAAAATAATAATAAATAAATAAAAAAGTGCTTTGATTTATGTTTTATTAAAGGAGTTATAACACATTTGCGTGTATCCCTTAAAATAAGCAAGTGGCAGCAGTAGATAAATAATTGACGTGAGTTAGTGCAATCAAGGATAAATCGTGATATTTTATATAGAACTTTAGTTAAAATTTATAGAGAGATTAATTAAATTTAGTTAAGATTTGTGAAATGTACAATTGAATTACACAACTTTCTAATTGCAATATTTAGAGCTGGTAAGCAATTCATACCAAAATTATATGAGGCGAATGAGTATTATTTTTACTATTATTAATAAATATTCCACATACGCTCCAAAACATTGTTGGAACAATAACATTTTCTAAAAGATTCTATTGACTTCGTAGTAAAATCAATGCATATTGTGCCCATAACGTCAAAATGATATGAAATAAGCCTTAGCGTGACTATTTTATATATTTTAATTAAAAGGCACTTAAATGGCAAACACCATAAAGTTGCTTCATTCAGCACAGAACGTGTTAATCAGTGATTTACACTCGGAAATGTTTTGCTTTTTGATGGCATTGAATTATTTTATTTTTTATAATTTTTTTACGCAACTAAATTGTGCACTTTAATTCCAATATTTCAATTGTTATTGATGAAATATGATCTGATGTATGATTTTTTGCTTGTGCGGCTTTCCAGGATACACTTATAATTACCTGCTATGAAACTAATTTCTAATTATAGTTATTATCATGGATATTCTCCCAAATACTTTTTATTCATATAATCCTCCTTCTTTAACTGCTTGCAATCTAATAAATAACTTTGACTTCTTAAGCACGATAGTTTTTTGTTGTAGTGTATGTCTTATTATTATTTCTACTTAATTAATTTCATTTTCATACTAAAGACACATACACACACATTACATCTATCTGAAAATACTAAGGACATAATTGGGCGTAAACACCAAACGACAACTCGTGCCATATTTATGGCAATAAATTGTGCGGCAAAATCAATATTTGAATTTGGACGCCAAACAAACGGATTCGTTGTAATCGCTATTTAAAAGAGTATTTGGGCAGAGGTTAATAATGCGGTTAGAATCGCAAATAGACTTTTACAACTATCCGCACAAACACACACACACACACACATGTGTACATGCATACTGTGAATGAATGTAGTATTTGATACTCTCTGTCTTGTTTGTATCAAATAATTGCGGTTAAATTGCGGTTTCGTATCGGTTTATTAAATATTCAGCATTAATTTTATATCTAATTGAATCAAATGCATAATAAATATGTGAATAATTTAATATCTCAGATAATAATAAGATATAAATGAATATAATTAAACTATAAGTAATTGTATACAACCAATTACTGATTTGGAATTAGCTCACTGAAGGAAATGAAATTTCTTATTCTTTGAGACGAAATTTAATCATTTCAAATTTTTACCAGAAATATTACTTGCCTTAATAAAAAACGCTGTACTTTATTGCGTTTATCCTTTGATGGACTAAATGGAGTAACGTTCAAAGAGTAAAAAAACCCCAATGAAATAAGTTCCCATGAAGTGGTATATAAAAAATTAAATATCTTAAAAAGTCCTTAAGAGATAAATGCCAAAAGAAAATTTTATTATTCCAAAATATAAAAATGGAAAAAACCCAAACTTCGGGCTTAAAATAAAACCAAAAAATTATTGAAAAGCAAAACCGTGTTCAAACTTACTATAGAGTACAATATCCTTGCGGCCGACTGAATGGCGGCAAAGCAGAAATACTTAAAAATACGAAACCATTTTTGGACATACAGGCAAGAAAAATTTAATAAAGTATTTAGTTACAATTTTATTCCCCGATGAAAAGTATAAGCTTTTCCTTTCCGTTTTAAGTATTAGAATATAATGAAATAATTTCAAAAAGAAAATGGAAAAAAATTTTAATAGATAATAAAAAATTTATGAAAATATTTGGGATTATTTCATTTTCATTGTTGAGCACTATTTCATACAGCCCCATTAACAATAGAATACATATTATACCGATTCATCCTTTAAGAAGGGACCAAATAAACAAATATATATGGAAGGGGACAAAAAAGACCCATGCATCGAAAACATTCAAGGTTAACCTGCAAAAGTAGGGACTCAAAAAGTTCTCTTAGCGTTTTACATAAAGTTGCCGAAGGCAATGTGACCCTAAAATGTAAGGGCTACCATTTGTGCTGGAATTAAGAATAAGTACGAAATTAACCCTTGAACTCATTTTAAGTTTATAATTATTGCTGACGCTAAAGTTGAATTCGGAGCGATGATCCCTGATAAGATTTTGTGACAACTATATTTTGAATCTTTTTTAGGCCGTTACATCGCTTTCTAGAGGGAGATTTTGGCCCTCCTTAAGAATGAGGATAGATGAAACCCATATCGTGAGAGTTAAAACGTTTTACAAAAACAGTAGTGTTTTACATAAAATTGCTAAGCACACATCAAAATATAAGGACTACAATCGGTGCTACAATTTTTAATAAGATAATATATTATTCATTGTTATATTTATGACGATGTATGATACAATGAAACACAGCTGAGTACTACCGGACACTCAGAGGTTGCGGATAGTGGTACGTTCCCGTAAATATGCAGAGTAGCTGCCCTTGACAGTCGCACACAGTCAACGGTTACAAGGGGACAGAGTCGGAGGGTCTCTCGTACTCTCACTAAATCCCGAGTTTACCTGTTATCCTTGTTATGTCATGGCGAGCAATTGGCGCCATCCGAAATCCAATAACCCAACCGATCACAGGCGGTATAACCTTATTAGCCGTATGGACTAAATCTCTGCACAACTGCATACCGGGATATGATGTTGACAGCCCCAATACCAGAATCGAATGCTCTGGCCTAATCAGTCATTCGTTTAAAGGAAACCCGATTATCAAAACCATACGGTCCTATGTTCCTTGTGGGAGTTAAACATATTTTAAGTTTCTACTTTTTTCTGACGTTCTTGTGTAAATTCAGGACTTGATGTATTCAACGATTCTGGGAGTTTTCAACCCATTATATTACTGTTTGAAAGGAAGTTTTTGCCACTCTTCAAGAACAAATGACAGCCATATAGTTAGAGGATTTAAATATTTCACTAATATATTACACGTAGTGTCTTACTTGAGACTGGTTTTAATAACTAAATTATAAGGGTTGCAAGGTTTCCTTTGACGATTCATTGTAGTAAAAATGAATGCCAGACTTAAACGCTTATTCCGTTTTGGTCCCCGCTACCAGAATCAGTCACTTGTTACTTTCAAAAGAAGTTGATTTTGTTGTACATTGTAAGTAATGTTCGTTTTTTCTAGTCTCCTGAGATTGAACTTTTGAAAAAGTTAGGAAAAATTATATCAATATATTTGACAACTTATAGAAAAAAACATTTTTTTACCGATACAGAGAAAAAAGTTCTCTTAACTAAGCGCTTCAGCTAAATGTCTCCTTTGTTAATTAAGCTTTTATCCCCATTAACCCAAGTTTATAGAAGCACTAGATTGTCTTTATTTATAATATTCACAATGGAAGCGTTTTTATCACAAGTGTTAATTAACTTAATCAATCTGAATCAATCTAAAACTTAATTTAAAATAAGATCATACAAATTTAGTCATATTCATTGTTATGTACAGGGTACGAAAATTAGCGCAAGATTTGTGTTAAAAGGAAAACACAATTTTTATTATTTATTATAATTTTTATTGGGTCTTAAAGTACCTAGAAAAGGGGTATTTATAGAGCACCACATGGGAGAAATGGTACGACTGTGCACTAATTTTTATTGTAAAAATTTTCTTTGATTTTCTGTGCATAAAACTTAAACTCTAAATTTATTGCGGACCTCTTTTTACCTTGCAGTCTAGAGGGTTTTGCAAAGATTTCTCCACTTCAATCGATCTTGTGTCCCTGTTTTGGCAGTTCTTGGCTCGATTCCGTTGCCTGTCAGAATACTGTTTCTGTTTCTCGTACCACTCGGTCTTGCTTCTAAAACTCGTTTCGTCAGGCGGTTCTCTGGCATTCTTGCCACATGTCCAAACCACCTTAGCTTATTGCATTCGATTTTGTTGTTCAGCAGTTTCGTATTTAAGCTGGCTCGTATAGGGTCATTCCGTATTCTGTCTCGTCTGGTTTTAACGTCCACACGTCTTAAGTATTTCATTTCTGTTGCATAAATGTGACTTAATTCCAACTTTCCTTTCAAAAAGTTCCTTCAAAAGAAATCGAATGGAATTAAATCACACGAGAGGGCATATACGACCAATAAATGTATCATACAGTAATCGAATTGACCACATCAATAAAAGTCGCTGCTTGACCAGCCTCATTTCTTTTTATAGTAGGGTGTATTAATGCCTCCAGCCCAAAATTCCGGCCAAAATTGCAAAACCTTGTGGATTTATTTGATTTTCGTCAATCACATGTGAATTCCTCGAATCCAAAATGAGGTAATTTTGGCGATTAACAAAGACATAAATGTGAAAATACTGGTATTTGTGTTCTCGAAAAACTATTTTGCTTAAGAAACAAACTTTCTTATTTTGGAAATATTGCTATCACATACCGCCCCATATGTACTACCATAGGACTACCAACAATTTATTCCACAAATTGCGGCAAACTCAAATCATGCACTAATATTGGGATACCCTTTATAATAAAGTCTTCCAAATTATTTTTATAGCACTTCATCGTTAACGCCTTAAACTGCAATTTTATTTAACATTTTTGTTTTGCTTTTCTAAGGAAAAACCTCATTACCAACGTCTTATTTATATAAATTTTCTTTTATTTGTTTTTGGTTAGCAAATCTTATTACAATAATGTCTTATTTTTCTCATTATCATATATCTTCTAGTTGGCACAAATATTCAATTTTGACAATTTTCGTTATCATTTTATTTGTAATTGAAGGAATATTCCACAATATCGGTTATCCCATCTGCAACATCATCACCCACAGCATTTGTGAGAGCACACAGAGCCATTAACTTTATTACGTTGTTATTTTATTTATTCCTTATTCTGTTCCAATAATTGGCTGTACTTTTTAAATGACATTCCTTTATTGAACGGATGATCACCTCATTCTACCAGTTTGAATGTGTGTTTCAATTTTACTACCGAGGCAAGTGGCAAATTTTTTTTTAACTAAAATTTTATTTTTGAACAAGACTTAGATCAAGCAACACAAATGATTCCAATATCGTGCTTATTACTTGCCTTCTTCAACTGTACAATTATTTTACCATTCTGTGCTTTTATTGTCCAACTCCCTTCTAATTCATTTATAATTATTGGCAGCTACACAATCAATAAGCCACACAAATTTACTCATTTTTTTTTTTGATGGGGCCATGTGTTTTTTTTCTTAAAAAAAAACAAATCGAAAATGTAAGTAAAAATAAAGAAAAATTTACTTTAATTGTGCTGTAGTGTATCCTGCAATCTGTACAGGAATTTAATGGTATTGGATAAACACCAGCTAAAGCATCGAATGGGCCCTTTAAGAATAAGGATGTATCGTTTTATATGGCAAGAATTTATCTTAAAGACATTAGGGTTTGAGAGAAAACTAAGGCAAGGACATTAACAAGGACAACTTAAATATTAATATTTCGAAACAACGATTAATTTAGGTTTTTTCACATGCCTTGCAAAACAACAAAATGGCTGAAATGACCAGATTATATATATTTATATTATATATAATTTATAGTCCTGCAAAGGATAAAGAGCCAAATCACGGTACATGAGACTTTGTTGGTATTAAAGATGACCTATTGTATCATTATTTCTAACATTGGATACTTTTCCATTCCTTTCACTGTTGGTACATTGAAACCATATGGTTCTGCGGTAAATAGGAATCACTTCTTTGTTTGGAAACTTTGACACGGTTGGAGCAGTTACTGACAACATTTTGGTGAGAAAAAAATTTCACATTATGATATCTATCATAGATTTACACCCGATTGCAGAAAATTTTTAAATTTTACACCAGAAAGTAAAGTTAAGCTATTCACACTTAAAACGGGCCAAATTAGTTGCAATTGTATGATAAGTATGGATTTAGCCAAGCACGGAATGCTTTACTTGAGAATATATTTGAAAATGATTTTAAACAAAACCAATGAACTAAGTTTGAGAAATGGTTTTAGTCCATATCTTTGGCGTATAAAACAATTGATTTGATTCTCAATGATTTTTTTCTATTTCAATCTAGAAACAGGCTCGATTTAGCAATTTTTCATCTCTTATTTTTGTTATAAATCAATTTTAAATGCTTTTGTAGCTCGTGAACAAGGTCGAGCCGTATATTTGTCATCCAATATTCATAACCAAAAGCCTTTATTAACACAACCAAAGCAATATTTTAAATATCAACAGTACAAAGTCAAACTCACCAAGACTTTTGGTTTGTGTTTTAGAAATTTCATGATAGATTTAGAGCTTTTCTTAGTAAAATTTTTTAGAATGATTTTTACTAGAGTGAGAAGAAAAAATTTAAACTTAAAATCATTTTTTCTTTCGGTTTGGGATTTTAATTCTTCGTAAATTGTCAAAGTGGTGATCAACAGAAACTCAACCCAGTTTATTATAACACAGCACAATATATACTATATATTCCTGACAGGACGTCGTGACCATATTTCGTCTTACCCATATTGCAATCATTATTTGAAAGTCGCTTAAAACTCTAATGTCTTAAACTTGTATACGAAACTGTTTAAGGTGGGTGTTCAGCATCCAATATACTTGTTCAGTGGCTTTTCAATTCACTGGGACTAATCGTGAAAGGAAGAAAACCAATTGCCATATCGACATTTTTAATAACAAAAAACACAAGCGAGGCAAATGCGTTTCAATAGAATTTATAAAAAAATATGTCCTTAACGAAATAATGCCCAATAATGGCTCCGTTCCCTCTCCTACGAATCGAGTCGATTCGTAAGACACAGTGCTGTATGCTCACGCGTAAACGTATTACCGTACTTGCTGCTCCATTTTTAATTATGGGTGATATAAATATTGACAAATCCAAAGCTTTTGATTTTCTTGGCATGAAAATTCAATATAATGTTTGATTGACTGAACACATTTTTCATATCGCTAAAGAAGCATTCAAGTGCCTCGGTTATTAAAGCGGTATACCCCTTCTGATATCCTTACTATTTATACCACCTACATCTTCGAAAATGGGATACAACTTTCATGTATGGGCCGGTTACTCAAAGTCTATTTTGAAGCTGCTGGACCGAATACAGATGAGGGCGAAAAGACTCATTAATGAGAATAGTGAAGCCAACTCATTGACTCAATGGAATATCGTCGTAACATGGGATGTGTTACGCTGTTTTATCGCTACTACAATGGAGTTTGCTCTAATGAAGTATGGGAACATATTCCCGAGACCCACTCTTACAAGCAACACGTTAATCATTAAGAGCACATCCAGTGCGAATCGCACTGCGCATTGTAGAAACAATTTCGATCGAACGGCTCGTATAAGGAACTACCTCCCTGCAGATATCTTTCCTGACATATCCAACGTTAAGAAGTTCAATTCGAATGTCCACAAGCTTTACTTCCGCTATCCTCCTTACCGTATCCTATTTACTGGGAAAACCCAGCTCCAGCATAATGCACTACATAAATAGGGGTCATTCCCTGAGTACTGATCCGATCGAGAAAAAAATGTTTAGATTGCAGATTAAAACGTGTGTTACTTTCAACGGTTGGATAAACAATAACCATCTTGATGATATCGCCTGAGTATCTTAACTACAATAGTGTTTCTACTACACAACAAAATATCGTCCAATGAGGTGGCTGGAACCTAAATAAACATAATTAATTCCCAGAAAAATTTAGTAAAATAAATGATCCTTAGATTTTGAACTTAATTTAATAAATCCCATGCATTAAATAAATTGCAATGAAACAGTATCCAAATATATGAAATAAGACCCAAATTTAGAAATTTTTTAGAAAACTAAGCCTGGCGCAGCCATAGCAGAAAAAATTTCCTATGAAATAGTACCAAAAATTTTTTTGGCCCTTTTTTGGTTGTTATTTCATATTAAGTAGTTTTCCTATAACAAAATAGTGCCAAGTATGATATGAAATTGCTCCCAAAAACCATAAAATGAATTGCAAAGAATTGCAAATTATTTCTTAATGCAATAGCTCTAAAAGAAATATATTTTTTTTATATTTTGTTGTGGACTTATATCGGCATATCATATATAGACATCTCACGATCGCTTATCAAATTATCAGTAATTGTTCTACGTAATAAGTACAGTCTTGGTACCCAAAAGGTGCCTACTTTACAGGCTGAAGGAAAAATAAAGCAGATTCATATCAAATACAAATTGTTTAGCAGTTTGTATTAAGATATTCTAAGGTTACTATGATTTAATAGTTTATAATTTTCATATGTGATTGAATTCTCATATTGTTTATATTGGTTTTTAAATATAAACATTTGATGATGAATTCTTACAAACCGCTCGAAGTTTCCGTCATTCCTTTCAGGAGCGTAGGACCTGAAATTCATATTATATGAGGTTTCGTTAATCGGATATTTTTAGATAAGGCTGCCATCTAAGCCAACAGACTGGCTGAGTTTAAAAAACACTTATATAGCGAACCGTTTGCAGCCGCCACATCGAGGAGAACAGACGCTGCAGACGCCTTTCATAATTCGCCGATGTTTGACGAGTTTCAAGAACATCGCCCAGGACCATCATGTGAATGTTTGTGAATCCTTTGGAAGTGTAATTGATAAGGATCATTCTTATCCTTATCCGTATACTCCCTGGTAGCCTGGGCTTAGTGACCAATTAAATGTATGCAAATGAACAACTAAAGCCGCAACAAACAATAAAAAAATTTAAACTCTAATTATTTAAACGAATAAAATTTCAAAAATATATTTAGGATCTTCATGAAAACGCTCGCAAGCTTTAAATACTTCCATTGTCCTAAATAAACTGTCAACACTTTTTTTGGAAATTCAATTACAAACATGCGAGAAAATTAATTTTTTGCTATACGATTTTTATAAAAACAATTTCGTGCAATTCCACAACTACTATTTAACCTGGACTTAATCTATAAAGACTCACAAAGAATTTAAAATATTCTCAATAAATTCATCAAAGAATATTTATCAAAATAAAGCCACAATAACTGATGAAGTGTATGTATAATCATGTGATATAATTTGGTAATGTCTCATCAAAAACAACACCATACTTCACTTTGCTATTATCCTAGTTTAAGGACAAACACACAACTTAACCACTTTATATACATTAATAGTTTTCTTGCAATATTACTTGATTAAATCATAGGCTTTAATTAGTTTGACCAAAACTTTTAACTACAATGACACATAAATTGCAATTAATTACCAAGAAGTCAAGTCTCAGAGCAAATGTTGATTAATGATAGATATTTAGATATCAAGGTAACAAGTAAATAATTAGGGTTGGTTGGAAAAGAAAACAATGAAAATTAGTATTTCAGTAATCTCACATATAATTCTTCAAAAAATATCTTCAGATATGAGTAATATTAACACTGATTAGCTGGCATGAGCTTCAGCGAGATGACAGACATACTACTTGTACTAGACTGGAACTTGCAACAAACAACAAAAAAATCGTTAAGGATGTCCTGTTAAAAAATCTCTTGGCGGAACTTTCCACATAAGTTTTTCCTACATACGAGTATATAATAATTATGAATATAAAATTACGATTCTTTGTCAGATCATAGGGTGGTCTACTGTAGTACTATCTGCCTTGTACTATATGACTAATCTACATTTCATCTTGGATTCCTTGCCGAAGATTCCACTCAAGAGTCATTTTCATTCACTTCAGAATGCGTGGAAACTATTGGTTTTTGTCTTAAATGAATAATAATTTAGATCTGAATACTTCTTTTTATTTTAATTAAATTTAATATTCAACAATTAAAAAATAATTGAAATATAAGTTTTGGTCTTTTGACCGCTTTATTTTAATTTATCAATTTGATTTATTTTTTTTTTTTTTAAGTTTAAAGTCTCTCCTTTTTTTAATTTCATTATTGATATTTCGGTACTCATCGAGTACCATCTTGAGGATATTTCTTTATTTTATATATAAAATATCCTGAAGCTGGTACTCGATAAAATGAAATTAATAAAATTAAAAAAAAGAGAGACCTTAAACTTGAAAAAAATAAATTAAATTGATAAAAAATAACTGCAAGAAACACTTTTTTCGTTCTGTCCTGTCCAGGACTGCGCAACATGTATCCTGGCCAGTACCACTTCTGAAACTTTATCTTTTTTTATTGTTTTACTGTAAGAAACTCTTAGCATGTCGGCATTGAAGGCCGTAGAAGGCTAAATTATTCGAGAAAAATTGCACAGACATATACTGATGAATACCTGGAACTGCCTACATGTCAACTCTCCAAAATTTTAGAATTTTAGGATATATTCCAGTCTGATCAGACCTTATCAGATTTACGGTATGGTTGTTTGACTTTGCTTATTCACTTAAATACTCATATCATTATTTGCGCCACCGTCTTTTTGACACTGTCAACAAAAACACATACAAATTGTTCACAATTATATTGAAGGATCTGCGCTTTGTTGTTTCTCCATAATTTGGTTTTCTAAATGGTAATACGCAGACGCGTCATTTTGCATTAGATGTTCCAATTTACACTTCGTAACATTTAGTGTACGGGAAAGGAAGTAAATATCATCTGTATAGTCCAGATAGTAAACTTTCTGGTGAGATCCCCCTTGTTTACCAATCGGCATTTCAAAAGTTCTCTATAATACCAAGATAAATTAGAGCAAAGACAGAATCGAAAAGCCTTCTCGTTTCTGATGTCGCAATTAATTTTCAGCCTCACGGAAACTTTTTTGTCCTATAACAACAAAGCACGCGTATTCTACACATACGAGTACATACGTATTTTATATATGACATTGATGCCGTTGTCAGATGTTCAAAACTTCATGGATGTGACAATAACAAAACTCAAGGTGCTCACACAATTGGCAGGTGTCTGAAATTATTGTTATCAGATTGCAATATTGGCAGTGTTTTTTGGCAACGATGCCCAACATGAATTGAAAGTTCATACGTTTGTAAGACATTTTCTTCACATTTCTCTGACAATGTTGTCAGATCGACATGAATTGAAAGTTCATACGATTGTAAGACATTTGCTTCACATTTCTTCGAGAATATTGTCAGATCTTATACCCGCCTAAACAGAAGCTTTCTTGAGCATTTGGTATTACGATTGTTCTTGCACTTGGTTTAATATCTTGCACTTGGTTTAATATCAAATTTTTATGCTCTTGGCAGCTTTATTCATCTCTGGCAAAAAAGAGTTCCAAAACGGTATGAAAACGCTAAGATTATGATCCGGATCATTTTTAATGATTCTAATATATGCCTGTCTCTGCAGGACGTTTTCCTTTTGGAAGCTGTCTTCATTATGTTGAGGAAAGTAATAATTTTATGTTTTTTGTTTCAAAGAAAGTGATTGGATGTAGACTTTACATTAAGAAGGCGTGCAAATTTGCCAGTATTCTCCGCTATTTTTTTTTATGGGAAAATAATTTTATATCTCATTGGCTTAAGAAAAATAATGTCTTCATTTAGATTTATAGAAAAACGTATGTTTTTTTTTTTTGCAAAAAGAAAGTATTTTTAATTCTAGTTTAACAGGTTTGTATCGGTTTATCCATTTAGTGGATCCAAAACTGCCGTTCTTGTAAGGCTTTTAGCTGTTTATTATTTGTAATTTAAAAGGTCATTTATTTATAAAATTTTTTTGTCATCTACCAATATGAAACGTTTAACCAGGAAAAAAGGTGAAAATATAATTAAAACTTAATACAATAGTGGTGCTTCAAATGTGGCCACCCTTTGAGCATTACGGGGCGATTATCGTCCTCATAATCGACCTACTGTGCAAGGAATTTGCAAGATTAGAAGAAATCGAAGAATCGAAGAGACTGGAAGCGTTACAGATGTGGTCTGGCCTGCGTATCATCGCAACGTACTTACTTGCGAATATATCGCTTCTGTCAGTGAAAGCAGGGCCGTTAATTCGATTTTGTCGATTCTACGTCGTTCATTGCAATTGGGCCTATTTTACGGCTTATAACGACATCTGTCCAAAATATAGCAAATGTGCATTTTAATAAACCTTCCTTTCTTCAAACGAAAAATGGATTAAACTTCAAAAGTATTTCATATTTTTAATTATAATTTTTTAACTTGACTTCCTAGGAAGCATTCAGCTGCATTCTGTGATTTTTAGAAGCAATAAAATGTGGCGTCTTGAGAATGACCTCTGTTCTTTTTTTTCACTGGGGTTCTACATCGAACTTTGCGCCATTCTTTTCGTTAAAGTGAACCAACATTTTTTCAAAACTTTTTAAGCTCTTTGATTCTGCCCCACTGTGTGATAATACTCCTAAGAATACTTGCAAAAGAATAAATTATTGTTACGATACTATATTTTTGTTTAAAAACATAAATAAAAAACTAAATCATTCAAGGACCTTGGAGAAAGACCCACAATATTTTTTTATTACGCATTCAGCTGAAAGCAAAAAAAAAAATTGCTTTATAAAATCAAACATTCTAGGAACTGTGGTACAAGGATACTTTTATATATTGAGTTAATCCTAAAGGAATTACCCTCTAATGAAAATAAAAACTTTCGAGATGAAAACAAATATATATATATATATATATATATATATATATATATATATATATATATATATATATATATAAACAACAAACAAACAAAATGAATACAATATAAAGTCAACGAGGCCGTAATTGTGATGCTTAATAAAAATAGGATTTACTTGAAATGTTTGTGTGTGTGTGTGTAAAAATATCTAAATGTTGATAAGTATGTGCTTTCCTTAAGCTCGAACAAATCTTAACACACACATGAATAAACGAGTACAGACATGCATATGACACACACGCATACACGAGTATTTGTATAAAATTGTGTTAATGAAAGCACAATGAAATTGTTATATAAGCACACTTTACTATTTCCTGTTAATGTTTGCATGTATTGTACAATTACTCGTTCTGCAATGATGTGTGTAAAAATGATTTTTTTTGCAACATTAACAAATTACATTGACATGTGTGTAATAAAACTCACATGCCAACATACATACATACACACATTTTGCTTGTGTGTCTAAATAAATAAATTTAACTGAAGTGTTGTTAATGAATTTATTCTGTTGGCTGTAATTTTTATTTCTTTATTCTCTAAATAAATGCAATTTAAATATAAAAACTAATAAAATTATTTAATTGGTTTTAGGAAGTTTATTTAACATATTATTATGCCAATGCGAAGTCTTGGGCAAAAGATCTTATAACAAAGCATTTGCAATAGTATAGTATAGTATTTTTGCACTTTACACTTAGAATAAATGCAATACCTAAAGTCAGTCGGCGTATGCAGTTCTAAATTTTAAACTGAAAAAAATAATGAAATTGAAAATAACAAAATTAAGAAGAAATTTATTAGTAAAGACTAGAAAGTGGAGTATGCAATAAAATTATTAAATTATCTTCAAGAAGCTCTGAAACTAGGGTTGTTCAAAATTATCATCAGCGACAATTATTATAGGCCATTGCCAAGAGGACCGTTTGCAATTAATGGAAATTATTTACGATGGCACGAATTCTGCAATCTCGATGGCACAAAATTGTGAACCGGACTACTATTGCAAAAATGCAAGACAAAGTAGCAGAGGAAATAAATAAACATGTATCGATATAGTGTAAGAGATCGTGTGTACACCTTGCAACATATGCAATATTTTGTGTGTGCAATTGCTTGCTAGCTGACTAGAAGTGTAGAGAGGAAAAAGGGATGGAAAAATTTGGATAGCATTTTTTTACTAAATATTGAAATTTATTATTTGGGATATTCTCCCCAACTAATCGTTAAAAAAATTAGATCCTTTTGCAAAATGCATTGTTTGTTGTGGCTTTATGAATGCTTTCAAACTGCTTAAACTTCACTGACGATTTGGTTTAGCGACCAATGAAATGTCGGTATATGAAGAGCTAAAGCCACAACAAACAATGCATTTTTTTTTACTTTTTGCATGTTAAAACTGCACATATGTATATTTAATATTACAAACATTAATATTTATAAAGAGAGAAAGCAAGAAGAATACAGTAGTGTACCCACAGCGCCATACAACATGACTGTGTATAGTTGCCAACTTCAACTGTGTAGAGTGACTACCAATCGATATACGATCGGTTTACACTTTGAAGTGTGTCAAAGACCACTGTCCGCTTTCATTTTGTACGACACTTATAACCCAATACTTATTATGCATTGTAAATCATTACTTGTAACCTAATATTTATTTGTAACATGTGTTGTAAACAAACATGTGTTAATCACTCTAGATGACTAGAATGATTTTCACAAGTAGTATATAAGAAAGCAAAATTTGCAAATAAAATCAGACTTGAATTGAAAAAGACACAATAAAGCTATTTAGCTTAGTTTTATTCTTTTCGTAGTCTCAAAACACTACAATACATATTCTCCCTATCGTTCTACCAGCTGAATTGAAACTTGAACAAGAAAACTTGACGTATGTGAACCACGTCTAAGTAAGTAGTGTCAAATTGATTGCCTGAGTGTAACTTCTCTTTAAAAAAAATAATTTGCAAAACAACTTCATTTAATTCAATATTTCAATGTCTGAAAGAGGCGCCCAGTTAAGCGTTCAAAAATGTTGAATTAAATAAAGTCTGCTTCTAAAAAGATATTGAGCTAAATTTAACTATTAAATTTTCTTTTTAATTTAATATATTTTTAAATTATTCACATTTATTTTGAAAAAGTAGTTGAAACATTTATTTTGCATCCATATAATTCTTTATTAAAAGCCTTCATTGTTAATTTTATTGTTACATTGTATGAATATTATGTTTTTATATTCATAAATTTATCCTTTTTTATGCACTTCTTTTATATAAAGTTTGTTTGTTTTTGGTTGGTGAACTATGCCATTATAAAAAAACAAAGTTTTTTTTATGATTTTATTCATTCATTAAAACTTTTTTTACGTTAGTCGTTTACCCACATCTTCAGCTGCTGCTGCCATTATTATTCAGCCAAAAAATGTACAATTTACTAAGTCGAGCAGACATATGAACCAATAAAATTGTATCAAATTTCAAATATCTCTTGGTTTATTCTAGTCACAATAAATTTCATTTATGAGCATAAGGATAGACTTATTTATACTGGCGCAATATTACGCATACAAATATACAACATACGAGTACGAATGAATCTGAATGGTAATTTACTGAGAAAATATGAGTTTAAGTAATCCAGCAATTATGTTACAAGTAAAAAACTTGTAAAATATTTTTATATACATTAGGGAAACAAAAATACAATCGTAAATAAGGAAGATCTTTTGATATACAAACCAGGCTCTATATATTTTAAAGTAAAAGTATTGGTTTTTCTTCAGCTATGACTTAGTATGAACCCTTTTCCGACTACCCTGTTAGCCTTCCAAGAGTTATTTCCTTAAAATCACTTTCTTATCGCTGAGGAACTGAGTCCACCTAATAAACAAACTCATACGAATTCTCCAAATAAACATAAACTTAACATTGTTGTCGACATGATGACAATTGCAAAAGAAATAAAAAAAATACTGTGTGAATGGTTATTGTTGTTGTTGATGTTGTCACAGCTACTTTTATTATGACAACTTTTTATTTCACTTGTTGTTACACTTGTCATTATTTTTCTTGTTTATGTTGCATGTGTTTGGCTGTTGTTGTATAAAATGTAACTCGGATTATGTCAGTGTGTTTGTCGGTAAATATGGGTAATGTTTTCTTTTTACGCCTTTAATTTTTCTAACATAATTCTTCTGATTTCCAGACAGCCATGTTATTAGCTGGGTTGGGCGCTTAAAGCAATTTCATACGCTGTATATGTATATTGAAGAGAAACAAAAATATTTTTTTTCTAGGTATAGAGTTGAAAAGTTAAATAGTGGCAAATGAAAGATTTTGAATGACAAAGTCGTGTTTTCTTTTGCATAAAAGAAGTACCAAAAAAGACAAAAAATTCAAATGCCAAAAACATTTTCCAACCAAGAAGAAAACAAATTGATGCTTGACAAAAATCTAAGATGAAGCGACAAAGGGCTTGCAGTGTTGAACAACAGTATTTTTAAGGAAGTCAAATTTCAAAAATGGTAATAATATTGATTGAGCTGTGAAAAAGTAATTTAAAATTTTAAAAGATTAAATTGGTCAAAACCGCTAAAACTTGCCATCCAACAACATTCTTTTTCATAAAATCAGTGCATAAACTTCAACACTTTAAGATTTTTAAGTTAATCTAATTGAACTAATATAGATGTAATTGGGCTTTAGCAAAATCCCGTAATGTTTTATATAACCAAAATATACGCATCAATAACTGCACAAGAATTTCCGGTTGTACTAATAGTCGCCCAAGGGCGAAAACGTAATAAGTAAACGTTTCAAATATCGTCATAGTAGCAAAAATGTTAATGAAATTTTTCCTTACTCGACATATTATTAAGGAATATAAACGTTTAGAAAATCATTTAAAAAAGGGAAGAAAAAGCAAAAAAAGGAAAAGAATAATCTCGGATGATTATTCATTAAGAAAAATCACCAAAAAAATTAGAATGAAAGCAAAAATTTCACCTCAACTTAACATTTTATCAAAATTGGGCAAAAGTGAATTACAACCAATCACGAAAAATTTAAAGTAGGACATACCGATCGCCCAAAGTCAATGAAAATTTAAAAATTTTTGTAAAAAAAAATTTAAACGTTGTTATATTTTAAAAGTTTTCACTTGGGTGACTATTCGTAATACTGTCTTTTTGCGATACTATACGACACCACACCACATCAAATCTCTTGGATAATCACAAATCTATGAGCTAAATCCTTAGCTTTATTTCCATAGAACTACTTGAAGTTAATGGTCTAAACAGTCAGACAAAAGTATACTAAAGCATTAAAGAAGGGTCTTAACGTCGCCTTAAAAAAACTTAACCAAGTTTGAAATTGGAGTGGCATTTTCACGAGCTATTGTTTCAAAAAAAAAAAAAAATTACTTTGTATACATCCAAATACATAAAACAGATAAGCATTTATGATTTTATGAAGAAACAGTTTACATAACTGAAGGCATTTTAGATACGAATGTAAGTTTGTTTAAATTAAAATTCCAGCTATTGCTGAGTATACATTTTGGAAATTAATCTGATTGACGTATAAGTAATATTTTTACTAACATATCCCTCATAGGCCAGCATAATACCCTGCAGGTATAAATATTTCAAAGATTTGCGTCAGTACCTGTCATAAGACATAACCTGACGGTGCTCTTCACACTCGGTGAATAAAACCGTTCACCGCCGTCCCCGTCGTCCCTTCCAGAGGCACACATGGTCTGACTATCACATGCGCCTCTAATAGGTACGACATGGTAACAAATTCTATACAGGGTGCCGAACCATGTACAGACACCTCCTACCACCCCAACCGCCGAGCTGTAAAAAGTTCCCATATCAAATGGACCACTCACCAACCGCAACCGCCAGGACAACAGTAGCACATAGAGATATAAGGCCTGAAGAGAGCATCTACAACACGATCTCTAGCACCATATTGCAGACACACCCATTCGATCCATTACTCTTCCCGCATATCTTTGGGTTTTAACCACAGCCACCACATGATCCCTGAAGTGTCGTCGCCAATAACCAGTCCAGGACAAGTCCTAGGGGCTACTGATTCCCGTGTTATCAGAAGGGATCTCTGGTCAGACTTGTTTTAAATACAACTGAGTTTACCCAGACAGGCATAGACAAGCCTACTTCCTTAAATACTTATATGCACGTCCGTTACCCTGTTATTTCAAGGATTGGGTAGTGACATATTAAGTTCTATGGGAAACTGGTCAAAGGTCAAGGTCTGGAAAGACCATATTACTTTTCTGGACGAGTGAGCGAATCCATTTCTACCTTTAATTTACGCACGTGCAAGTGTCCGTTACTCTGTTATTTGAGTAGCAACACACAAGTTTTTAGGGATTATCAGCAAAAAGGTCTGGGTCCGGAAATCTGATAACCCTATACCCCAGGAAGCACAACACCAAGCCACCAATACAGGATGTCTAATTCGTGCCCGCATGGGGGAGCCTGCTGTTATGTAGTATTCACTGTGTACCAGAGATGACAAACGGGATCGGTTTTCGACATAATTGGTATTCTGGTATTAAAAATATCGAACGCCTATTAATTTCGTTAAAATATGAAATATATAAATTAATAAATAATGAGAATATATTAATTTTTAAAATGTAAATTGTAAATACATCATGGTTTTAGCTGTTGCAAAAAAGTGTTGCATTAGCAAACTTGTCTATAAATTATTGTTTTTAAGTGTAACAAGGCGTAGCAAGTGAAATTCTTTACACGCAATTTTGTAAATGAAAATTTAAGGCATTCATATCATTCTTAATTCAAGCCCCTTTTCAAAAAGATTGTAAACTTGATTTTTAGAAAAAGAAAAGAAATCATTACTGTATTTTTTTTATTACAAACATAAACTAAATTCGTGAATCAAAAATGTATACTGAATCTCATTTAAAAGTTAATGCCAGTGACAATAGTGTCCTCTTTTGAAATTTTTACATGCGTAAAAAATTATCATTTTCTATTCAGACCTTGATTTCATTGTTATTTAAAATATATTATTTTTATAAGATTTTTTCGAATAGCAGCGTTAAAAATTTGCAATTTATTTCCAGAATCCCGTTTTAAAGTTTTGGGATATTCGAAATTGGAATTTTGGGACTGTCCTTTATAGTGCATACATATTAGAGTTACTGAAACCTATCGGCCTGGTCCTTTTAAATATATATTGATATAAGTTAGGATAAGTGGGCTGAAAAGTTGAATGTTACACAACTTTCGTACTCCCAAAATTTTTTATAAATGTCATCACCAGGATCTCACGCAAGTGGGTTATTTTAATTTTACAAATATTTAAAGCATAATACGTTTTTTTATGCAACCGTTTTGCAAGTTATCAAAGAAAAATAAGCAGAGACATTATATATAAGGGAAAAAATTACCGTGGCCATCTGTTTGTATTGAGATGTCAAACAACGTACACTATTACATGCCTTCAAAAACAGCAAAATATACCATTCATTGGGTCAACTTTTGTGATTATCCAACATTAAATTAACAAATGCATGCTGGTAAGATTCACTACGCAACAAATGTAAGCCAAGATGAACGTGTTCTCAAAGAAATGGTTGCTCCACACAAAGAAACAAGCAGAAATGTGACTAAGTTTTCTAATATTGGAAGATCATTTTAAAGAATTTATTGCAAAGGATGAAATAATCTTGGAGCCTTATACACAAAAAAATTATTAGAGGCAAAAAAGAAATTAATAATACCATAGTAAAATTTTAATTCAACAGGCTTAAATGAGAAAACTACAGTATGTAAAAGACGAAGAAGGTATTTTAAATTTTAAATTTGTTTGACAGCAGAGCCAGTTTAGATTTTTAAATTTCTAATTCAATATTTAATGTCATTCAGCCTTATTTATCCTCCATGTAGGATGAGATTAACTACATGTGTATTTATTATCACGTAAAACTTATCAACAAAATTTATTCATTTGGATTATGTTGTCTCTTCAAAACGATTGATGTCGTTTGCTTTGAGCTTCAAGCATTTCCGCAATTTTCCCCCTTGTCAAATATTTTTGATGTGGCATTCCATAGCAAGGCAGTCGTTATATTTTGTGATAATTACCCGTCATTTGCATAGCACATTGAAATTGAATGCATAAATCTTTATATATTATTTACGTATTTTTTAATGGAATTTTTCAAAGAATTATCTTACCTTGGAGAATAATTGTTCCGACATTTTAGCAACAAACAAAAAATATATAAAAATTTTTCTACTTAAAGCTGAACTTGTGAAACTTTTGCGTACGCAATAATATTGTGCCCAAACTCACATGGGGCAAATTGTGATTAATGGAAAGTAAAATTAGATTTTTGTGTAGCATTTTATGATGGATTCTTTTCCAATAGATTTAATTATGATTAATATCTCAAAAGTAAAAAGTTTTACTTTCTTTCAGCACTTTGAAAGTATTTTCAATCAGTCTTTATTTACTCATTACATACAACAAATATCAACATATAATATTGGAAATTTTGTTTAATGAATTGGATTAGGGAATAAGAGGACACGTCAGTAAGTCAGTATTTTTTGTTAATTTTTCGCCTCTTAACAGAAAGGGCAACAACGCTCTTGGCAAGAAGCATCTGCCAATTGACTCTTGTCAAAATATAAACAAGCTGCGTCATTAGGTTTGTGTTTGACAGCCATTGATAGCAGATTACCGCGTGATTTGAGGAGCTCTATGTTTTTAGTGGCCGTACAAGGAAGAGGCCGTACGTTCTGAACACCCAGTTGAGATGTCTACACCCAAAAGAAAAATTTTAAAAATTATGATACTAGTCGCTAGAATCTTGGAAGTCCTAAGAATATCACATTGCTCAGAAGATTAAATTTTGAATGATCATTTATGAATGAGAAAGCCTTCCGCAAGATGGGCACCGTTTGTACTCAGAATCGACCAGAAACGTAATCGTGTGACAATTTCGCAGGACTGTTTGGCGTTTTTCAACCGCAAGTTTTTGCACCGTTTCACAATTGTAGACAAATTGTGGAAACACCACAGATACCAAACAGCGGTCCAAACAGTGGGTTTCTCGAGGCAAATCGGCCACCAAAAGATGCACGTTATATGGGCCACATTATCTACCTTCAAAAGGATAAAACAATCAATTGGAAATAATATTTCAACTAACTGCGTCAATTTTATGAGGATTTGAATAAACACGACAGTATTTGGCTAAGAAAAAAGCTTTTCTTTTCACCAGGAAAAAGAGCCGACATAATAAGTGCCGATTGTGTCGAAGAAACGTGTGCACGCAATAGTTTGAATAGATTCGTTGCTGAGAGGATGCTAAATAATAAAGATCTTGTCTCGTTTATTTATCTGAAAACTATATTACAATCCCTTGAGGAACAATTTGTTTACAATTTATTGTTTATCCAGTGAAGAGAATTAATTTTCAAGAAATGGTAATTTCAGAACTCAAAAAAATCAGAATTTTCCTGAAGATGATACTCAATGAAAATCGAAATATCGACAATTTAAATAAAATTGTTTAACCACAACGTATTGGGAATAGCTTATAAAAATCGAAAATCCTAGAAAGACAAGCCATTGATTAAATCATTGGACATTATCTGAACTTGCACTTCTTCCAGATCATAGTTTCAGAATTTTCTTGACTTTACTGGACTATAATAATTGACAAGAATTATGCTTAAGAATAGAAAATTTTGACAAAAGACATGTACGAGCAAGGGATACAAATGATTTGTTGATCGTGTAAGAACATTAAAGGATAAAGTTTAAATTATGGTAAACACAAGAGTTAATTTACGAGTTATTTTATAGGAAAAAAACACATAAATTTCTGAGAAGTGTATGAAATTTTTATTTGACTCGATAGAACGATCTATATAATTCAATGTTCATATGCTGGCTCTAATTTTGGCATCATCTCTCCAACATATCGGCCGATATATCACGAATAAATTCCTCAATACTGACATTCAGTACGTCAACCGTTACGAGCTTGTCGCTGTAGACATGAATCTTAACATAGCCTCACAAAAATAGTCTAAAGGAGTTAAATGGCTCGATCCCGGCGGTAACAAACGTGAAATAAAATGTTCACCGAACTCGCCTCTCCATTGGACCATTCTTTCGCGTGCTGTGTGGCATGTGGTACCATCTTGTTGAAAGCACATATCAGCCAAGTTGAGCTTTTGTATTTTGGGCAAAAAAAATTATAATTATTGCCCTTGTCACTTTGAAAAAGTATTCCCCAATGATGCCACCGGCTCAGAACCCATAATCAACACGAAACAGTGGCATTTTGTGCTCTTCACACCAAATACAGCAATTTTACTTATTCACGTATCCATTCAACCAGAAATGAGCTTCGTCGCACAACACAATTCTCCAACAAAAAAGTGGACATGAATTTTTGTAATAAAATTCAATCATCTGCAGGTGTTGCTCATTTGTAAGTCGACTCATGATTAAATTATAGACCATACTGAACATGTTTAACAGTAACATGTTACACGGAAGCAGCTGAGCTGCTAAAAACATTGATGATAAGAAAAAAGTTTCTAAAAAATCACCCTTTAATTTGCAATGCCCTTTTCCCTGGCTTAAAGGTAAATATATTTAAAGTAAGTCGATTGAGGATAACAAATAGCTAATCCGTATTCTATAATTCGTAACCCCAGCGAGAAAAGAGCTTCACAAAAAAGCATTGAAAATGATTATCATCTAGAACCAGTACAAACTCCAAAGCTTTCCGCACTAACTTTTTATCATTGTATGCTCTAATTTCTGATCCTTATTCACCGATTTCGATGTTTTTTAGAAAAAAAAATTTTTTTTAATATTGTTAATTTAAAGAAAATGACACCCTTATTGAGAGTGTCGATATTGTATTTCGGCTTTGCCATTTTTGTACTAGATCAGGGATAACATATAACATTTTTCTTTGATGTTGGATAAGACTATTGAAGTCAAAATATGTATAACGCCAGCAGGAACAATAAGAGTCTTCTTTTCTTTAATATTAATTATTGTATAAAGCTTTTCATATAAGAAAAAAGCGCAAGCGCCAATAGAAGTTGAATCTATAACCATATTTCTATGTAAAATCAAGGACAAAGTGTCATATTTAATTTTATATTATTATTTTTCTTTTAATCATCAAAATTGCTTTCAAACCAAAGATTTCTGAAAGGAATTCATATTTTTATCAAAATTTTGCGAATTTAATTTCCTAGGAAATTGAAAAATATACTAATGGATTTTTGGAAGAAATAAATATGTCGTTTCCTAAAAATCACTTCGTTTTTTTTCTTAATTTAAAATTAAGAATTTTTCAGCTGTATATGATCTTAAAAAGAATTTTACACATTTGTTTAATAACCTGAATTTTTTTATCATTTCAGAACATGTCAACTTCGCACCCGGTAAGTTATATTTCAATGTAAAACTTGAACTTTTCCTTGATCATTATAAAATTTTAAAATTTGATTGTAACTAAAAGGGAAAATATGTATATTTATTTCATGGAATATTAGCCATGAAAAGTCAACAACTCACTATAATAATCAGAGGTAAATCTTTGAATATAGACTTTAATAAAACGATAATAATAACATTAACTTAAAAATGTGTGCCCACGATCCGCAACTCGGGCCGGATGAGAAAATTATTGTCATTCTGTGATAGACAGGCTGAATCCAAAAAAAAAAAAAAAACAATTATTTAAAACAAAGAAATTTTTGAAATAATATACCCTAGATATTTAAATTAATTTAATTATTTTTTTAATTTGAGGTCTTCCTTTTTTTATGGAAAACAATATATAATTTTTTTTTTGATTTTTCAATATTTCAACACCCTGTGGGTGTCTTCTTCAGGAAATTAATTAACCACCGTCTGTTGAAATATTGAAAAATCAAAAAAATAAATATATTGTTTTTTATAAAAAAAGAAGACCTCAAACTCAAAAAAATAATGCAATTAATTTAAAATAAAAGTTCGAATAATATCATCAATTTACAGATATTTAAAAAAATTAATTAATTGTGTAAAACGTTTGAAAAACTTTTACAAAATCAATTACTCGGTTCCAATTTATTCCTCCTTTGTTGAAATGTAAATAATCATTTCATTACACACAACAAATTTCGAAGGCCCCTTTAATTGTGAACATTTTCTTATACATCAATATTAAATTCAGCGACAAAAACTCGCAACGAATAATTAATCCTTCATCCTATTTATGTTTGTAGCATTATCCTTATTACAAAAAGAAATCAGAGAGGTTACTGTCTATTGCGATGCGTAAGAAAAATGGTACCTAATCGGATAATTGCTACCCTTTATAGCGTTTACGCATTTTCCTTTCGCATCCAATTTTTTCAATTTTGCAATTCTGGCATCAGTCTACTCTGTAATACAAAAGCGTATTTCAAAATTCTTCGTTAAAACTAAATATCTTGCGCTAACAAAATATCAAACGCATCGAACTAGCTTACGCATCGCAATAGAGAGTAACCCCGAGATCTTCTTATTTCAGGTCTTCTTGAAGGATCTTTTTTGATCTGATTATCATTTTTCTGTAACATCAAGAAGGTCTTGGGTATACCTTCTAAAAAAGATGATATACACTCTAATTTCCTTTCCAATAGAGAGGAAGTTTTATTCCTTCTTTTTAGAAAAAGGATACAGATCTCTTTACAAGAACAAAGTTAAAAATGAGAAATAGTGTGAATTAGTTTATTTGATTTTTGTGCTTTGAAGGATATATTTTTGTGAAAATTTTTTTAAATACCTCTAAGAGACATGCAATTAAAGGCCTTTTAGCAACTCAGCCAGCAGTGAGAACGCAAGGGCTACACCGCAATAATAACACGTGTAAAAACGATATGAGCATGAAATGGAGCCAGCAGTCCTTGTTCACCCGAAAGCAACAGCATAGAGGCCTTCTACAAGGCATCCATACTTTTTCCTTTTACCGCTAGGAACTCTTACATGCACACACTTGGAAACAATTTTCAGTTCTATACATAAAGCTTTTGTGCGTACATCTATACGTACTCAAATACATATGATATTGTAGTTAATATTTAAATAATACATTAGAATTATATTGTTCAAATGCACATACTCGTTTTTGCTGCTGCTCTTATCGTTCGTCTGTCATTTCATTCATTCAGTCATTCATTCACTCATTTGGAAAAAGTGTACTAAGAATAGAGTATGTCAATGTTATATTTTTTTTACAATTCCTTTATATTGTTTTTAATTTTTGTTTTACTACTTTCATGCATGTGCCAACTGAAACACATATTGAAGTAATAGAAAGAAAAAAAGGATTTTTTCAAGAGTGTTTACAAAGTGTGTAATTGTAATCGTAGTGGGGGTGGTGCTGGTGGTGGTGTGAGAATATGGTTTTCTTTGTCACTTGTCTGAATGTTTTACCATTTCCATCAATGTTAAATGAACCATTGTTGTATTTATAATGCAAGTTTTAGTAGTAATTTTTGCAAAAAAATAAATTATTACAATTGTATGGTTAAGAAAAAAAAATGGTTTTACTTTTGTCATAAAATGTTGCAGTATTTTTGTCACCTGAAAAAATAAAGATTAAAGACTTTTATGTTGCTGTGTTGCAAGACTATAGGAATGGCAAAAAGTATTCAAATCATGGCTCTACAATTAGCGATTACTTAACTTTCTTTAAGTCCCGCCAATAACAGATAAAAACTTCAGTTTCAGCAGGTCGTACTAGGGTTATCTTTAAGTCTCTCGTGTTCCATTAAAAGCGAAAAATCCTTTCTTTCCAACCCCGTCCAACCATCACAGTTAAGAATGTTGCAGTTTAATGGATTTAAATGGCACTCTAGTATCCTTGTGTATGCCATCACGTTCGTAAAAACTACAGTTCCCATCAATAGAATGTTCAGGTCCTTAGGCATTCAGATTTTTTTTTTACATACAAGGATGCGGCGGCAATCATCTTCTTTTGCCGCCTTCCTAATCGTATTCTTAAATTAAATTGAACTGCTTTTAATTGTATTTGTTTTAGCTTTACGTTTATATACCTGATACATGTTAGAAAAAGATCAATGTGTACAACAAATATTTAACATCAAAGTGTTGTGGTTATTGGTATGGCTGGGCAGCCATCTTTCCCAACACAATGTAAAATAATTTTTCTTTGAAATTTTTTCTCCATAACTTTAACTAATATTCCAGCAGCGATATATATTCCTATAGTTTGTGGAAACTTAGTCCTTTGCAAATATTAATATGTGTATATTATTGCCAATTGGCGTGCCTGTCTGCTCAGGAAAGCGGCTGGTTCGGCAACATTTAGTAGCAGCACCACCGTATCAACACATGTGTTTCAAATAATTTTTTTTCAGATAGTTGACACAAAAAGAGTCTCTTATTAACATCAGCCTTTATTCAGTTTCCTCTCGAACTTCTCAAAGGAAGCTTACTTAGTACGGGCCATAGGGAATAACGTGTTTGATGCGTTAAATGCAGTTCTTGAAGATATTTTTCCAGAGATGGAGTTTTCGGATATACCAGCATTATTTTGAGCTGTTTCCAATACTCTTTTAGTCTAATTTATGATTGAATGGATTTGCAAAAAATTGCCAATGTCTTTGAATCCTTACTTTACATAAAAGTCTCTTTCTATATCTCCACGTTTCCAATAGTCATCCGTATCCTTAGGAGTTCTAAGGGGCTGTACCGAAATAATTTTTCTATTTTAACCAGTTAGTACATAAAGTGGATTTAATGGGGAAAATTTATAAAATAGTGATGGCTGGTTGTAAATTGTGCAACTACAAAAAGTTTTCTAGATTAACTTTAGTTACGACCCAGTCGGCCAGATGTCTTAGTGCTCTTCATCTTTATATATACTTTGCTGTATTGATGGCGAATTGTTTGCATAAGTTGATTAAATATACACCTCTTGCTTTCTGGATCGGTTGGTTCGCTGAAATTGCCCACCTTTGCTTAAATTAGCCACATCCTATCCGTGATCTTCGATCCACCAGCAGTGCATAAAAATTAAATTCCAACATAAAGCCAAAATTCTTATTGCTTCTTAAAGCGAAATAACAACAAAATATTATAGATCTTCATAAAGGCAATATCGCCGTGATCATGACATTGAATTACGGATTGTACCAAAAATTAATCGGTGGGGTTGTATGCTGGATTGTTCTCATAGAAAAAATCTTTCTTGAAATTTTTAATAAGAATTGAAATTTTATTTGCTTATAAGAATGTTGCCCAGTACGTAGTTAATTCTTTTTTTTTACTTAGTAATAATTTTGGTCTGCTCAAAAGATATTAGCAATTTTCGTGTACAAAACCACCCATTCAATATAAACCACGCACGAAAATTTTTATTAGCATCTCGCGTTTTCGTTTCTAAAAAAAATGTGTAAGATTCTTTCCCCTTGCAAAAAGCTAGAAGGGAAATTAGTATTCTTTAATAAACTTAAAGTTATTAGGAAAGAGCACGCAATCCTCGTAAGGTGGAGGCCAAGCAATGAGCCGCGTGTGGCAGAATATTAAAGCCTATGATATAATATTGGGAACGCCACGCTATGAAAAGCATTAGAAAGTCGCTCTACCACTAAGACAAAGAACTTGTTTAATTTTTTAGTTAAACTTAAAGCGGCACTCAACAAAAATGGCAACCTGCAGCTCTTCAACACTTTGTTGCCATTTATGGGAAAATGCGGCAAATTTCGAGATATTAGAAGTTCGGATTGAGTTTCATGATTTTATATTATAAAAAATTTATATGAAAAAGTCATTTGAGAACATTTTGTTTGAAAACAAAACTTTGCTCTGGTAGATGGGTGCTTTTCTTTGCCAAATTAACAGGCTTTAACTTTTTGCAATGGCAAATCACAACATCGTATAAAGATGCGACAGCATGGCCAAAATCGATCAGAAAATTTGGTTAAATTTGTAACTAAAGAGAAGTAACACTTAGGAAATTCGTGACTACTGCTTAAAGTGTTTCCTTATTTGGGCATGGAATATTACAGAGGGCAGGTGTTGAAAATATGAAAGAAAGAATGGAAGAAACTTTGCTGTTGTGCGTTTTATTACTCTTTAAAACAATGTTATAATGCCTTTGGTGTTAAATAGATGTATTAACTTTCTTAACGTGTATGTGTTGTAAGTATTTTATTCGTTGTTTTACTCTGCCGACGATTCTGTTAACAGAAGGACCAAGTAGGGCGCTATGGTGTGTAGTAGCACAGAACAGTATCAGTCGCTGCTGTTCAGTTATGCTATGGCTAAATCACTTAAACAGTCCATAAGCAACTAACACCAATGCCACACTGAAGTTATTGGAAAAATTAATGATGTTGATATAAATTGACCTGAGCATGGATCTTATCATGTTCGTAGTCATAATTTGATGACTCTAAAATCTTATTTTTTCAAATACACCATCCATCTATAAATATTCATAAAATTTTCGTACAATTGTGTTAAATAAATAGTCCTTGAAAATAGCATTTGGGAAACTAGCAGGTCAGTAAACAGCCATACGTTGCTTAAACTAACCGCTCACCGGTCTGCAACTTTTTGCTTTGGAAAGCCAATTTTCTTTTAGTTTTGTTGAAATGATAATTTTTTTTTCTAAAGTGATCAACAAAATGCTACTTATCTGAGAAAATAAAAGGCAATTATTATTTTTTTTTAATTTTGGATTTTTTCACAAAAGACAACCATCACAAAAATTTGCTGGGTAATTTCTACGGGCATATTATGAACTTAGTAGCTTAGAAACCGTATGACAATAGAATTATCCTTAAAGATGATAATAAATATATTTAAGTTATTTAAGGATATTTGCATTATCAAATTCTAGCCAAACATTTATTTTTATATACATAATTCTTAACCAACGTTGAACACTGTCTACCAGGACTTTTAAAAATGCTCTTGTTTTATTTAAACTTTTCTTTCGCTTGGCTGGTAAAACATTAAATCAGCAACCAGAAAAAATGCCATAATATTATATACAAGATGTGTAAGTAAGTACTCGTAAATGGAAATTACTTAAAATTTCTCACAAGCGGACATTTTTTCAGAGAACAGCGGAAACATTACAAAATGTAAAAAAAGGGAAGAAAAATATTTTGAATATATAACAAGGATCAACATAATGAATGTATTGTAATACGCAGAAAAATATAGACCAAAAATTTGGGCGTCTAAGTTAGAAAAGAAAATATCCCGCCACCCACTGAACACTTACGCAATTATTTCGTGTACTCGTATAAAAGAGTATACGCAAACACGCGCAAACAATCACTCGTTCTTAGGTACACCCACAACACTTGCAACAGCACTTAATGTTAAAATCAGTTGAAGTGTGAAAGATTTGCGCTTGTGAAAGCGGATGTTAAACATTTGGAAATGAGAAACAAGATGAAGCTGTGTAAGGAAGTACAAAACTCTGTTAAAATTTTTATGTATTTTTTGATATGAAAATTACTTTTCTCACCAACAAAAGCAGCAAAAATATGTTACTTGCGTAATATTAAATAACAAATAAGAAGATGTACTCGTATCTACGCAGTTATCCACTTTCATAGTATTACAAGAGAAAAAAATAAGAATCCAAGAAAATTAATTACATGAATCGAAAGGATATTATGGTGCCTTATTTCATTTTCTTAGACAATCACGCTGCTTAAAAAAGCATATAGTCCTTTTAAGGATCTTCTACCTCAGCATCTAGTAAAATATGAGACAAACTTGACTTATGAAATAAATAATTTATGATTTTGTTTGAAGCGAAATAAGGACGAAGTTAAAAAGAAAATAAACTGGCAGTTTAAT
Source organism: Germaria angustata (assembly GCA_963681545.1). Classification (NCBI taxonomy): domain Eukaryota; kingdom Metazoa; phylum Arthropoda; class Insecta; order Diptera; family Tachinidae; genus Germaria; species Germaria angustata. Next base: position 57,257,428 of record OY812998.1, on the reverse strand, counting down.
TTAAAATATGTATGACAGATTTGGTACTACATTATTTTTTTTTTCTAGTGGACTTATAATTGGCAGATAAGAACATTTGAAAACAAATAATTAATATTCTTTGGTATTCGAGCTCGGGCCGGATGAGAAAATTATTGTCATTCTGTGATAGACAGGCTGAATCCAAAAAAAAAAAAAAACAATTATTTAAAACAAAGAAATTTTTGAAATAATATACCCTAGATATTTAAATTAATTTAATTATTTTTTTAATTTGAGGTCTTCCTTTTTTTATGGAAAACAATATATAATTTTTTTTTTGATTTTTCAATATTTCAACACCCTGTGGGTGTCTTCTTCAGGAAATTAATTAACCACCGTCTGTTGAAATATTGAAAAATCAAAAAAATAAATATATTGTTTTTTATAAAAAAAGAAGACCTCAAACTCAAAAAAATAATGCAATTAATTTAAAATAAAAGTTCGAATAATATCATCAATTTACAGATATTTAAAAAAATTAATTAATTGTGTAAAACGTTTGAAAAACTTTTACAAAATCAATTACTCGGTTCCAATTTATTCCTCCTTTGTTGAAATGTAAATAATCATTTCATTACACACAACAAATTTCGAAGGCCCCTTTAATTGTGAACATTTTCTTATACATCAATATTAAATTCAGCGACAAAAACTCGCAACGAATAATTAATCCTTCATCCTATTTATGTTTGTAGCATTATCCTTATTACAAAAAGAAATCAGAGAGGTTACTGTCTATTGCGATGCGTAAGAAAAATGGTACCTAATCGGATAATTGCTACCCTTTATAGCGTTTACGCATTTTCCTTTCGCATCCAATTTTTTCAATTTTGCAATTCTGGCATCAGTCTACTCTGTAATACAAAAGCGTATTTCAAAATTCTTCGTTAAAACTAAATATCTTGCGCTAACAAAATATCAAACGCATCGAACTAGCTTACGCATCGCAATAGAGAGTAACCCCGAGATCTTCTTATTTCAGGTCTTCTTGAAGGATCTTTTTTGATCTGATTATCATTTTTCTGTAACATCAAGAAGGTCTTGGGTATACCTTCTAAAAAAGATGATATACACTCTAATTTCCTTTCCAATAGAGAGGAAGTTTTATTCCTTCTTTTTAGAAAAAGGATACAGATCTCTTTACAAGAACAAAGTTAAAAATGAGAAATAGTGTGAATTAGTTTATTTGATTTTTGTGCTTTGAAGGATATATTTTTGTGAAAATTTTTTTAAATACCTCTAAGAGACATGCAATTAAAGGCCTTTTAGCAACTCAGCCAGCAGTGAGAACGCAAGGGCTACACCGCAATAATAACACGTGTAAAAACGATATGAGCATGAAATGGAGCCAGCAGTCCTTGTTCACCCGAAAGCAACAGCATAGAGGCCTTCTACAAGGCATCCATACTTTTTCCTTTTACCGCTAGGAACTCTTACATGCACACACTTGGAAACAATTTTCAGTTCTATACATAAAGCTTTTGTGCGTACATCTATACGTACTCAAATACATATGATATTGTAGTTAATATTTAAATAATACATTAGAATTATATTGTTCAAATGCACATACTCGTTTTTGCTGCTGCTCTTATCGTTCGTCTGTCATTTCATTCATTCAGTCATTCATTCACTCATTTGGAAAAAGTGTACTAAGAATAGAGTATGTCAATGTTATATTTTTTTTACAATTCCTTTATATTGTTTTTAATTTTTGTTTTACTACTTTCATGCATGTGCCAACTGAAACACATATTGAAGTAATAGAAAGAAAAAAAGGATTTTTTCAAGAGTGTTTACAAAGTGTGTAATTGTAATCGTAGTGGGGGTGGTGCTGGTGGTGGTGTGAGAATATGGTTTTCTTTGTCACTTGTCTGAATGTTTTACCATTTCCATCAATGTTAAATGAACCATTGTTGTATTTATAATGCAAGTTTTAGTAGTAATTTTTGCAAAAAAATAAATTATTACAATTGTATGGTTAAGAAAAAAAAATGGTTTTACTTTTGTCATAAAATGTTGCAGTATTTTTGTCACCTGAAAAAATAAAGATTAAAGACTTTTATGTTGCTGTGTTGCAAGACTATAGGAATGGCAAAAAGTATTGAAATCATGGCTCTACAATTAGCGATTACTTAACTTTCTTTAAGTCCCGCCAATAACAGATAAAAACTTCAGTTTCAGCAGGTCGTACTAGGGTTATCTTTAAGTCTCTCGTGTTCCATTAAAAGCGAAAAATCCTTTCTTTCCAACCCCGTCCAACCATCACAGTTAAGAATGTTGCAGTTTAATGGATTTAAATGGCACTCTAGTATCCTTGTGTATGCCATCACGTTCGTAAAAACTACAGTTCCCATCAATAGAATGTTCAGGTCCTTAGGCATTCAGATTTTTTTTTTACATACAAGGATGCGGCGGCAATCATCTTCTTTTGCCGCCTTCCTAATCGTATTCTTAAATTAAATTGAACTGCTTTTAATTGTATTTGTTTTAGCTTTACGTTTATATACCTGATACATGTTAGAAAAAGATCAATGTGTACAACAAATATTTAACATCAAAGTGTTGTGGTTATTGGTATGGCTGGGCAGCCATCTTTCCCAACACAATGTAAAATAATTTTTCTTTGAAATTTTTTCTCCATAACTTTAACTAATATTCCAGCAGCGATATATATTCCTATAGTTTGTGGAAACTTAGTCCTTTGCAAATATTAATATGTGTATATTATTGCCAATTGGCGTGCCTGTCTGCTCAGGAAAGCGGCTGGTTCGGCAACATTTAGTAGCAGCACCACCGTATCAACACATGTGTTTCAAATAATTTTTTTTTCAGATAGTTGACACAAAAAGAGTCTCTTATTAACATCAGCCTTTATTCAGTTTCCTCTCGAACTTCTCAAAGGAAGCTTACTTAGTACGGGCCATAGGGAATAACGTGTTTGATGCGTTAAATGCAGTTCTTGAAGATATTTTTCCAGAGATGGAGTTTTCGGATATACCAGCATTATTTTGAGCTGTTTCCAATACTCTTTTAGTCTAATTTATGATTGAATGGATTTGCAAAAAATTGCCAATGTCTTTGAATCCTTACTTTACATAAAAGTCTCTTTCTATATCTCCACGTTTCCAATAGTCATCCGTATCCTTAGGAGTTCTAAGGGGCTGTACCGAAATAATTTTTCTATTTTAACCAGTTAGTACATAAAGTGGATTTAATGGGGAAAATTTATAAAATAGTGATGGCTGGTTGTAAATTGTGCAACTACAAAAAGTTTTCTAGATTAACTTTAGTTACGACCCAGTCGGCCAGATGTCTTAGTGCTCTTCATCTTTATATATACTTTGCTGTATTGATGGCGAATTGTTTGCATAAGTTGATTAAATATACACCTTTTGCTTTCTGGATCGGTTGGTTCGCTGAAATTGCCCACCTTTGCTTAAATTAGCCACATCCTATCCGTGATCTTCGATCCACCAGCAGTGCATAAAAATTAAATTCCAACATAAAGCCAAAATTCTTATTGCTTCTTAAAGCGAAATAACAACAAAATATTATAGATCTTCATAAAGGCAATATCGCCGTGATCATGACATTGAATTACGGATTGTACCAAAAATTAATCGGTGGGGTTGTATGCTGGATTGTTCTCATAGAAAAAATCTTTCTTGAAATTTTTAATAAGAATTGAAATTTTATTTGCTTATAAGAATGTTGCCCAGTACGTAGTTAATTCTTTTTTTTTACTTAGTAATAATTTTGGTCTGCTCAAAAGATATTAGCAATTTTCGTGTACAAAACCACCCATTCAATATAAACCACGCACGAAAATTTTTATTAGCATCTCGCGTTTTCGTTTCTAAAAAAAATGTGTAAGATTCTTTCCCCTTGCAAAAAGCTAGAAGGGAAATTAGTATTCTTTAATAAACTTAAAGTTATTAGGAAAGAGCACGCAATCCTCGTAAGGTGGAGGCCAAGCAATGAGCCGCGTGTGGCAGAATATTAAAGCCTATGATATAATATTGGGAACGCCACGCTATGAAAAGCATTAGAAAGTCGCTCTACCACTAAGACAAAGAACTTGTTTAATTTTTTAGTTAAACTTAAAGCGGCACTCAACAAAAATGGCAACCTGCAGCTCTTCAACACTTTGTTGCCATTTATGGGAAAATGCGGCAAATTTCGAGATATTAGAAGTTCGGATTGAGTTTCATGATTTTATATTATAAAAAATTTATATGAAAAAGTCATTTGAGAACATTTTGTTTGAAAACAAAACTTTGCTCTGGTAGATGGGTGCTTTTCTTTGCCAAATTAACAGGCTTTAACTTTTTGCAATGGCAAATCACAACATCGTATAAAGATGCGACAGCATGGCCAAAATCGATCAGAAAATTTGGTTAAATTTGTAACTAAAGAGAAGTAACACTTAGGAAATTCGTGACTACTGCTTAAAGTGTTTCCTTATTTGGGCATGGAATATTACAGAGGGCAGGTGTTGAAAATATGAAAGAAAGAATGGAAGAAACTTTGCTGTTGTGCGTTTTATTACTCTTTAAAACAATGTTATAATGCCTTTGGTGTTAAATAGATGTATTAACTTTCTTAACGTGTATGTGTTGTAAGTATTTTATTCGTTGTTTTACTCTGCCGACGATTCTGTTAACAGAAGGACCAAATAGGGCGCTATGGTGTGTAGTAGCACAGAACAGTATCAGTCGCTGCTGTTCAGTTATGCTATGGCTAAATCACTTAAACAGTCCATAAGCAACTAACACCAATGCCACACTGAAGTTATTGGAAAAATTAATGATGTTGATATAAATTGACCTGAGCATGGATCTTATCATGTTCGTAGTCATAATTTGATGACTCTAAAATCTTATTTTTTCAAATACACCATCCATCTATAAATATTCATAAAATTTTCGTACAATTGTGTTAAATAAATAGTCCTTGAAAATAGCATTTGGGAAACTAGCAGGTCAGTAAACAGCCATACGTTGCTTAAACTAACCGCTCACCGGTCTGCAACTTTTTGCTTTGGAAAGCCAATTTTCTTTTAGTTTTGTTGAAATGATAATTTTTTTTTCTAAAGTGATCAACAAAATGCTACTTATCTGAGAAAATAAAAGGCAATTATTATTTTTTTTTAATTTTGGATTTTTTCACAAAAGACAACCATCACAAAAATTTGCTGGGTAATTTCTACGGGCATATTATGAACTTAGTAGCTTAGAAACCGTATGACAATAGAATTATCCTTAAAGATGATAATAAATATATTTAAGTTATTTAAGGATATTTGCATTATCAAATTCTAGCCAAACATTTATTTTTATATACATAATTCTTAACCAACGTTGAACACTGTCTACCAGGACTTTTAAAAATGCTCTTGTTTTATTTAAACTTTTCTTTCGCTTGGCTGGTAAAACATTAAATCAGCAACCAGAAAAAATGCCATAATATTATATACAAGATGTGTAAGTAAGTACTCGTAAATGGAAATTACTTAAAATTTCTCACAAGCGGACATTTTTTCAGAGAACAGCGGAAACATTACAAAATGTAAAAAAAGGGAAGAAAAATATTTTGAATATATAACAAGGATCAACATAATGAATGTATTGTAATACGCAGAAAAATATAGACCAAAAATTTGGGCGTCTAAGTTAGAAAAGAAAATATCCCGCCACCCACTGAACACTTACGCAATTATTTCGTGTACTCGTATAAAAGAGTATACGCAAACACGCGCAAACAATCACTCGTTCTTAGGTACACCCACAACACTTGCAACAGCACTTAATGTTAAAATCAGTTGAAGTGTGAAAGATTTGCGCTTGTGAAAGCGGATGTTAAACATTTGGAAATGAGAAACAAGATGAAGCTGTGTAAGGAAGTACAAAACTCTGTTAAAATTTTTATGTATTTTTTGATATGAAAATTACTTTTCTCACCAACAAAAGCAGCAAAAATATGTTACTTGCGTAATATTAAATAACAAATAAGAAGATGTACTCGTATCTACGCAGTTATCCACTTTCATAGTATTACAAGAGAAAAAAATAAGAATCCAAGAAAATTAATTACATGAATCGAAAGGATATTATGGTGCCTTATTTCATTTTCTTAGACAATCACGCTGCTTAAAAAAGCATATAGTCCTTTTAAGGATCTTCTACCTCAGCATCTAGTAAAATATGAGACAAACTTGACTTATGAAATAAATAATTTATGATTTTGTTTGAAGCGAAATAAGGACGAAGTTAAAAAGAAAATAAACTGGCAGTTTAATTTAAAATATGTATGACAGATTTGGTACTACATTATTTTTTTTTTCTAGTGGACTTATAATTGGCAGATAAGAACATTTGAAAACAAATAATTAATATTCTTTGGTATTCGAGCTGCACTTGAAGATGCAAGAACTGTTAAGAACTTCAAACACGTAAATTTCAATGTGACTACAAATGGTATTTTTTGTTCATCTAAAAAAAACTTATTTAATACTATTACCCATATTCTGAAATTCGCAAGTCGTACTAAATTGGCGATTACCAAGACATATTGTATTGGCAAAGGCCAATTTCATTCGACTTGGGATATCCAGAATACGGGTGTATATTTAGAAATTAATCTCAAATGCGTAATTAAAATACTTAAGTAATTAAGACCTTAATTGAGCTTAATTTACCTTACAATTAACTCAATTAATAAATTGAGCAATTAGTATTTAGTTGCACCATAAATTGAGTCAGATTAATGTAATGTAATGTAATGTAGTGGGCGTTTGGCCCAGGATGGCCCTTTGCACTGCGACCATTGTTGATCTATTGTGCTTCCTATGTCCCTAGCAGTCCAATACGTTCGCAAATAGGATCAGCTCCTTCAATGGGAGCATTAGCAGATCCTCTTCAATCAGTGTATATGCATGTAGAGTCCTGTGTCTTCTGTGACACAATGCCCCACAATTTGCTTTCAAGTGTTCCATCGACTCCTCATCTTCACCGCAAAATCTGCAGATGTCCGTGTCAGATAAGCCCATTCTCTATAGGTGGGCTTTGCAGGTGTAATGGCCTGTGAGCGCCCCCACCAGCGTTCGTAGGCTTTTCCTGTACAGTCTCAGGGCCAGAACCGCCCTCCCAGCGTCAAAGCGTGGGAATTTCTTGAAGTGACATAATCAATTGATGTCATTTCAATGTTGTGCAATCCTGGACGATGTCCATTTCGAAATCTCGTCCTTAGGGAGACTTTTGTTGAACCCTTGAGTCAGATTAGCCACGCAACCCTTGCAAAGTTTTTTTTTGCGAGAATAAAAAAATTCTATACAATTACAAAATTATATGTCCATATCTGTCAAATTGTCTCTCATTTATTTAGTCTGTGCTTTAAAATTTCGATTAACGGATTAACAACATGTGCAAATGATAAAATTTGTTTACCGAAATAAGTATTCTGTTCGCGGAACGTTCTGTTCGCTTCGCCTATTTCCTGTCGCCATAATCGTCCTCCTTTTTTGGATGAAAGAATACATCACCTAACAAAACTGTTGAATTTGAGACGACACCAATCTAAATACATGAGATACAAGAGCGGCTAAAGCAACCCGAAAAAGCTACTGTTTGGTGAGGGTTTTGGACTGACATCGTCATCCATCCATTTTCTCTAGAAATCGACGTTTTCCAGGTCATCATCGTCAATAGCAAGCACTTTAGGTCTATAATTAGCAACTTCTTATGGACTGAAATGGTTGGCATCGACACCAACGACATGTGGTTTCAGAAGGACAGCACTACCTGCTCAAGCCACGTTGGATATTTTGCACGAGCGATTTGAGAGCGTGGTCATTGTAAAATTTTATCATATTAAATATTTTCTTATTTGGATTTCGTAAGTTACAGACTTATGCGAATAGCCGCCTTAAAGCTAACTTAACCCATGTCATTAGCCAAATTTAGCCTGATTTATGCGCCATTAAGCTTAAGAAACCCGCTGCAACATTGCGTTAAAAATTAATAAAATGCACAGTTGCAAAGAATTAAGCTTCCTTTCACAGTTTCATCTCTTGTTTTGTCTACACTATCCCTTTCCCATAGAAGGTACAACATTAAGCAGAAGGTGTTAAAATAATACGTTTTAAAATAATACGAGTGAGTGCTAAAATTCTCATTCAGTTGTTGTAATAATGTGTATAAAAATCCAAGGTTTAACCAAAACAAAAGCGAGCCCAAGAATATTTTTTCCCAGTTTTTGACCATAAATTATAGCTGTTAGAAGTTAGACGATCGAGAACCAAAGAATTTAACTCAACATATTGAATTTTTTTTACTATTTTTCTTCTTTAGCCGATCAAGAGATGAATTATTTACTTTGTCGGATAGTAGTACTTGCCATATTGAGACGATCGAGAGGCAATAAATTTAATTCCACATATTGGAGGCGTGTACTATTCATCGTATCAGCTGGAATATATTTGAACTAATTATATCGTGGCATTATATGTTTTACATCAATGATCCTCTTCGTCCCACATAATCGATAGTATTTACAGACCCGAGAACATGGGTTTCTTATATTCTTTATTTAAAGCATTTCCGTCATTGAGTTAAAGTATTTAAATAGAATAAGACCTGGTTAATAGCATTTCAGAGGAAGGAGTCATTCTAAAACCCTGGACAGACTGAGTATATCTAAGAAAAAGGAGCAAACTGTGTTACAAGAAAACGAATTTTATTGTAGTATGTTATTTGGGCTAATCCCTAAATAAGTATTTTATCCTATTGGATCAAATTTGAAAAGTTCAATTAGAATAAAAAACAGGACGAAAAAACTTTTTGAAGTAAATAAAGTATTATCAGCTCGTTTGTAATGATAATAATAACTTGAAATCATTTTGCTAATTTTAAAAATTATTAAAATTATTGCAGCATATCCCCTTAATGTTTCGTAAGATTGAAAACAAATTACATATAATAAGCAGCATAAATTACCAAATATTTATGCTCCTCGTATTTTCAACCAATTTGTTGTATACATTTTCATCAGTCACTAGCCAAAAAAATTGACACAAATCCAGGCAATGACAAACGCAATATTTTAAAGAAAATATGGCAGCTGGCAAAAGGATATTTAAGTCCTTTTATCCCTTAATCTATTTATGTCTGCAAAGGAGTTTGTAGTGTTGCTCATTAAAAGAATCCAAATATTCATCTATTTATAAATTTTGCCTGCTAAGATGAATGGAAAAGACATATCTTCTAGGATATCCTACTTCTTCTACACTAAAATTTTCCTGCCTTGATAAGACCGCTTATAATTAAGCTGACACTTTGAAGCACCTGCTGCTGATACTCTAAAGCATCTGCTGAGGACTTAACGTTGACGGCTTTCCTTCCTTTTTATCTAAATATAAAAATCAATGTCAATAATTATCAAATATATATACAAACATACATATTTTAGCAATAATATCTTGTACTTTGAAGCATCAAATTCAAACCACACTCAGGCATTTAAAATAGAAATCCTTGCAAATACAAGACAAAACATTTTCGTTGTGCTTGTTTTCTGGTTTTCTGGTTTTCTGTCAGTTGTCCTTTTTTTGACAGAAAAAAATATGAAGCAATAAGCTTATTTATGTTTGGCCAAAATTTCATTTTCCCTTTTCTTAAAATCTCGATAAATTTATGGGCGTAGGAAGGATTAGGCGGGCAAACAAGCTTTTGCTGCCAACCAGAAAACGAACTCTCAAGCTAAATTTCTTAGAAGGTACTCTAACTTCTTTTCATACTTTTAGCTACGGATATATTTTTTTAAAGTAATAAAATTACGGAACATACAATGGTTGACACTCCCACTAAGAATAAAGAAAAAAATGGTTCACTTTCGCATGCCGTCTCTGGAATTTCCCGCTTTATTTCGGGAAATTTTTTCATAATAAAAAAAACAAAGCATTCTAAATTTTTCAGCAACGACATTTTCAGAACCAATTACCATTTTACATATAATATCGCCAGTTTAAAAAGACCAACAAAAAATCTGTAATACCGATTTAACAAGAAAATTCGGATTATGCAACGATATTTCTTGAACAAATTAAATTATTCGGACATCATAGCAAAACAATTTTATCATTAATGGTTGAAGAAAGATAATGTTTTTGTGTAAAGAGAGACATAATTATTTTGTATAAAAAGGAAGAATTTTGCAAATATATATTTTAGAAGTAATTCTTATTCTAAAATAAAATTTTGTTAAATGGACCTTAAAAAGTGAATAGAGTTCACCAGTGTCATTCCTTAACATCAATTTCCATTTCTTTGTCACTGCACTCCTTTTAGACAAATAAATAACAGCAATTCCATGGAAATAATAAAGTGACATCCCTTTTTTATAAAAAATTATTGAAAGAAATCTTTTCGACACTGCGTCCTAGAAATGTCTACAATTCCAGCCCAAAAATGTTGTTCTGAAGCAGTGACATTTTGCCATCTTCAAAAATAAACGTTTATGCATTTTCTTTTACTTCTTTTACTTAGAGATTTTCTTAATATATAATTTTTCTATATTACCATTATTCTTTGTATAAAATTTAGGAACCGCCATCACTGGGTTACATCGGCAAACAAGTTTAATTCGCGTCTAAAGATATGGACTATTTGTTCGATCCTTTTAGCTCTGTCTTCAAAGGTCTCAGTATGTTTTAAATTCTAGAGTATATTTTTAAAATCTCTGTAATTTTTTTCTTTTATACTTTTAAACGATTCCTACGCTCATGATAAATAACCGAAATTGTTAATTATGTATCGCGCAAAAAGCAATATACCGAAAAGCAATATGGCTCACTCACGTCTTCACTTTTGAATAAAAAGAAATAAAACAAATTTTTCAAATATGTACGTATAAAAAATATTTTCTACTCTCTCAAACATATATGAGGAAGAACCAACAAAATTTAACACGTCCATGATCACACAGATGATTGAGCGGGATGAGTGCTCATGTCGGTACTTTGGTGTGAGCTTTTTGCATATGTACATATATTATATAAAATTTAAAGAATAGAAAGCTTAGAGTGAGTGTAAGAGTAGACCTATGTTTTTTAGTCAAGCTGTCTTTTATTTCAAAAGAATGTCCTTTTAAAAAAGTTTGAAATAAAAATTTTTTCTATGACCATTAAAAATTTTATGAAAATGATTACGCTTCGCTGTTTCATTTGAATTGACTCTGTTTGTTGTTTTTATACTGAGATACTTTTTCAAATTTTAATGATAAATATTGAATTATTCTTTTAACACAAAACCGCCATTACAAAAAGATATTTTACTTTTTAATGTTTTCTCACTGTTTTGTTTTGTTTTGTTTTTTTTTGGACTTTTTTCAAACATTTTACTCCATCTACATTTGGCTTGCAAATATCTGCTTTGTTAAAATATTCTTTTGAAAAAAAAATTATTAGCATTAAAGCTGTGCAAAAAAGGTATTTTAAGGCCACTTCAAGGACAAGTTTTCCTTTAAGGTGGACCAAAAAGAAAAAAAGAAAAACTCAAACTTTATTAAAATTTTTTTGTTCCCAACCATGATTTGGTTAAAAGGTAGAACTAAAGGAAATTAAAGGAAATTCAAACAAATAATGTATTTTTTCCTTTTGGTAATTTGGAAAGTGAAATTCACTGAGGTTTGTTAGTGTACAAGTTTAATTGTGTAAATCGTGGTATAACGAGTTGTTTTTTGTTGAAATATACAAAAATATTCTAAAGACCAATTACGACTTAAAAATAAAGGATGTGAGAGGTGGTTCTACATGAATTAAGACCTCTTTGTTGCAGAAGTTATCAAAATTATTTTTAAAACGTAAACCGGCTGTTTGTGCAGATAGTAGGTTGGAATCTATTAATATTTTGATTTGGATTTACTATTTTTTTTTTTAAGTAAATGACTTAGTTTAAACTTATATTAATTATTTTCTACTGAAAATCGACTTAACTCTAGAAAATATAAAAGTTTTTCAATAGTCACATGTGGGGTCTCCCTAAAAAGTCATTGCAAATATACACTTAGAAATAAATGAAACAAAGTATTTTAAATCAAATGTCTTATAGTACTTTTTTTATTTTTCTGGAAAAAAAAACAGAAACATCACTTATATTTTAAATAAGAAAAAATATTAATAAAATGTTATTTTGTTTAATATAAATTTTAAAATAATAAGTCGGATTTATAAGCATATTTTGATGTTTCGCATTCAACATGACACTGTTGCTGGCAAACACATTTGTGACATTTATTGAGTTTATTTGGCACTTTTTTGTTATTCTTTTTTGGATTAGTGCTCGCCTTGTACCTCTCGGATCGATTTTTCAGTCAGAAAAGGTACAGGACTTTGCTGAACGCAACGTTTCTGGTGATCTTGGATAAGCCCTATTGTAAATTTAAAAAAAGAATTCGCCTTGAATATGTACCAACCATTACCAAAAGAAAACGTTCATTACGGTCACGCTTAGAAATATTTAACATAAATCTAAATGAAAGCAATTAAAAAATGATAAAATAGGCATTTACCTCAGCCAAAAAAAGAAACGAAATTGTTTGCTTGCGGTCAATACTCATTAATAAAGTGACACGGACTTACACTTTAATGCTCTGATTTGTTTACTCTGGAGAGATGCGAAGCAACAAAAAAACTCGAGCGTATTTCAAACACTGAAACACATTGGTTTTTCGGTTTGAAACTCTTTCGATCCCATGTTCCTATTTTTTTTTAACGAAAATAAAGATTTTGTTTCATTTTATATTTCTTTGTATATTTTTGTATAAAAAGTTAATGAAACATTAATAAAAGTATTATATTTGATCATGGAATTTTGCTGCGGAAACTGAAAATCTTTTCACTCATGCATTTCCTGCGAAAAAAAAACTTTTTTTTTGCCAATATTATGCCAATAAGTTGGCATAATATTCACCATTGATTATTTTACCCTTGGAAATGTAGTCAATGTGGATTATAACGCATGCATTTCAAAAAAAAAAAAGAGATTGCCATGACTCTTTTGGCTGGCAAACTCAGCTTAGCCTTCTTTGGCGCCGATCGACCCGAAAAACCCACAGGTTTCACTGCTGTCTGGTACTTTGCATACTGGTTGCGCAAAAACCCATCTATATTGCGGTTAAACAACACCAAACAATCCTGCGAAGTTGTCACACAATTGCATTTGAGGTCGCCTGTGAGCCAACACAGCGTACATCTTGCCGAAGGCTTTCTCATACCCAAGTGATCATTCAAAATTGAAACCACTGAGTCATGTGATATGCCTATGGCTTCCTCATTCTATCGCATTTTTTAATCTTCGAACGACCAACATCAGATCGTGAATTTTTCCCCTTATTTCGGGACTTCAACCTGGACTACCAAAACCTTTGGCATCTTCCTTTGTTGTAGGGCCACAACGATATTCAGTAAGCCACATGCTTAGCATTGCAATCGATGGTGCAGAGTCCCCATAGTTTTTATGAAGCTTAGCCTTGGTTGGGGTGATGGTTTTTTTCTGCAAAAAATAATGCACACGAAATTCAAATTTTTTTTTCCATATTCTTCTAAGATCATGCGACAGTTTGCTGTCAATGGCTGCCAGAAATAAACTAAATGAAGCAGCCTTTTAAAATTTTGACAAATATCGACTGCCTGTTGACAGGAGTAGAGCTGCTATTTCAGTTAAGAGGCGGGAAGTTTAAAAAGTAACGGACTTATAAGATAAGAAAAAAAAAACCAAACTAAAATATGAACTTTGACACGATTTATCAAGGATGGGGGAATAAGATTCTTTAAAAACATGGATGTATTTAAGGGTTAAAAAGTTATTAAATTTAACCATTGAATAGTATATTTGGTCTTTCATCTAAGATTAGATTTATTTTTAATTGTATTTAATAAATCAGTAAAAATACCAATTCCTTTAAAAAACTTAAGCTAACGTGGTTTTATTTCGGACGCGACCTTCGATCCGTAATGAGCTCTATTACATGGCCTTGTATCTACATGCAATTTCAATGACGCCTTAATGAAATACATCAAGAGTGACTATATAAAAAAATTTGATTCAAATTGTTAAACATTATATTTAAAACATATTAATGTCTTTCAAATTGATCACAAACCAATAACAATTTATTTAATTGCACACAGAATAAAAATAAAAAATTCTGACATAAATTAAACATCAATAACACATTTGAGTGATTTCTTATTTTTCTAGTGATTAAAATTTTTAAAAACGGTGTTAATCTGGCAAATTTGTAAGGCTTTCGCTAAAATATTGCAAAAGCAGAAAACGAATTAAATTTTTTAAAAGCTTTTATAAATTATAAATACTTAATTTAACACTTAAACGACCTTTTTGTATAAAACATTTGAGCCATAAAAACATGCACAATCTCACTCACAAACACAAACGCACTTATACTCACGGCACAGGGTAATCGTAGACTCACATACTCGCACACGTGTGTATACATGCGAACTTGTATTCATACGTAACCATTAATTGCGCGGATCCATAAAAATTTTATTAAAGGAAAACAAAACTTTTTTATAAGAAAACGTTGAATATAAATGGGAATGTGTGCATCCCAGCAAACACAAATCTTATTATATGATATCAAACACAATTCCCAAAGTTTTTTCAAAGCGAGGCAGAGGTTTGAGTTTGACATTTGCATTTAAGTTGACAATGGTTCTGACAAATAGTGTTTGAAACTCTTTTGAGGCAAAAAATTAATTATAAACATTTTAAAAATATAGCGATCAAAGTTAATCGTTATTACCATAGAAAACGATATTTTTATTATAAGCAAAAAAAAATTGTCTGAGAAATGAATATATTAATACGAATTAAACGAATTTATTAACAAAAATAATAAAAAATTATATTATTTATGTATGCTCCACATCAAATTGCCATTCATCCACATATGAGAACTATTCCAGGAAAATGTTTGAATTTCATGAATTTCTCAATTTGAGAACAATTTTCCCTTTTCGCTGAGAAAGCAATCTTTCTTAAGTTATTTTCATTCAATTTTAAAACGCTTTACATGTGAGAAAGACTTTAATTTCAAATCAATTTTAAATCAAACCCTCATGTTTGCTGGGCTGTCATCAAGCAGATCATTAGGGTATTACATCCGCAACCATTTCTAGCTGCCATCATGCACATCAACATCATTTGAAAAGTATACAATTTGTATATACACCCACTGGCTAATTCACAAAAATTTACTCACAAAATTTTGCAGGTGGGAGTGTGTACGGGTGCACGAGTGGGTAAATTACTACAACCACTAATAGAACATTTGCAGCGGAAACTTTGCCAGCGGAAACGTTTGTGCAGACTATCACTAACTACGTCGTATATCTAAGCCACTACTAGCATGCGTTTTTATTTTTTTTCGCTTTATTTCTTATTTTAAAGCGAACTGCCAAAAAAAATTAACTATGGTTGTGAAGCGAATACAAAAGCATTTTGTGCTTTTCATTAAAATAGCTGACACGTTAATAAAACTTTCGCCTCAGGTATGGTGCAACAAAAAGAGGGAAAAATTTGCAAATTAACTAAATGAGACTGGCTTAGATGGCAGCTCATTAGTGATGGTAAGTCTTTAAGAAATTTAATGTGGCCACGAAAACACAGGAAAGGAGCTGACTAGGTGTTAATTTGAAAAGACTTAATATGTTCTGAAGAGAATAAAGTTGCTTTGGAATACATAATAATGAAATTGGTACAGAACTTTTTTAAATTTTAAAATAAAATCAAGTGATGAAGAAGACTTTAGCTATTTTCTCAAAGGGCTTTATATAGAAAATGTCACCTTGAACTACTTGTCTTGCTTTTGATTTGTAGTGCTGCCAGCAAAAGAAATTTTACGGGAACACTCGGAGGCCACAAGGCTAATTGCGATGATCATTTGACTAAATACACCCTACATATTTTTTCGAAATTCGGGAAATTCTGCTCTACACAACCGTACTGTCCTTTTTACAAATTCTACTTTCCTTTTAAATAGAAAAAATTTGCCGCATAAATTGTGAACTTATTTTTTAATATATGTTCTAGTTTTTTTAACCGTTTTAATTAATAGACTTAAATTATTTTTGAAGCTTAAGGACATTTTTAAGTTTTAATTTTTAATCGACGAGTACCGTCCTCATGAGTCGATGAAAACCGAAATATCGATTACAAAATTAAAAATTAAAAGAGACCTTAAACTTGAAAAATAAATGAAGTTTATTATTTTTTTATATTTATATTCCTTGGATTATCAAAGGCTCATTTCCCGACTCAGTACATTGCCTGAAGAAAACAATTGCTTAAATATCTAAGGCATATGAGAATTCTATACATAATGACGTCCACCAAGAGTACAAGCAGCACTGTCCTATTCTTTAGGTGGAAATTGTAGGCCATCTGACTTTCTTCATTTTCAGCGTCTACTCTCTGTAACTCGATTTAAAAGCTCAACCAATCGAGTACAAGCATGTTTTTTTGGGCTCTCTAGGTCCAATGCAGAAATATTGTAAAAACATATTGTTGATGATCTTATGTATGTTATAAGACTGGCATTCAGAGAACGGAACACTATGTAGTGGCACTTGGAAATTATGCAACGCGAATATTGGTAGGAAAAGTAGTGCTTAGCTTTACCACTTTGAAAGCGGTTGGATTTAATTTTGCCATGGTTTTTAAAAAAAAGGAACTCTGGCTAAAAAAATTAATTTTTGCTGCTTAACATAATGTAGATCACTCGCCATATGGGTGGGTCCCTAATGTTAGAGGAGTACAAATAAAAAAATTCAATACAATTTCCAACAACCAACTGTGATCGATGAATTACTTTGAACCCTATAATGAGAACTCGAGCCGCCATAAAATCAAATTTGAAATGACGATTAATATATGTATATAAAGATTAAGATCATAAAAAGCCAGGCAAGTGGTTGCTTTATTTTATTTCAAATTAGTCAGTTATGGACTAAGGCTAAGTTTTTGGTGAAGGAAATTTTTTCACTAATATAATTGTAGCATGATAAAAATATTGGATATTTTCATGATGTTTGTAGCCAAACGAGTTTTTTCTCTTCATCTAGATCTGTGCGAGAATTAAGTAGCAGTTTGTTGTAAGCCCTCTTATATACTTCACATATATGTACATAAAAACAAATTAGATTTTAATGGTAATTATCCAGACCGTTTTCATTTCTAAAATATTTTTATGCAAATTTTAATGTAGAGTGAGACCAAACGCCGATGGTCTGGCATTGGACATGTGGGTTCTTAAGGACTGCCTATTTGGTCAGTTATTTTGTTCGAGACGACACTCAATATCTGATATTGAAATTTAATCATATAGACATACGTTCTAAAAGTGATTTAGTATTATTTACTGAACGTAAAATAACTGAATTAGTTGAGATTTTTCATGCGAAAAATTAAAAATTTCTACTTTGTGGAAGTAACACTAGGATTTAATAAAGCTAGAAGTTTATAACATTAAAACTACCAGCAGCTAAAACAATAAACCTTGAAGTCGAATACACAAAATAACAAATCGCGTAGTGTGATTGCACCATGTCTTTTAAATATAACATAGTGGATTTTCGACTTAGGCTGATATGCCAGCCGACTCAAAATATAAGAATGATTCTGGCTATTAAAATTAATTACCCTTTTCTACTTAAAAACTTTCAGTTTCATTCATATAGTCTTATATTGAAAAATTTTAAGCCTTATTAACTCAATGAGGGATATAAAAAACATTAAGGATTAACTAAATAAAGTTATAATAAAGTTATTTGTATTCCTTATAGATAATTGTTAAGTGAAGTTAGACAGGGAATTTTAATTAGAAATTTATTCAGCTATAATTACTTTCGCTCTATTCTCATTGTAATTCTCCTCTAATGAAACTGAAGCTTAATGGGCAGAATAATAAGTACCAACAAATCGTTGATTTAACACAAAACTGTAGCATGTGAATATAATGACTATTCACAAGCTCATCACAGTTACCGGTAGATTAATAAAATTAAACAACTTTAATAATATATAGACAGAAAATTAAACCATTAAACTTTCTACTAAAGTTTAGATCAGACGTGGCAAAAATTTCATCACATAAATGAAATTACAATTTTTGTAAAATTTTTAAGCAAATCGACAGACTCCTATTTTCAAATTTAAAATAAAAACACTCCATTAAAATTTCTTTGAAAAAAAATTTACATTAAACCTCTTTGTGGTCTTGTGGTAAAAATATTCGCCACTTCTAACCCTATCCCAAACAGCAAGAATCATGTTTACTTGCTATTGTAAACAAAACAAACAAACAAAAGCTGTAACAGCAGCAAAAAACCTTTTTAAGCAACATGTCAAGTTAATTAAAAGCTTCAGTTGGTTAGTTTTTATAGCATGCTTTGCGTTTTATACTTCCGGTTGGAACAAACACTAATGAACTTTGGGCCATTCACATATACGTACTATATCAACGATTTCACCATATACATACGGACGAGTACTTAAGGACCGCTGTGGATGACAAGAGCATAGGCTATTTATCTTTTTTTTTCTTCAACCTGGCATGGAATTAATTAGTTTTATAACAGTTATTTGAATTTTTTTTTTTTTTTTTTGGCATATTAAAACGTTTGAATTATTTTGTAAAATTCACTATTTTATTATAACGCACATGCATAACATTAAGAGCCTTTCATAAATATTTAGAGCTGACAAAAGATGCTGCGTCAGTGTAAAACACATGTGGGTATAATTACAATAGTTTGCTCAAATATTCAGGTTTTCGTCCTTAACATTTAGTGTTAAATACCCTTCATTAATTTTGGAAAAATTTTGCTAATGAGCAATATAAAAAGGTTGCGGCAATAAACATGTTTTGATATCGGCAGCGAAAAAGCAGTAGTCATATTGCTTTGGAAATATTTTCTACAATTCTGCTAATCCGTCCTTTGTGGACTTATTTTGCACGATTCAATAGGGTATTACCATAGTATATAAAACGACCAGTTAGTTTTCGGTTTAATCTATCTTAATTTCCTCTATAAGATGGATGTTGACCGCCCTCCGCATTTTGAAGAATAAGTACGTACACAGTCACGCATAAGTGATGTCACAATTTGTACTCCCTGCCATTTTGTTAAAAATGAAAAGAAAGTGCTTTAATTTCATAAACATTTTATTTGAAAGTGTAAAACTGTTGACATTAATTGGAAAAAATTAGAATGTTCAAATGGTCATCTCCCCAGTTGATGCATCATTGCTCTCGTTTTACGGCATTTTGAATTCTTGCTTGCAAAACATTCGGCTCCATGTTGGTGATTTCTTCTACAATGTCACTTTTAAAGATTTGGGGTGATCATGGGTTGTTGTGATAAACGCGATTTCAGAACCGACCAGTATATACATACAATACATACATACATACTTATCTTAACGCTTTGATTATATACTTATGTATGTATATAATGAAAAAAGAGGTCTCTAAAATATCTTAGGCAAGAGCTACATAAATCCTAAATGCGAACCAATCACATGTCAGATGCAGTATGATTTACTACAAAAACAACAAACACGTTGTAGTTGTTTGTCGCACACAACAAGTAAAATGCTAATTATAATTGTTGTTGCATTATTGTACTCTCGTTAAAATCACGTACAAACTTCCGAACAGGAATAATCATTCTCTTTAAAAACGAAATTTAAATAATTCCCTTAATATTAGATTATTTAAGGCACATATTAATGCTCCATGCAAATAATTGCTCGAGGTACAGACACACACACGCACACAAGTACATAAGTAGTGAGAAACAATAAGAGTTCTTAAGAAGATATTAAAGAATAGTTAAATCAGTTTGAAGATATTTTTGACGCGTTCGCATCGTAGCTCCGTAAAAGTTTGTTTTAAAATATAAAATAATTAGATTAATTAAAAAATAAAAGTGAAAAAGTGTAGTCTATAGTGTAAAAAGTGTTTTTGAAATTGAAGTGGGAAATATTAGAAATAAGAAGGCAGATGCCTACAAAAAAGAAGCATTTTTCTATTCCCAAAAGTATCATATGCGTACTGCAGGTGGATGTATGTACATATGTTTGTATGTACATACATACATACATATATATGTAAAAATGTGTATATGTAACAAAAATGTGCATAAAAAATAGTTTTGTTTTGGTTTTTTAATAAAAATGCTCAGTTCGGTTCCAATTAATATTATATCATCTATTAAATCATCTTCCCTTGTGTTGTTGCTGCTATTGTGTTGCGCAATGTCTTATTTCAAGATTAAGACACTTTGATGTAAAAGTATCACCACACTTCTCTCTCATCAAAGTAAGTAAAATAGTCTAATTTATGATTTCAGCAACGTAAGACTTTTTTTGCAATCGTGTGTAACTTTGATTTTCAATATCACACATCTGTACTATATTTATGTATGTAAGTAAGTATGAATATGCAAAACAGTTATATACATAGATGTTGTTGTTGTTGTTTTGCTTTGTTTTTTCTTCCTCTCTTCTAAATGTTTTGCGTTTGTTTATCTTATAAGAAATGTTCGTTTGCTTTGTGCGAATGTGTCATTTTTGACACCCCAATTCAAATACAAAACGTTGGCAGAAGAATTAAAATTTTTTTCGATTGGTGTGAGGAAAATGTTTAAACTGGTAATAGTTTGAGTTTGAGTTGGGCGGTGTGAACGAATATGTTGCATTTCATGATCGAACAGAATTGCCGTTTATACCATGCAAATTGTTGCGCCTGTGAGAAATTTTAACATATTAATTTTGGTCTGAGAAAAAAGAAGGCCGGTCTAGACCAGCGATAGGCAAAAATACATATAAACATTTTGTTTGCCCTCACAAACACACATAAAGAATCACTATTGCCAGATCTGACATTTTCATGTCATACCTAAATTTGAAATCTTAAATCTCCATTTTCTCATAAAAACTTTGTTCATAAGAACTAGTATTTCCTCAGGTTAATTTCATATGAATTTCTGGGGATCTCACTTTTTGCATATGGCAACGCTAATTTCTAACAACAAGCATAACACGTCCATCGTGTTTTAGTGCTCGAGTGAGACTGATTTATGTTTTTTATTTCTCTGCAATACGTGTGCACATGTACACAAAAAAAGAGCGTAAGCATTGGCGCGGCGCCCTTGTTTTGCGTATCCCTGGTCTAGACGATGTTAGAACAGTTGAAAGATGTAAATATGAGTGGAGGTGTGTCCCTGTGAATTTGATATTTTTATAATTCTTCTAGTTGTATGTATAACCTTTGGGAAATGAATTTTTGTCGTCTTAATCAATTGTTGCTTTCTCTCTTCATTATGAAAAGTAAATATCTGACATCTATTTTAGGTGTATTTTTTACGTGATGGACTTACTATTTCCTGGTTAATATGTGCTTGAAGGGAAGATTTATTGTTTGTTAAAGAATATTTTCTTGTCTTAATCAAAACTAAATAATAAAAAGAAGACGGTTTTTTATTTATATACATATTTTCTTATTACATATTTAAATTTATTGTATTAAACTTTCAACTATGTTCGAGTTGGTAAATAAAAAGCTTCACATGAAACAAGTGATGTCGATTTCACGACTTAGCAGCTTTTCCTGTTTTTATTACACTTAATTAAATTTATTACAGATATAGGAATTCTTAGGCTTCTTGTGTGAACAAACCATTCAAAGCTCTTTTGGTCAACAAATTAGCCTTTTGCGCTTAAAAATCTCTTTTTCTGGTATTTATTTATGGTTCCCGATTGGCACTGTGATCGAATAAATTTTCTATTCTTTGCGATTTTTTCCGCTTGAGTTTTTTCAATTGTTAAACCTTTAACAAAAAATAATTTTTTCTTATCCTTTTTATATTCTAATTGAAATTTAATGTATACTATGTACCTTTTTGCTAATTTACGCACTGATATTTTTCCTTTTTCTAAAACATTTATTATTTAAATTTTTCCTCTTAAATATGGCATTTTATATTTGTTTAAATTCACTTAACTAAATGTGGGTATGTACTATGTTCAAATTTTAGAAAGGGAAATCACAAAAAATTCAATATTTTAGCTTTGGTTCAACTCTATAATATGACTAGTTTAAGAGGTATTTATTTAATAGGTGGTATCGCCCCAGCAACTACAGTTTTTAGTTCCACATGTTCGCTTATTAGAATGTTTTGGCGAAAAAAAATTATTTTCATGTCCGCCGCTGGCTATGGGAGCGTCCGTTTTAGGGAATGTTTTTTGTTCGTGTTTATAATATCGGTTCTAAAATTTTAGGAATTGTCCGCTTTGTAGAAATGTTCGCTTATAGGAGCTGTCCGCTAAGGGAGCTTTCACTGTATATCACACAATATGAATTGAGCAGTGTTTTCTAGAGTATTTTATTCTCATGAAATTTAACGACAGTAGTCTGTGAACAAACTAAAAATGTTTCATACAAATTTCAAACGTCTTCAGTTGTATATTCTACAAAAGTAATTTTTTTTGCCAAGATTCTAAAATTAAAAAGTCAATAATATGTATATGTATATTATTGTTTTATCAGTTAATTGTTGATACATTGTTTACATACATAAGTATATAATGATAAAATCTAGTCCCTAAAATTTCATAATCTAGATCTTAAATATAATACCATTTATAAAGCAGATCCAGTTTAATTTTCTACAAAAATTACGTACACTATAGTTGTTCGTCACAGGCAACAAGTAAAATATTATTGATAGTTGTTGTACAGCAGTTTTGTCGAAATATGTCTATCTCGTTGAAACCACCGTACAAACCAACGAACATGTATGTATAATTAAACTCTTTAAAAAAGAAATTATAATAATTCCCTTAATACGAGTATTAATTAGATTATTTAATACACATATTAATGCTCCGTACAAATAATTGCATGTGGTACATACATACATTCATCATTAAAAAGAGATCGACGAAGAGTTAAATCAGTTTGAAGGAATTTTTGACGCGTTCGCATAGCAGCTCCCTGAAAGTTTGTCTTAAAATAAAAAGTAGTTAGTTTAATTAAAAAATAAAAGTGGAAAAGTGTATTCTATAGTGTGAAAAGTGTTGGCGGAATTGAAATGTGAAATACATATTAGAAATAAAGAGGCAAATGCCCACAAAAAAGAAGCATTTTTCTATTCCCAAATGTATCATATGTACGTACAAGTATATGAATGTGTGTTTGTATGTAAAAATGTGTGTAACAAAAATGTGCATTAAAAATGGTTTAGTTTTGGTTTTTAATATACTTACATATTTATGTATGTACCTATGTACATAATTTCTCGGTTCGGGTCGGTTTTCAATTAAAATATTAAATCATCTTCCCTTGTTGTTGTCGCTGCTCTTGTGTGGTGCAATGCCTTAATTCAAGGTTAAAAGTAAGTAAAATAGTCTAATATATGATTTCAAGTAGCGTAAGCTTTTTTTTGCCATTTCGTGTAACTTTGTTTTTCAATATACACACATCTGCACCTGTTATGAACATGCAAAACTGTTATGTACATAGAAGTTGTTTTTGTGCTTTTGCATTATTCTCTTCCTCTCTTCTAAATGTTTTGCGTTTGTTTATCTTATAAGAAATGTTCGTTTGTTTTGTGTGTGTCTGCGACTTCTTTTTGTTTGTTTGACACCCTCAATTCAAATACAAAACATTGGCAGAAGAATTAAAGATTTTTTCCGATTGGTATTTAATCTGATAATAGTTCGAGCTTGAGTTGAGCGGTTTGGACGAATATGTTGCAGTTGCATGATCGAACAGCAGGGGTCTTCATACCACACAAGTTGATACATTTTTGCTTTGCGTCTGATTAAAACAAAGGCCCCGGTCAAGACTGTGTGTGGCTGTGGTCAGGGCCTGAAATTCCCTGAAGGAATCATGGGGCAAGTGTACCCAAGTCACCAGTTTTGTCGACTATTTTGGCGACTCATATGTAGACATCGTCAACGGAGTTGTCAAAACGTTTTTGTTTGATGAGCAGAGAAATTTCTGAGAGCATGCTTATTTATACCTCTTCATTTTTTAATTGCGTTTATATGTTTTATGGTGAACCTTTAATCATTTATTTTAACTAAAACTGTAGGGATATATCTATATCACAAATTGTTTATATGGACCCATTAGAACGACCTCTTCAGTAGTGGGTTTTCAATGATAAGTCCATCTTAAATTTCAATAGAAAGAAGTATTGTGTAGAGTATGTCAATAATACTGGTGACAATGTCTACAGGGAAGCACTAGTTCTACGGTCGTCATATGGTCCCATTGGAACTAGTTCGTCAGTAGTTCCAATGTCAGTAGTGGATTTTCAATGACAAGTGCATGTTAAATGTCAACAGAAAAAAGCATTGGCTGGGGTATAATTTGTCACTAGTACTGCCCTGAAGGAAACATGGGGACAAGTGTACCCAAGTCACCAGTTTTGTCGACTATTTTGGTGACTCATATGTAGACATCGTCAACGGAGTTGTCAACAAGTTTTTGTTTGATGAGCAGAGAAATTTCTGAGAGCACGCTTATCCCTCTTCATTTTTTAATTGCGTTTATTTGTTCTATGGTGAACTTTTAATCATTTATTTTAACTAAAACTGTAGGGATATATGTATATCAAAAATTGTTTACATGGACCCATTAGAACGACCTCTTCAGTAGTGGGTTTTCAATGATAAGTCCATCTTAAATTTCAATAGAAAGAAGTATTGTGTAGAGTATGTCAATAATACTGGTGACAATGTCTACAGGGAAGCACTAGTTCTACGGTCGTCATATGGTCCCATTGGAACTAGTTCGACACTAGTTCCAACGTCAGTAGTGGATTTTCAATGACAAGTGCATGTTAAATGTCAACAGAAAAAAGCATTGGCTGGGGTATAATTTGTCACTAGTACTGGTGACTTTGTCAATAGTGAATCACTAGTGAATCACTAGTGACATTTCCTTCAGGGTGGTGACTTTGTCAATAGTGAATCACTAGTGAATCACTAGTGACATTTCCTTCAGGGTTGTTTTGTTTCTTGCTCTTGTAAATGTACATATAGTGTGTGGGAAATGAATTTTTGTCATTTGAAACAACTGTTGTTGTTCTCTTCCCTTTCCGAAGATTG
This sequence comes from Germaria angustata, assembly GCA_963681545.1. Classification (NCBI taxonomy): domain Eukaryota; kingdom Metazoa; phylum Arthropoda; class Insecta; order Diptera; family Tachinidae; genus Germaria; species Germaria angustata. The sequence goes on along the minus strand of OY812998.1, from coordinate 57,232,202 downwards.
AATATTGTAATTTTTTTTAAATATTTTATTGTGTTTGACTTACTATTTGCTAGTTAATATTAAATTGAAGATAGGATTTGTTTTTTATAAAGAATATTAAGCATACTCATACTCGTATTTGCTACAACCAAATAGCAACATGAAAAAATGTAAATTGTTTCGTGTTAAAATGAAGCCACACCGAGGACAACGAGGTTTTAGGTGAGTTACGTGTGTCTGGAAATAGTAAAGAAATCTTAAGCCTTATGCTTATTAATAAATCAGTAATTTTAAAATCATGGTATTCATAATGGATATAGAAACCTCAGGCACCCATTAATAAGTTATTTACAAATTTTACTGAAATTACAAAAAGACGAAAGCTCTACGGAATCGAACAATTCCCTTGAACGACAACATTAATAAAACTCTAGAAAACTTTCTAATCAACGCTTTTGTACTATTTTTCGTTTAGCTACATACATACATACATACATATATACGTACATATAGTAATTATATTATTAGCTACAAATAGTAATTATGTCATTACCAAGTTTATTACTTAGCGAAATGTTATATGACTTTTATTTAAGTCCAACTGTTTGGAAAAGTGTGTGTGCTTTTGTCCTGTTAAAATGTCTTGTTACTTGTAATTAAGTCGTTCACAATAGGCTACGCCGCCTCCTTGGGGTAGAAAAAATATAAAATGAAATCAAATCAGCTGGCCTCAATGACGTACAGTTTTATAGATTATCGATTTATATGAAATAATTAGTAATATATATTATTTTGACCTTTTTTATAATAATTTGTTTAATATAATATTCAAGCTTGAGGTCTTTTATTGTTTATCATTTTAATTAAAAAACAATCGATATTTCGATACTCATTGAGTATGGAAATATCGACTATTTTTTTTAGTAAAATTGTTAAACGATAAAAGACCTCAAGCTTGAATATTATATTAACCAAATTGAAATAATTAGTGTTTAATTTTTTTTATTTTTTGGGGGCTTAGCTGTTGATATGACTACATTTCGTTAGATGAATGAACTTCAATCAGAGTGAAAGCATTCAACCTCGTATGTCAATACAAAAATATTAAAATATGTTTCGAGCGCATAGTTGTTAGATATGTCGATTAATGGTTTTGACGATTTTGGCTTCCAAAAGTAGCTTTTTATGATTTGACAATTTTGGGAAATTAAAAGTTGACAACTTTTGTGATTGAAAAAATTGCAACTACCGCTCTTGCAAATATACATAAAAATTATATATAATACGAGTATAATGATAACCATTATTATTATTGAGAACGGCAGTGAGTAATTATAAAAAAAATTAATTTGCTGTAGACTGAGTATTGCTAATTAAAAGATTTGCAAGATTAAAGAAATTTCTCAGACCTGGAAAACTTACGTCAGGGATTTTTTGCCAGAAGAAACAATTCATATGAAACTGTGTAACCAAATACTAGTAAATTGTATGTATTTTATTTTTATTATATTTTAAAGTCGTTTTTTGGAAAGAAAAGATCTTGACTCATTTTATTATAAAAAGAATTAAAACTACTGTCAGATGACGGTATTAAAGCAGATTCTCCTTATGGCTATAAAAGTAAAAAAAAAACGAAATGCTTGCGATACGAAGAATTCTTATTATGAAGATTCTTAATATAGAATTATTTGTTTTATAGCAGACCTTTGAACTTAAAGAGTATTATATACGTTGTATAGCCTTTTATATTGGGCATAAATTATTCTTTTCTTATAGTTTCATACCCAGTTATTGTTCCCAATGAAACCGTATACCGCTGTGTGATGTCTGGAAAAATTGGACCAATTGAGTGAAATTTTGTTTAGGGGTACTTTTGAATTGGTAAATCTCGTTTCGAGCTTAATTCAACTTTAGCACTTATTCCTTATTGCTGTAAAATTATTGTTGATGGAATCATCATTTTTTTGCTTTTCTCAACTCCACTGCCACTAAACATTATGAAAGAACTAATAAATAATGGATTAATAAAAGTGACAGAGACTGTTCCTAAACAAATAAAATAAGTAGGTCCTGTCATGAAAAATTATATTGAAAAATATTTCACGACTTTTTTCTAATACTAATAATTCACAATCAATATTTATGAGCTTCAGTTTTAACTAAAAATCCCTTATTATAAATTTGAAGAGCTAAAAGGTCAGTATGGTATCTATCGTATAATATTTTTTCTTCGTTCCATTTTTTCTTTCTTTGTATAAACTGTACGTAAAGAAAGTTTGTTTGCACAGAATTGGGTCAAGTGAAATATTAGTGTTGGCAGGCAAAACGCAACAAATTATTAAAGTCCAGCCGAAAATGTTTCCTTTTGTTTACGAGTAGTTACTTGTTCACTGAACTATTGATTTTTTATGATTTTTTTCAATACGCGTGTTTTAGAAGACCATATACTCTTGATAAGTTCCTATTAACTTGTTTACCTTTTTGAAATAAATTTATTAGCAGCCATTATCGTAAATAGTCTCTTGAATGAATATTTATCACACTGGCAAGAATTTTATAACTCGCAACAAATTATTATTATAATATATCTAGAAACTCGAAGCAGGAAAGTGACGATGAAATATGTATGTAAGTAGTTCAAATCGTTAGAGCAAAATGTACGTGCGAACGATATTTTGAATAGTATGATGAAAAACAATAAAAACGGAATCATTTATTTCTATTATGTTTTTTTTCTTAGTCTATTTTCTATTCTAAGACTCTAAAATGGACAACGTGGAGTTAAATGGTAAAGAAAATCGACTAGAATAAAACAATAAAGTTTCAATCTAGTAAAAGTGGCCATGGAAAAAAAATTTAAGGGTTTGGAGAAGCGAGCCTTATAAAATTTCGAATAAAGTTAGATTTTAGAAAAGTCAATCGGATGTAGAGCTTTTGATTAATAAAAAAAATTAAATTTGTTTAAATATGCTTGTTATGGATATTTATAAACTGTAGAGGAAGGAAGCTGTTTTCGAGATGTCAGCATAAATAGATTTCTAAAGATTTTTATTAAAAAAGCTTAATTGCTATTTTCCCTTAATTGCAATTATCCAGTAGAGCGAATCGTACAAAATCTTATCGGGTCTATATACATTTGTGTTAAAATAAAAAAATTTAAATTATGCAAAAGAAAGAATATGTTCTTTTCTAAATATATTTTCCAAATATCATGTAAATTTTTTAATTTTATTCAAATATATATCAACTGTGTAAACTAAATACATTCTTCTTCTTACACTTAATTTATGGTCCACTACTTTGGAAATTTGTTTAGTACCAGAAAAAATATTTTCCAAAAAAGAAAAAAAGTTATAATGAAGTTCTTGTTTCATGTATACGACTCCAAAAATTAATAGAATATAAACAAGAAATTTATTTAAAAAAAAAACAATATCGGTATTTGAAAAATTTAGAACTTTTATACAACATAATAAAAATAGTCGCACAGTTTAAATGAAAAGTTTTGTTGACTGATATGGAATCTTCGCTCTTTCATAAGATCGTCCAATTTTCAATGAAATTCCTTTTCAATTCGGAATACCTAAAATATTCTTGCTTGCAGACTTTTTATAAACTGAAATATAAACCAATGGACCGAACAATAATGCAATGGATCTTATAACTCCACTGTAATATTTTTTTATTTGTGTTAAAGAAATATAAATAAATAAGCCATGAAGTAAACCAAGTTAATCCAAAATAAGTGGGTATGAATTGACAGTCTATTAAGTACACGATCATAATTGTATATAAACAGTTTATTAGATTTCGTTCCACAACATAAAAATTAGTGCAACAAAAATTTCAAAATTGGTCAATCATATTTCATTAAAATCGCATAAAAGGGAATTGTTTAGAAGAGAGCTGGGTCTGCGAGGGTGGCTGAATAAGACTTTTTGAATGAAACACAAGTTTTTGGATGAAGCTGTATTTTTCACAAAGTCTTCTTTGATCTCTATACACTTTATTTAACGTTTTCTCCAATTTTTTTATACCTTCCAAAAAATAAGATTTGTTTAGATCATAAAAGCAATTATTTGTTTGTTAGATGATTTCATTTTTGGAGTCAAATCTCTTTCAACCGGGCCAAGAAATAGTAACTCGCTGATAAATTCGGTGGCCTAATTTATGGAATTTAGTCATGTGCAGTTTACATGTGTACACCCTTACATTATCCTGTTGGAAATTTTCTTGGTCTAAAGCCGTATAGTTTCAAATCCTCATTAAATCGACACAATAAATTGGCATAATATTCGCCGTGAAATCCAAAAAAAGGTCGCTACGACATTATTGGCTAACTAACCCACTTTATTCTTTTTTTGGCGCCGATTCTGTTCGGGAAATCTACCGTTTTTACTGCAGTTTTGTTTCTGGAATTTTGTAGTTGACCTACGTTTCCTTCACGCCTACGAAACGGCACTAAAACTCGTTTATATTGCGGTTGAACAATGCTAAACATTCCTGGAAAGTTATCAGACGACTGGGTTCGTGGTCGATTATGAATTAACGTGGCGACAATCTTGGCGGAAACTTTTCTCGTACGTAAGTTATCATTCCAAATTGAAACTAATGAGCCATATGATGTGCCATTTTTTAAATGCATTACTGCATTCACAGTGGGTCGTTCCCATCTGTGATATGTCGGGCTCCCCTTATAGGTATACCGACTAAAAAAACCTAATCCCCACTCCGGGGCCGCGTTAGCATTACTTCGAAGTGGTTTCCCAGTGGCTGGCTATCAGACATCCTGCTTAATGTAGCCTACTTTTAGGCTGTTGTCTACATAGATGCATTTATCAGTCATCCTACTGCGTCGCATCAGATATCATATTGTCCACAATGTTCTCCACCGTGAGTGGTCCTGTAATGGTTTCCAACTCTCCACGGTGTACTGTCCATCGGGAACACTTGATAAAAGTGTGCTCAGCATCATCCACAACATCTTAGTTTTCGTACAAGCAAAACGGATTGTCACATTTCTTCATTTTGTGAAGATATTTTCGGAAGTATCCATGACCTGACAAATCTGAATCAAGTAGTAGTTTAAATCCCTAAATCGTCTATTCACCCACTTCTCTATATTTGGAATGAGTCTTGCGGTCCACCTCCCTTTCGTGCTGGTGTTCCACCTATCCTGCCAACTCTGCATAATTTCCTGCCTTATATTATTATCGTTTCCGTGTTCTATGCTGTTAATATGTCTCATCGTCCATAGCTTTGTTCGTCCTAATATTTGCAGATCAATTGGTATCATTCCTGATATAACTAGAACCGCGCATTCTGACACTGTACGATATGCAGATATCACTCGTAGCGCTGCTTTGTACGACTGATATAATATGCCATTGGCTTCCATAATCTCCGTACTTTTTAATCTCCGATCGGGCAACACCATATCGTGACTTTTTTTAGTTGCTTCGGGTGTAAGGACTGATCATGCAGAACGTTCGAAATCTTCCTTGTTTCTCGCTAAAATTTACTTAGCGGAATTCCATTAATATTTATCAAGCTTAGCCTTGGTTTGAGTGGTGCGTTTTTCCCGCAAAAAAAAACACAGGAAAATCACTTTTCCCCTTTTTTCCTCAAATGATGCGGTAGTCTTCTATCAAACACAAACTAAGTGAAACAGCTGATTAAAATTTTGACAGGAGTCAACTGATAAATGCTTTTGAGAACTAGGAGGAGGAAAATTAAAAAAGTCATGGAATTATTGAACCACCCTCGTATATACATTATTATTACTATAAAAGTAATGGGAAAGGCTCTGTTATTATTCCACTGGTGTTATGAAACATTAAACACTTAAAAACTCCTTTTGTTTATTATCGATGTGAGTGGCTTTAATTATTTTAACATTAGAAATCAGTAGGAAATTTTCAATTACCATTTTTGTAAGCATTTTATACACAACACAGCCAACAAATAGTTCATGTTGTATTCTACATTTTATGTAGGTTTTTTATACCTTTAGGCACAAAACAAGTAAAGGAATATAAACATAAAATATCTTACACGTTTCTTATGTCCTTAACCTCTTATGCACGTATATTAACTCACCTGCAAAAAAGAGAAAAAGAAAGTTTAGATTTTTAAATTTTGTTCTCAAGACAATTTTCATTTCATTTTATATTTTCACTAAGGCCTTTGCCAAAACCCCAAACACCTGTTTATAAATACACAGAATGCCTACTTTAAGGGAAACAATTTATATTTGAGGAAATGTACCACAATCGATTGGCCATTTTTACAATATCTATCTGTATGACATTCTTGTGTCCTTTTGGTAATTTATTTTACTTCTCTTTGCTTCCATTTTGCTTTGTTCTTAAGGAAGCGGCAAACAATGCACACATAAAATAAACAAAAGAAAACCAGTGGTCCTTTTTTCCTATTTTATGTAAAACAAATGACAAGTAGGTGAATTATTAAAAGTTTGTGTTTTGTTTGTAAAGGAAAACTGTGTATGGGTACTTTATGATATTGTTTTCAAGCGAAAGGAATTTTTAAATAAATATTAATATTTGTTAAAAAAAACACCTTAAGGTTAAAAAAAAAGTTTAAACACGGGGGTAAAAATTTAAAAAATTTTGGAATAAAAAATTATCATTGCTTGTACTGGCTTCGTAACGGTTATATGGCTTGGCTATTCAAAGGCCGTTTCTAGTTCGATTCACCTCGGAAAGTGAGTTAAAAAACGCATGTTGTAATTTCATATTGTGAATTTAAAAAACTAAAAAAATACATGTATTCCCAAATATGGTATTGCCTGTACAGTGAAAAATTAATAAACATCAGTTATATTTATTTATTTGTTTATTTCCTGCATATTATAAATAAAATTACAAATTATATTTAATATTAAAATTTAATACTTTGTGATATTCTTCCCAACTAATCGTTTATATAATTAGAGTTTCAAAAATTTATTATTTGTTTGGGCTTTAGCTGTTCATATGCCTACATTTCATTGGTCGCTAAAACAAATCATCAGTAAACTTTAAGAATTTTGAAAGAATTTAACCTCTTATGTTTTTGCTAATAAGTCAAATATAATATGACAATTCTATGTAGCATATGATAATTGCAAAATACATAATCACATTAGGCTTGGAATATATTTTCGCATCGATTCTATAAGTAGCAGAGAGCCTCCATACGGCTTACAATTATACAATTATACTCAACATGAGTCTATTTTATTTCAATTTTGCCCTTTTGTGTGTTTTCAAATATTTATTGGTTGTTGTGGCTTTAGCCTACTATGATTATGTATTTTGTAATAATTATATACAATTAAGAATTCTAATATTGTATTTGATTTGTTTTGGTATAAATATAAGACGTTGAATGTTTTCAAACTTAAAGTTCACTAACGATTTGGTTTAGCGACCAGTGAAATTGCGACTTATGAACAGCTGAAGCCACAATAAACGAATCAATTTTATTAATTGTATTTAAAAAAATATATATTGTAACCTAAGTTCATAGGGACGGTAGCACAGATACTCATGTTTTTATAATGAAAAAGATCGATGTACGCACTGATTTGTTTACAGTACTTCTTAGCCGACCGTATTATCCCGTACTATCGAATTTCCTTATTTTTTATATAACTTCAAATTACACAATTATTGTAAATATATTTAAAATCAAAATATTAAAAGAAATCCCCTTTGATATCATATTGGAAAGCGATGTGGTTGCCTTTATTATTGTTTCTTGTTGGGGGAAACTCATTACCACAATATCAAGTTGACACAGCTGAGTCACAGTTTTTCTTTCACATCTACTATTATTTATTATATCCTCAACTAACAATAAAAATTCGAGTCTTAACCCTAAAGTGATTAATTATTTAAGTCTAGCCAATGAGGGAAACAAACAATAAATAGTTTCTTCAGCTTCTGTAGTCACTCGTGTTCCCTCCTTCTCAGTCGAGTGTGGCCTCTATAGTTTAGAGTTTTGCGGGCTACTGCATTTGGATGGTACTCAAGTTTCTTAATTAATATTGTCACGAGTTTTGAAGTTTAATAAATAAAGAAAAGCTTCAAAATTTTCACACTGGGATTGAATGCAAAAACTTATTGTAGATTTTATTATTGTTTTTAATACAAATGTTCAAACGAAATTTTCATTCCCATTTAAAAGGACAAGATCTCTGTTTAATAAACTAAAGTGCAGCCCTCATAAATCTGGGCAGATATAGTTCAGATTAATGAATCGTCTGGATTAAAGTTTAAAAAAACATCCTAAAACTCAAAACATCAAATATAAATTCTGTTAAAAATTCAAACTAAAAGTTATAAAAAATAATAATTCATTGAAATGTGAACTTCTCTTTGTTTGAATACACATATTTTTGTGCAATTTGTCTGCTCAAAATTCAAATGTTTCAAAAACGAAATTTCATTTTCTGTTGTTTTTAGTTTATTTGTCTCATTAAAAATGCTTCTTTGCTTTGGAGAACTTTCAAAGTTTTCAATTTTACCGATTGAACTACATGTTCGTTAGAGAAATCATTTTTGTCAAGTGCACAGTTATCGATTAAATAATTAAATAATTTTACTGAACTAATTTTTTAGGCTTATTTTATACTAACTAATTCACAAATCCATATTAGATCTGGCTTTAAAAAAACTAACAACTTTTACTAAGAAAAAAACTGTTGTGCGGACTGTGGGGTTAAAATATTTAAACTGTCCGAAACTTGGATAGTGGATAGTCCGGACTATAAAATACGTGTACCGAGATAAAAGAAAACTGGAAAATCGCAAAGCTTGAAATATTGTGTGAATCCTACTGATGCTAATGAGCTTTGAAAAGTTATAGTTCAAAATGTATAAACAGTTTTGGAAATAATAAATGGTGATTTTTAAAACGTTTAGGTATTGAAAATAAAAAAAAATATAGAAAATTTGCAAAAGTGATTGAAATACACTGTGTGTAATTTTTTAAGTCGTGGCAAAATAAACATATACGGACACCACTACGTGATAAAAGACTAAAAAAAGACCCGTGTCTCCCAATTTTTCCCAAAGTCATGCACTTTTTTTTATGGGCCGCCAAAGATTTGGGGCCTCGGTATCATTTTCGCAAAAAAGTGATCATTTTCTCGGGCTCATATCTTGCAAACCGTTCCGAATTTCGATTTACTCTCTGAGGCAAACTTGTAGCTCTTGTCATAAAGAACAAAAATTGCGAACATATAAAATCAAAAAAACTTCACCTTCCAGATAAAAATCGCAATAAACTTAAAAAAATTCGATTTTTTTTACCTTTTTCTCTTGTTCAGGTCCATAGGTAGCAAACCGCTCAAAATTCAAGGAAACAATCAACTACAAAAATTTACCTAAGATCTCAATAAACAAATTTCTACAACATATAAACTTCCTGGGAATAATTCTGAACACCGTTTAGGTAGCGCTTAGGTAGCCGCAAAAGTGAAAAAAGTGACGCGGTGAAAGTTATATAAAAAGAATTATCTCCAGGAAGTTTACATGTTGTAGAAATTTGTTTATTGAGATCTTTTATCACGTAATGGTGTCCGTATATGGTTATTTTTTTTCGTGTTGCACTGTGATATTTATTTCGGACGTTCAATGAATGGATGCCATTTACTTTTTAGAGATTATTTTATGGAAATATTGCCTGCGGCTGGCTACACCGTCGGTAGTCCATGAGTTCATGAGCTCCAATTCCGGATGAAGATCCAGGTTTCTATCGAAAAATTGATAATTTCTAGCTCAATGGGTATATCAGCAGATAGAATTGGCAAATGTGGTGTGAAGAGCAGCCAATCTATGCTGCTTACCAAATCTGGTTATAAGAAGTGTTAAAAAGAAATTTTCTTATTAAATTAAATTTTTGTCACTTGCAATAGTTTTGACCCTAATGTCTAAGTTTCAATGATAAAATCTCCTAATAAAAGATACTCAATAAAGGCTTTGATTCATTTAGTACTTTATTAAATCAAGTATTCAAAATATTTTGTTGGTTTCATATTTGAAATGAAGTCTAACCAAAAAAAAAAAGAAAACCAAATACATATCTTTTATATAAAGCAAACATATGGCAAAATGAATGTTATTTCAAATGTATACATATGCACAGATGTATGTGTGTATTTATGTGTTTCCATTTCACAAAACACATCAATAAATCTTGGCATTTTTTCAAGGATTTTTCAAAATGACGTTTTTTCATGTGGAAGTGGATGGTTTTTCAAAGTGATCAAACAAACAAACAAAAAAAATATTTCAATTGTTTTGCCCATCAATCTAAAAATGTTTTAAATTTTTATGATTTTAAAGAGCACAGCATAAATTTTGCAAAGTTTTCAGATTTGAAAATTGATGTGAAACAATATTTTATACGGGCCAAAATGATTGGTAGAAGGTTATCGTAGGATACAGCAGAGTCTTAGGATACTAGCTTTTATTTGCTGGCTTCTCTCTTTTAAAAACTAATCACATGTAGCATGATGTATTGGATTCATTTTCAGAGCATTTTCCAAATTTAAAAAAGTGATTTTTTAAAAACGTCTATCAAATTTGCTTTGCTAAATGATAATCGTCGGGCACACACCAAAAACCAAATAATAAAATAAAAAACGGATTAAAAAAATAACCGAACAACATCAAGTGAAAAGTTGTACAAAGTTCAACATAAAAGCGTGCGTGTGTGTGTGTGTGTTTTTTTATAGATTCGTAAATACTCTTAACGGGAGTAAGGCTGTCAAGTTTTTCTCATACTATGACATGTCTTTTGCTATATGTGTATGTGTGTGTGTGGGTAATTGGGAAGCATTTAAAGATCAAAGCAAATGAACTGAGAAAACTCAACCAACCATTTTTCATTATGCCTAATGACTCCACAGAATTAAGCAGAATGTGGTTAAAGTAGATTGTTTAACTAATACTTAAAAAAAATCATTATAAAAACCAGCTTATAAGCATTTAAAAGGAGTAAAAAATAATGAAAAATAAATGAAAATTAAACACAGCAGTGAAACAGAACTTTAAAAAAACTCAATGAGTTGCAGAAAATGTGATCCGGAAGTTTTTTGAATGCAGATCACCATTCTGACAAGATTATATCTACAATTTATGTCTATTGATCAAATTTATGGCCAAGTTCATAGTACTAGGAAACACTTCAAATGTTATTCGTCTTAGAGCATATTATACATTATGTTTTAATTTACATCATTTGTTTATTATTGTTCATTGGTATTATCGCAGGCCCTAACTAGGGAATTTGATTAATGGAGTTTTTTTATTTAAAAAACAAAAACTAAAATTGTCTGTCCTATCAATGAAAAAAAGAGAAAGGAAAAGAAACGGGCGATTTGCCCTCACGGAATTTTGATTAGGTTAGGTTAGGTTAGGTTAGGTTGATTGGAGGGGTGTGATAGCCCATGTCATACGACATACACTTAAGCCAGTGAAGGCTTGTTGTGCGCCCCCTTTAATTATCAAACACAAACTGCCAAAGTTCTGCGGCAGGATTCGAACCTGGGACCTTCGCACTACGAGTCTAGTACACTAACTACTAGTCTACGAAGGTCAGTCAGAATTTTGATTATCGACAACTTCTCCAATTATGGTTCGATCTTGCAAAAAAAAAAAATTAGTTTAAAATGTAGCCTGCAGTTTAGTTTCACAGCAATTTATGTGATAATTATAAAGATAAATCACAGATAAAGTGACCTAGCGAAATAATTGTTATAAAATAACTTCGCCATTTATGGATTTCTTTTCGAAATTTTTTTATTTAAAGAAATATTTAAATTGTTCCTGGGAGTAAAATGTAAACTAGCAATCGATTAAATCGAGTTCCAAACTAACCCAAGTTTCTTCGTTTTTTCAATCTGTTCGATTGGCTGTCTTTGTATTAATGTCGGGTTTCATTTGCCAGAATCATTTAAACATGCAGTTTTCAAATTTGATGAATTTTAGAAAAAATTATTGCAAAAAAAATTTTTACAAAATTTACTTTGAACAAAATGACAAAGTAAATTTTGATTTCAGTATTTTTTTTATTTTTCCTGTTGATAATAAGTTGACATTTTTAGAATACAAGTAAAAATTACTTTCCTTTTACATAAATTTTGTCATTAGAACCTGCAAAATACTTTGTATGTCCCTATTTCCAAAAATATATATATTTACTTATTTAAAGAATTTATGTTTTCAATGTATCCTGTGCTATTACAGGGTTACTTTTAAAAAGTTTTTTTTTGAAAATCATTTGAGTATTTTTCCACTTTATTTATGTTACTGTGCAAAGGATATTCAATCGATAGTAAAAAATTACTATTTCTATTTCGCCGTCGTTCTTAATATGATTGCAAAACGGGAATGAAGAATATATTTAAAATGTCAACATTAGAAGAATATTAGAAGTATGTGTCTGTACTGCACACATAAGTCCGCAAGTCTTTCAATATGCTCAAAACCAACAAATCATTGAAGTAATTGAAATCTATGACGATGAAATTTTATTTTTATGTATTACGTACTATTTATATCATTTATAGTTTCATTTTATTTTTATTCCCTTGCTTAACACCTTAAAGGACTTTAGATTTAGATTTAGATTTATTTACTTATTCATCTACAGAAATATATTCTTACAGATTACAAAATTATTTTAATTGAAATATTTGAATAACATAGATTTAAACATAGTATAGTTGACATCAAAATTTAAGGAGGGAGTTAAGCTATTACATAAATGTAAGCATCTTGCAATAGGTTCATTATTTGCATAATTAGTTTTTAGACAACTTTCCTCAAACATACGGTTAATCCTTAAATCCCTTGGGGGACAATACAAAGTAAAATAATTTTTTATTTCAGGACAATCAATATTACCAGATAATACATTATAAGCTAGCAATCATGAGGAACAGGTTCTGCGGTCGCTTAATGATTGTAGGCCTAGCAACTTTCTCCTAGCTTCATAAGGAGGTAGCTCATACTGCCAATTTAATTTTAAAGCGTCTTAATAAAAAATTTTTGAATCTGTTCAATGCGATTAGATAGACCCAAATGATAGGGATTCCAGACAATAGAACAATATTCTAAAATACTTCGAATCAAAGAAATGTATAAAGATTTAAGGGTATATGCGTCCCTGAAATCTTTAGAATTTCTTTTAATGAAACCGAGCATAACATAAGCTCTAGAAACCACATAATCAATATGTGTAGAAAAAGTTAATTTGGCGTCAAAAATAACACCTAAATCTTTGACTTCATATACCTGCTTAAGCATGATACCGCTAAGGGAGTAATCAAACTTAATTGGATTAGAAATATGTGTGTAGGACAATGTGCAACATTTAGAAATATTAATTTTTATACCCTTTTTAGAACACCAGTTGGAGAGATTGTCAAGGTCAGCCTGCAATTTATGAGAGTCTGCCAAATTAGAGATACAAGAATATAATTTCAAATCATCTGCAAATAACAAGCATTTGGAAAATTTAAAAGCTAATGGTAAGTCATTGATAAAAACTATAAAAAGTAGTGGACCAATATGTGTACCCTGCGGAATACCAGAATAGGCATCTATTAGAACCAATGATGAAGCATTGTCAATTTTAACTATAAGTTTTCTGTCAATCAAAAAACTTTTAAAAAACTGCATTAGATTATTAGATAGACCAAAATTACAAAGCAGGTCTTTTTGAATTGGACATCTATGGTTTATATATACTCTAGTTTTTTGGCCATTTTATATTAATTAATAAACTTAATTTATTTTTTAAGCTTTAGGTCTCTTTTAATTTTTTAATCGATATTTTGGTACTCATCGAGTACCATCTTCAGGATATAATATATATATATATATATATATATATATATATATATATATATATATATATATATATATATATATATATATATATATATATACTACGTTTATACGCACGTCTTATTTGCAAATAAAAAAGAAGAATGTTGCCGTATAACTTTTTTATTGTAACTTATTAACTCACTTAAGCAAGTCGTGACTAACGACACTATTTGCAAATAAAAAGTAAGACGTTGCCACTTCATGAACGTTTTTTGTGTTTTACTTACCAAACAATCATATTTTCGTCACATGGCATCACTAATAATAACACAAGTTCTGTATGCAATGTCCCGTATAAACAGTGAATTTGTTATTTGCAAATAGTTCTATTTGCAAATAAGACGTGCGTATAAACGTAGTAATATATATATATATATATATATATATATATATATATATATATATATATATATATATATATATATATATATATATATATATATATATATATATATATATATATATATATATATATATATATATATATATATATATATATATATATCTATATATATAATAAACAAATATCCTGAATATGGTACCTGATGAGTACACAAATATCGATTTAAAATTTAAAAGAGACCTTAAGCTTAAAAAATAAATTAACTTCATTTATGGTTTATTTTTGAAATAAAATTATATAAAATAATATCAGCCAATGAATAACCTTTTGTTTATATTTAACAATAAAGCCACAGTTAAAGCAACTTAAGTTTAACTTTTAATTAATATTCATTCATAAAGTTATTTTATTAGTTATTGTATTAAATAAAATTAATACTGAAAAACTAATAGTAGAAAATTAATTAAAATCTCTAACAAGTTTCAATAAACTTCTGCTGATTAATAATATTTTACAAGCTTTATATAATAGAAAATGTATTTAATTTAATAGAAATTCTTCATTTTATACCATAATGAAAATAATATAAATAGAAAACATGTAGGTTAATGTAGCATTCCAGTGTAATTAACTCCTTGTGGCATGTAACACATTAAAGATTCAAGCCATTAGCACGATTTCTCCATCTGATCTCCACAATGAACTTCTTGCTACACATGGAATTTTTATATATCCATTGTATTTATTGCTCTCTTCACTTGCTATCTTTGAAGCAGCACACCGTGGCGCAAATAGATATTTCGATTTGTTTTCAATTCTATTAATAATATTTGCTTTTCATTAATTCTAAATTGAATTTCCTTTTATATGAATTAATTGATATTTTTTTAATCTTGTTTTAAACAATTCGCATCTCAATAATATTTCTTATTCTTGCTGACAGTCATAATATTGTAATTGTGACCAGCATATTAATTAGGATTGTGGCCGAGTTAGGAATTAGATGGTTTGCTTTCCATGGATAAAAGAAATTTTAATATGAAAAGAATAAACTATTTATGAATTTTCTATAATTTTCTTTTAATGTTTAATTGTAAGCCAGTTAAATAAATAAATAAGACATTTACAAATTTATAAATGTTTCTCATAAACAAAAACGTTGCAATTACAATTACAACTCTTGGAAAAATCTTTGAAATATCCAATACGTTGACCTTAATGAGTAAAATAGGTTTATTAATTTTACTTTGTGATTGATATATGAAACTCCTTTCAAACACTTTTGATATTCACAGAATTTACGAATCCCATAAATTGTAAGCTTCTTTGTCCTCTACTAAAAGGTTTCTTTGTTGAAGAAGATTTGACAGTAGCTGCTTGTGAGACGTTGCTAAGTTCTGAGAATTAAGTTATCAAACCTAAAATTTATATTCGATATGCGTAAATAAAAGACCATTTAAAAAATATTATTTTATTTAAAATTATTCGAAATTCAACCACTTTTTGCAGTTTCAGCTTCTATAATAAAAGTTACAATCCAGTAATTTTCCGGTCTCCTAGAACTCTTTCATAGTTTAAGAACCACTGAATTGATTTTAGTGACTGTTTCCTTTTTAAAAATTTTCGTAAATTTTTGCCATTTTTGTGATATTTTTGTTGTTTCCAATTTTTCCAATTTATAGCCAATTCTTCATATAAGAAATTATTTTCATTAAAAAAAAATATATCTTACATACATATGTACGAGGGCAGGTCAATAAATTTTTGACTTTTTTAAATAAAAAACAACATGGTCTCCTCTGAGCTCAATGTACCTTGTCCAAGGTTGCTCCATTTTTCTTCGAGGTCATCAAAATAGATATTTGTTTGGGAGATGTTTTCAGCTTTTCGCCGAGCTATTTCTTCAGGTACGGGGAAAAATAGTTACTCGGGGCTCAATGCGGATAATTAGCGGATAAGGGAGCAATTTGTTCCTTATTAATAAAATTTTGCCAAGGAAACTTTATATATACATGACCTTGCATTGTCGAGGTGGAAAAGTTCTTTGGCTAAATGCGGTGCCTTTTCTCAAATCCTCATTAAATAGACCTAAGAAGTTGGCATAATATTCGCCATTATTTATGTTACCCTTTTGAAAGTAGTCAATGAGGATTCTATTGCGTGCATCTCAAAAAAAAAACGGTCGCCATTATTATTTTGGCTAACAAACCCATCTTGGCATCATTCCGATAAACCCACTATTTCGACTGCTGTTCTTATGTTTTGTGTATTGTGAAGGATCCTCGTTTCATTCACGGTTACAAAACGGCGCATAAACTCATCCATATTGCGTTTGAACAACGCCAAAGACTCATGCGAAATTGTAACATGATTGTATTCGTGGTCGATTGTGAGCAAACGCGGCACCCATCTTTCGGAAGGCTGTCTCATTCCCAAGTATTGACTAAAAATTGAAATTGCTGAGCTTATGCTTCTAAAATTTCTGATCGGCCAACATCGTGTCATAAATTATTTGAAGTGTATTTGGTTTAGAGACCTGAATTGGACGTTCAAGATATTCAACATCTTCCGTGCAACAACCACAACGAAATTCAGCAACTCATATTTTTACAACTGAAATATATGGTGCAGAGTTTCCATATTATTTATTAAGCTTAGCTTTATTTTGCGTGATGGCTCTCTTCCACAAAGGAATAATGCTTAATGAGCACACGAAATTCACTTTTTCCATTTTCTTTTCAAGTCAAGCGGCGGTCTGCTATCAATGACTGGGATACACAAACTATTTGACGCAGCAAATTTTGACTGGAGTCAACTGACAGGTACTTCTTGACGGGAAATTGTTGATCTGCCCTCGTAATTTGGCATTTTAGCATTTTAATTATTTGACACCACAAAGTAGTTCTATGTTAAATCGGCTGAACTATTACATTATATATAGTCTGATAACGGTAACCAACTGATCGACTCACCTTCAAATGATTCCTCGCAATAATTTATAAATAGGGGAAACAACTTTGACATTAAAAGTTTAATTTAACTCCTGGAAGTGTATATCAGCGAAGCTATCTTTACCAACAAGCAATTGGCTACGGGGAATGTATTCATCTTAAATGAAATGTCTACTATCAACCTAACCTAGCCAATTTTGACCCTGTTGAAGCTGACCACGTTACTCATTAGTCTACTCGGATCAAAATTGTTTAACTAGACTTTATATATTGTCAATTAAATTTTCATCTGGCAATGACTTTGTTGGGCCAACTATTAAAAGTTAAAGTAATATCAATGGTCTATATATATTTCGAACTCCAGGAATGGTTATGTTAGGTTAGGTTGATTGGAGGGGTGTGATAGCCCATGTCATACGACATACACTTAAGCCAGTGAAGGCTTGTTGTGCGCTCCCTTTATTTATCAAACACAAACTGCTAGAGTTCTGCGGCAGGATTCGAACCTGGGACCTTCGCACTACGAGTCTAGTACACTACCTACAAGTCTACGAAGGTCAGACCAGGAATAGTGGATGAGAACTTGAAAAATTCCAGTAGAGTTTTACAAAAAATGTATAGTGTAAAATTCGACAGACTTAATAGTGCCGCCCGTATGCCACCAAAATTTGCTGCGAGTAGAGGAAAAAGTCTTTGTAACTTTTTTCATCTATTAAACCTAAAAATCTCATCTTCTTAGTTGTAGGAAACTGATATAAATACAAATAATATATTCTGTTTTCATTTCAACACCCCCAAGAGCATTGCAGCATTATTATAGCATTAGAGACGTTTAAAGCTTCTCATTAATGTGACTTGTAAACTTGCTAAAATGATTATTGAAGCAGAAAAGTATCGAGAAAAAAATACTATGCCAAATTATGGACAGCAAAGACGAATTTCAGCATGACACGAAAAGCGTGTTGCGTGTTTAGCTTTTTGTTTTCGATTCTTCATTTGAGTGTAACAAGGAAATCTGACAAAGTTTTCAAACAGTAAAAGTGAAAAAAATTAAAATGAAACAAAAAATATGAGAAGCTTACCAGCAAGAATCTATAGAACTTTTAAGACTTAAGGCAAAGTTTTTTTGTTGCTGGCATTTTAATTTTAATATCAAATATTCAAATTGTTGACTTGTTAAAATTTTGTAAATATATTCAGCAAAAACCGCAAAAAATTTAATAAAATATTATGGATGTAAAACAGCACAGCAGAGCTGCCGGTATTAAAGGAGATAATGAGACGGAGGGTGTTATTTTCAATATACGGCTTCAAGTTACAAAGGCATTTATTTCTTTCTATACAAAAAACAAAATGTTATGCCTTCAACAATTTTATTATACTTTTTTAAATTTAATTTTATTTTATTATGTGAAAGAAGCCTGGTAAAAATCTCTACTGTATAACAATAATTTTATGAAAAGTTTTGAATATTAATATTTGATTATTTAGGGTATTCAAGATGGTGAGGGGTGAAACTCCCATGTGAGAGTGTTAAGATAATCACAAGACTATCGTAAAGTTCTATGATTATGCTAAGCAATTTACGTGATAAGACACTTGATGACATTCGATAAGAGGAATATTAAATGAAGTTAGATTAAAGATTACAGGATTTTTGGGATTTATTTAGTTATTTCTCCACTTTGTAGAATGTTTAATATGAAAAAAATTTCAATCAAAGTATGAATGAAAAAAGATATGCTTACGCAGGAAATCATATCAAACATTTTATGCCTTTCCAAAAAAAAAAGATCTTTGAAGCATGTTTTTAAACAATATCCCAATATCGATATTATCATTTATCAATTTTTCAGTATATTTTTACCAATTACGGCCGTATACAAAAAAAAAACTTAAAACATTGTTAAATAATAATGTATTAAAAAATTGTTTTGTGAAAATTTTAAAACAATCAAAAACCATCATTTTAAGGTGATATTTTCAAAATTTAATATTATTTAAAAAAAATATCCATATAAATGTACCAAAGCTTGAGATATTATGACCGTACTGAAAAAAATAAAGCAGCTTTATTGTCCATTGTTTGCGAAAGACGCATTCAGAAACAATACAAAAATGTTAAAGCATCATAGGGGTTAAGAGAATATGGCCAGTGTAGTCCAACATATAGGCAGCCACAGATTTAGAGTGAGACTCACATATTGAACAATCTCTATTTTGAATAATGGCAAGTTTACATCCGATTTTTGATGCATTCTAGTGCTGCTAGTACAAACAGTCAAGTGTTTAGCCAAGGCTGTTCTTCTAGTTGTAATGCCTCAAATGCCTTAAGATAGTCCACAGTTTCCCACAATGAATCTTTTACCTTTAAAGAAAAATGTATTGAATTTAAAACTACATTTTCAATACATCTTTTAATTGCCCCTGTCGGGCCATCCCAAAGGCACGACTAACAAGTAGGAAGATTGCTAAACTATAAAACAAAAATTTGCTGGTTTGAGCCCATCGTGGGTTTAGTTAGAAATGAATTAGTTTTATGATTCATTATGGTCACATGGACTTTAAAAATTAACAACAAAAACATTTCCGTTATGCCGTTTTCCTCCAATGAAATACTAGATCTCTTGGAAAAATTACTTAAGAAACTTTATTAACTAGAATTTTAGGAAAGTTACTGCGGTGGAAGTCGGTTATTTCATGAGATTCTGTTAGATTCCCGCATCTAATCTCATGATTGGCAGGTTCGAGCCTTCCTCACCCTGTCAGCTGCGAAACTTCTTGAGGTTGGCTACATAGAAATTGGGTGGATGTGAGCGAAGATGCGACCGTACGAGGAAATTATAAGATGTTACCGATATCTTGGAACGGTGCATGTAAAAGCAAAAGGGTTATAAAGGTGGAACACTTGTATTACATATGGGGGAGAGAGGGGTCGCAAAATAAAGGACTGCAATGCAGTTCCCAAATGCGTCCACTGCAAAACACGACCGAACTGACCATCTTCAGGAAACGATGAATGTGCTTTAGGCGAATTTTCCTAGAAGTCGGACAGCAGACGCCGATTGCCGCTAGAAAAAGGTAGATGCAGTCATCATCTGCGAACAGTATAGATCAATACCCTGAAGGTCCTGGCACGAAGCTGAAACAGGTTCGGCTGCTCTGTAGCTGAGGACTTAAAAGAATAGTTTATTTGTTTTTATTTTTTAAACAGTGATGTAGAATTTATGAAATTTTACAAAATTTTAATACATGGTCATAATTAAAAAATTGCAAATAATAAATAAAAATTTTTTTAAACTCTGTAAAGGATTAGTGAAGTATTCTTGAAAATCAGGAATTTAATTAGTATTAGGTAAAATATTTTTTACCAATAGCGAGAAAATTTTGTGTGAAACCCAGCAAAAAATGTCTTTCTTGCTTTATGACAAACATTTTTAACATAAATTTAGTCAATTATCCAAAATTTTAGTTCATTATTTTTTTAAAGTCCAAGCGTAGTTATATCTTGCAGTTGTACTTGTACTTGTACTTTTTTTATTAAATTGAATATTAAAAAATCAGTGAAGCAGTGGAATCAATTAATATTGCAAATTAGTTACCGATAATGCAATGGGTACTTATACAAAAATTTTCAGTACCTGCTTCAAAATCGGTTTAGTAATCTTATTCATAGATCTCTTAGAAACGTTAGAATAATTTATCCTACGAACTATATTGTATTTTTTTCGTTTTTTAATTGTGTGTCTTAAAATGCATAAATTTTGCGGGTAAACAAATCCAAAGAATGTATTAAAATCATGCAATCTGTCATAAAAATCTGTTTTTCATGCCTTTGTGGGAAGTCCTTTTTAATGGGTCTATACATACCATTTTCGTTTTGGTCTCATATGAATATGATAAAGTTGATTGAATTTATTCTTATTATTATCCTTCAATATGGTCCTTCTAGTTTCTTCGACATTTTTCTTATTATTATTTCCAGTAAAAAATATTCGAGCTCAAGGCCTAATAATTATAACACAATTAATTATAGTGTGATTTAAGAATTTATTGTTTGTTGTTGGCTTAGCGCTAACCAAATCATCAGTACTCTTTAGCCAAATCATTTGTAATTTACAAAGCATACAAATAGAATAGCTTTAGAAAACTTTTGTACAAACACAACACAACAAACAATTATAATCGATTTGAGTCTTTTTGTTTTTCTTTTCTGAGCTATTCCTGAATAGCTCTGAGAATAATGCGGATGAAGAAGCAATTGTAAGCATAATTAATGGAATTTTGCCACGGAAACTGCACGTGTGTGCATCCCTTCATTATCTAGGAGGAAAATAACTTTTTTCTTGGTCAAATGCATTCGTATTTTTTTCTTTTAAAATTCTCATTAAACCGACTCAGTAAGTTGTTATAATACACAGTGCAACACGAAAAAAATAACCATATAAGAACTAAAACTTCCTGAGAATAATTCTGAACACCGTTTTTTAATTTCATTTGTTTTTTTATTTACTTCAACATTGAGATACTATGCTAGTGTTCATAATTATTCCCAGGAACTTTATATGTTGTAGAAATTTGTTTATTGAGATCTTAGGTAAATTTTTGTAGTTGATTGTTTCCTTGAATTTTGAACGGTTTGCTACCTATGGACCTGAACAATAGAAAAAGGTAAAAAAAATCGAATTTTTTTAAGTTTTTTGCGATTTTTATCTGGAAGGTGAAGTTTTTTTGATTTTATATGTTCGCAATTTTTGTTCTTTATGACAAGAGCTACAAGTTTGCCTCAGAGAGTAAATCGAAATTCGGAACGGTTTGGAAGATATGAGCCCGAGAAAATTATCACTTTTTTGCGAAAATGATACCGAGGCCCCAAATCTTTGGCGGCCCATAAAAAAAAGTGCATGACTTTGGGAAAAATTTGGAGACACTGGTCTTTTTTTTAGTCTTTTATCACGTAGTGGTGTCCGTATATGGTTATTTTGCCACGACTTAAAAAATTACACACAGTGTATCCGCGATTGATTATTTTACTAAATTGTTCGTAAGCATTGTGGATTATACCACGGTCATTAAAAAATGGTCGCCATGACTTTATTGGCTGACAATCCCCATTTTGGCCTGCTTTGGCAGCGATTCATAATGAGAAATGCAATGTTTTGACTACTCTTTGGTGTATAGTGTTGGATCCACATTTCTTCCACGGTTACAAAACGTAGCGAAAACTCGTCGATATTGCGGTTAAACAATGCCAAACACTTCTGTAAAATTGTCCAGAATGTTCGACATCTTTCGCGCTTGTAGGGCCACAACGTAATTCAGTAAATCACGTTTTTATCATTGAAATTGATGGTGCAGGACTCCCAAATAATTTATCAAGCTTTGCCTTGGTTTGAGTGATGGTTTTTTTTTGCAAAAAATAATTGCCCTTATTACGATTTTCGACGTTGACGTTACACCAAGTCGACACCAATATATTGGCAATTATGGGATTGTTATCGAGAACTATTAAATATTATTGATAGCATATTACTACTTCTATGGCTTATAAAATTACAATTGGCAATCAGTATTAGTTAATTATTGCATACAACGAGTTCAGAACTGCTGTCTTTTTTACTGTCGACTTGATGTGAAGTCGACGCGACAATCATAATAGGAGGGAATGTTTAACGAGCACACGAAATTCACTTGTTTCTATTTTCCTCCTCAAATGATGTGGTAGTCGGCTATCAATGGCCCTGAAACACAAACTAAATGACGCAGCTTGTTGAAATTTTGACTGGAGTCAAATGACGGCTGCTTGTTGACACCAGGCAGGAAAATTGAAAAACCACGGAATTATTAATAATATATAAACATTATAATTGTGTTATAAATATTGGTCCTTGAGCTCTAATAATGTCCGAATACAGAAGTGTTTGATTTAAAAATAAGTATAAGAAATAATAAAATATAATTTAAAATTGAAATAAAATAGTATTAAAGTGAATAAATTTTTCATAAATTTTTCTTCGTATGTGTTATGCAAATGTCGGTTTAGCATTTGCGGATTGTGCAAGTGGAAAGATTTCAAATGAGCTTGGACTGTGCCAGTCAATTTATGCGTATTTTGAGCATAAGTTTGAAATTAAAATACTTAAGGTTTTTTGCTAAATATTTATTATTATACCTCGCAAATTAAACCTGCCTGTTTTATGGTGGAAATAATTACAAATGACCTCGGTAGACTAAAAAAATTTACTTTGAAACTAAAACAAAAAGAGAACAGAAATCATTTCATCGATCGCCTCCTGTAAGTAGTTTTATATTATTTTTTAAAAATTATATTATAATTTTTTATATTATCAGCAATTAGTAACGTTTTTCCTACATCGCATTTTACAATATTTTTCTTCATAAAGTATGGAAATTTTTTCCCACCAAACTTGTTTCGTTTTCTATCTCAGCAGTTGTTATGAGATTAATTTTGCAATAAGCCTTCATACATTTGTATGCATGTAGATGCTTAAATATTTGCATTTGAATAAACTGCCTCCACGATTGCCTTGTAATAGTCATTTTTTCCATAGTTGAAGGATACTAGGCTTTTATTAGGAAGTAGCAAGTCTATCTGTTTCTGTGTTTGCTTTTCCGTGTCTTTGTAAAATTTGTACATGTTTGCCTGTATTGCCTGTAAAAATATTCTACACAAATGGGGGGAGAAACTAAATGACAGACATTTTAGAAAAAAAAATAACACACTACAACAAAAAAATTAAATAATAAATATAGAAATGCCAAAGAAATACACATGAAGAACGTTGACAGATTTCCATTGATGAAATGCAACTGACACAAATAGATTTAACACATGCATGAGCATTATGGAACAAGTCTTTGGTTACATACTATACAGAAGGATACATATCGAAACGTGGAATTAGACTTATAATAGTGCTTCATGCAACAAATGAGTATTTTCGTACGTATAAATATAAGTATGTGTGTAAATGCATACACATAAATGTATGTATATATTTATTGGCTTTTATGAATATTCTGAATTTATTTAAAAATAGAAACTTTAACATAGTAAATGCCAGTGAATTACGATTAAATAAGTCCCAAAAAAATTACGTGAAATAAATCTCAAAGAAAACAAATGTATTTTTTTCACATCACCAAATAAACAAACACCCAAATTTTGAACTCTTTTTCATAATGAAATAACTTCCTTGGAAAAAAGGAAATAAAGCCCAAAAAATGTGAAATATATGACAGACTAAACTATAGAAAAGATTGCTTCTGCCCGAGGGCAAGAACTTTCTCCTGTATAGAGTCTCAAAAGCCTGTTTCGCTTTCTAAGCAACGCTTCATAACTGAACTTCGGGATGTGCAAGATTTACTCCAAACTATCCAGAAATTTTTTAGGTAACGAAGATGGGATTCGATACCCCACAGAGGAGATAGTGTTTGCGAATGGCCGGAGACCGATCGATGATACAAAAATATTTAAACAAGCGAGGCCGTCTTTGGACATATCACAGAGAAATAAGCTGAGGCGCCTGGTCGAAGGCTGCCAGTGTAAATATACTTTATATAGGAAGTCGGGCTTGGATTTATTTTTTCTAAATTAAAATTTAGTAAATCTAAGACAGTGAATAATCTCCCAAATAAAATGAAACATGTCCAATATTTTCCGATGAAATAACACCAAAGAAAAAATTTTTTAATAGAAGTATTTTAATAAAATTAAATAATTGTAAGGAAAACAGGAAATTTCTGCCAAAGAAATCAAAAGTGTTCCAAGGAAATAAATTTCAAATGAAAATTTTAAAACTTAGCGGATACGAGTGAAAAGTAAGAGGAATGCCATCATTAGGACTTAAAAGATATGGAGAAATAATGCCAGAAATGGTGGATGATCAACATGATGGGATGTTCCTTTTGGCCACTTCACAGAGAATTATTACATCGAGGACACCACTATTTGAGAATATTAATGAAGGGGAAAGATAAAAAATTCTAAGAAATCAGCATCTTATTTCTGTAAAAAAATTTTAATATGAATTTCGTTTCTTAAAATTTAAGACTTTTTTAATGAATTGCAGGTATTTTTATAATAAAAGCTTATTTAAGTGTCTAGCTTTTTTAAACATTTTTTAAACTGCTTAAGAAAGGCTTCAAAATGTTACTGCCTGTCCCACGATGTCACTCGACATCGATCGTTCGCATAAATACATTCAAACCAAAAACAACATTTTAAAATTTGTTGCTGTTTCAAACGTATTTATGCGAGCGATCGATGTCGAGTGACATCGTGGGACAGGCAGTTAGTATTTATTAAGTATTACATATCATATGGTTCCGAAGACTGTGCGGTAAATCCTTAGAAGACAATAAAAAAAATTCTGAAAATATTTAATAATGAAATATAATTATTTATATTTCTAGGCCTTGAAGAAGCAAAAATCTACCTAAAATTTTCGTTATAAACAAGCCAAATTTTTAATATAAAAATTTAAAAAAAATTTCATTTTGTTGGCCTGTGTAATGCTTCAGTGGCGTATGATTAATAAATCAATAATCGAGATGTGTATACGTCTCTTTTAATGTAGACAAATTGAATGAGTATATAAATGAATTTTGCAATTTCTTGGTTAAATTAATGTATTTGTGGTTGAATAGTCAAATATTTTTAGTGAAAAGGGACTAAAACCCTTCTTCACTGCTTCTCTTGAAAAATAAACAAAGTCCATTTTACATTTATATATTAAAAAAATTTGTATTAAAGTCATTTTACTATTCGATATTCATACAAAAAATATTATAGATTCTTTTCTTTTACCTATTTTTCTCCCAAAATCTTAGACCGCATTTAGACAGGCAAAGATTACTTTGAAAAAGTTTGTTAAATTAATTGTTGAATTTTGTTTGGAAAAGCTTACTTTCACAAAGTTTGTGTTATTTATACGAGTTAAATGCAAACGGATATAAGCTACGAAGTTTCCGAGTACTCGAAATTTCTGTACTCCCCCTCATTCCTCCTTATCATCTCTTCTACAAACTAAAACTTTTGCAAAGTAAACTTTTCCTGTCGAAGTATAGTTTTAGCCTTCTTGAAAAGATTACAAAACTACATTTTCTATATATTTTCCATTTTTATTATAAAGAAAGAACTTCTTCTGTTCGACATCAATCAGAAAAAAGAAAAAAAATTTCGAAATTTCTTTTTAGCCTATTTTTTAATGTATTTTAAAAAAGGCCGGAGCCCAGTCAAAACCTCTAAAGCTGCACGTAGTTGGTCTCGACCATTTCAAATGACCCTCAAAATATATGTATAAGGCAATTAAAATTTTAACGAAAGGCATGGCAGCAAAGGCTTAGAAGATTCACAAGACCTTGTTTTGAGAGCCTAAAGTGCCATTTTTGAGAGTTCAGAAAAGTTTTAATTGAAAGCATCGCCTCTATATACACAATGCATTTCTGTGTTTTAAAGCTTTTAATTATCTCCCACTGTACAATGTATTGTTTAATACGCTCCATTTTCATTCTGGCTTAGAAAGGAACAAGCTCCTTATGTCATTACAAGATAAATGATAAAATTGATTTCGTAAAGTATTGCTAATGCTAGTACTTATCTAGATAATGTAAAAGATGCCAAAGGCAATTTATGTTAAGAGAATAAGTAGTTAAGGATAAAAAGAATATAAGATGAATAAATATTTTGTGACAGCTTAAGCAAAAAAAAAAAAAAAAAAAAAAAAAATAGCAACAATTCAACACTCTTATAGACATTGAACAACATATTCATATAAAAGTACAATACGTATGTATTTGTTTGACATAAAACTTTGGGCGAGTGTTAAACACATGGAGATTTAAATTGACATCAAGCACTTCATATCCTTAGCACCAGCCAGAAAGCAGTCAGTCATTTAAAAAGAAATTGCCTGAACGTGCCTTGAACCAGAACAAGTTCTCCAGCAAATATCAATTGATGTTGTTGCTTACGAGTACTTTTAGTGAATTTGTTTTTGTCTTTTTTCTTACAGTTTGACTAAATGTTGTTAGTTATGCGTGCGTTTGATTATATACAAATACTTGTCATAGTGTACAGTATGTCTTTTTTTTACAAATATTTATTACTAAAGTTTATTCAGGGTATTCTTCCATCTCATGAAACTAGAAAAAAGTATTTCATTCAACTTTGCATGTTTATACAAAATTGTATGTTTATACAAAAACCTTTAAGTACTATATGGGAATTTTATCATCTATGAAATTTTCAAAATATATAATATGTACCACTGGGGGATTTACAAGCTATGCTGTCATATTGTCAGAAAATATTTTCAAAAAATGTTTTTAAACAAAAACAAAACAATTGTAAAAAGTATAAAACATTTGACGATATGACTGACATCATATCTTGAAAATCATCCATATGGTTATATAATTATTACTATGGCTAAATATTTTGTAATTTTCACCTAAAAAGGGTACTAAAGTACTAATTTTTTAATACATTTGATTCTCTGCCGAACAATATTTCCGAAAGAAGGCAAATTTCAAACTATAAAATTAGTGTATTGTACAAAATGTTGGCTAATAAAAGACAGCCAACTGGTTAAGGTACCATAACATATAACGTAGGGTACTGGTACTCGTGTGAAAAAGCTGAAAAAGCGAGCAAAAATATCGGTTTATGACATCAAGGATATTTCTCTTATTCAGACGTAATACCAAATTGAATAATTGAAATTGGAATAGATGATATATCTTCCTCATACCAGGCAAAACAAAAGGACCTTTCTGAGAACTATTTGGAGGTTTTTACATTTCTAATCTTAGCCATCCAACTATTAAAAATGAAGTTATTAGAACAGAGTGCTTTTAAGATATTTTTTAAATACTCATATGACTGTAGCACTGGCACTGGTGTAGCGGAGATTACTTCTTCCCGGAATGAATTAATTTGTATCTACACAATACCTGAAATACTAAAAAACTGCAGCCAACCTCTTCCGATCAGATGACGGGGATTTGTGTGTACGATATTAAGATTGATACTTCAGTTTTTATTGCTTGTTGCGGGCTTTAGCTGTTCATATGCCGATATTTAAATGGTTGCTAATCCAAAGGGCGTTTAATTGTATACATGTTGCAAGAGAAATGGAATAGACTCATATTAAGTATAATTGTTTGATGTGCTGTTTGCATAAACACATTCTAAACCTCATATGACTTTCTATTTTGTAATATTCAAATGCTATAGAGAATTTCGTATTGTATTTAATTGTTTCGTCATAAACAAAGGAGGTTCAATGTTTTCAAACGACAATAAAAACTTTAGAAATCGAATTTATTAAAGGTCTAGTTGGGGAGAATATTCCAAAAAAAATTAATATTTGCTGTTGATACTTTTTTTATAAAATCAAACAATATTCATATTCACCGACATCAGTAGGGCTAATACTTGTTTGGTTTTTGGCAAACGTAGGCCTTGAGCGCCTTCAATGGTTCAAAACACTGTCCTGAAAATTCTCAAGGAATTAAAGCGGATCTTGATTTGACGTATGGCGTCAGTTTTTTGCAGGATATAAAAAACAAAAATATTTAAGTTTATTAGCCCAAAATTACTAAAAAATGCTAATTTTAATATTTCTCCCCATTTTTTCTAATGGAAGGTAATACCCAGGTAATTAATGTCTACTACTGAAAGTATTGCTTCTTTGAAAGAGGACGGGTTGTAAAATGACAAGAGAGAGACATAGTTAATTTTTTTTTTTAAACTCTTTATTACTTTTTATAAAAAATTTTAAGCCAATAGCTGACGGCAATCTTACCAGTACCAGTTCTATTGAAAAAAATCATGATGTTGAAGACTTGTTCTGGACAGGAATTGAACTCACGTTCTTAGTCATAAATTAGTTTGTAGTCTATTATTGACTTTTCATATTTTGCTTGATTTAAATGTCATAGCTATCTTATGGATGCCTAAGTCGCGACAGTCAATTATCGCCATTTTTGATGACGAGTATATATTTGCAATTCTCATGACAATATTGTCATATATGAAAATTTATCTTCAAACTTAAGAGTTTCATGTTTTGAAATGAAATTTCTCTAAGTCGTTAAAATTTGTTTCTATCAAAAATGCTAAGGAATATTTAATTTTACAAAATATTGTCGTATATACACACAGTAAAATATAAAATATTTTAAATGATCAATGTCTATAGCGACGATTTCTCTTCTCAACCCAGCGTTTTCTACTTGTCATATACTTAGACCAATAGGCAGTGCATTACATATAACATGCCAAGGATGGCGGCTTTTATTACTGCTAAAATCAATCGAAAATAGTTTTGCAACTTGTATTTGTTTATTTGAAAAAAATGTTGAACTTTTCGGTTATTAAATTTATATTTTCCTTTTCATTAAAAAAAATGTTTGTATGCAAAAAAAGTTCACAAGAACAATGTTGACTTTTATGTCAAAAAATAAGTCTTTAATATAATACATTTAATCCAGCTTAATTTGATTTCTTAAAGACAGACTGCAAAAAATAGTTTGGTGCTCATGAGTTTTTAAATGTTCCGTCTGGTTAAATCTTAAAGTTAATTGTGACGTAAGAAAAAACTTTTTATAATAAAAACCATCTGAGCATCCTGCCAACTCTAAATTTTAAATTAAAGGATGTAATTAAATGTAAGCTTTTCACCAAATTTGATATTCCCATCATCTTGAAGAGAAAACTTTTAACTATAGCGAACGAAGTGTGCATTTTACTGCTGGCAGATTATGAAAAAGCAAATTGCCTCATGATATTTACACACATCAATTGATTCGAGTGTTTCCCAATAAACCTATTGGTTTCATTTCAATTTGGGTTCGGTTCAAAATTATATAAGCTCGTATGTACATACATATGTATGTTTAAAAACTGTATGAATGTAGTTTTTAAAAGAAAATACGCCAAAATAATTTCCAATCATTGAATTTTCTACACAAACCTTTAAATTGTAAAAGGACATAAAGGAAAATAAAAGCTTGACCGCAGTTTTTAGAAATGCATATATTTTTGTAAATACCAGGACCCAATTACGAAATAGCGCAAAAACTTGTCCATATTGCGGTTTAATAGTGTGACAATTGCCAGGTTGTGTTACGGTCGATTGTGACAGAACACGGTACTCATCTTTCGGTTGCTTTCTCGCACCCAAGTGAACATTGAAAATTGAATCCACTGGCCCATAAGATGTGCATATGGCTTCCACAATCTCTCGCACTTCCAAACTTCGATCGGCCAAACCATATCGTGTTTTTTTCTCTTCTGGGTGTAGAGCGCTCAACTGGCGATCAAGAACGTATGGCATCTTCCGTGCCGTACCCCAACGTAGTTCCCTAAACCATTTTTCTCCCATTTAAATTGATGGTGCAAAATTCCAGCAGTATTTATGAATCGTATCCTTGATGTGCGTAATGGATTTTTTCCACAAGACATACTATTTAATGAGTACAAGAATTTCAATTTTTTCCATTTTCTCCTTACATTGAGCGGTAATCTGCTATCAATGTCTGTCAAACACACACAAAATAACGCAGCTTGTTTAATTTTTGACAGGAATCAACTGACGCATGCTTGTTGACAGAAAATTAAAAAGTCTCGGAATTATTGACCTGCCCTGGTGTGATGTCACGCTCAAAGTGACATAATTAAATGAAATGCTTTACTTCTCACAAGTTTCCTCTAAAGAATATCGCTTGAATAAATTAACTTATGGTATGTGTAAATTTTCACAATAGAAATAAAAAAATTTCCCAATAAAAAGACATATTTATTATATTTTAATATTCTGGAGACAAACTACAAAAATGGAGACTGCTTTCGGGTTCATTAAAGATCTTGATCTTTTGTTCTCGTTCAGAGATTCCGATACCTCTACTGTGTTTGTCTTAAAAAAGTTGTGAAAAAAATTTAAGGACTCATTCTGGAGGAAATTAAAAAATTATGTGCACTGCTTCAACGCTATTAGCTAATAATAGTGTGAGTTCGAGAACGCGACGTGGCTAACGAGGGCTCAGGGGCAGAATCGCTTTTGAAAGTAGTAAATAGTGCAAGGGGAATGTCTTCATTGCCTGGGTTTAGCTCTTCTAAAATCAACTTAATATATCTTCTAACCCTTAAGAGAATATCGCAGCAATTTTCAAGGACGTCATTGCAGGGCTTTCTGCGATCGGTGGTGTGTTAAAATGTCAAGCAGGAGTTGCTTTGATGGGGAGATAGAAGAGTCAGAGCTCGGCAATTGCCGAAATAATTGTTGACTTTTTCAGGACTTGGACTATCTCACTGGCAGTCTTTCAAAAAGTCGAATATTAGAATTTTGTAGCATAGTGAAGTGGTTGTTCAAATCATTCGGCATCATAGTGATAAATACAATTTCCCGGTCTCATCAATTCCAAAACTTTTATTTAGTGAATATTGAAAACTATTTCATAAAAATGTTAGAAATGGATTTTTAAAAATTGAAATTGAAATTTTCTTGTGGTTAAATTTTACGAAAAATTAATTTATAATTCAAATAAATTTGAAAATGGTAACTGATATTAATTTAAAAAAAAGTCATTCAATAAGGTTAAGTCGGTATTAGAAAAACTTTTGCAATAAAATTTAATACACAAGAAAAATATAATTTCCCTATTGCAAACGTCTGTCCTTGTGTATGCTGGGCTGATGGCAGCTGTTTAACTGGTTGGGACAGTGTTAATACAATCGCAAATAACAAGGATATGGGATGTGAAGCAACTCGTAACTAATTTTATATATTTCTGCATTAAGGCATAATGAAATTTTAAAAAATTTTCTCCTTTGCTTTTCTTATTAAACTCTTGTAATATTAACATGGAAAGTAATATTATTATTTTCCCAGCATATGATAATTTAGTAATTGTTTTTATTAAGATGCAAATGTGTTGCCATAAAAGAAATGGGAAGCATTAACACAGGTTAACTCGTCTTTTGAAAAGGACGACTAATGTCCAATTACTAAGGTTACTGACGCTTATTATCCTTAAAGGAAGTGAAATGCCTTACGTAGAATATAAAAGTTTCACTCTCTCTCTCTCTGTAATTAAATATAAATTTTTTTAAATATTTCTTTCGTTCCTTCTATTAAAAAATTTATTGGAAAACTTTGTAGCATTAATTTGTTTATTTTAGGAAAATGTATTTTTGCTTTTCCTTCTTGAAGTTGTGTATATGGATTTTCTGAAATGTAATAAAAGATAATTATATTTATTTTATTTATTATCTAATTTCCCTTTTGGGAGACTGCTTTCAGAACTTCTTTTTCACAACATTTTATGACCTCGTTATTTTGATCATAAAATTTTGTCTACAGACATTAATTTATTCACTTTACAAAATTTATTAAATTTATATAAAAATAGCTGTAGCATTCAAAAAAGGACCTACCACAGCTTTACAAACCATTGGTAATTATTGTATGAAAACCTTAAATTGAATTACTGGGGCGGCTCAATAAGTCCGTGACCTTTTGAGTTTCCGCCTCTTAACTTAAATATCTCAACGTTAATTTAAATCAATCCATCACTCCGTCACATGGAAACCGATGCTTCGTAATGGAATTCCCTATAAATTAATCGAACACGTAGAATGTTTTTATAAGGATGCAACTTGCTCAGTACCCATGAAGATCAAGTTAGCCATAAATTAAATATTAAAACAGGTGTAAGACAAGGGTGTATCTTATGCCCTTTACTATTTAATATCGTTTGGAGTTAATCTGAGAATCCTTTGCTTGGGATCACAATAGGCATGGCTGAAAGACTTACAGACCTTGACTATGCTGATGGCATTTGTTTACTGTCACACTATCAGCAAGACATGCAACAAATGTTAAATAGCATCACAGCTAAAGCGTTGAATGCAAGACTTATTATAAATACCTCGAAAACAAAATCAATGCGTTTCAATGTAACGAACAGCTATCGCTTTTCACCAATGGGAAAACAGCTTGAAGATGTCACAATCATTTGCTACTTGGGCAGCATTATTGCTACTTCCGGTGGCTGTAGCAAAGATATCCAAAACAGACTGACTAAGGTTAAGCAAGTGTTGGGAATTTTGCATAAGTTCTGGAGGGCAAACAACATTGCAGTATCTACAAAAAATAAAGCATTCAATAGCAATGTAAAGTCGGTACTCTTTTATGGCTCGGAGAACTGGAATTTAACGTATCTTGATATACAAAATCTACAGGTCTTCGTCAATAAATGCCTTCGCCGAATCCTCAAAATATGTTGGCCTCAAACTATAACAAATTCTGAATTATGGTTTAGAACGCAACAGCCTCCCATTGACCATGAGATAAAAATACGCAAATATAGATGGTTGGTTAACCAACATAAGCCAGTCAATGACATCAATAGGAAGTCCTTTGATTATAACCCACAGGGAGCAAGAGGAAGAGGACGCCCTGAAAACACGTGTACATGGAGACGCCAAGTTCAAGCCGAACTACAAACTGCGGAATAACCTGGAATGACGCCAGAACTTGGTTTAGATCAGTTATTGAGGACTTTTTTCCCTTATAGGAATTTTAAGGATTATCTATAAATATAACTGAAAGGTCAATGCTGCTGCTGCCAATAGGTTTCTGTTATTTGACTCCTGTCAAAATTTTAACAAACTGCTTCATTTGGTTTGTGTTTGACAACCATTGACAGTAGTCTACTACCGCGTGAATGGAGGAGAAAATGGAAAAAAGTGAATTTCGTGTGCTCTTTAAGCATTATTTCTTGCGAGTAAAAGATCTCTTTAATGTTGCAACAAAAAACTTTTTGTGTTAATGTACGCGAATATGATAACATGAGCCGAGAAGAAAACATATGGATTGTATTTTTAGCACAAACCGGAATGATCCTTCAAAGTTTTCTATAAGTTTCCTTTCAGAATAAAGGTCAAACAACCTTTTGTAATACGAAAGTTTTTTTTTTGGAAGTGAATATATGTATTTGTTCAATGCCCAATATTCAATGTACTTGTTTTAACAACGAGGAAAAGTCCAAAACAGATTATATTAATTTTTCTTCATCTAAATTAACATTGTTCAAAGGCGCTTTGTCTAGCTGAAAGGATTTGTGGGGTTTGTATCTGTCCGAACTCGTTCAATACTGGATGATTCAAGGTATTATGCCAATTTTGGTGAACTAATGGCGTCAATTTTTCTGCATTTCTTTTTAAGGTTAGGCTACATATTTCTCCATATGAACTGGGTCTCTAGATCAATAAAATTTAAGTAAATTTATCTATACCAGGATATTATTACTCTCTTTAGTTTTTTCTTGGCTGCTGTATGCAACGTGTAAGGATTCATTAGATTTTATACAATCCAAATGCATCATGAGTATTTATACCTCCTGCAGTATTAGTTGCAACAATATTTATACTCGTATATAGGGAAATACCCCATTTTACAACTCTTAAGTTGTTTCTTTAATGAAAATATTAAGTGCTTATAAATACTTACAAGTGAATTGAAAATACTAACTCGTATAAAGTAAAACTATATAAATTGTATATAAAAAATGTGTTTCTTTTACGGAATATTGGTGGGACCAGAGAAAAAGATAAATTATTTTCAAGGAAAATAGAATTCATTTGGGATGTCATCAAAACTTGTTCAAGATGCTACAAGAAACAGAAAATCTCCAAACGAGAGTGAGAAACCAAGTGTTAACAAAATAATTTGTTTTACTCAAAAGTTCTAAACACACAGTGTCTATTTGCGTTAAGATGAACAAGATGAATGGACTTTTAAGTTAAACAAATTGTTAACAATACAAAACAATTATTAGATATTTACCCGAATGGCAAAGCATTTGCGCAAGGGAAACAAAAAGAAAAAAGGAAAAACTCAAGGAAAATAAAAGAGTTAATTTATCTTGTTGGCTCAAATAAGACAAGAGGAATTGAAGAGCATAACAAGTATTAAATCTAAATACAAATTTTCCCAATTTTTAGTTTGAAGTCATAGAACATAAAAGGAATTTAAAGTTGGAATTTCTTGTGAACAAAATTATGTCTAGTTTAATCATTTATAAAGCATGAACATGAACTTAGCAGTTCATTTTTTGGGATTTTGCCATTAGATGTTTTTTTCCAATCTGTTCATTATTTATACTCTTGATATTCTATTCTTGAATAATATTGCACAATACAAAAGGAGTATGTCAAATTGAAATTTTTGTGGAATAAGTTATCATTTATAACATTAAAATAACTGAAAATAATGCCCCGATTATGATTTACAACACCTAAATGTTGTGTTGTTTCGGCTACCACACAACATTAATTTTTTTTAGATTATGGTTTACAACATGTTGTGTGTTGTTTATCTTACAGAGTTGCATTTTATTTGTAGTACATATTTCCGTAAAAAAAGATTAAAGCATTTTGTTAGAAATAAATAAAAGAACAACAAGAAAACACACACAAACGGCACGTATCCGGAAAAGAATTCGATATAGTTCAAATCCATTAGAACTACCATATACGTATAGAAAAAGTATGTATAATTTTTTTAAAACCAAATGTTATTACAACATCTCAATTACAATAACATAATTTATGGTTTTATAAAAATTTTCCGCATAAACAAGGATGGTTTCTTGTTTTTGATAAAACAACTCTTTACCATTCTTTAATATTTCTAATTGGCTGTCTCAATCCTTTTAATTGCTCAGTAAAATTATTCCATTTGTCCATGAGCTGTATTTTGTTATATCCAAATGGCAGCTTGCCTCGGCCAATATCTGGATTAATTTTCATCAGCTCAATCAGCCTTGCCATTTGTTTTTGTTATTATTTTAGTTTATAATTTTATATTTATTTATTTTATTTTTATGTTTTTTTTCGATTTTCAATTTGTAATATTAACAAAACAACACTTAATGAGCTGTTGTAGATTTATGACACTGCGAACAACACATGATGACAACAGTTGTAAACCATAATCGCATTTTAAAAAATACAACATTAAAGTAACAATTGTTGTAAATCATAATCGGGGCATAAGAAATAATAAAAAAAGAATAAAGTAATGAATTTAATTGCATAAATTTATAAATAGTTCATATTTTAAAAAAATGACTCCTATCGTGAACACTACAAATACATATTTTTCATTAAAACTATTTAAACATAATATATGTATATATTTCACCTTTTGGAATTAATAAATTTATAGGAAACTAATGTAAAAATGCTCAAATAGAACCTTTTCTAAATGAATAAATCACAGAAAAAATTATCCCTTCTTGTCTATATGAATATGAATATATAAAGAAATATAATCCAGATAATATTAATATAGAACCCAAAGATCATTTAACGATTCCATTGATTAAATAAATCTCTCCATATGAGTTTAAAGTAGGAAGAGCTACTATATTACCTGAGCTTAATAAGAAAGCACCATAATGTTGTAGAAGGTATAAAATTTGATAATCCTTCGTTCATAAGAAATATTTCCTGAATAAAATAAAGCGGATGAACATAATGTGTAATTATTAAAACTCTCAAATTTCAGTATGAGTTAAAGTTATTAATCCAGAAATACCATTCCCATTAGAGCAACTGAATATTATTGTACAATCCGAAAGAAGTTCTTCAAATAAATATGTTAAGAAAGTGAAAAAAGTAATAAACACTGTAGCAGTTACGCTAAATAATTTTTTTTACTACAAATCCTTTTCTGAACTTTCCTTTAAAGCCATTGAAATTCTCTTAATAATTGTCAAATTATCTTTAACGTTTTCAAATTCATCATTTTTATTACATTCTTTTAGTCTCACTCGTATGATTGCTCAGCAATATCCTGCATATTTCAGTAAATATCCTTCATGTCGCTTTACCGAAGCGTATATAAAATGTTCACAATGATTTCAAATTTCAATTCAACATTTTTTTCAGCTGATATTTATATAAGAAAACTTGGCAATACTCATCTAATGCAATATTTGCCATAAGGATTTATATTTCTTTTCATGGTTGTTGTTGTTCTTTCGAGATTAATTCTTAAATATAAAACAAACTGCACATTGGGAGAAAAACATTTGCTGGGAGAAGATTGCAAAATAGGAGAAGGTTTTCTAAATTTCAAATTAAAATTAAAATTATATATTAATTAATTTTTCACAAAGGTTTGAGTTGAAGCATAAATTCGTGTCATTATAAGTTAAGAAAAGTCATTATAAGTTCTAGGAAGGTCTTGTCCATACCGAGAAGTTCAAAAACCAAGTATAATAATAAATATCTGTCGAAATTTAAAATTCTAAATCTTTTATAATTTATATGAAAATTGTCTTTCATATCTGCTCGCACTAATTTTTTTCTCGATGGATTTTAGTAGAGAAATTGTTTAAAATTAATATATAAATTCTTCATTAGTTACAAGATTTGTGGTCCTGATTTTCTTAAAATCCTTTTAACCACATGTTTATTGCAACTTATTAAATACAAATAATAAGTAGCAGAGAAAGTGCACAATCGATCTCTTGCCACAAACACCCGAAAGTACAACTACAAAAAATAAAATGTCCAAAATCGAGTTAAGAGTCTTACAAATACTCTTCAAGTTCACCATATGAAAAATCATTATCAATAATAATGATGGGGGCGGTAAATATTTATATTGAAAAAAGTTGTTGGGATCCGTGCTAATTTTCAGCTAATAAATCAAATTTATAATCCCAAATATATTTTTTTATACAATAGACAAAAAAACACATAGACTTTATTAAAAATTCATTATTTTAGTAAAAACAGGGAAAAGTTTACTTAAAGCTAATAAAGCTGCCAAATTACTACCCAATACTGTAATATAAGACTTGTTCTTGTTGTATTGTATATATTGATCAAATAAATAAATAAAACTGGACTTAAAAATACTTCATAATATTCGTTAATGAATTTCTTTCATATAAAAAAATTTATTGATTTTAAAAATAAATTTTCTAATATACTCGTATATTTGCTAAAAATGAGGAACTTAAGCCGAAATCAAAAGATTTTTATTTTAATACAAAAAAACTTAAAAAACTTTGATTGATATTTGACTAACTTTCGAATAGTTCATAAAACTTTGCACATTTAAAATGGTTGATTGCATACTTTGGTAAAACTTTCCACAGAGATAAACAATAACTTTCTAAAATTTATTTCTTAGACCATGAATTTCAAGAAGAGCTCCCACGTATTTGAAACTAAAAGCAAAACGTTGAAATGTTTATATTTTTAAAGAATATTTGAAACTGATACTTGTATATGTTCACCCTTTATTTGCTGTACAGGTTAAAGAGCTTGCCTACAAAACCAAATAACCCAGGTTCGTTCTCTGGCAGGGGACAAACATTTTTCACCATAGTCTTTCGAGTTTTAATATTAAGTGGCTGCTCAACACCCCTCTAATGAATCCATCCAAGAAACTCCTTAACCTCCCCTATGCCTCGAAAAGAGGATAAAATCATGATGACAAAGGTCAGGCAGCCACCACCCCCTGAGAAAAACAGGTAGGAATCAAAGATTAGAAATATTCTTCACCACTACACCAAATACACGGAGGACGTTGTTTCTAGGCAACCACAGTTGGCAGCCCCATTATCCTAGGATCCGCTACAGCAGCCCAATCATCTACTCATCTGGAACAACGACCGATTAACGAAACTGATGCAAGGCAAAATAATAACAACTCGTGTTAGATGGAGATGCTTTGTGAAAGCCAAGAGCTCCCAAGAGGAGTAATGGAGAAAAAAATATATTTATTACCTCGATAGGCAAATGGGTAGAGCTCTAAACTATTAAATAGAATGTTCTTAATTCGATAGCAAGTTGTTCCAAAATGCTCTTTTATAAATCCTTATCGTATTGTGTACGAAAAAAAAATATTTAAAAATTTTTCGCGATGCATTCAATTTCTTACACTTATAAAAGAAATGACCAAATTAAACAAATCTATGAACTTACGAAAAATTACACTGATTTCGAGTGTAAATCACAATACAAATTGTGGATTCAAGGGGCTAGAAAAACATTGTTCCCGTATTTGCCCATCCATTTTCTCTCCAAAGAAATGCATTAAGAATATAAAAAAATCATAAACTGTGATTGACGGGACTCATTTATTTTTATTGATTTTTGTTAATAATTAATAAATGATCAAGTTTATTATGAATATCTTTTTTATCATTGTTGTTTTAATTTTCGATAAATTTAAATTTCGATAATCGACATAATTTTCGATGTTTTCATCTAGTATAGTCATTCGCAAAAATTTAATGAATAAAAGTGGATCCATGAACTTGCACCAAAATCATATTTACAATAGCGCTGCAGCTAATTGCACAGGCAGTTAATGGAAAAGCTCCACCTGTAAAACTATATATCAAACTTGTGCCATTATATGCAAAACAATAGTTTATAAAAATTTATTTTGCAAAAATGTCTTCACAAAATTTCTATTGCTCTGTAGCATTAAATTTTATTATAAAATGAGCCTAACAGCGATAGAGATATTTTGTAAAAAGTTCAAACTTTAGCAAATAAAATTAGAAGCGATATAATTTATATTTCAATAATATTCGTGTCTGTGCAAATAAAACTGCAAACTATTTAGCTAAAACTTTAAATTTTGCTGCTTAAACATCCTGTTACCAACTTCTGGCATTAAGTAAGTTATTTAGTACTCGTATATAGTGGGATCCTAAAAAACAAATGAACTAACAGACCATAGTGCTGACCAATGGGAGAGAAAACTGCCAAGAGGAAAAGGAAAAACTATGTTGCAGTAGAAATTCTGTAATGAATACAACGTCATGTGTAACATGTGGCAAGTAAAAGTGTTCATTTTGCTCAGTGCTTTTATTTGACTAACTCTTTTCAATTGAAATTTAAGTTCAGTTTTCCCTTACAACACTTTATTTTTCTATTCCTCAAGAATGTTGTAACACGAATGTGTTTTTCTCATTTTTTTTATTAAAACCATTTTACATGCAATTGATGTTTCTGTATAAAACATGTTGAATTCATTTTTGTTTATATAAAAAAATCCTAAAAAAAAATAAAACATTCAGCAGTTTAAATAAACAAAAAAAAAAAGAAAAAAATAAACACAATTTAAATTGTAAACTTTATAGAAATTTGCTTATGTTTTCTTCTTTGTGTTTGTTGCTGATACTAAAACGATTTCATTTTAAAATATGAAAACAACAATAACACGGAAAGCAGTTTAAAAACAACAACAACAACAACAACACAGTTGCATCTTTCTGAATACATGAATAAATTACACATGCTTTCTTTTATTTACAATAAAGTAAACAAGGAAGCTAAGATGTTAACTTGTTGTTATTATTTGTTGCATGTAACTGTGTAGAACACACATCGACTGCTGTTGCATATACTTAATACAAGTGCATGTTAAATGAAGAAAATTAAGTACTTCCACATAATAGCATTTACAATTACGCCATGAAATATTATTTTCTTCAAGTTTCAATCAACTAGAATTTGTGAAAAGCATCTAGACGTTTTTGTGTATGAAGGAAATAAATAGTTTATTTTATTTACATAGTTCACGACAGCAAAAGGGGTATACTCGCCACAAATAGTTGCCATATTCGCTTTGAGATGAAAATATTTCTTCTTAATTTTAGTAAAAATCGTGCTTGGAAATTTGTGTATAAGTAATACTAAATCTTTTCATAAACTCTTAAGTCAAGGACGAAAGCTCTCACTTATTTCAAGTATATAATAAAGTTCTGTTAACAATATTTTTAATATTTATGTTACAAACGTATTTTGGTATATAAAGAAAAACCAATGATGTGAATTAAGATGTCTTTTTTCAAAGCCAATACACAAAAAGTTATAATATGCAAAATTATAAAACAAGGTAATTTAATGTAATTTAATTTATTCTCCGGACTTAGACCCGAGTGAATATTTCTTGTTTCCAAACCTGAAGAAATGGCTCGGCGGAGAGAGATTTTACTCCATTAATGAAATCATCTCACAAACAAATGCCTCTACAAATCTTTTCTTTTGAAAGGGATAAGAAAATGTAAGAAGAATATGTTGAAAAATAAAGTAATTTATACCCAAACTCCAGTGTTTCATTAAAAAAGACACGGACTTATTGGCCTGCACTCGTAATAATCGAAAAATACATTATCATTTTAATTTAATAATTTAACTTGTTTTTTCTATTTAAACTTGTCAAGAATATTAAGCGAACCTTTTTTCCCCCAAAAATACACCGCAAATTCTGGAAGCATAAATTCTTCGTCTTTTTAACAATTTTATTTTTTATCACCAAAGAATTTTTATAACACAATATTTTTTGAAACTTATTTTATCATATTTTTATAGAAAACTTAATATTGAAACTT
Organism: Germaria angustata; assembly: GCA_963681545.1. Classification (NCBI taxonomy): domain Eukaryota; kingdom Metazoa; phylum Arthropoda; class Insecta; order Diptera; family Tachinidae; genus Germaria; species Germaria angustata. The sequence continues at coordinate 57,190,566 of OY812998.1, read as the reverse complement.
ATCGGTATTGTATCAAAGAAATATATGAAAAATTAACATTTCAAATTTATTTTGTTATTTCTTTACATGTCCATATGTCGACATTTCATTGAGCTCTCAACCAATTCATTAGTGAACTTTAAGCAGATTGGAAACATTCAAACTCATTTGTTTAAATGGAAATAATCAAATACAATATGAGAATTCTCTATCGTATGTGAATATTACAAATAATTTTTGTTCGATATGATTCGATATTATATTTATTCTTCCACCCTGTATACAATTAGGCGCCCTTTGGCTGCCTGTGCATCCTTTGAGTGCAAGAACTTTCTTTGAAATATTTAATATTGGAATTTATCGACGTTGTATTACAAAAATTAAAATTAAACTCGTGTTTCATTTAAAAAGTCACGGACTTAATGAGCCAGCCTCATAAGAAAAGACTCTTAGAGGATTGAAAAAAAAACAAAGCCTTGTATGGTCTGGTATTTCTTGAACTACCAGCTAAAAAGGATCTCAATAAAAAACCGGCAGGTTTGATTAATTCAGAAACTAGATTTAGATTAGACTTAGATTGCATAATGTTTTTCTTATCCGATATCACTTAATTCAGCCTACCAAACTCAGCATTTAAATTCCTTTGCAAGCCGAATTCTAAAATTAAGTTTTTACACTTCTGATAATCTCAGTTTTATATAGGAGAATTTTTTTATCTCCTTCTTCACTAAAAGTGTACTCAGCACTTGCTTGGGTATAATAAGGTGATCACTGGTCATAACAGTAGAGAACTGTTTTAATCCCCTACAGGATAATTACAGTAGAAGATTATTCTTTACAGGCATCGTGTGAGCTGTTTCTATACAAATCCAATAAATGATCTCAATAGTAAAACAAAGCTTTCCCATCGATAATTTGCAACAATATCAAATATTATTTAAATCTCTTATGGCGTTTTCTGTAGAAAAAAAGTCATAGCATTTGGTGTCCTTTAAAAGAGACAAAAAGAAGCTGAGTGTTCAACCGTTTAAAAACGAAAGATCAAATAATTGTATAAGGAAGTATGATTTTTTTTAATTTCATTGGTAACAGATTTTTCGTACCTAAAAAAATGCCTGCATTCACAATTTTTGGAGTCCGAAATGACACGAAAATATTTAATTGTATTCCTTTTGGTTTTTTCAATGCTGCTCAAGACTATGATTAGTCAGCTTTAAATTCCTTATAATTCCTTCTTTAGATATTAAAACTGACAACCATCAGTAATAAAAACCATCATGCAAAGGAACTATTAAAAAATATATATAAAAAGTAGTACAATGTATTTTTTAACATATTTTTTAATTAAATCTTTCCAGCAATTAACAAAATAATTGAACGTAGTCTTATAACAAAAAAATGCTTTCAAAGTTAATTAAACTGTCGTTAAAATAACCATTAAAGTTTACTGCAATATAAAAGATAATTAAACACACACACACACGAATTCAATTTTAAACTTTTTAAACTGCATCGATTTTATTAAAGCAAATTTTATGAGCAAAAACAAAAAAATTCTTAACCCAGTGAATCCATTTAATTGGCTGACAACGGACACATACAGTTCATTAAGGAGAATAATAAAACTCGATGGAAAAAAAACAGTGTGAAGATAGAAATGTTTTTATTTGGAATCCTTGTGTCCTTCATATGTGTAAGTGACTGCGTTTGTGTTTGTGTATATGGCTTATATCTGAAATAGATCACTAATTCATCAACAATGTTGTTGCAATTGATGGGGTTTGTATTTTTTTGCCTTCAAATGTATTCGCAAATAGTGTTCAGCGAAAAAATTCAAGTTGTTTTTAAGGAATGACATTTTCATTGCTTCCAAGGGATCCGTTAGTTAATTTTTTCAACTTCCTAGGATCCAATTCATAAACTTCTATTTTAAAATAGGAGTTTCTTCAACAAATTTATCAAAATTCTTTTTGAAACATATCGCGTTTTTAAAATACAATAAAAATTATATATTTCTTTAAGTCTTTATAAAACATCTCTATATTTTTTTTACCTTTTTTCTATAACAATTTGGTTAAAATATTACTCAAGCTTGGGGTCTTATTTTCTGGTTAAACAATTTTATTATTTTATTATCAAAAAAAAAAAAAAAATACTCAATGAGTATGGAAATATTGACAATTTAAATAAAATTGTTTAACCACAAAATAAGACCTCAAGCTGGAGTAATATTTTAACCAAATTATTAATATATAAAAACATTATTTTTCCTCAATCAATAATGATAGAATTGGTTTTATTTGAGGAAAACAAAAATCGTGACTTCTTGAGAATTTTTGCGGTTATTGTCAGTGGCATTAGTTTAATATGAAATTAGTTTCTATGCAAAAAAAAAAATGCAATGAAAATAGCTTCCAAATCGGTGAATAGGGATCAAAAAAGAGAAAATCATGCAATTGCAAGCGTATGTTAAAATCATTGTGAACGATCCAAATTTGTACTAATTCCATATCATTTTATCAACATATTCATGCGTTTTTTGGAAAGACATTTTTTCCACTGAGTATATTTAGTACTCGTCGTCCCTGTAGCTGCGTTCGTGATTGCTTATTGTATATTTCGTACCATTGCCTGCCTATTTGTTCTATGACAGTATAGCAAAGTATTCGTAGACTAGTGGCTAGTTTACTAGACCAGCAGCCTGAAGGTCTTAGGTTCGATGCCTGCCGCATATTGTGGTTGTGTCTGCATACAAGCAAATAAGATTTGCAGTTTATGTTTGTTAACTTAGTTAAATAAAAAAATAATTTGAACTTCGATTGTTGAAGTGATAATAAAATTTTGAACTAAAAATTATATATTTTATACTAATTTTTTATGACGAGATTTTTACTAGAAGTTCAACAGTTGGACTCCCTACAAATTCGCCGTTGCTCACTCCTTCCTAATGGGACTTGTTTAGTTTAGTTGTAATGAGTGTAAGTGGGCGTCCTTTATAAGCTCTCCCATACGCATTACTAAACACAAAGCCACACACAGAAGCAGTGAAATCATACTTCAAGGCAACACAAACACTTTGTACTCTATACACGTTCTAACGATATCAACATCATACAATATGATGGGGTATATGTATTGGTGTGTTTAAATATAAAAGCAATTGAGTTTGGTGTTGGACAAGTTGGAATTGCATGCAAACCAACGCATACAGAATATTTCCATCTTAATATTTTATTTATTTATAAGTGCAATACACAGATAGAAGGAAATTTTGCTAAGCTGATTTAAATAGTATAAACTAAAGGCTTATTTGAACACGAGTATTTTAAGGCATCGAAAAATTTAAAATTGAAATTTAAGTTTTAAATTGATTACGAAGGACGCCACTTAACACACAAGAAATACAAATATTTTTTATAAAAAATTTTGGGGGCCAACAAATTTTGCAACCAGCCTACTAGTCATAATAACACAACATAATTAATCAGAATGCAGGAAGTTTCCATCAGGGATATTGTTTATTATTTTATTTTTCATTTTGTCATTTACAATTTCTTGAGATCTAGGCTGAATGTATAATTTTCTTTTTAACTTTTTATTCATAAAATATTGTTTTATATTAAAAAGTGCCTGGACGTCTTACAGACATTATTGCGTCGAGTTGTTTTCTATTATTTCCAAAAATATTATTTCAGGACCAAACAAAATTATATTTTTGGTTTTTGTGAAAGTATTCAATTGTTTTTTCTTTTAAAAACTTGTTGTTGTTTTCGCTGGGGCTAAGCAATTTATTGCTAAACTGCAGACCGTTTGCAAATCATTTAACCTGGTACACTTACATAAGGAATTTTATATAGTCAGTCGTAGGCTTACCAGGATAAGCTCTTCTAAGCACCTTTAAATTCACGCACAATAAAATTTTTCAAAAGATTACTTTAACTTTAGGTAAATAGAGGGAGGGGTTAGAACATGTAATGTTAAGTCATGCCACATAAAAGGTGATGACTAAATCGTACATGATTAAATAGTCCTTTTATTTAGATTTAATCAACTTTCACTTTGTAATAATGAAAACCAGAATAAGACTACTTATTATGATTTAAATGGTATTTGGAACTGTATTAAGAATTTTCTAAGGATTTTTTACTTCCTTTTGTATTATTCGAATGATGAAGCATATTTTAAGGACCGACGCCTGGCTGAAGGAACGACACAATTTATGTGTTTGTATGAGGTACAGACTTGTTTTATATCAATTTAACTTGCAGCATTTTATATCCACAACTCAGCTACCAGAAAGTACAACTTTTCATTTACTTTATAAATCATTCATAAGATTTACATTGGCTAAATACTTGCTTGATAAGGATAAGAACACAAGGGGGGAAAAAGCTTTTTTTCCTACATCATTTCCGCATTTACCGCAAATTAAGTTTTCCGTTTCATTATTTTTTAGTTATTTTACTCTTTTGTTCTGTTAAACTTTAAAAATATTAAAGTGTAAAATGGAAAAAAACAATCTTAAACCGAAATTTATTACCACTTTTGCAAAATTTGTTGATATACATTTCCATCTACAAGATATACAATTAAGATATTAAAACTTTTTTGTTTTCGGCTTTTACTACGCAAATATAGGCTGTAAAAATGTATTAAATTTAAGACCAGAGGATTATGAAGGTTAATACCTATTTGTATATAATAATGTAAATTATTAAACAAGACTTTGGGTTTTCAATGTTTATTTCTTTTGTTATAATATCTATGTAATCCGAAAGATCTTTTAAACAAATACCCTAAAACTTTTAATTTTACATAATGGCTATTTCTATAATTTGTCATACATACATATATTTTGTATAACAATTAGTTACAGCAGGGTCCTTAGACTTAGGGAAATGTACTAATAAATTTTAAGGCTTTTAAACACGCTGATACATGGAAAAGAGTCACAAATAAAAAAAAATTTAATTCAAAATATTGTTTTTTGCTATAGTTTATAATATATATACTTATGTTTCACAGTCAAACTATCAGTAAACTTCAACCACTATCTTTGAAAGTTGCATGACTGTAATCGTGTGATTCGTGTCTCCATAGAAATATGAAAATTTTAATCATTAGAATTTTAATCAAAGTTTAAAGCGTCTCAAACATGATGATAGAAGCTTACTGATAACTTGGTATTAGATCGAACGAAGTGCAGGCAATTTAAGGCAATTTAACTGACAATTAATAACAAGTATCGAATAAGTAGTCGATAAATATTGAAATATTGATAAATATTGAAATTATAGAACTTTACATATCCAAAACTTATTTCACATGTTAATTTTTACGCGGATTTTTTGTTCTTGCACGAATCATAAAATAAGATGCCTTTTTGTAATCCTGATAATGTAATAAATAGACTGATACTCTTTAGTATTAAAGAATTATTACTGTAGATTTACGGCTTTTTATCTACAGGAGACATACACATCCAACTCTTTTTTACAAAAATTTTTTCCATTGTAGTCTTGTATGCTGATGACATTAAAATCTTTTATTATTTTATCGTATTGCCATTACTGGACAATTATTTGTAGCTTTGGCAAAGTGCACTGCACATTTAATTTCTCCCAATGGCGTAATATAAATTTATTAGTCTTGAATATTAAAAAATTAAAAAGAAAATGTAATTATTTCATTCATTCAAACTTGGCTCTTACTATAATTTTAATAATGCAACATTTGAGGATCTATTACAAACTAATTTTTGGTGATCACATTTCAATGATGGCAAATTGGGATAATAGCGTTCGGTAACATTTTTCAACCCTTATATATACCACGAAACAATTTTTGGTCGCCCCATTCTTGAATATGGGGTCCTCCCTTGAATACGTACGAGGGCAGAGGTGAACGAAACATGAACAAGGACACTGTAGATCAGAAATCCTTGGAGCTTTTCATACGAAGGAAATATCGAGGGTAATAAAGCCGATGCTGTGGACAATGGCATATGCAGGGCATACAGGAAAGTCACTGGAGCTCTTCCCGAGAGAACTAAATTTTCGCGGGTGACGCCTTACCAGATATTATTCACTAACTTCAGAGTTATAGACTGGAGGTATTGAGGAACAAAACTCTTTTTTTTGCAATAAAGGCGAGCGCACAATGGGTCTTTTAACTAACACACCCATCAGTCTTTAATCTTAATCTTATACACAACTTTTGACCCAACCAATATAGACGTTAAAAGTTCATCAGTGGATTCCGCTATTATGCGGCTGGGGTACAACACAACAGGGTGAAAATCATCAGATTTTACCACACTTAATTGACATTTTGTTGCTGTTATTATTAGGGCAAAAAGAGCAGGGACCGCTCTGAACTGTCGATTGTGGTACAACTTCCTCATAGATCAGCCTTTTAGTCAGAAAAGACACATAACGTTGCTGTATACGATGCATTTGGTGATCTTGGACAAACTCTGTTGTTGATTTCTGCGCGTTTAGTGTGTGACACTTCTTTCACAAATAACAAAATGAATATTTATCACAATGATCTAATGAACAAAAAACAAACATAAAATGCAGAAATGTAAATATTCTTTCATAAAAAAGGTGCGTAAATTTTCTCATGAAGTCAACACTCATTAGATCAAAACTGTTTAATTTTTGATACAAAGCACAGCAAACAGTCTAACATATAGGTTCTATTTAATTAGAAACTCCTTCAAATCCGTGCGCTTAATTTAGGTTTAAAGTAAAATAAAGAGAAATCCCAAAAATAGTCATTTAATTTTCATTCAATCATCTTTTTGGAATAAAGAAAGTTTACAATGGCTCTTAAAAGCTGTTGGTTTTTATAAAAAAATTTCAAAAATATATTATTTGTGTGTCCTTAGCTGTTCATATGTCGTGTTAGTGCTGGTCAATTCTTCAATGAACTTCAACGAGTTTGAGAATATTAACTTTCGTGTGCTTATACAAATAATTACAAACACAATATGAGAATTCTAGCATATATACAGTGTACAAAATATACAACAATTGTAGTCTAATAACACCAATTATTAAACTGATTAGTTCGAATTAATTTCAATAACAATTATTATTAATTAGTAAAATTATTATTAATTAGTAAAATATTTGCAATATAATTTTTTTTATTTTATTTATTTATTCTTTTTTTCATCCAAACCAAAGTGTAATTTTTATCAACATTAATTGTTATAATTTTCAAATAATTCTGAAACTCCCAGAGAAAAATATATAACTCCATTTTATTTGCAAAATTAAAAAAAGTCTAGAAACGCTTACCTATTGGCTTAAAAGCAAGTAATCCTAACCATAAAATGATTATCCAAAATTGAGGCATTTTGTGTAAAATTAGTTGTTTGTAGCAGGGATATCCAAATAATTAGTTTTATTGAGAAAAAAGTATAATTTTGCACAATTACACTAAACTATAATAATCTAATATTTTATAATTTTAAGGATTGATTCGTATGTCGTTAAAGAACTTGAAATAAATAGATTTCCTTTTTCACCAAAAATTTTATTTAAGGATATTCTTTATAAATCTACTAACTTGCACTAGATGTAGATATGAGATTCACAACATTTTAACTATTATTCAATGATTTATTTTGGTTTCAGATATAAGATTCATATATTTTTTGAGAAAATCGGTGGTTGCTAATGAAACTTTTTAAGAATTTTTATACAGAAACATGTTTTTTCACTATTGATTTTTCTTTATATATATTTTTGTAGGTATAAATTTAGGACTTATTTTTATTTTCAAAACCTTGATTACACAATATATTAAAAGTTTTGTTGAAACAAGTATAAAATTTGATTAATTGGAGGGTTTTGTTTGGGATTTATGAAACAAAAATGATTGTAAATTGATTATAAATATATTTTTTTGCAAAAGTTTTACATTTTGGCACCTTTGTTGGGTCTTATTATTTTTGTTTTTTTTTTAACAAATTTAGTGCCAATATTGGTTTTTAAAAATTTTACAAATTATTTGATTTTTTATTTAATCATCAGCTTTGTATTTGCTGATGGATCTTACGTAAATATGCCACTTTTTCTTTTAAGTAATATGAAAAATAATACAAAACCACTTATGGGAAATACAATTTTATTTCAGGCTGTTCCTTAAACGAAGTTGTTTACTTCCTTGTACTTTTCATTTAATTGCTGTCAATCACTTGTCACAAAATTTATCTGATACCTTCAATACTTTTCAAACTTTAAGACGTAAAAACTGCTTGCAGGTATTTTCTTCTACACTCTTAAATTATTCCTTTAGGAATTATTACAAATTATATTTGTTTAATCACTACACAAAAAGACACAATAACTGACGGTTTAAAATGGATTTTTTTTTCAATTCATCACTACCCAACATTTATTTTTAAATAAATTTTTTACTTCCTGGCGTTATATTTGCAATTTGCCTGCCTGCCTGCTTTAATGCCTCCCAGTTTTATAACATTTTTTTTTTAATAATGTTAAAATCACAAGCAAGCGAGTGAAAGTGTGTTATAAATATTTTTTCTTCCAAATGACGGTGAGTGGGTATGTTTCTATGGTCCATGCGTTTATAGAATATTATAGTTTCAGCAGGTTCTAGTTTTTGGTTTTGTGTTTTTTTTTCTATTCTCTGTCAATTTTTTTTTTATATACACGCGCGCACTTGTTGTGCCGTTTTAAGCGTTTATCCTAGACTGACGGGCACAAAACCTGTTTTTGGAAAGCTGCCACAAGTTAAATATCACTCACAGACAACTAAGAGCTTAGCAAGGGAATAAATGTTGCACAACTGTATCAATGTATGCGTGGTAATATGAAAATTTCTTTAACAAGCCCCTACACACACTCACACAGAGTTATTCACAACACCCACTACAATAGCAAATGCTGTGAGTGTATGTGTTTGTCTACGTTTTGTATAAATAACAGATGGTATTCGTATTGTAATATAACAGTTTCGTCCTTTAACATAAACATACACAGTTTTATCTCTTTTAAGGACTTTGTTCTCATTCTCTCTCTCTCTGTCTCTCTCTAAAATCTTTCCAGTTTGTGACATTTTTTAAGTGGAAGTTTCTTTAGCTGCCCCTTTAATGGAAGCTTGTTTCGAAAGCTTTTCAAAAATCCATTTGTTGCTTCAGTTTGTTTTTGTATTATATTTTTTCAATGCTTCTATTTCTAATATTCCTTTTTTATACATACATACAAACATACATGTATATATGTATGTATGCATTTATGTATGGCTCTCTTGCAAATGCTCAAGGAACATACTTATATAAATCTTTGAATATTTTACACTTATAATGAAAAGAAATCTATGAAAATACACTAAAAATATTGTTATGAATAAATTTTTTTAAAGCGAGAAAATGAAATCTATTTTTCTAACACATGCAACAAAAAATCATCAATGGAAATTTTTTAATTAAAGAAATTTTTTTAACACAAAGTTCCACAGCTCACTTCTGTTTTTTTTAAAATTCTCCTTAGTATTGTTGTTATCGATAGTTGATTTAAAGAAAATTTTCTCTATTGAAGAAAGTCAAACAACTGCACTGGCTGTAAGATGTTGACTAGATTTTTACACTTGTCTCAGTCTAGCGTCACACTGTTGTACCGTTGCCTGAAACCCTACTCCTGTATCAGGACTTGAGACTATCAGGCTAACGATGAGTGATGTTAGGTCCAAAAAGTCTTTCCAAATAACCTTAGCTTCATGCAGTCTAAAAAATTTTCAAATTCGTTGTAAAAACAGTGTCAACAAGTCCTGTACGGATGTAAAAATATAAAACATGATAAGTAGCCGAGTCCTTATTACAAAATCGGCTCAACATATGAAAATATGTTGGCCCGATCACATCTCAAACGTAGATTTGTTGTCAGTTAGCAACTAAACTTTTTACGCTCACAAAATATGCCATAGAAAATAGAAAAACTAATCTTTTCTTTAGTGCATAATGAATGGTAAAATTCGCCAAATTTAATCTACCCGATGGTTTGCATCCCCAGCCTTAATTAAAATAACAAAATATAATGAATCTTTCGGTGTAAGATTAAAATTGTAGGATCTTAATATCACAAATCAATTTTGATATTACGATCCAATTAATATATTTTATTCACACTCATCGAATAGTTTTTGTTAAAAAAAAAATTTGTGCTTTTTACTTTCCTTATTTAGAAAAGTTAACACCAAAACTTAACGCATAGAATCGATCGAACTTTCTCACAAGCAGGCCTTGCTCTATTACCTGCTGAAATTACTCTAACGCTTATGCGGCCCAAGTCTGATGGCAAAAAAGGAAATTAAACTCTCTGCTGGGAAAATACAAAAAAAAAGTTATTTTCCGCTCAATCTAGTGGAACTTGTTTTAAGATTCGGAAGAAAATTTTCCATCTATTTTTTTATTTTTCAATCTAATATTTTCATTTTCAGTCCTTAATTTTAACTGTTGCCTTTTGTATGACACAATTACTTTATTATTTCACTTTTCCATTTATTGCTTTTTGCTTTTCCCTTCTCTTTAAAAGCAACACTTTTCCATGGTTTTAATTTTGTTGTTGTTATATTTCATACAGGGTTCTTGTGCTCTCTTCAATATTTGTTTGCTACTCCTCTCAGAAAAGTATTTTCTCACTGGAATTATTTAGACTTTCCTTTATTTCGTCTTGTTGCTTGTGGTTGTTGCATGTGAATTTTTTAAAAATATATTTTTGTTCGTTTTGTCATGCGTCTTGACCTTCTTATGAAGCAACAGGCTGTTTTCAGCTGCTTTTTATTGTGTTGTGGTTATTTAAAATCAGTCTACTTGCTGATGGTAAACTTGGTCAAGTTTGGTGGTGGCTGTTGCTCCTTTACCGTTGTTGTATGCCTTGAGGCCGTGTCATTAAAAAAGATTATAACAATTGTGTTATTTTTTTTCTCCTTTCATTTCTCTCGTCTTTTCATCATTAATTTCTTATCCAACATGTCAGTGAAATTATAATCAGTTGCAGGTTAATTTTAATTAATCAAATAAAATATCTGAGATAAAGCATATTTTTTGGCGTTCAATTGCTTTAAAGATTTAAGCACGCACAGTTCAAAATTATAATTATCAAAATACAAGAAAATCCTTTGAAGAGACAAACTTTGGATTTTGATCACATTTTGGTGTTTTCAATGGTTGATGAACTGAGATTGACTTGCAGCTGTTGCGTGATTTGGATTCACTATTAAAATATTAATCCAATTTATTTAATATGAAAGTAAAAAGAACACATACAAGAATTTTCCAATAGTGTTAAGCAGGGTGAGTTAAGCTTTATGTAAAGAAGATTATAATATTAAAAGCTTTCTAGAGACAATAATTATCGCAAACGAAATTTAAATAGCTGATGCATGTAGCAAGAAAGATTTTTTTCTTATGAATAGACATGTGCCTGGTGGCACATTGGCTTTTCCAATTAAATTTATCCTTTCTTGATGATTTCTTGGAAAATTTATCTTATAATTAAGAAACCATTTCCCATTTGTAAGAAGGTATGAAAAAGAAATTAATGATGAAGAACATTTTTAAAAACAAGCTTTTATTTAAATGCTCATAAATGATGAACATTTTCAAGACAAATTCAAGGATCCTAGACTCATTATAACAAAGTGTCCTTAACTGCTGACCCGGCAGAGCAGATGTATAGTTTACATTAATATGAAAACACTGAAAGAGGCCTTAATGATTTAATATCATGATGAATTTATTTTGTGCGTGTCATCGTGGAATTATGTTGTTAAAATAATTTTATGTGAATTTAATTATACGATTTTATTTGATGATTTCAACACGTTTCCTTTTTTAAAATAATACACCCTATTCCAATTGTCATCGTAGTCGTCAACTAAAGTCGACATTAAAAGAATTGGCAGTTTTCTGCACGTTGTTGACAATAATTGACAGCCCCTTATCATTTTATAAACTTTAGTAATTGTAATAGTATATCAATGATATTTTATTTATGTCGATAACAATCTCACAGTTGCCAAAATAAATGGTGTTGACTTCGTGTGACGTCGATGACGACAAATAGAATATGGGGGATTAAATCCGACCAAAATCAAGGGTAGAAATAGTTTTACCCTTTTCATTTCTTTTTGCACAATTTTAATTACTAGAGTTCTTTTGTGCTTCACATCATACCTCTCTGACTGTTTTTACAATAAATGCTGTTTTCTGATGCTAAACTTCTGAACGTTTTTTAATTCAATATTGCAAAAAGAGTTAAGTTAAATACTTAATATTGAAATTTTTCATTATGTATTTTGCAATAATCATGTGCGATAGAGAATTCTCATATTGTTTTTGATTTGTTTGGCATAAACATATGAGGTTGAATGCTTCCAAAATGCTTAAAGTTCACTGACTTGGCTTGGCTTAGCGACCACTTAGCAGAGGTCTAAAGCCAAAAAAATATTTAATAACAAATTTTTTTTTGCTTCTGTATAAATTCTTATTTAATTTTTAAGGTGAGAAAAAACAACTTGTTTGTCTTGTTCACTTATTTGAAGCAAATAAAAAGAGGACACAAATATGGTATGTGTAATATTTTTTTGATTAAGTATTACGGCCATAAAATATACAAGTATATGACTTTGAAATACTTTATTGCTTTTGTTATACAGAATATTTTCATAAAAAGTATATTTTTCTTTTCACCCGGGAATAAAAAACTAACTAGAAAATAGAATGAGACTAAATCATAAAAGGGAGATATAAAAACGAAATATGACAAATCAAATTTTCTTCTCATACATGCAACAAGATAAAGAAATGTGCACATACATTTGCATACGAAAATACATGTAAAAATATATTCGTATGTAAATAGTACAAATAAGTAACTAAATAAATACATACATAATGTACACATAAATTTTTTTTTTTATAAAATACATGTTGTTGTTATCATACTAGTAAATTTTTTTTGGTAAGAAAATGGCACTAAATTATCCAAATACATATAAAGTGTGAAAAAGCTTATGAGCAAATCGCAGAATTTACATAATTATGTAAATTGAAAAATTTAATTTGTAAATATGTAAATACCAGAATTGTGCAAGTATCACAATATACCACAAGCAAGTGTGTATATGAAGTTCAGAAATAATTGTAGTAAATATTTTTTGTCACTCTATTGAATCTCAAGCATGTATATATGGCAGCAAATATTTGTAAATAGAAAATACAAAATACTTTACATCTCTTAAGCCCTGCTAATGTTGATAAATTTACGATTCAACGATTAAAAATTATAAATGTTTTTGTGAAAACGCGCTTGCAGAATGTGTTTTGTATTGAACAGAATGACAAACAATAACTACTTGATGTGTATATTTTCAATTACAAGGTAATTTATGAATTCATGCATAATAAAAGCCATCTGACACAAAAGCTCTCAAATCAATTTAATTCTTGCGTGAGCATAAAATCATAAAATGAATGAGTGATTAAATGAACTCCTTTAGATTGGTTGCGGCAGTGTATCCTGCTTGAAGTAATTTTCGATCACGTTTTCGCATATTTCGGGCAAATGTAGGCATTCAAATGAATTAAGTGAATTATCCTCGTAGAATCGATCTTAGTGGCCAATTGTCATTGCCAAAACGTTAAATTACGGTGTAAAATGTCGCAGATATTGCTTATGTGCATACACACATATGTGTGCCTGTTGTGACTAGTTAGTATAAAAGGCCGAAACAAACAAGCGATCGAAGACAGTTGGTTTCCGGCTGTCCAGTGGATAAGTGATCTTATACGAACTTTTGGCTTGGCTATTCTTATAAGTTCACTAGAATAAGTTGGCTTGGCTAGTTCTGTTAGGTTATCGCTGGCGAATAGAATATCTCTCGTGGGAATTGTTGGCTTGGCTCTTCCTACGGGATTGTTATTGTGGGAGTGGAGGACGGCTGGTCTTGCTTTTTGCCTTTCTATGAGAGAGAAACTTCTGGTTTTGTTTTCTCCCATCTCTGAGAACGGAACTACTGGCGCTGCGTTTCGCCCATCTCTGGGAAGAAAGCTGCTGGTGTTGCGTCTCGCCCATCTCTGAGAGTGGAGCTGCTGGTCTTGCTTTTGTCCACCTCTGAGAGCGGAACTGCTGGCATTGCTTGCTTTCTTTTTTGTGGACAGTCCTAGCGTCAGCGTTTTGATACAATGTATGGTACAAATTGCTTAGTGTCATAGGCATTTTTTTATATTTATTATATTTTATATTTGTATTTATTTATTGTGTTAATTGTTTCTTTTGATTCCGAATATATGAAAGTAATAAATGGCTTAAGTTTTATAACATAATTATCGATATTTTGTTTAGTTAATTTTATTTTCTGTAAACGACTCCTGGACTCCGCTGACCTACCCCAGCTAAGAGGAGAAATTCTGTCGTTATAATATGCAACGGGTAGGTTCTCCGAGCCCTATATGCGACAATTGTGCTTGTTGGCGTAATAATCGAAAGAGAACTGATCTTCATCGCTGAAGAAAAAAAATTTTTTTTAAATCATAATTGAAAACCAGCTGCTCTAGCACCCAATCAGCATATCCAATCAGCTACCTTTAATTTTTCGTTTGAATTGGACTTTATATGGATGGAGATTCAAATTTAACTATGAAATATACCATAAAGAGCCGTTAGATGGGTCCAATTTCGAAAAACGCCATTGAATCGTAAAATTCGGATAATCCGCCACACTTCCACTAACAGCAACGATATTTTTGGCACAGCGCACATTGCGATGATGCCCAACCCTGACCACATTTGTACCGCTATCAGTCTCTTTAAATTTCTTTATAATTTTACAAATTCCTTGTACAGTAGGGCGATTATGATGATAATAATCATCTCGTAAGGCCACATTTGAACTACCACTTTTGTAATAAATTTTAAATATTTTTACTCATTTGTTGGTTGTTAAACGATCGATATTCGTAAGTGACAAACCTTTTGCTAAAAAAATAAAATTTTTAATAACCGATATTGAATAGGCGACAGCCTTGCTAGACCAGCGATTTAAAAACCATTAAATGGATAACCCAATATTTAAGTAATTAAAAAGTGATTTGTTCATCTCGCAACTTATTTTATGCATACACTTAAGATTTTTAAAAACTAGATACCACAACAAGCAATTAGTAAAAAAAGTATATAATTTCTTTATTATTTAAGTCAATTATTTTATTACACTTCATTTGGTTAATTTAGACTTGGCATATAATGTCGAGCAAGTGCCAATTATTCTTAACTTCATCTAGGCGCACTCTTTCAACTACGCGCTGCATGACTTTTTTCAAGATTTCCGGAGGTATCGCTGGAATCTCTTTCGAAAATTGTTTTTTATTTAAACTTGACTTTGTGGCTTCTTCATTTAGACATATTTTTTTTTCAAATACTCCCAAAGAAAAGAAATCGATGGCGGTTAAATTCAGGACTATGGCCCCAATACAATACCCTAAAATGCTGAGGTATTAAGCAGCACCGATGGTAATTGGCGACTTCATCTTCAAAGAATTATGAACTAATAGTCCTTTCCGATAATATTTCACATCAAACTCTACATTTAAGAGGGTGTAATTGCCACTGCTGAATTACCTCAAGATTTTTCGTGGCCTATCTAGTGCAATTTTGTTTATTGACGAAGCCATTTAAATTAAAATTGGCTTCGTTTCCCACTGTCAGATTGTGTATAAAATCATGATTTTCTATTTGTGTTAAAAAATTGAAAAATTAAGTCGCTACTGGTAACCGTTGGGTGAAATTGTGATGCAACTCGCTGCTAATCCATTAAATTGATGTTCGTGATAGTTCCTGACAATATTGATTTTAGGAATAAGCACGCCAAATAAGACAGGAATTAATAAAAATTCTTGAAATTTCAAATAATTTTCTTTGATTTTAAATATAGTGCGACTATTCTTACAGAAAATGGAAAAGTCTAACCAATTAATATATTATTGTAGTAATCATAACATAATTAATGAAATGTATATAATTAAACTGCTGTTTGGGCCGTACAAATATGTATGTTGTGTGCCAAATAAATCCATATAAATAAATTGTTAATCGGTTAAAAGGCAGTTTTCCCAATTTGTTGTCACTACCAACAAAAGGGTAATAAAATTAGACAAAAAAAATGTTTGTGTGCAAGTATGTCAGTATAATTGTAGACGTATAAACAAATGTAAATAAGCAAATACACATGTAGTATTTGCATATGTATTCATATTTATTTATGTATGTCTCTTACCGTCTGTCTGTTTATGTAGAAGGATATACCATCCAACTCGTACAATATCAAATGTGAGTATGAATAACCCGGAAGATTTTGGTACGTGTATAAATTTCAAATTATAGTACAACGTGTTGTACTTTGAGAATACATTAAGAAAATGTTATTGTTTTCATGCGTGTTAGTATTAGAAAATAAAATTAGGTATGTATTTCCAAAAAGGAATAAAGTTTCATAAATTCATACATATGTATGTATATATACATACACATACATGCATACATGCATAATTAAATATGTTCATCGCAAGCACGCAATATGTATGAAATAACAAAGTACTAAAATTTTCTTATATCTATCGAATATACAAAACGCGCTTTAATCATAAAACTTGTTTGTTTAGAAACAAAAATTTTTTATTTTCTTAGTGTGTATCCAGTCACACGCATTAACTTAGAAGCGAAAGTCACATTATAATAAAATTTGTTGTACAATTACATTTTTTTATCTCAGAATATCTTATACTGCAAACAAAACTACAATGGGTTAATCTAAAAAATTTTCGACACATGCTGAACTTTTATCTCCTTCGAGTTTTTCAAATATGTGTAGACATATTATTTACTTATCTGCAGAACCTATAATGCATAAGCTTATATGCTGTCACTTGTTGTTCTGAAGTTAAAGCCCTCAGAGGTTGTTCATACCGATATTAAGCATATTAGTAATATTTTAAAGCTTTACAACACGTCATCTGATTCAAATAAAATTCATATCGCTGGAAAGCACTGTACTTATTTTCTTCGGAAACTTTGCTTAAATGATCTATGATTTTATTTCCAGAAAAAAAAACTTTCTTCTAAGATATCCTGAACAAAGATCATTTGAACATTTTATCGTTTTTTTACAGGAAATAGACAATTTAAGTGTCTTTATTTGCTGAAAGTTTAAGTTTTGGTTGTGTAAAGATAAATTTAAATTTAACTAGTACAGACAAAAACCATATTTCTTAGTAATGGCAATTTCGCAGTTAACAGAGCTCTGTTAACTAATTAACCCTCTAATGCCACATTTTTTGTTTGACTTCAAAAAATCATATTAAGTTAATTTTGGGATGAGAAACATGAATCTGAATTTAGTTTTTTCCTTTGAGTACTCGTTGACCTGTAAGAGGTCAAACTGTCAAGTCCGCCTTTAGGCGGAGTTGGGCATTATCGTAATAATTTAAACAACATGAATAATTTTTATATAAACTTTTTAAGAGTTGAAATTTATTGTTAAATTTGAATCAAATGATATTGTTTTTCTTTTAGTATTTTAAGGGTTATTATGAAAGTTGAAAAAACATTTTTTTGACGTGGAATTGCATAAATTAATTTTGCATTTATTACAGAAAGCTTGCGTTTCTGATTTACACCCTGGCATTTTGCACATTTTTTTTCCGGAACGTTCCAAAAATACACACCAATGCCCAAGTTGATCGAATCGAACATTATGCGTCGGAATGTTTGATCTTTTCGGTTTTTGTGCAGGAGGAGCCTCAAATTTTGGTCGACCACGTTTCAGCGTTGTGGCTGTGCCTACTAGACACATGGTTTCTGCCACTTCGGTTCTAAAGTCCGGGAGTGTTATTTTGTCATATTCTGATGAATTCTATGATACAAAATATACGAGTTCACCATCGCCACATCCAACAAATGAAAAAATATTCGGTTTGTCCACTTTCGTGATCTCATATGAATTTTGTATCGTCCAATCAAACCATCCATCAAGTCGACTCCACCCATGTGCTTATTATATTCTTTTATAATAGTTGGACAATTGATGTCAACGTAATCTTTTGTTTTACTATTCCAACGCTTTACGGTAAATGTGTCATTTTCCATATTTTTTGACAGGAAATTCTGCGTACCCACGTATGAAGAAAGCAACCTTACGGTTTTTGTATCTCGCCACAACACGTTGACGATATCTGTACCGTATCCGGTACCTACATATTCTTCCGAATAACCCCTCTCAACTTTCTTCGCATCTAGATCATTATCAGATGATAATTTTATGTTTGGAACTCTATTTCTTCGCACTGTTCCTAAACTAAATATACCACGACTCTTCAGATAGAAAATCAAACCGAGAGAGGTATAAAAGTTATCAAAATAAATGATGTGGTTGACATCATTTGTAACGTGTCTTCCTAAACGTACGACTACATTAGATGCTGCACCAAGGTCTGGGCAGTCATCTAAAACAACATTATCTCCAGCACCAGCATAAACTTCAAACGCATTGCAAAATCCAGACGTGTCACATAAAGCAAATAGTTTCGTCCCCCATTTGTGGGGCTTTGCGGGCATATATTGTCGCGTTGGATTGCCCTGCATTTTTGTAGGGCACATCTGCTCATCAACGCAGAGACGTTGTCGCATTGGTACAGTCAGAAATCGTTCATTGAAATGTTGAATTAGTGGTCTAATTTTATACAGTGCATCGAAACCTGGAGATCCTTTCTGCATCTGGCAAGAATTGTCATTAAAGTGAAGTTTACTTCTAAGCTCCTCAAATCTATGGCGGGTCATCGTTTGCCTTATGGGTTCAAATGCATGCCTTCCCCAATAAGCACGAACATTCGGAAAACGAAAGGTTGACATGAAAAACAAGATGCCAATGAACTTACGCATTTCTGTTTCATCTGTTTTGAAGTGTGTGGAAATACTTTGTTGACGTGCGTACAGATTCATCTGATTCACCAAATACTAAACGAAAAGAAATACAATATTCCAATAAGTACGAAAGTAGCTGTTATAAAGTCAGCATGTTCGAAATTACCGTTAAAAAATCATCAGTCAAAAAATATACAAAACAGTCGTACGGAGTTTTCAACGTATTGAAATGCTCCGGTAATGACTTCTCGCCGCGGAAAACCACTTCATTTACATGAAGTTGAAAATCTTTTTTTCTCCATAAAATATGTTTAATTTCTTGCGAATCATTTCGAATTTCACTTGGAACCCCATTGAATCTGCCAGAAGATGAGCAAGTTGGGCCATCTTCTTCTTCTTCGAGTTCAATTTCTATGTTTCGCTTTTTAGGATGAGTGTGCTTAGCTGGAGACAATAAATGCACAGCTTCAGCAGTTACATTTTCTTGATAACTTTGCTCAAACGCACTAATATTGGAAATGTTTATGCTGTTATTTATGGCGTCTGACAAAATCTCAGATGAATTAGTAAGTGGTCTATTTCTTCTTCATCTGCAGGGCAAACAAAATCTGGATCATCCATATCATCTCCGTCAAAATCACCATCATTTTCTTCTTCACTTGCTTCGTCACCTGATGGAAAGCTTTCCATAAATTCCAAAATCTCCTCCTCCGTCATTTTCGAGAGCTTTTTTTGATGCTTTCCTTCCATTTTCACTGTAACGTATAAATATTATAAAAAAAAATTTTTGTGTTAATGCCCCAGTCCGCCTCTAGACGGGCTGAGCAAAAACGTCCACATCCAGTAGGGATTGTATTTTTTATAATAAGAACTTAATATTTATTTCAACTGAACGTTTGAAAACTTACCAGTAATTTTTTCGAGCCGATCTAAAGCTTTGAAATATAATTTTTTCAATGCACAATATTAACTTTTTTCACAAAGAATAAAAAATGACCGTTGCCGCTCAAGTTCAAGATGATAATGTACTATTTGCCAAACGCGTTGGAGTGTTGCCACAGAATGAAAACTTGTTGATAAAATAAACTTTAATTTATACTTAGATTTATTTATTAACTAAACATTGACAAAAATAAAAATTTTATAACGGCTTTTTGCTACCCCGCCTAGAGGCGGACTTGAGCATTAGAGGGTTAACAGAAATCCTAAAATGGACTAGACTCATTTAAAAGGCGAAATATAGGAACTAGGACAAGGATCAAAAAACAACTATATATCAGGAAATATGCTCCAGGAATTTCTTAATGAAACTGTGACTGTACGGAAGGCAAAATACATGTTAGAGCAACAATATAATTCGTTTAAACAAATGTAATTTCTTGAGAAGATTAGTGCTCATATTGGAAAAATGGAGTGGTGCTGATACTACACACTATATAGAAATGGTGGTCCAGGGAGTGCTTAAGTGAAATATAATAAAGGGATATCTGAAATTATCTTGGAAGCTTAATAATGAGATTTAAAATTTTTTTTGTTTTTTGAATTTCTGAAGAAGTATAGTTGTCATATTGAAAAAAAACCTGAGAGGAGCTGGTACTACACATTATATAGAGATGGTGGTCCAGGGAGTGCTTAAATAGAATATAATAATGGGATGATATTATCTTGGAAATACAATCCCCATCGAAAATACTTCCTTTGAAATACTAAGTTTGATGGGCTTAATTCCCTTAAATATCCTTTAATCATTAATTCATGGAATTTATCCAGGTTTTTATCATTTGCTAATTTTCTGTTTCTCTTCTTTCTTTTGAAGTCTGTTTCAGATTTTATTTATTTTTTTTTCAAATACTTCCCATTGGCACTCAGTGGGATTAAGTCAGTATCTTGAGGAGTTTTTCTAGCATATATAGAAGTAGAAGACATATTTTCACATTGTAGTCCGTATAATTTGGATCGCTGTCTTGTAAGAAAAAACAAGAGATATTTTAAGCCATTTTGCTCGCGCTTTCTTGTAGACTTTTTCTCAATATATCTAGATAGACACAGGGATCTATAATAATCTCTAAGAGACATAAAGTTTCCAATAACCGAAAAAGAATTGCAGCACCAAAGCATAACACATCCTCCCCGCATTTTTTCGATTGCAAGTTTCTGGGCCGCTCTCTTAAGGTCACAGCGTAATAAATTGTACTCTATTTTAATTCATCTTTAAAAATTTATCTGCTACAGAAATCTCGCAATTTATTTCAATGCTTACTTTATACACATTTGTCTGCTTATTTTTGCTTTAATCTGGGAGCGCGGGTCATGGCATCCTGATTAATTAAGCATCGTATCGGGCTCATTGGCAATTTAAGTGGCTGTTTAAGCATATTTCTCCCTACTGTTCACTTTGTGTATCGCTAAATTTGTTCGTTAAATTTTTGTAGGCGATTAATTTCAGGATAATTTTGTTCAATTAAATTTACAAAAGAAAACCATTAAATGATTAACCGCCACATTATATACAACGCGTGAGAAGTTAAAAGTTTCCCAGCTTCAATTGTCAGCCACGTTATGTTGCTATTTTTGTGTGAAAACACTCTGTTCCAACCTTTTTGGCAGACGCTTTGAATGCGTTTCAGAAAACTCCACGTTTCAACAGAACTATGAACTATCTTTAGCATATTTAAAAGAATATATACGTATATATTTGTTTTTAATGAAAATAACTTTATATCCTATAAATGAAACTATTTCCTACAAGGTATCTAGTTATGGAAAGCTCAAAATTTTTCTCATAGTCACAATTTGTTTTCTTTCATGTGAAAGTAATAGTTTCGGCTTAAAATTTAAGAAAAATACTGTGTTTATATACATAAGAAGAAACAAGAATTTCTTTTAAATTAAAGCAAAATTTCTCAAACTTTTTTCCTAAAAATTCGAAGAAATGTTATTAATCTGAAAGACCTTTCATTTTGTATTCTGTATAGGTTTTGTGTTGATTTTTTTATTAAAACTTAATAAAAAAATTTATTAAAACCGTAAAAATATTGTATTATTAATGTTAGTTGTTCTAAAACAGGGTGAAATGAGCATTTATTGTTGTGGTTTCAAAGCTGTGGGCGTGTTTCTTTGCAAAAGAAAAATAAAGCTTTTAATCTTACACTAATTCATTAAATAGAGAACATATTTTGATTCTCTGTGGAAAGTTATGGATAACCACTGGTGGATTTTAGGAGATAAATGTAGAAAGTTAAAATTTTTAAGACATATTCCCTCTCATAGTCCTTTGGCATGGAAATTACACGTAGTTGGTTCAAATGAAATTGAAAGTAGTTCAACTTAGTTGGCTTATTGGAAGAAACTCTATAATCTAGATTATAAAATTCCCTTATACAACACAATTTTAATGGCAATATAGTGGAACGATACAAAGGAGTCTAATAAAAATTAAAAAAAAATATTAAAATTCTTTGTACGATTATTGCCCCTTCGCGTTATGTAAAAAACTCCCTAAATCATTAAGACTAAGACGTTTCAGTTGTTAAAACAAAGGTTTCATGGCAATACATGTAAAGAAACTTGAGTTCCATCCCCATCCATTAACCCGTCAATATTCTAAATTATAGAGACAACTCTCGATTTATAAGGATTTACATTTTTGATGTCAAGTCGATCACTGAAAAACTGAAGTTTCTTCTTTAGCAATGGCTCGACTTAAGTAATTAATAAATAAAGATTTAAATATTTATTGTTAGTTAAATTTACATTGAAGATTTAATAATTAATAATAATATAAATGAAGAAAAATCAGTTCAATATTGTCGGCAATGCTGAATGGATACAGTGTCCTGCATATGGAAGTATTTGTAGTCACATACCTCGAATTCAGTAGGAAGCTAGATAATATATCGTTTTACTTTCAGGAAGCGTTTTTAACTCACATCCTTTATAGTTTCCGAATGCAGTAAAGACTAGCACGGTAGCACGGCAACCGTATGTGGCATTAATTTGCATGCCATAACACTCATATCGCTAGATAAAAGCTATTCAGTGGTCAGTTATAGCATTGGAGCCTTTCCAACTCACTGGCAGTACTTGAATATTCCAAAGTCTATATAAAGCTGATAAATCCAAAGCACTTTTAGCACAACAAGTCATATATAAATTTGCAATAAAGGTCCAGCTGTACTACTTGTAACAGTGCCAAAAGGATACTGGCATTTGTGAAAATGTAGCGTAAGAGTCACAACAACTACTGCAAAAAGCGGCTGCAAATAGCAAACACGTTTTACATTTCAAATAAATTACCTGTAAAGTTACCTATAGTTTGCAATTTATCGTTGCAAACTGTTCCAAAATGTCTCCAACAAAGCATTAAGATATCAAATATAAATATTTGATTATCAGCCTTAAAAAGATAAATTTTCACACAATAAAAAGTTAATCTTTGATTTACGCTTATAAAGTTTATTGCACGCAGGAGTATGGAAAATATAAAATTACCACAATCTACATCGTCTTAATGAAATTTATGCCGCCATAAAAGCAGATCGTCTGACAAGCGGAACGACTTCATGTCGCGTAACACATTAGCAAAATTAATAAATTCTTCTGAAACTGATACAAAAGCAAACACGTTCAGTGTTGATAGACCAAACAACAAACAAATAATAGAATACGGCGAGAAATTCAATGTTCAGAAAATTCAACAATAAATTAAAAATTTTAGGCTGGCAAAAGAAATGTGTCGTATTTGTGTGAAACGATGAAACAAAATTGAGGTAAAATTTTTGAAAGGTCCTCTTATCATTCATTGTGCGATATTGATTTCAAAAAATCGTTCTTATAGGCTTAAACACTAAACTAAAACCAGCCATTTGGAAGTGCACACTTGGTAACAACCGAAGCCACAAATTTATATTTCTAATAATTTTTATTAACTATCAAAAATAGTAAAAATAAGTGTTAAAAGGGTAAATAAGATCCGCACATTGTCATTCGATTGTAGTGTAAATTCCGGTCTTTTCCAATGATTTTGATGTACGCCTGGCACCCCCAGATGTCATCTTTTTTGGATCCTAAAATTAAGCTTCTTAAGAAGTCATGAAAATGTTAAGATTTCAGTAGAGAAAAACGCAAGTTTTATTCATTTTTAGATGATTTTACAAAGTTTTCTGTTTGATTGCTGTCAAAAGAGCTTTACAATATTTTTGACAGTATAAGAATAATAAAATATCGAATAAAGTTAAAAATAATAAAGTTTTGTCAATAGTCACAGTATATTTTTTTGTTAAGTAAAGATAATGGCTACAGTTAAAATTAAAAAAAAACATTCTTTTTAATTTAATCTAAATAATTAAATACTTTTTCCAATTTAACTTCCTGCGAAGTTGAAAAAATGCAGTAACAAATACTTTGAAAATCAATACAATGTCGGGAAAATAAAGTTTTCTTTAATTGATACGATTAGTCAAATATAATAACAAAACAGGAGTCTCCACAGCACCAAAAAATTAATATTTTTTATTGCATATTTCCCGACGTTCCGTGAATTTTACCCAGGGATTCGTAATTGAGAGTTATTTGCCCTTATTATGATTATCGACATCAATATATTTGCAGTTATGGGATCGTTATCAAGAACTATTAAATATTGTTGATAGGATATTACTACCACTCTGGCTTATAAAATTACAATTGGCTATCAATATTAGTTAATTATTGCCTACAACGAGTTAAGAACTGCTGTCCTTTTTTACTGTCGACTTGATGTGACATCGACGCGACAATCACAATAAGAGGGATTATGTTACATTAAGAAAGTTTTTTTTGTTTTATTTATAAAACTAACAATTTCTTATTTTATGAAAACAAAATATATTTATTGCACACAAACTTTTGAAAAGCTTTTTTTTCAAAATGATGCACTATTCTCTATGACCATCTACAAAACAAGTGAAGAGAAATTCACGAAACGTCGGGAAATATGGAATAAAAACTTTTTTATTGACATAAGATCACATTGGGCCAAATTGGCTAAATAAAATAAATAACTATCATAATTACGATTAAACCTGGCCAAGAACAAAAACTTCCTATTTTTTAATTTTTCTTTAGTTAAAATAACAACAATATACATGAACCTTGATTTTAAAGTGTTTCCAAAGACGGGGACGTTATTTAGCAGATTTGAAATAATTTATATTCTTAATGAAAATTTCATCAACTTTGCTTGCTAAAGAAATTTAAAGAAATATCCTAAAGGACTTCTTGAAAAAAAAAACATAAATATTGTTCCATAAGAGTGACTTCCATTTATTTATTTATTTTGTTTTTTTTTTTTAAGTATTTTGAAAATCTAAATGAACTTGAAAAAATTTCTGAATAATCTTGAAATAATTTGAAAATCTTCTTGTATCGTTTCAGAAAATTGTGATCATGTACCTGGTAAGTGATTTTTTGATTCAAATTATCTGCTGATCTATAATGTGTATATATATGATTAAATTAAAAAAAGGGAATTCAGAAAAGTCATCCTGAGACAGTGCAAATTAGGATCGTTTTCATAGATTTAAACATATGCCTGCCATTGCAGGATATTTTCTCTATCTATTTTCACTGATCTATAATTTATCACCGATATGCTGGGAAAAGTAAATTCTTTATGTATGTTTGCAATGGATATTCATTTATAGAGTATTTCGGTAGGATATTTGCCATTAGGATTATATTTTACATCTGAAAAGGTAAAAAATTTCTTACGGTGGTGACTGTTTCAATTAAAAATAATTTTTAATTAAGAAATAAATTTTTGAAACAATAGTGTGTTAAAAATAGAGAACTTCTTTTCAACTCTACTTCTATAAATCGAAGAAATTCATTCATAGAAATAATAAATATTTTTAATCACGCGAGTACTTTTGTCATTTTGATTTTCTAAGAAGTTGAAAAAATTCACCGGCAGATTTTAGGAAGTTTTTTCAGTGAAAAAGCATTAGATGTTGCTTTCAAGGAATGATATTTTTATTGCTTTCAAAGGTTCTGCTGGAACATTTCTTTCACAAAGTCAATTAGAGCAAGTTTTGATTTAATTAAAATAACAAATTTTTATTGCCTTCAAATTTTATAAAAAAAATAAATCTTCTATTTTGAAATGAAACTATCACTTTTATTTAAAAAAGCGAATTGTTACTATTGTCAAGTTTTTACCTTTTCAAGGATTCTATTTCTCAAAGTAATTTTTTATTTTTATTTTATGATATGAAGTTATTTTCTTAGGAAAATCAAAACATCTACTTCTCTAAATATCTTGAATTCAGCTTTTGATTCAGTTAAAGGAGTTCAAAAAGAAAATTTTTTAATAACAAGTCTAGGTTGAAATTACTTAGAAATCAATTGAGTTTATTTTTTTTCTGCAGCAAAACTTCTGCATTTTCATGACTTCTTCGGAAGTTATTTCTTGCTGGGTCTTTTTGAAAGTTTTTTACTCTCTGAGCTACTATTTCATATATTGACTTATAATCTTTAATGTTTTATACTCTGGTATGGCTGAGGTGTTAATTGCATTGACTCTTAAATAAATGACAATGAAATAAGGAGTATTTTCGTATTTAGTTCAATGTAATATTGGCTGTGTTATGAAGAGCACTCAGTATACTTCCGAAAAGTTATTTTTTCATAGCATCTTTAAGATGACTTCAGATCCAATCAGGATCATTCTGCAATGACAAACTTGGCTTAAGATCATGGTATAAGATTAAAATTTTAACTACTTTTGTATTACAAGTTGTAAATATCCTTTTTTGATTGGGAAAAATAATTTAGTTTCTTGAGAATGACCTCCATTTATCTCTAGTGACATGAGAAATGACAATAAATCATTTCATGAAAGCTGGAAATTTGCAACGGTTCAAATAAAAAATTCTAACGCTTTATTGTTTTTTCGGCACCAGAGCAATCTTATATATTTTTGATTCTTATTGGAAAACTTTTGATCCGAATCGGACTAGTTTAAGATATTGAAATAGAATATTGATTTATATATTACTTTTTTATGGTATTAATGCTATTGGATAAAAAGAATTTTTGCTTTATTTGAAGACAAAGCAGTGATACCTCGGATATGAAAAGTATAATTTTGTGAAATTATTCTGATAAGTCCGGCCATCAGATAGTAATGGCTAAGAGCTCAGCAGTATGATCAGGACGAAACCCTCGTGGACTAAGCTTTAATTTTGTAAATTGGGAGAATATTCCCCTGGGACACATTAAACGGCTTGATTTTGAATCACCACTCTCTGTTATAAATGGCAAACTCTGAGATCGTTTAACAGTTCACATTCACCACTTAAGAGTCTCTTCCAGGTTCTTTTTCCTCTTGGCAAAAAAACTTACATATATCCATCATTTATTTTTTTAAATTACAATAAACCATTATGATGCATGTACATCCTGCTTAACTTGCTGCATGCTAATAATAATGGCCAACACTTTAGAACTTCAACTCATTATCATTATGATGCACTAATGTAAGTCTATATATGAAGCTGTCTGAATTAATGTATATAAATGCAGGATGTATTTCAGCAACAGTCTTTAGCTGACAAAATGTTGATTAAGCAAAACTAGAAGACATGATGACAGCAGGAATTAAATAAAGTCTTGCTCACACACATACAAATGTCTACACACAACAAATGTCTACTTATGTCTGTGTCTAAATTTCATTATTTCATTTACAATGTAAGCGTAATTATGAATGTATACAGAATGGGTTCAACAAATTTGACACCTTCGGACAATTAGTCATTTTGTCAGTGCCATTCAAGTCTCACAAATTGCAAAGAGGATTAAGTCTAAAATACGGTTGAAAGGTTTCATATGCAAGAACATAAGGATACAGAATTGATTACTGATAACAGCAATCGGTAAGTGGATTTGTGTTTTCGAAAGTTTATTGTTTTAAAAGCCTAAAAGACTAAGTAACACTGTTAATAATCTTTAGATAATATCAGCTCTACAAAGAATCTAATCCAAATGACAATTTTAAGTTATCGATTATTAGAAAGAAAAACAATTTATAGGCTTCAAACACATTGACTGCCAATCAGATTATTGACCTTAAGTTGTATAGAATTTATTTAAATAGATTTTGATAACAGGATTGATTTTGATTGCGACCTGATGCAATAAATATATATCGATAAGGAAGCTGATGTCCTGTGTAATCTAAGAACTTTTGAAACGTTTAAATACTCTTTGGTTTATTTTTATTTTATTATTCATTTTTGATGTTCAGTTGTTTCGTTAAAAAGATAAAAAGTTCAAACATTTCTCATCACTGTGTTTCTAGGAAATTTAAGGCAATTTGTCCGCCCTGTCCGCGACTAGCCTACATAAGAAGTCCTGCCATCCTTTTTTGCTTATTTAATCGTGAATGGCAAGTATTTTTTGATATTTTTTACGAGTATCTTATCAAATTTGTTTTGTAAAAATAGTTCTGCGTAGCATTAACATACCACTTCAAAGAGTCCAGGAGAAGTCTTTAGCTTCAGTGCAGAATCACTTCCTTAGGCCAGGATAAGTAATGCTTAAAAAGCAAAGCATGCTTAGGTGTCTAGTGACTTGTGCAGTTTGCATTTTCCTGCTTGATTACGTAGACCTTGTGAAGGCTTTATTCTAAGTATTGAGAGACAAATAAATTCCACTGCTCGTATGTGCAATAAACTCCCTGCTAAGGTCTTTTTTGTCACTTCCAGTTGTAATTCGAAAAAGTACAAGTCCTACTTCTTCTCCTTTCTACTATAACCTATTTTCCTAGTACCACTGCAACGCACTGCATAAGTACAGGTCTTCCCCGTGAGCTAAAATGGTCTAATAAAAAAATAAAAAATCATATTGCTGCAGACAGTCTATCACTCAACACTCACGCTTTTGTTAACAAAATTTAATTTCCAGTTGAGTTATGCTCCTTCCAGTGTGTTTAAAAGCCTGCCTCCTTTGAAATACATCCCATCACACAGCAATCTTACATTTACACTTACGAGTATGTAGATTAGTTTACTTAATATAATAAATGAACAATCAATACGATAAGTGTTTTTAATATTGTGGTTGACAAAGTTTGTAAACGAAACATATTTTTGGACGCATAGTTCCTACTATTTTTTTCTTGAGGCGATTTTAATTCAGTCCTTCTTTTTCCATGTGCTCTAATCGTCCTATGAGATCTGTTCCTGTCAAAGAAATAACTAAAGTTCCAGTATTAAATATTTCATTACAAAAAAAAGTATCTGAGTGCTTTTTACATAAATTTTCGAGAAATATATACCGCACATTAAATTTTTAAATACTCTCAATCCCATACTTAGACACATACATGTATCAGACAGCATATGTGAAGAAATGTGACAGCTGCCTGTCAGCCAACATTAATTATTAAGTCAGTGGTTCTCGAACAATGTTTTTCTTTAATGATTAAAGCAATTAACATCATTAAAATGTACATTAATATGAATTCAGTAGAAATGTATTTCATACCTTATTATTTGAACACAGAATCATATAAAATTAGACAAATCGACTTAATCTCAAAAAAACAAATGTTTTTTCTCAAGAAATACTATTCGTTAGGAATTTTTAGGAAATGAAGACATTTGTATGCTTTGCTAATATAAATCTGATAAAGAGCAAATGAACAATAAATTGTTTTGTTATCTTAAGTAATAACACACTTGCACACATAAAAATGCCATTCCTTCATGTTTATTGTCAATAAACTAAAGTATATTGTAAATGTTTTAAGATTTAAAGCATTAACTGCTAATATAAGCCTACAAGGAATAATTTCCAAAAGTACTAAAATCGCACAGTTGTAAAATCGCACATGGGTGCATTTAAGGATAGTCCGAATACTAGTATCTTTTTTAATAAATGATATTTTATTTTGATACTGTTCGTTTTTTTTTCTGTCCGAAATATTTCGGCGGGTATGGCAACAAATTAAATTTCGGCATCATGAGCTCGAAAAACCCGCACGTCATTGTTGATAAACCAATGCATCCTCCCAAACCGTCTGTTTGGTATAGACTTTGCAGTCGTGGTATTATTGGTACATTTTGCTCTTGGAAAGGCTTCTGGAAACGCCATTTTAATCAACGGCGAACTCTACAGAGCTACTATTAGTGACTTTCTATGGCCTGAGAAGGAAGACATTCAGCAGAATAGCGCACACTCTCATACATCTTATTAACCAATCCATCTTTTACGCACTAAGTTTGGTAATAATTTTATCAGCCGTCTTGGATGCGATTTGCTCCCTTAAGACTTTTCCTTGTACTGGTATGGTATCGTCAAAGACCGATGCTATGCCAATAATCGGGAAACTAATATTATCCGTGCCATTAGTGAGATAGAATCAGAAACTGTCAATAAAGTCTTTAATAGCGAATCCTGCCGCGGCGGCCACGTGACTGAAATATTGTTCAATAAATAAGGGGAGTATTTATTACTTCCAATATAAAAAAAAGTAGTACGAGCAATATACCAAAGCAAATTAAGTTAAGTTTATTTATATGTATTTAATTTCAACAAAAGACACTTGTATTTGTACAGGACGATAAAAACCTTATATTTATTACCTATTCATACGCACACACACACACATTTTTGCACAAAATATCTAACGACTACATAAATAAAACAACATATTTGCTACTTAAAAACTAATTTTAAAACGTTTTAAAATCTCTCAAATGGAATTAAACAGCGGAAATATGAGCGTGTGTGTGTGTGTGTAAGAAAAGCACACGGTTGCCGACATATTAGATGACATTTTGACACGTGTGATTTCCGTTGTATGTTTCTCTCGTTTTCTTAATTTCTTTTTTCATTTCTTTCCGCTACTATTTCATTTAATTCTATTTCAACGCCTTCGACATTTCACATCAAAGCATGTGTTCGTTGGAACACCGGCAGTTGTTGGGTTTATTTTAGAATTTGTTCAACATTTTCAAACTTTTCTTGACAATTTTAAGAGTTCAGTGGGGATTGCGGCAGTAAAATGTTTTAGCTTCTTAAGTATATTTTTTAATCTGTGCGGCAGCTTACGTTTATCTAAAATTTTTTTGTGTTTTCTCGTGTATTACTTTATTGAAAAAAATGTATTATATCAGAAACATGCATGAGATATTATCAGCCATTCGAGCTTAACTTTTTAATTCACATAATCCTACTTATGTATTGGAATAAGCATAATATAATCTTTTTAATTAAGCAATTTAATTCATATAAGAAAAATATGTGCAACGGAGGTCAACGTAGGCGAGAATGTTAAATTGTATGTGCCCTACAAATAAGTTGATATCAGCCTCGTTGATGTTGATACCGAAACTGCCCACAAGAAATCGCTGAACGCTATTATAACTCAAAACCTTCTTGTAATTAAATACTTTCTCACCATTTTTATTTTTATCCCAAAGCAATACACAAGCTATTGTAAGCTTAAACAAATTACTTTTGATTTGTTATACCAACTTGTGGAATTACTTTCATCAGAAATGGGAAACGGCCCATATACAATGTAATACTGAAAGACTCTTCTCTCTTGTTTACATTTTGCTATCCAGAAAATTAGTTCAACAAAACAAATGTAAAAAATTTTGGGAGCCAAATTTAATCTTTTGTTGCTTGCTATTATTTTTGCAGTATTTTTATAAAATTTAGAAAGAATTTATTATAGTAAATAAATATTAAATATTTTACAGTGTCTTAAAAACTATAATTTTTGTTAATTCAAAATATATCGACTTGTGGATGCATAATATCACACAGATTTTACCTTTTTTTAAGTGTTTTAACACTCTGCTATGTTCTCTAATACGCAAAATATAGATTTATACCTTTTTATTAAACTTGATCTATGCCCCTTTGTTGGCAAAAAATTTTTTTCTATACAAAATTATTAAATTAATGACTTTTCCATAAATTTTGCGGTATTTCGGCAGTTTGATTCTAATATATAAAATTAAAAACAAAATGAAATTAGAGCTAGAAACAAAAACAAAATTTTAAATTTAATTTCAATTATCTCCATCAATAAGAAAAATTTTTTACTTAAAAACTGATTGTATACGCCTATTACTTATACACCGACTAATTGCATTTATATGCCAAAAAGTATGCAACAGCTTTCGTGCAATTCATAGCGTATACGTGATATTTTAGCCAAAGGAACTAAATGTCCACAAGAAAATGTGGTAAAAGGTTTGTAAATTCAAAACTAATTAAGCGATTTGCACGAAACAATATGCGGTTGATAGAAAAAGGCATGGGCTTTTAGACTAGTATAGTCTAAAGCACCCTGTTGTAGCACAATGTGGCTGTAATAGAGGTAAAATCGACGGTTGCGTGTATGAAAAATATTTCGGGATCTGTAACTTCTGTAAAGTAGAACTGTTTTCAATATTTTGTGTGCATGTGACAAAAAAGGAATAAAAGCCAACACTAATAATAATCACAACATCATAGCAGGTCATATAATTTATAAGTGACTTAAAACTTGTTTATATTAATTTTTCTACTCCTAAATGCCTGTTCTTTTCAAAATAATAAATTTTTTAAAATTTTGGTATCTCATAATAATATTTAAATTTCAATTTATTGAGAGAATATTTAAACTTTTTAAACAAAAAATATTGAAGACTAGCTTTTATATTGAGCTGACATATATATACATTTAAGATGAGATTATCGAATTGCTGCAAATTATTTGAAAATATTTTGGCCGTTGATTTCTAATGGGAGATTAAAAAAGAAAACTAAAAATACTATTGTAAACAGAGATTACATTAGGTAAAATTGAAGTGAGAAGTTTGATCGAATATCAAAACAAAGACATAAATATAGACCAGTAAAAATCCTGTTGGGCCCTCCCAGAATTGTGGATAAAAATAATTTTAAAATTTAATCAAAATATGTATATGATTTTTATATAAATGAGCTTTAGGTCTTTTTTACAAAAATTATTTTTATTATGATTCAATATTTCGACGCCCAAAGAGGCGTCGAAATATTGAATCATAATAAAAATAATTTTTGTAAAAAAGACCTAAAGCTCATTTATATAAAAATCATATACATATATTAAAAAAAGGTCGAAAATAAATAGTGTTAATTAATTTAATCAAAATTATAATCAAGAAATTCGTGGACGTGGAAAGCTGTTTTTTACGTTGAGACTCCAAATAGAAAATAATGCTACTGCATAAGAAAATGCTGTAGTGAATTAAATTCATCATTCATGATAGACGTGAATGACGTGGGGAATATTCAAAGCTTTCTTTCATTTAATATTTTTAGAACTTAAATCTATTTTCTTAGATTCCACTATAATTGGAGTTATTTCACTTAGACTGATAGCGATAGGAGTTGTTTTATTTATCCTGCCAGTATATATAGAATCATTGTTTTTGCAATAAAGCTTACCAATTAGAAATGTCATAGTATTTTCAAAGTATCAGCCTCTAAACTATATTTTTGTTATCGTGTTAAATTATAAGCATTTCGGCGAATCCAATTCTCTTGAACATTTTATGCTGATATATTTACAAATAAAATACTGCTGAAATACAAACAAAAGTAAAGTTATAAAAATGTTTACTTGATTGGTTTTTGGTTTTCGCCTGTCCAAACAATACCACTTACTCTGTTACATTCAACATGTCAATGAAAAGTCATGTATTATTTCTTGCTATAATTTTGCTGAAGTTAATAACAAACAACCCTTAAGTTTCAAAATATAAATAGGCGTGGCTTCTATTTGTATATTTTTTTATAATTTCTTTCCAATTTAAATACACATAAAGTCTTAATGAAAAACTACCACTTCAAATAGTGACTCTTAACGAACTTTTTGGCAATCAATAACATAAAAAGTGGAATTACATGGGCTAGACAGCACGTGGTCTCCTGAGCTTGTGTAGTTACGAAAAGTTATTAACGATCCCATCTGTAGTATGCGTATATAACATTTGGAATATACACCTTATATATTGTGGTATAGAAAGAAAAAAGTTAAAAATTGATTAAAAAAACTAATCCCACTTCTACCATTGCGTTCCTTTCCCTTAAAAAAAAGGTATTAAATTTCTTTTCTCATACGGTCTTATGAGTTTAAAGAATATCAATTTACTTACAAAATGTTACATGTTCAATTCAAGTCATCACAGCTGAGCTCCAAGTTAATAATGTCATTCGTATTGTACAAAACAAAATTCACATGTAATTGACAGAATCATTTTATGCCAGTCGCTTATGAGCTGTTTGAGCTCTGATACATCACCATCACACTCAGCATCACACATACTCACACACACACACACACACATTAACAAATACCTTTCTGCGGACGTAGATTGAGGACACCTGGAGAGGGAAAAGGGCATGAAAATATTTTGTGGAAAAAAATAAGAAAATTTCCACATTTGTGCATCACTTTTCATTAAAGGACTCAATCTTCAATGTACCTGTGTGTCAAGTTAATGTTTGTGTTGAATATTATATAAGTGGCAGTGCACTATGGCACAAAAATATTTTCGATTTTTTAATAAAATTTTCGGAAACAAATTTACCACAATCCATCTTATAAATATTTTGCAAGTTAAAACAGTTCTGCCATATTCATAAGGCTGCCAAAATATTATAAAAAACTCTTGACTGTACTTTAGTTTGAATAACAAATGAACATAATTTTTCTACTTTAGGTCGAGCTGAAATCTCATCTAAATATATAAAATAGGATGTGTGTATGTATGTATGTATGTATGTATGTATGTATGTAACGTAATGGCTCCAAAACGGCTGGGCCGATTTTGACGAAATTTTCAGGGAACCTTCAGAATACTCGGCCGGGTGACACTGTGAAGTCTGATTTTTGATTTTCGGTCTGTGGGCGGAAGGGCGTGGCAAAATCCAATTTTCATATTGCACAACCAATGACACATGCATATATTTATTTTTTGTGCTTTTTTATTTTATTTTATTAATTTTTTGGAAAGCCGTTGTCATGTTCTTCAAAACGAGATATCAAACGCTTAAATCGGTTATGTAGTTCTGAAGATATTTTGAGCTGACCGTGTCAGCTATATGTACATAAAAATTACGTGTATGTTCGTGATCGCTAAACTCAGAAACTACTAGACCGATTTTGACCAAATTTTATATGCATGCTCTATGGGCCGTGAGGAGTGTTTCTGTGTAGTTTGAAGTTCGTCCAACAGATGGCGCAATATTTAGTTTTTTGTGTATGTTTTTGCACCGTAACTCTAGAACTACTGCACCGATTTTGACCAAACTTTATATACATATTCTATGGAACGTGAAGAGTGTTTCTGTGTAGTTTGAAGTTCGTCCGACAGATGGCCCAATATTTTGTTTTTTGTGTTTTGCCCAATAGAGATTAGCGCGATAAGCCTATGCTGCGTTTTGCTGAAGGCGTGTAGTGGGGTTAATTATCCCGATACCGGTATTTGAACAATAATTGCTATGTCGATTTAGTGCAAATTTGAAGGCAAAACAACGTTTGCCCGGTTCAGCTAGTTACACTATAAAAAGGAATGATGCTTATTTTTTTTAATGTGTGTTTTGATTAGAAATGACTACTAACTGAGTGAAAATGTATACATTTTCAGCGCCACATATCACTTTTCAATACACGAGTCTATCACTTGGGCGGAATACGAAAGTCAGTAAAAGAGTAATATGAGAAATTCTAATTGCTTTATCAGTCATACCTTGAGTTATGAACAAAGTTTTTATATTTCACTAAAATTGCTCTTAGTCTTAAAAAACCGAAACTAAATGAGGCATTCTATCTGTTATTGCAGGAATTCTTTAAACATATATTGTGAACTGTAATCTGTAATAAATATATGTACTTTCCAAAAACTTCCTACAAATTAAGTGAGTTAAAAAAATTTCTCAAGAAAATCATCTTGAATACATGACGTAAATAAGACCGAGATAATCGCTGTATATAAATTATGGGGATCAGAGATAATGAGATAATGAAGCAGTATCCATTTGGTGCAACTTTGAAGAAAAGTACATAGAAACAGTACGATTAAGACAACAATGCCAATTTGCTGTTGCAGAAATTTTAACATCTAAAGCTCTTAAATTGAATATTCAATAAATAATATAGAGTAACAAATAATAATTCCTCTATAGCTCTAATTTTTCCTACATTTCTATGCTTCCTCTTTCGCAAAGACTTCAAGTTCATTCCAAAATGAAAAAATTTCTTAGCATGAGGAAAATGTAATATGATCGGCTTACAATATTTTGCTTTATTGTCTTCTAATGACTATTTCTTTACGTATATTTTAGTTACTCACTAATCTTCCATTGTATTTAACCTGCTTTTTGTGATTGTTTTTAAAAAGAAAAGGACGATTTTAACTGCAGAACATTTTGTTTGATCAGGCTTTTAGGAAAGTCCAATTTTATTTTGCTTTTCAGATATTTCCCTATTATCCTTTCAAGCTAAATTCCTCATTATTGTATATTGTAGGAGTATTTTAACTGAAATTTAAAATTTCTCGTCTCAAATTGGCTTTACCCTGGCCCATAGTGCATTGTTATGGCCTCAATGTATGGTATTATGTGAAGACATCACGTTATTTTGGTAAAAGTACGACTAATAAATGAAAAATAAGTTGACTCCCATAAAAGAAATCTACGTGTCAAAATAATTTACTCTTAGTTCGTTTTTCTTTTAAGCACCACATGGAGTACTAACGTACATATGCGTGTTTCTTTACTAAAATATTAATACATGTGTCCAATATGTATGTGTATACATATGTAAATGTTATATGTTTGACATTTTTCTTTATGTGTTTTCATTTTCCCAAAAATCAATGTTCTGCAAAAATCAGTCTATCATTGATATTTACAATGCCAATGAAAGAACAATTTCAATTTGAGGTTTAATTTAATTTTATTTTATTTAAGCAATTTAATACACTTATTTTGGGGGAAAATCTATAGATTTAAAGCCTAATGAATGTAAATTTATTTGACTAGTAGGAGGAGGTACGAGTGTTTATGATGATGCAAGGATCTTAAGGATATTTTATATTTCTTGAAAAAGTGAGTAAAAAAACTGCTAAAGTTTATTAATGCATATGAAATGGCAAATAATTGATTCTTACTTTGATTAAACATAGAATAGTAAACGGAGATTTGTTTCTTATTTATAACTAATATATTATGTTCTCTGGAACATGTTTTTTTTTAGATCCTTATAAATAAAAAAAAATTATAACTTATCATGCATTCGATCTAAAATTTATTACCATCCACTTTGGCAGTTGCTTTAAAACAAAAACTTTCTCTATTGAAACTGTAGATTTTTACTGCTGGGTGATTGCAAATCATTTGCCACCACCACTATATTGATGAGTGTAAAAACAAGAAAAAAATTATTTACAGCAACAGGATTTTTTTATATCCTTTCAAAGCCTCATTTCACATACAAATTCAGCATACAAATTAAATGAAACAATATTTTCTATTACATTTTATTTTTACGACACACTTTTTATAACATTTTCATCATAAAATAAGCGAAATAAGCGAAATTAGCAAAATGTTTGTAAATAAATTTTTTACGCACAAAATAGACCACCAACCACATTCGATACCTTGTGTATTTGCAATAAAAGTTAGAATAGTGAAGTATAGTAAACTAGAGCTGCGTTTCACGATGAATTTAACATTTAAAAAATAAAACAAGTAAACAATTCAACCAATTTTATGAAATGAATCCCTTGTAACTATTGGCAAAATGTGAAAATGGTAAGAGCAAAAATATTTATTAGTTGTGGGAAGTGAGAATAAAAATTATTTCATTAAAATTGAGCTCAAAATAACGTGGTCGTATTTTCTATCAGTAAAAATCATTAAGTTTAGATTTAAAAATGTTTCGCCTTCGATTTGACAAAGTGGCGGCACTATATTTAAAAAAATGTAATTTTTAGTGCCATAAATGATAAGAAGTATTACTAACACATACAAATATAACACACATAGAGTACATTAATGGTATCACGAAATACTTTCCAAATATAATATTATTATTTGTTTGTTCCTTACTTGAGAGTTACTTCACTATCACCAAATTAAATAAGTCCCAAGGCTATGTGGTTGAAAGTTCATTAGATGACTGAAAGCAAGTACTGGTCTCTTAAACCACTTCATAGTAAATTAGCACTTACTTCTAATGAAAAAATTAGTTAATAAATAATATTAGTTTGTCAAACTAAAATTATCAATATTTGATATTTTTTTAATTTTTTAATCCTTCGTGTATTTTTATTAAGAGTTGTTTCATTTTTTTAGAGTTATAAAAGTTCATTTCATTGGATGTGGTTTCATTCCTTCTCATTTTTCCATTTCGCAAAATTGTCATTTTTTTATAATTGTTCTAAAAACTAACTGAAATGGTTTCTTAAAAGAAATTTTTACTTTATAGTAACAAAAATTTTTCATAACATTGTTAGAACATCAGAATTAATGTTTGAGAGGACTTTAAAATTTTTTCGAACCAAATTTGAAATTTTTATAATTTTAGTTTTACAAAATTAATAAATGATATATAAACATGGCTTATATCGTCAATGGTTCCGAAGTTATAGCCATCCAAAATTGAAAATATAGGTCATTTGAGCAAAAAATTAGTAACAGTACAAAGTCGTGCCAATAAATCAATTTTTTTTTTAATTTCTTGCTTCCATTTACAAAATTCTGTCAGTTGACTCTTTTCAAAATTTGAACACAGTTTATCCTTTAGTTTGTGCTTGCCAACTATTGATATTAGACTACCGCATGTTATGAGGAGTAAATGGAAAAAAGGGAATTCGTATCCTCCTCAAGCATTAATTTTTACGGAAAAGAAACCATCACTTATGGATACTCGGCATCATCAACTGCAATGGATAAAAATGGTTTGCTGAATTTCGTTGTGGTCGCATCCAGCACGGATAACGCCACATGTTCTAGACACCTAATTGAAAAAATTCACGATATGATATTGGCCGACCGGAGATTGAAATTACAAAAGTTGTGGAAGGCATAGGCATATCACGTGGCTCAGTGGTTTCAAGTTTGATTGATCACTTGGGCTTAAGAGAGCTTGCTGCAAGATGGGTGCGGTGTTTGCGTAATTCCACCGAAATATGGACACGGTTTTGCACTGTTTCGTAACCGTGGATCCGCTACAACAGACCGGAGACTAAACGGCAGTCAAAACTATGGGTTTCTTGAGATTGTGGGCGACCATTTTTTGACAACCTTTAAAAGGATATAATAATCAATATAGCATGTAATGCCAACTTACTGCTTCGATTTAATGAGGATTTGAAAAGACGGGTTTTATTTGGCGGAAAGAGATTTGACTTTAACGATGAAATCATTTAATAAAATACTTATTTTGATGACCCCGACAAAACGTACTTTTCGGAAGGAAAACGTTAGATAAAGTGTATATCGCTACAGGGAGACTATGTTGAAAAACAAACAATTAATCATTTAACAAATACAAACACAAACTGCGATGCTACTTGCTTTGTTTACGATAACACCCAGAATCTGCAGCAGGAACTGAACATGCGACCTTCAGGCTTCTAGTCTACAAAGGCGCTTTATTAAAAAAGTCACGGAGTCGGGCTTCGTAAAAACTGCATAGTTTCGGAATGCCCCAACAGTATCAAATACGAACCCCTAAATGCTATTAATTGCTACTGTGCACCTTTTTTTCATATATATAATTGAAATAATTTTTATTGTTGTTCTATTTAACAATAATTATGTACAAATTTACATGTTCTTTTTTAAAGACAATATGATGCTTTATTATGATCTGGTAAAAAATCAGGAGGTAATTCAATATTTATTGCCTAAATGTTACCTTAATCAATATATTAATTTGTCATTGTGTGTAAATAAAACCATTTTGATTTCATGCTTTGATGTAAATTAATTCACTTTAAAACTGTATTACATTTCCTTTTTATATTTCATGACTAAATATTGATTATTCGTGGTTTCATTTATTAAATACTGTCATCAGTGTGGCCAAAACTAAAACTAATCTATAGAATTTACGGCCTTTAGAGGACCTTATTACTGAAATAAAAAAATATTCCATTGGCCAAAATTTATGGTTCATGAAAAAAAATCATTGAATTTCTATAATTTTCAATCGTTTTTTCTCAGCTTATTCTTGTGAAACATTAAATTCTATAGGAAATGACACCAGAGTGATTTTTTTACACTAAAAAATTTGCATATTTACGCACTATGTGTGTAGTGTAAATTTTGGACCGTAACTGCCAATTGCTATAAAGTTCATTCGATCGTATGTTCGAACATAAATTCTGTAAATAAAATGGTTTTCATTTTTAATACAAATAGTCGAACAATTTTATGCATTAAAAAACAGGCAGCAAGTATATATTTCACAAAATTATTATCCTGAAAGGAAGTAGGACTTAATCACATACAGAATATGACGCAATAATTTCAGCTGAACCCCATGATGTCAACAGAGGCCGTATAGTCACAGTACTTACGTTATATATCAATCTTAGGACATATTTAGTGAATGAGCATGCATGAGAAAAACTATGAGGAAATGAAGGTTCTTTTTATATATAATGAGAATGATATAAGTCATAAGTCAACTTTTAACTACAATAGGTAATTGGATATTAATTGAACATTCATGACTCTGGGAACAATGTGTAATCAACCAAAATGAATGCACAACTCTTTTTGATAAACGTAAAGTACTTCAGCCAAAATAAATCTTATTTTACTGTCATCAACATTAAAGGCAAGTCATACACATGCATTTATATGTATACAAATAAACACTTTTCACATACATACAGGTATGTATATGTGTAAGTACATACCAAAGGTAATACGCCCAAGTACATATTGCTCACTTGCTGAAACAACGTCATAACTGAAAAAAAATTTTAAAAGTTTTTATTTTACACACAACTCAATGGAAAAATTATAATATTCTTTCAAAAGGTGAGCAGAAAACTATTTATGTAGATTTTTACACAGGATAAAGAGCGATTTGAAGCTTAATCCTGCATTATTAACTAAAAATTTGCACTTATTCCAGTTAAGAGGTTGTTTGAGCAAATGAACAGTATATACTTAAACTCATTCATGGAAAAGCAATGGAGGGCAAAGGAAATATTAAGGATAAAGTTAACAATTTCAAAAATGAGACTCCCACATTAAAATAGGGATGTTTATATAGAAATAAGGATGTGCAGTTTTTTACCTTTTAGCTAATTTTTTTTTTTTTTTTAATTACATTCTATTTAATTAAATTTTTTCGACAAAATGTTTTGTAAAGAAAAAAGTCAAAAAACATAAACTTGCACACAGTTGCAAGTGTGAAAGCTGTGCAACTGTCACTTTAACAATTTCTAGTTCTAAAATTTTTTTTAAGCTAATCCTAACCTAAAAATTTTAGTTTGACTTAAAATTTTTTGTTGGCCTCCTCTGGGGCTTTCGTAATATTATTATTAATGCATTAACATAACATATTTATAGTTGATATCAAAGGTGTAATACTCAACATTAATTAAATAACACAACTTAGTTCAACTTAAGCGTTAAACGTGCGAAAATTAAAAAAAAATCCTTTTTTTATTGAAATTTATTATTCGAAACTTTCTCTCCAAATAGTCATTTGCAAAATTAGAGTTTGAAAACCTTCATTGGCGCTAACCAGGTCGTTAGGGAACTTCAACTTGTTTGTACTTTTTAATTATTGAGAGTGCTGTTGGCTGAAGTAGTTAACGCGTTGGCAATTTATGACTGTGAGAACCTGTGTTCGATCCCTTCTTAATTATGTATTTAAATATCCAAAAAAAATTAATTTTAAATTTTTTGTCTATATGTCATAATCTCCCTCAGAACATATTTTACGGAATACGTAGCCCCTTAGGCATAAAAATTTGGCGACACTTGCTGTATATAATAAACTGGCATCGAAAATGTGACAACTTTTTTCTCATGTATTGCAAGTCCGAATTTTTCATCACCGAATTTCTAATCGTAATAAAATTTATTCAACATTAAAGACATTCGCCCGCATCTCTTGTTGAAATATTAAAAAGTTTTACTTTCACAAACATTTTACTGCCATATTGAGAATCATATATCGATAAAATCGAGCAACAAAATGTGGTTAAATAAATGTCAGAAACGTTACATGGTGGCAGGAGAAGAAAAAAATATAGGAAGCATCACATCATCAGTAATAATGCAACAAAAGGAACAAATGATTTCTTTTGTGACAATATAAATGACATGGCATGACAATAAAGACCAACAGAGCATATAGTTATTAAATGTGTTTGTATATGTATGTACAAATATTCAATAGACATACAGACATGAAAGTACAAATGAATATACATAAATACAGAAAATTGTAACGAAAGATTGAGCACACTAAACGTAAATGGAACACACCCCTTTAAATTTCTTCTTGATATGCAATAGTTGCAATACAAAAACTCATACATATGAATTCCCATGTACTCGTATATGTGAATGAAAGCTTGAATTTGTAGGTGAGACGTGTGATTAGCTATAGATGAACTTTTGATTAAATTTTCAAAACTAAATTATTTTAGCTCGCAAAGGATTTGAAACAAAAATTTTCAACTAAATGAAACTCCTTGACAGTGTCCTTTAAAAAATTTCATTATGAACTTTAATCTTTATTCATTTAAGGCATTGATAGAAAATAATACAACGTCAATTTTATTGAAAAGTTATTCAAATATTTTTTTTATTCGATATACTTGTAGAATATTTTTTTCAAAAATTTAACCGACAGATTCTATTTTCGGAATTGGAAAAACTGCTTCAAAGGGACTTATATTTTTTCATGAAATTTGTTGCATGAAACTTTTTTTGATAACATAAGGAGTAAAAAATATTGCTACATAAAAAATGTTGCATGAAATCGATATGAAATTTACATGTGCTGCCAGTCCTGATATCCCATTACTTCAGTATCTCTAGTATCAGCGAATAAAAGAAGTTGCATGCAATAAATTTTATGAAAATCCAGTCTCATTCGATCAAGAGATTTCACATTTTGGATTAAGTTTTTTCTCAACTCATTCTTTTTTATTTTCCTTTTTAAGAAACGTTGACTGTTGTAAATTTTGTTCTTAATCGGTTCAAAATTTTTGTAACTCGATAAATTTATTTTATTTTTCTTGCAAATGTTTAAGAATAATGTTAATGTTTTATGTTTTTTATGAAAAGGAAAGGCAGGAAAAGTAAAATCGACTAGAAGCTGGGGAATCATAATCATGAATCCTGTAATCCCGCATACTTCATTAGCACCCGAGTCTGAATATATAAGTAGATGTTGTTCAATCGTTATTAACAACTAGTTAAAAGAAAGTCATTATCAAGGAACGATACTGTCGTTGCTTTCAACAATCCAATGATGCATATTTTCAGCTTCCTAGGAAGTCATGTTGACAAAATTTTAATGGAAAATTTGAATTACTTCCACCAATCTCCAACTTTTGATTTGAAAATACTTTTATTTTATGTTAAATGTAATTGGAAAACTTATTATTTTTCCTATTTTAATACGTGAGTGAAGTATTTTGACATATAATTATTTGCTTTTTAGAGACATGAAAAAATTCGGATCTACAATTTTTATTATTTCAAAACTGGGAGATTTAGAAATTTTATAATTGGAAAATTGTATTCTATAATTCTCATAAATCTTTCTTTTCTCTACTAAAAGAAAGTTTTCTATGAATATGAAATTTTTTTGTATCCTTATAAAATGCTACATGTCCTTCTTCTTGTCATTTTTATTTGATTTACTTTACTTTTCGCAAAGTAAACTAACCATATATTTTAGGCTTTGCCAAAGTCTCTTTTAGTGCTCTAGTCGCCTTGGTGAGATCCTTTTGTTATGCCACAATTTCATACTTGGAACACGTCATTACACCCCCTTTACATTCATTGCTAGATTTTAGAAGAAACATATTTTAAAAGAGAAATGTTAATTTCCTTTAGTTCAAAAATTTTCGAAATAAATTATTTTACGAGCAAACATTTTGGTCCTTCGAGCCGAATACGAACTAGTGACCAATGGAGATTATGTAAAATTTTCATTTTTATTCATTGTTATCAAGAGCTCTGATGAAGTTTTAAAAAGTTTTTCTAATCTGTACTTTTACATTCTATTAAAAACTAAGAAAAATTTAACATCGTCCGTTCACTAGCCTATTTTTATTCCCTTTTCAATTACTGCTTAAGCATTTAAAGATCCGTCAAAAGAATTGTCCTACAACCCTCGTTCTATTGGCACATACAAACAATTACCTTCATACAAATATCCCTGTATCATGTTTGACATTTTCTGGTATTTATCACAACATACGAGTATTCATTTAGTCAAGTTTGCCAATTTAATCAATGTAATTGCATACAGCCAAGGTGGGTTATTGTGTCCTTTTTTTGTTTTGTTGATGTTCTTGTTGCCATTTTTCCTGGCACTGAAACTGCCACTATAGCCTTATTTATATATATATACGTGAGTAAGACTATACGTTCTTGCATGCATAGGATCGAAAGGTCAGTCAATCATCAAGCTCCACAGCAACTAGTAAA
Source organism: Germaria angustata (assembly GCA_963681545.1). Lineage (NCBI taxonomy): Eukaryota > Metazoa > Arthropoda > Insecta > Diptera > Tachinidae > Germaria > Germaria angustata. Next base: position 57,145,900 of record OY812998.1, on the reverse strand, counting down.
AGTTTCGGCTGTAACCAGCAGGATACCAGGTTAAAACACTTCTATACTAAAGTAAAGACCCAATGTGTTGTGAAGCAAATACCTCATTTTTCATAGTAGACGTGACTTCAAATTATTGCTTGAAATAAACACTTGAATGCTTCTCAATTTGCCAAGCAGTTGTCTCGTTATTTAGATGCACCTACAGATGAATGGCGGAATGAATAGCCCTACGAGAGAATAAATGACTGAGTGGTTGGTTAAAAGGGTGTTCTCGGAACCATTGGAATAAATGCTGCACCAGAGTTCCTTGTGCTTCTAATATCCTTAAAATAAAATAAAATTCCTTTGCCCACACGTTTAAATGGAACTATCTCCAGCCGAGTTTAACTTGAATACAAACCATATGGTCTTAAAGATTAACACAAGCAACACATTCGTGCCAACTGAGAAGGAAACTCACGAATGTTTGATGTTGCATGTGTTCACGTCATTTCAGCTCATGTTTGCCTGGAACAAGAACAGAATGAAATCCAATGCTATTATTAGAAAATTGTACTTAGTTGGCCAAAAGGCATTTAGGAACTTTTAGCCCAATAGCAACTGGTTGGTGTGGAGTGAAAAGGAAGAAAGTCATTCACAGCTTAAAACAGATTTTGATTGTGGTCACAGAGATCAAGAGCAGGAATTCGTTCATGTTTCGTGTAAATCATAAAGCATAAAGTCACTTAATATGGCCTTCTATTCGATTCGGTCATATAAAAATTAACTTGTTAATTTATTGCCATAGTTTAAAAAAATTATTTTTGTAGGATAATTTTAATCTGAACATTCTACACTTCCTTTTTGCACGCTGTTTATGCAAGTACTTTGGTGCTTTTAATAAACTTAATAAACATATTGCTTTGGTTCGCATTATTGTAAAACGTAATACAGGATTATCCATTTTTCGTTTTTAAAAGTAAACTTAAATAAAATACACTTTTAGCTAGTATTATGATTAAACAATTATTAAAGTGTAATACTTAGGCTTTGCCAAAATACAATTTTAGTTTAATAACCGCCTCTAGATATGTTGTGGCAGTGGATCCTTTTGAGGTACTTTTTAATCACTTTTTTGGCGCATTTCGGGCGGTATACCGGCGATTAATTAATGGACATTGATTTTCAAATACTGCAACGTTAGGGAATCATCCGCGTAGACAAGCTCTTTGAGGTAGTTCCACAAAATAAGTTTAACGGCGTCAAATCGCCGAAACGTAAAATTACGCGTTCTAAAATTTTCCCGTGCAATAAGACCAGTGGTGCTGTTGTGTAGTTCGTACACCGTGTTGTTGAAATCACATATCGTCCAGTTCATGATCTTCATTTGCAGGCCAACAAAATTCGTTTATCATACGTCCAAAATACTTTGAGTTGACGGCAACGGTCCTTCCCGCGTCGTTTCGAATAAAACCGACCCAATTGCTAAAACAATTAAAATTTAACACTCAGTATCTGTCAGCTAGTGAAGTCCCCGATTCGATTAAAATAAAACTTTCTGAAGATTTAAGGTGTAAAACTCTTGGTAACTTTCGGCCATATTCCAATCATGATTGCCGCTGAAGTACAATTTGTAATTTTAGGTCTTATGGGATCGAAGCATACTTTTCACCTCTTGCTCACAACTTTGCAAGAAAACTTAGATGCTTCAATTTAGATATACTTGAATTTTTTCCCTGATCCTTTTTGTAATAATAGAGTCCTTATATTTTTGAAATTTTAGATACATGAGAGTTAGCCATCTCCAATTAATATATTATTATGATCAAGAGATATATGAAATTTGTCCTTAATATCATAAAATTTATAAAAACAAAAATTTCCTTTATAATTCTCAAATTCTTTGCAATTTTTCGCAGCATTTCGACCGTAATTGTAGTTGGAACTGAACGATCATAATTATAGTTGAAATTCGCAATATATGAAAAGTAAACATGTCGAAAATTTTATCAGAGATAGAGTGATAAGGCGCAGTAAACAATTGCCCCTCTGGGTCCCCGGGGGCACGGATTATACATCTTGTCTTGGTGGCTTGGTGTTGTGCTTCCTGGTGTATAGGGTTAGCATGTTTCCGGACCTAGGCCATTTTGCTGATAACCCCTAAAAACTTAGATGTTGCTACCCAATCCATGAATTAACAGGGTAACGGGCGCGCATACAAGTAAATTAAAGGTAAAAGTGGGTTCGCTCACTCGTCCGGATATATATATAATATGGTCTTTCCAGACCTTGACCTTTGGCCAGTTATCCATAGAACTTAATATGTTACTACCCAATCCCTGAAATAACAGGGCAACGGGCGTAAACATAAGTAATTAAGGTAGTAGCTTGCTACGCTAGTCTGGGTAGAGGTGTTACCGATGCCTCAGGTGTGCAAGGAACCTAAAATCGGAGGTGTTTTTAACACAAGGCCACCCAAAGTTCCTATCTGGTACCACGGGAACCAGTAGCCCTTAGGACGTTTCCTAGACTGGTTATTGGTGAGGATCCTTCGGGGATCACGTGGTAGCTGTGGTTAAAACCCAAAGATACGCGTGAAGAGTTATGGGTCGGATGAGTGTGTCTGCAATATGGTGCTATTGACCGGTTGTAGACGCTCTCTTCAGGCCATATAACTCTATGTGCTGTTGCTATTCGACAGAGCTGCCCTGGTGGTTGCGGTTGGTGAGTGTCCATTAAGACAGGGGGCATCTTGTTGCTGGGCCATTGGGGGTGGTAGGAGGTTAGATAGCTCCAGCACTTTAGCAAGGTGTCTTTACATGGTTCTGCAGCCTGTACAGAATTTGCTACCATGTCGTCCCTATTAGGGGCACATGTAGAATCGCACCCTGTATGTGCCTCTGGAAGGGACGACGGGGACGTTGGTGAACGGGTTTATTCACCCAGTGCGAAAAGCACCGTCAGGTTAAGTTTATGACAGGTACTGACGTAAAATCTTTGACATATTTGCCCCTCTGGGTAGCAAGAGCCGTTGACCATTCGTTAACAGAGTAAAGGGTAATGCAATTCCGATTTTATTTAATTTTTGCCAAATATTCACTGACCCGCTTGATAGGGCCGGCCTACTGCTGAAAAATAAAGTTACTCATTAAAATACTTATTTAAATCCTTTCAAAATTTTCTATTGCCCTGTTAACTCTTTCATATCATTACGACTGTATGTACATTGATTTAAAAGTATGTCAAAGCCTTAAGTGGGTATATTTTAAATTTCCTCTGATATTTTAAGCATCTTTAACGATTTTGAAATTGCCAATATTTTTCAAACAAAAACGCATTTTGGAATAGGTGAAAAAAATTAAAGAAAAATTAAATATGAGTTAACAAAAGTTCTTATTTAGTTTTTTTTATAGCAAATTAACAACTTTCAGAGTTTAGCATAAACGCTTTTATATAAATGTGGAAAACAAAATTATAAAAACTTTCAAATATCTAATGCCATTTCAACATTTACAGCAAAAGAACTGGGTGTCTTTAAATAAGAGCAAGAATAAGAAACTAAAAAGTAATAAAATATTTCACTACCACAAGCTTAAAAGAGCCTGCCATCCAACAAGCCATTTACTAACCCGTCAGGTGTAAAACCGTAATAGGTTTCATTTATTTTTTTGCTACTTTTTTGGGCCATAAACTTAAAAGCCAGACACCTGTTTGTTTAGCATTTTACGAAATATATGAAGGAGAGTTTTATTTATTTTGAAAATGTGTAGGTTTCGTCAAAATCGTCTGCTAAGTAAGTGTAGGTGTTTTAGTGCCAAAAGTGTTATTGTATTGCAACATTGCTGCCACACACTCCCATTTATGACGTCCCTACCACCACATTTACTTTCAATGCAAAAGTGTTGGTGGGATACACTTAAAACCTAATTTGCATTTAAATGATTTTTACTAGGGCTATTTCCCATATGAGTGGGTTTTGATGATGGTCTTGCAAAAGAAGTAGGTGCAAGTGCCATTACATATTTATGTATGTGAATGTTTATGTTGAAAGTTGTAAGGAGGCAAAAAAGTGCTGCAGAGATTCTCTGTTGAGCTGTAAAGTATGTTTAATTTATATGCACTTAAACACATGTCTGCTTGGTGAAGCTATTTTATAATGTATTATTTATATTGAGTATGAATTAAATATTGTTATTGGGTACTTTAACCCTTTCATATTATTTGAATTGCTAATTTGTATTTGCAAACACGATTTTGTGTGTAGATAATGCCAAGTATATGTTAAATAATAAAGGAGCTTAAATGTCAAGATTTTAAACTTTTAAGTGCCAAAGTATCCTTGATATTGGAATATCCTTTGTATACCATGTATAATCTATATTTACAATACATTTACAAACTGTGTAAATTTTTTTAACTTCATTTTTTTAATTTTTATTTTCCTAATCATTTATTATTATTAATTTAAATTTATCTAACAATAATTATTCTTTATATACTTTAGACTGTATTTACACTAAGAATCTTTTTATAAAATGTGTTGCATGAAACTTTATTTTTTTGGTCGAGTGAAACAGTTTGAATACAGAATTCGGTAAAATTTTATGTGCTGTGAGTTTTGCTATCCTGCTTGCTTTAATAATCCTCCTACCAGGGAATAAATGAAGTTGCATACAACAAATTTTGTGAAAAATGCACAGTGTAAGTCCAATCCAACTCATTCAGGGGTGTCATAGAAACCATGTCGGTTTTGCTGATTATCGTTTTTGTAAACCAATGTAGGTTTCATTTCGTGTCATGAAACCAAGTTGGTTTTTTTAAATTCGAATGTAAATAAAACCTTCTTTCCAGAAAATCAAAGCAAAGTGTATTGTTTCATTTTAAATATCAATAAATGTGTATAAATCTGTGAATAAAAGTAATTTCAATTTATTAAATCATTAAAAAAAGTTGCAATAAGTAAAGTAAAATGGCATCAGCAGTTGTAGCATCTTTGTTGTTAGAAGAAGACCGTTCAGAAAGGATGGCGCGGAAACTTGAGTTGCCGGAGACAGCGTAAGTGGATTTTTATTGAGTATATTTAAAGTGGCTTTGCAGATTTGTAGCTAATTATCGGTTAAACAAAGATGCGTTTAGTATGGTACTTGACGCTATTAGGGGGCAATTGTCGCATTCTAAAGTTCTTCTAATTTTGCAACTTGCTGCATCTTTGCGGTTTTCAGCGGAAGGATCTAATCAGAGATCAGTCGGCAACGATTTATGCATAAATTTAGGTAAAAGCACAGCATCAGCAATTGTAGGTGATGTGCTCAAAGTTATGGAGCAGTTGATTTGTCTTCAGTGGGCCCAACTGGAAATGGACAGCAATGGAAAGCGCAGATAAAGAGATCATTTCTACAATAAATATAAAATGGCATTTTCATAAAATATCCTGATGCACAAAATGAAGTGATAGCCGCCTGGTTTATTTCCAATAACAAAACCGATAACATTGGTTTCTATGACACCTAAAACCAATATTAATTCTAGTTCAAACATAAAACCGATAACATTGATTTCCATGACACCAAAGCATGTTATCTTGTCGTTTCACAACCAATTCTGACAATATTGGTTTCTATGACACCCCTGATTATATTATAAATTTTTATATATATTTTTTTAATTTTTAATTTATCTATACTAAACCTCCTTATAATTCTTTATGTTATTTTCTAATAAATATTTATTAACAATTAGAGTTTTTGCAAAATTTGTTGTAGCTTTAGCTCTTCATATGGCGACATTTCATTGGTCGCTAAACCAAATCGTCCGTGAACTTTATTTTTTATTTATTTATTTTTTTATTGCTTTACTTCCTGTACAACAGGAATTGATCTTGTACTTATAGCACAGGAACGGAATCCGCTAAACACAAAAGCATTTGCAATAATTAAAAAGCAGTTTGAAAACATTGAACCTTCAAATGTTGCCATAGGAAGAGCTAGAGCAACAACAAACAAAACATTTTGCAAAAACTCTAAGTTTTTTTTACAATTAGTGGGGGAGAATATCCCGAAATAATAAATTTCAATGTTAATTATTTATTAAATTTTAATTTATCTTTTTGTTATTGAATATCATGCACAATAACACTAAATCCTATAAATTAAAGTTTAGAAATATTAAGGGAGAATGTTTATAATTTAAAACATAAATCGAACATTTAAATATCCAGTAAAAATTACTTTGTTTCTGCAAAAAAAAACTTTAAGTACAATTTCTGTATTTATTGTTCATTTGGCGTTTATTAAGAACTGCCATTCTAACACAAAATATTAGCGAAGAGCTGGTATTTGTTTCCTTTCCCTTCTAGTAAACTATGACGATAATCCTGGCTTAGTTGTATGATAGATTTTATGCAAAAATGTATAAAGACTCTTATATTAAGGAGATTTTCAAACGAAACATCATAAAGTTCGTTGGCAAAGGAAGATACTCTGTAATCTTTGGCTGTTGAGATCACAACACATGGCTGAACAGTTTTCAGCTGTAGACTCTATAAGGGAGAGGATACGTGTTTTCAAATAGTTGTCTAATACTTATTGGTATTTAGTCTTTAGTTTTGTGTAAGACAAAAAAGGGTCTCGACGTGATTTAGTTTTTAGCAGAAAATTCCTACTGAGTTGTTGTTTGCCCTCTGGACTGTTTCGATTTTATTTTTGATTATTACTATTTCGAATCTAAAAGTGGAAAGTAAATTCTTTCTGGGTATAATTAAACATATTGATTTTGGATTTTGGATTCCAGCGAAATAATGCACATTACTTAGATTCTTTTTTAGTTTTCTCATACCCCTGTTAAAGCATTAATAGCATCATTTACCTATGGCTGGACATCATCAAAATGCATATGAATTCTGCTTAATATTATAAATATTTTAATATTTTAAATAAATTTGCATGCCTAAAACCGAATATAAATTTACTGATCTATCAATATTTTGCTACCCGTTAAGCATCTTCATTTATTTATTTGAAAAATTAAAGATCTTTTTATATATCCAATCAATAATTATAACTTCTTTTGTTTGTCATTTGTATGTTTTTCATTAAGAGGAAAGATTCTAAATTCTGATCCTGCTGTAGGAAACCAAAAAATACACATGCTTTTTGGCGTTTCGAAAGTTTATGGACGGCCTTAAATTTAGGAAAAGCTAAAGTTTCTTCTTTTTGAAATAATTGGAATGAAAACGACATGCGAGATCTTGTAACCCTTACTTTTTTGGTATAATGATTTTAAAAGTCAGGATTTGTATGTGAACCACTATGAAGAACATTTTTGTGGAAGCGGTGTAAGAACCTTCCTTAAATAGCGATGTAGTGGGCTAAAATTTTTCACAAAAATATTGGCAATAAAAATTTTTTATAATTCGTTGAAGGCGCTAAAGCGTAAAATTCACCTTGAATGCTAAAAATAAGTAAAAACTTAAAATGTGCTTAGAGATTAATTTCGTAGTACGAATTGATTTTAAAATATGTCTAGCAAATTTTATCTCAAACACTATATGTTTACCCTCTAACTCTACACTGGTCGATATATGAATCCTTTTAGTGATTTTTCTTGATAAAGAGCAAAAACCTCCCATCAGCGACCGATATAGTGGCCTGAAATGTTTCACACAAATATTTGTCATTAAATTTCTAAAATTTAATTAAAATTTCTGATTAATTAAGCACATGCAATGAATGTTAGAAAAAAATTAAATTTTTCCTGTATTTGTGTTCAAATCTCTTGTGTTCGACTAAGAGCGAAATTTTCCATCATGTTCAGCTGACAATGCTGCGGTGTAGTGGGCTTGGACGGTACTCAAGTTTCCACAGCTTTAACCAATGAACGCCTAGATGTTCATTAATGCTAGAATCAACTTTAATCGTAGGGAGGATTTGGTCGCCTGCGAATTTTTTCTATACTAAATATCGCGAATGTGCCCAATAACCAACTCACAATGAACTCTATCTCGGCGAATATATCGGCGGACTTGGATCACTGTGACTTTTGTCTATTCTAAAAAACTAAAGATACCCAGAGAAGGTATTAAGGATTTTTTGTTGTTTGTTGATTGAGGTGAAGAAGCCTGATATTCTGAAGTGCTGTCAGGTTGGGACAATGGCTCTTAGGGATGATTCCCTAGAGACGCCAACGTGAATACATAGTTTTTCTACACACTTCGGGCGTATGTATATTTAAACATGGCAGTTTGTTAATTAGATGATTGTGTTGTTAATATATATTTAGATATAGATAAAAAAAATTATGTTAAATTTTTTTTTGAAGCCAATATTCAAAATCAAGAGGCCGGCATATATTGAGCATTAAAATATTTTGGCATTTGAAATTTGCAGTGTATATGAATATTAAATTCCAATAACTTTTCAATACGAATGTATTTGTATGTGGTTGTATGCTGTTTAACATTTCTTTATGGAAAAATGCGTAGGATGGCTAATAAAAAAGTTAGTCCAATTACACATACTTATAAGCAAATTCGACATTGATACGTTGTTGCAACATACTTTTTTAATACAAATGCAATAATAAAAAACAAAAATTCCGGCAAAGGAATCAAAGAAAACTTTACCAATGGTATTTGCACATGGGAAATGTTTCAACACATATTCAATATTTATGTCGTATCATCACATCCGGTAGAATGACGGAAGGAATGTGAGCTGAATTCAAACAAAACGAAACGACACAACATCATTAGGAGTATTTTTGTGTATGTATATGTGTGCGAGTTTGTTTTATTAGTTTACAAGTATGTGTATTTTATTAGTGTTTTTATAAAAGATTTTATATCAAATGACAAAAAGGAAGATGATTCGACAATAAAAGATGTTGTATTTTCTGTACTCGTACAATAGCAGACAGCTCCTATTCATGGTGTACTTGTATTGGCTGCTGTAAGCACAATGAAAATGGGAATTTTTACTGGATTTAATTTTATTTTAAGTTCTTTGGAAAACTTTTACTTTTATTATGTGGTAAGAACAGAAGTGAAATTTCTTTCATAAAGAAATTTTTTTATTTTTTACTCAATTCATGCTTAAGCACAATTAATTACATAATTATGTAAATTATTTGTTTTTGAAATGTATTTATCTATCTCGAATTCAATTACTGAACTTGTCAATTCAGATTAATAATATTTTCAATATATTTTTATTAGGGAAACAGGAGAAGCCAATTATTACATTTGCAGAACGGAACGGTACTGCTTTCTATGGTCGGCACATCATCATCAAAACAAACAAAAAAGAATTATATAAATAATTTGAAAAAATTATTAATCTAAATTGAAATCAGTAATCGAACTCGAACCAGTTACACAAATTACAGTTTCACCAATAAATCTCTAAAGATTACGCAAAATGAAAGGAAATTTTTTGGCATAATTAATATTTTTTTTTTTTTGTAATATCATCAACACATGACTTCAGAATGAGTTGATAAGCAAATTTTCTGCATTTGTGTAAAATGTTATTATGATGGTATGGTTTTATATATAAATTAAATATAATATTAAATAAACTTTCCAAATTTATTGCAGTAATGACTGAAAAATTTATTTTAGTACAGAGCTACACGGAGGATTGTATTTTCCACTTCGGTCTTTGTTTTGAAGGAAACCACCAGGATGATAATTTGTTTCACTATTAAAGAAGACATATAATTTATTGTAAGAGGGTAATATCTTTCCAGCTCCTGAATATGTAATTTAACTTCGAAGTAACCTAATAAAATTTTATAATTTGGTTAATTTGTATGAGAGAATTCGTTCCGTCCTGCATTTGCTGGTAAAGGCTCTTTATTGTGTTACATGTTTTTCGAATTATTTTGTATGTATATACCCGTCACACCCCTCCTGCGCCACCATACTTTTACTCAAATATGCACTAATGGTAACGTATAGTAAATTTTGGGCTTACCCGCAATTAGATCCGTATTTCTGAAGATTCCATATTCAGTTAAAAACCGCCTTAATAAGTGAAAACTTCAAATGTCTGCCCTGTTAATTTGTGTTGCAAGTGGTAACAGTAAATCAGGGAGGGTCAGAGAATGCTACCACATCCAACAAGGGTGGCAGGGGCTTAAATTACTTACTTTTACAGTTCAGAGAACCAGTGAAAACTTAACAATACAGGACTTATATTAGAGTCCCTTTAATTCAAAGTTCCAAACTAAAACTTTCAATTAATGACACGTTGTCCTAATTAGCCCTTCATAAAATATATTAATCGCCTAATTACAATCTTATAGTTAAATGCGTTTGCTATTTTTATATCTCTCCTTTTTGTAAACACGACATTTGACTTGTGATTGATTAATTTCTTTATCAGTTTTCTGTTTAGAAAAAACAAAACTAAACTTTTTCTAACTTTTAATGAACATGCAACTACTTATTTTCATGATACACATTTCTTTTTGTTAACAATATTGAATGGTAATTCAAAAAGAAAAAAATATCAAATCATACAATTTGATGAAGTGAGTAAATATGTATTGATTGTCTACTAAGACATGGATTTTAATTATATATTAAAATTAATTTTATATTGGGAAACCACAGAAATGAAGAGTAGTAATGAAGTATTTCACGAAGCTTTAAAAAATGGTTTATAATTTTAGTCTTACTACCCGTTGCCATGTTCAAGGCTTTTTTTCTTTGTTATATTATTGATAATTTCTTTCACCTTTTTATTTATTTTCATGTGATAAATTGCGTATTTTATGTGGTTTAAATAGTGAATATTTGTAGTTGGACTCCAAGTCATTTAATTCATTGCGTTGAAACTACCAAAAATGCTTACGGCAAACGAAATACAAGAGCGGAGTGTATGAACTTTTAAAATGAAATGAGTGCATAAAGCAGGGACGACTACGGGTGCAAATTCCAGCAAAAGCTTTGTCATTGTAAAATAATACCTTTTTAAAGCGCACAATAGAACAGAAAAAATTGGTAGAAATAATTGCAGCCGTATTCATAAAAACTTAATAAAGCGTTAAATCAAATTGCGTTCAAAAATAATTATTATCAGAAATTTTAAATCTAGCCCACATGTACTTTGAATTCGTCCTTCCGTCTTAAATATGTTTTGTAAACAGACCAACTACCAAATTCTTACAAAATCGATTTCCTGTTGTTCGTTGTCCTTATATAGTCCTTTGGTTAAGAGTGCCCGCTCGTGCGTTTCCTTATACCTATTGATCTACGTCGTGTCATTCTTCCATCCATGTTTGTTTGCTTGGAGGGACGTCTCATTCGCTTTACCGTCCCTTTCCTTTTAAGTCCCTATATTCGTATTTCGCGTTTTATTTTTTGTAAAAATGTTTGCCTGATTAAAATATTACGTCTAATGTTTACGAAAGCTAAAATGTTTTGTTTAGTTAAAAAGGACTAAGATTGGGAAATTATTTATTTGTGAATAATTTGTGAAGACTTAAAACCACTTTTGAAATAAATTTGAATTCAGACTAAAAGGAAATAAATTATTTTAAAAAAATACACGTATAAACTTAGTTTTCTATTTTATAAAGTAATAAAACCACCTTTAAAATAAATTTGAAATTAAACTGTAAGGAATTTAATTATTTAAAGTATCTAGGAGTCATTCTCGATCGGAAAAATGGAAAGACCACATAAACGAAGGAGTCGAAAAGGCTCATATATGTTGGTCAATTTGTAAACGGGCCATAGGCACAAGATGGGGGCTGAATCCAGAGATGACACACTGGCTTTATAGTAGCGTTATCAGGCCGATTATGACCTATGCTTCTATAGGGTGGTGGACGTCGATGGAATATAAATGCAACATCAAAACAATACAGAAAGTTCAGAGAACCTGCTGTCTTGGTATAAGTGGAGCCTTCCGAACGACATCAACCGGGGCGATGGAAACAATATTATCTATCCAGCCAATCGAAATTCGTATAAAATACGAAGCGGCTCTTGCAGCAAAACGACTAAAGGTGATGGGTGAGTGGATCGATCAGGAACACGAAGCGCATCATCAACGAATCTTTACTGGAGACTAGACTAGAGGCCAACTGCGGAACATTGATCCCCGACATCCATTCCTGGTTGACCGACCCTTGGAATCAGATCCCCATGGGGCTTCATTGTTACACGGATGGATCAAGGTCGATGGGGAAAACGGGACTTGGTGTTTATATAGAAAACACCACAGAACTGTTTTTCCGCCTGCCGAACTATTGCACAGTTTTGCAGGCGGAAGTTCGAGCGATAACGGAGTGTATCAGGGAGCTCATTGTAATGGGGAGGTCAGGACTTGTGAATACATTCACAGATAGTCAGATGGCCATCAGAGCAATCTCCTCAGAACGCACTAAATCACGTACAGTTTGGGATTGCAAAAACGCTATTAACAGTTACTCGACACATGGTGAAGTGCGCATCATATGGGTGCCAGGGCACGCGGGGATAACTGGAAAGGAGAGGGCAAACTCACTTGCTTCTAGGGCAACAGAGTTAGGTAATATAAGCTTGGAATGCGCGAAACCTTTCGATGCAGTTGAATCCGAGATAAATACTTGGGCACACAGAAACCATTTAACTCTCTGGAATAACGGAACCATGGGAATCGAAACAAAAATTCTATGGGGAGATCCAGACGGGAGAAGAACGAGGGAGCTGCTAAGACTTAGCAAGCCCGAACTAAGTAGAATAATGGGAGTTGTCACAGGGCACACTCAACTACGGGCACATCTTAAACGCATGGGAATAGCGGGAGGAGATGAGTGTAGAGCATGTGGGGAGGAGAGCGAAACATTGGAACAGTATTTGTGCCAATGCCCCGCCTTCCCACAAATAAGGTCCCGATATCTTGGGGGTGACACCTGACCGGACATAACCCGATTACGGGGAATATGCTGCAGGAAATTAAGGAACTTTGTGAGTGACACGGAGTTTCTCTAGACCTTTGCGTCAATATGTTATGGTTAAACAAAAGGGAGCGCACAACAAGCCTTCACTGGCTTAAGTGTATGTCGTATGACATGGGCTATCATACCCCTCCAATCAACCTAACCTAACCTAATTATTTAAAAAAATATTGGTAATTACACATATAAACTTAATTTTATAAAATTCTATTTTATAAAGTATTTTTATATAGAAGTTCTTCACTACAACTTCAAAAAAATTTTACATACTAAAAAGTTTAGTTTTAATTTACACTTTCTCCAGCTTTAAAAGAACTTTCTTAAAACTAAGAAAAAATTTTCCAATAATTGATTTGGACTCATACTAATTTTAGTAAATTTTAGTCTATAATTTTTTTTATTCAATATCCCTTTAAGTGTAGCTTCCCCTACTCAGACAGTCTATTTTTCGTGAAGGAGTACACGAAAATTAAACAATTAATTGAGAACTTTCTCTAAACATTTTCTTCGTGAATATCCTGTCCAGAGTCTGATAATCACACTTGCATTACCAAAATTTTCTATAGAATTTATCTTGCAATCGAAATTGATTTAAAAACGCTTTAAGTTTCATATCCAAACATTTTCATTTTTTATTTTTATAAACTCAATCACATACAGAGAAATTCTGTTCTAACAAAAAAATAACTGACACATAAGAACTTCACCTGCATGCAGAAGCACTTAAAAATAAATACGATTTAGTGAGAAGGAGTAAAAACATAAAAAAAGAAATAGAAAACTAATCGTAATATTGAATTTGGAAAGTATCACGTATGAGTCTAAACGTATGCCAAAGTTAAACACACTTGCTCACAAAAGCGAGTTCATCTCTTTAATGTTCAATAAACCTCACACATGCATTAAATTAAAGTTTGTCACAAAAGTAAACGAACGGTTTAAATTGATCTTCAAATATAAATGAATTAAGATGAGAAATATTGAAAAGAAATGTACATAAATTATCTCTTAACGCTAATTGTAAAACGAAAAATTAATTTCGAAAGCTTTAAAAATTGTTGAGCCGACTATTTCAATAATGTATTCAAAAAAACAAACTTTTTCACAACCACATGGCTTAAATGGAAAATTACAATCACATTTACAATATGCAATTGCATATCTGTCTAGAAGTGTTTTAAGGATACTGATTTTGGCTTTTTGCCTGCTGTTTTTTAACTAATAGTTTTGCCTCATGCGATGGACACGTACAATTTTAAATGTCATTGACTGGTATTTCCATCAATTCTGAGGTCATGTGATTGTTGCAACAGTATTTAGATGAATGCGTATGTACAAACACGTACATATGTATGTATGTATGTACGGGTATGTTAGTCTTTACCGAATCATGTAAATGTGTATGGAAATACTTGAATTAAATGGATTTGCTTTAATCTCATTTCAGTTCTTTTCACTTTGGATATTTCTAATGCTTTAGTGGCAATGTTTTCTTAATAATACATAGATTAAGATGTCATAGAGATAAAGTTCCACAGCACGCTTTGAATGGTTGAGCAAAATGCGTAAATTGAATCTTAATAAAAGGGGAAATTATATGCAAATTCAATTTAAACTTTTCATTGAAATTTAGAAATGGACAAAATTAAACCTGAAAATCTTAATTACAAATCATAGTATAATAGTATTTTACAGCCATCCTTGCTCATCCTTTTTCCTCCAAAGACATGCACTAAAAATAGTGAGGAAACTCATGAGCTAGAACTTGAGAAAAATTACTTATAATGACCGTGTACCATAAATTAATTGAAAACATTCTTAAAAAAAAAATGTATTAAATTTTCTTAGTAAAATTAGGTAAAATTTTCAAGAATATAATGAATTTTTTTTTAAATCAATTTTAGGTAAAATATTTTTACTAGCAGCAATGCGTTGCTTTTGATTCCATATTTCAATCAGTTTGAGCTCTGAATTGAATATATTTTGCTCCATTTTAATTCAGAAAGCTGAATGTGACATTTGTTGATGTCTGTTTTAAATGCTTCCAGCTTTTAAGTCTTTTTCTTTTCATAATAGTTTTACTGTGAAAAAAATTCAAAAAGTTTGAAATTACATAACATTTATATGTAATTGATTGCATTCTAATCGATTAATTTGCTACACAGTTCAACTGACTGCCACAATCTTCATATGTTTCGTGTACCATCGTAATTCATTTTATTGGTGTCAAAACTCATAAGTAAATCAAATGCTGAAGGTCAACTAGCACGCACGTGTAACATCTTCTAACTTAAATGTGTTTGAGAAGGTCAAAGCTCAAAAATTAACCTCGTTCATTAAGAATTAGAAGATTGTGGGGTTTTATTATCTAGTATCAAATTGATTTTCGTTGTTGCGTGCCAGAAATATAAATAAACAAAAACTACTATCTGCCACAACAAATCAAAAATACTACAATAAAAAAAGCAATCAAAGGAAGACCCACAATAAAAATAATATTGAAAAAAAGAACTAACAAGTCATAATGTCTTATTAGACCAAAGAAAAATCAAAAGGTGTAAATTGATAATAATTGGGCCAATAAGCATGCACAGACGCAAATACTGTACTCTAAGGTTTCCTAATAAATTTGGGTTCAATCCCTAGAATATGCTTATTTTGAATTAAAATTAATTTATATAAATTTACTGGCCCTTCTGTTTTCAAGACTGCTTATTTGTCCAACAGTTTTCAGATTAATTTGGTTAACAAAATCAGCATAAGTAACCATAGTTTAGTCCAATAATGTCATTAAACGCCAGGTGCAATTGATATATTCACTTGTGCATTCGGTATTGATTTCATTAGGGTGTCGTCATTGTGCAAGCGCCACAGGTCCACAATTACCAAACTTTTCGTCACTTAATAAAAAAATTAACGGAAGAAAAGTCGACGAACATCACAAACGCACAAAGCAACGAAACTTAATCTACTGTTCGACTCTATATCACGGTGTTGTCATCACTCTCGCAATCAGAGTATTGGGTTATCCATATAGTGATCTCAAAACCGCCGGTCTGGCAAGGCTGTCAGCTGTTAAAAATCTGTCACCTGAAATAGCATTTATTTTGTGAAAGGATTTGCCATTTACGAATATTATATTACAATATGGATTAGTTAACAACAAACAAAAAAACGTTTTATATAAGTAAAACTTACTACAAATGTAGTGGTACAAATCTGGTAGTCATAATCGCACTACTGTGCATGGAAATTTTAAGACAATAGAAGCGACTGGAGAGTGGAAGATAAGATGTGCTCGGTCCTGTATATCATCGAAATGTTCCCACTACCGAAAATATCGCTTGTGATAGTGGAAGTGTGGCGGATAATCCGAATATGTCGATTGCAAGGTATTCTCTGCAATTTCATCTATCTTACGGCTCCAGATTACACTTGAATTTGCACCTCCATCCATATAAAGTCAAACTCGTGCGACAATATATGGGCGGCTGGCCATTCACAACGTCGCAGAGCGCCGTAGATTTGCTGATTTGTTGCCCCAGCTTCCAAAACTCGTAGTTTGACATTTTGGCGAAGTCAATTGGCTAATAAGATCATGTGATTTGACGCCGTTAGACTTTTCTTGTGTAATTACGTCCAAGACCATGTATAAGCCTTACGTTGGAGTATTTGAAAACCAACGGTCGTCAAGTTATCGCTGGGACACCTACCGAAATGTGCTAAAAAGTTGTCGAAAACTACGTCTACAGGATCTGCTGGCGCAACAAATCTAGAGACGGCCATTTAAGTGATATTGTCCTTTTCATCTAATGGCAAAAATTTGAGCATTAAAAGGAAATAACAAGTTAATCATTTATTTAAATTCACTTTTTAAGCCAAAAAAATGGATATCCCTGTTTGTACTTAGATCTCACCATTAAACACAAGGGTTTTGTTAATAAAATCAAAAGCCATTTAGATACATGACAGCTTTGTTTGTGAACTTCCTATTTTTTACGGATTTTCTTTTTAATTTGCTTCAAAGAAAAAGATAGAAACACAAGTTTCAAGCTTTAATTACCAAAAAATCACCAGAAAATTAATTATACAACTCAAAGCTGGATGAGTGTGACACAAGTCCTTTGCATTATATGTAAATATTTTCAATTACTGTGTTGTTTTTCTTTCTTGGCCAAGTTAGATTTGATTGTGTTACATAGTTTCTTACTTTGTTTGTTTTTATGACAATAAAATTCAAAGTTTTTTATTTCATATTTTCCCGACGTTTCGTGAATTTTTTGTTCACTTTATTCGTCTATTTTATTAAAAATTAAAAACATCAATATTTTAAAAAAATTTAATTAGTGGTAAAAATTACCTTCAATTCTATATTATTACATTACATTAATAAATTAACTTCTTAAACCTTTATCTAACATCAATAAATCAATATGTAATACACAAACTTTTGAAATAGATTTTTTCAAAAAGTCACACTGTTTTCCATGACCATCTTATAATTAGTGCTTAAATTGTACGTATCTTTCTTTTTGTTCGTTGTTTTGTTGATTTTTTGTTAAATTCCTAAGCTTTCAGTTATAAGTCCCTTTCTCATATTGTTTTCTTTATCAAGTATTTTTACATTGTCACAGTCTGGTATGTTTGTTAGTAGTATAAGTATGTTGTGATAATGCACTGCTCTCTTTTTTCTTATTAATATCAGCTTCATGCTCACTCAATCTCGTTTCCAAAGTTCTCTTAGTAGTGCCTATGTAAACTAAATTGCAGTTGTTGTTGTCATTCCCTTTACAAGGAATTTCGTAAACAAGGTTGTTTTTTTCTGCAATTTTCAATCACTACATTTTAGTTACATTTCTCAAACAAATACAAATATGAAGTCATATAAGACCCCGAAAGACGAAACAAAAACAAAGAAGCCACAGATTGCCTTTCAAATTAAATTAGAAGCCTACATACATACATGCGTGTAACATTAGAATTATGAACTATGAAACATGGCTCCATATACTTACATAGTTTCGGAACTGTAAGAAACTCAACTTCGAGCTTTTCCTACATTTTAACATTATATCGAAATTGTCTAATTGTCTTAGTTATTAAGATTTTACCTCCTTTATATTTTAAAAATGTTACAGATTGAAATAAAAATTTATTTGTGTACATAATATTTATTATGAACGGTCGATCTACATACATACATAAATACTTATGTATATGTATTTGTTGATTAAATTTTTAGTTGGGGTCCAAACAAATTTGGGCGAGTTTCTATGTTAAGTCCGTTCGAAAGTTTGCTTTTCAGCATTGAAGTGCTACATAGTTTTGAAAAAAATCACTTAGCAGAAGCGCTATCATGAGTCAATATATATGTACATATATACATACATACATACATACATACCCTGAAGGAAATGTCACTAGTGATTCACTATTGACAAAGTCACCAGTACTAGTGACAAATTATACCCCAGCCAATGCTTTTTTCTGTTGACATTTAACATGCACTTGTCATTGAAAATGCACTACTGACGTTGGAACTAGTGACGAACTAGTTCCAATGGGACCATATGACGACCGTAGAACTAGTGCTTCCCTGTAGACATTGTCACCAGTATTATTGACATACTCTACACAATACTTGTTTCTATTGAAATTTAAGATGGACTTATCATTGAAAACCCACTACTGAAGAGGTCGTTCTAATGGGTCCATGTAAACAATTTTTGATATACATATATCCCTACAGTTTTAGTTAAAATAAATGATTAAAGGTTCACCATAGAACAAATAAACGCAATTAAAAAATGAAGAGGCATAAGCGTGCTCTCAGAAATTTCTCTGCTCATCAAACAAAAACTTGTTGACAACTCCGTTGACGATGTCTACATATGAGTCACCAAAATAGTCGACAAAACTGGTGACTTGGGTACACTTGTCCCCATGTTTCCTTCAGGGTATGTACGAATATAAGTATGTGTTGGAAATGTGTATAAATACAAATCTATATATATAAAATTGGATGTGTGTATGTATGTATGTATGTATGTATGTATGTATGTATGTATGTATGTAACGTAATGGCTCCAAAACGGTTGGGCCGATTTTGACGAAATTTTCAGGGAACCTTCAGAATACTCAGGCGGGTGACACTGTGAAGTCCGATTTTTTATTTTCGGTCTGTGGGCGGAGGGGCGTGGCAAAATGCAATTTTCATATTGCAGCACCAATGACATATACATATATTTATTTTTTGTGCTTTTTTATTTTATTTTATTTTATTTTTTTTTTTTTTGGAAAGCCGTTGTCATGTTCTTCAAAACGAGATATCAAACTCTTAAATCGATTATGTAGTTCCGAAGATATTTTGAGCTGACGGTGTCAGCTATATGTACATAAAAATTACGTGTATGTTCGTGATCGCTAAACTCAAAAACTACTGGACCGATTTTGACCAAATTTGATATGCATGCTCTATGGGCCATGAGGAGTGTTTCTGTGTAGTTTGAAGTTCATCCGACAGATGGCGCAATACTTAGTTTTGTGTGTGTGTTTTTGCACCGTAACTCAAGAACTACTGCACCGATTTCGACCAAACTTTATATACATGTTCTATGGGACGTGAGGAGTGTTTCTGTGTAGTTTGAAGTTCGTCCGACAGATGGCCCAATATTTTGTTTTTTGTGTTTTGCCCAATAGAGATTAGCGCGATAAGCCTATGCTGCGTTTTGCTGAAGGCGTTGGGTTCTTAATCAGCGTGTAGTGGGGTTAATTAGCCCGATACCGGTATTTGAACAATAATTGCTATGTAGATTTAGTGCAAATTTGAAGGCAAAACAAGGTTTGCCCGGGCCAGCTAGTAGATTATAAATATGAAAAATACAATAGTAAGTGCAATTTTACGAATGATACAAAATATTTAATATAGAATAAGGCTACAAAAGGACCAATGGTTTGAAAAAAGAGTGAAAAGTTATACATACTTCAAGTTTACAATGGCAACACTGTAGCTAAATATTCAATTGGAAACGGTACATGAGAACAAGTTCTTGAATAATAAACAAAAGGAGAGAATGGGTGCAATTTTAGTCTACAGAATTTTTTTGAGCCGTTCGCATCGTAATTCCGAAATAAGTACATAAATACATACTTATGTGGAAATAAAGTTTCGAATTAAAAACTAATATTGTTGCAAAAATATTTAATTAGCGATTGCGAGGATAAAAGTTGTGTTTATTTTCAAAAATATTTGTGTTTCTTTTCATACATATGTGTGTACATATGTACATACTTATGTAGATATGTATGTACATACATACATACATACTTAATTGTTAATTTCACATCATTCAATTAATAGTTCTGAAATCAAAAAAAGTAGTTAAATATAAGTACATACTTATTTGCAAAAATGTCTTTGTATAAAAAATAAGAGCTAATTGCTTGTCATTCAATTATTGCTTCTGAAATATGTGCTTATAAAAAAGAATTTGCTTATATTTTCTAAAATGTCCGAGTAAAAAATGTTAATGAAAAGTAAATAATAATTTCTTATCAAAAATGTCCTTGTATAAAAAATGTGTCTGTAAGTGATTTTTTTCCAATATATAAATAAGAATTAATTTCTTATCATTCAGTAATTGGTTTTAAATAGAAAAAAGAAGTTGCTTATACATATGTAAATATGCTTACATACTACACAAGTACATACTTATGTATGTAAGTACTTATGTACCAAAACAACCATAACCGTGGTTGTCAATAATTTGCTTTCAATAAAAAAGAAGTGTTAATTCTTAATTATTAAATTAATGGTTCCGAATAAGTTTGCCTTGTTTTTCCAAATAATTTCTTTAGTTTCTAGTCATTCAATTAGTGGTCCTAAAATAAAAAAAGGAATTTCTTATATTTTCAAAAATGTCCATGTAGGAAAAATGTGGTTGTAAACAATTTTCTTTCTATGAAAAATAAGTGTTGGTTTCAAAGTTTAAATATTTACAAAATATAAAAATTTTCGACTCGGTTCGGTTCGGCTTATGTTGCTATTGTGGACTAGTGGCGTTATGTATTCATACTTCGCAACAAAACTACATACATATACATACATATGTATGTATGTATGTAACATCAAATCTCTCATCCAAGTGTAAGTAAAACATTTTATTTGAAATTATTAAACAGAAGTGGACTTCTGTCATTTTGCATATTTTGTTGTATGTAATTCCACACACTAGTAGACGTGTTTAAACATGCAAAACTAGTTTTTTTGCTGATATGCTGTGTTTTTGCAATTTCCTTTTATACCCTGTCCTGTTTTTCATTATGTATTTGAATTTAAATTTTTTTTGTTTGCTCTCCTTGTAAGTACTCGTATAAAGAGCAAAATGTTGAGAAAAAATTTGAATGAACGGATTTATCAAAAGTTACCGCTTTGGCACAATTGAATAAAAACCTTAGCATGGGGTTTTTATATTTTCGATTGCTCTTTTTAAGTTGTTGCAACGATTTTTCCTTAATAGCTTATGCTTAATTTTTGTACCAATTGGTGTTAGAATATTTGAAGTAAATAGGGTTATTAAAAAATTCAATTTAAGTTCAATAATGTTTTTTTTTTAATTCAATTTAGATAAAATAAAAAATAAGAATAATAAAATGTACGATTTGGATGCCACTAATGCAATTTTTCATACAATATGAAATAATGCTTAGACTAAAAAAATATTTGAATAAATTATAATGACCGAAAAACTTCATGTAGAAAATGTCTATTGTAAAGATTTTACGATTACTAATTGATTACGATTAGGGATAATCAAAAAATAATCGAGACTGGTTGCGATTACCATAAAACAATCAAAATAATTGAAAGTAATCAAATAATATTGAGCCTACTTTCATATATTTAAATCTTTTTGATTATTGTCAACGTTTTTTGCATGGAATGTCGTTACTACGTGCAAGAATTTGATTTTAGTTATTTTTTTATCCGCACATCATTTATAAGGAATTTTTCATATTTAAATATAATATAAATATGTAAATATTATTGTACCCATAAAATGTCTCTAATTTTGTGTCCGACTATTTTCTGAAGTACTCAAATCTTAAAGCTAGATTATTCTTTCTTTAAGTGAAGCCAATGCCAGACAAAAAACTCTACTGTCTTGTTCAGCTAAGAGCAAGAGTATCCCTCCTTCTCAGCCGAGTGTGGCCTCTATAATATAAAATCTTGCGGGCTAGTGGGTTTGCATGATACTCGAGTTGTTAAGTCGCTTATATGCTTGCATTAGAGCTAAAACCACAAAATGCAGGAACTACGTAGGAACTAAGTATGTAGACAACTTAAATTACAACAAATAATATTTTAACAACTAGTTGTACGTGATTTTTAAATTTTTATCTGTATACACATGTATGTAAGCTTCTTGCAAATTATAATTCCCGCTGAACGTAAAACTAGTAAGTACAAGCCAAAATAAATATTAACCTTAACCAAATTATGTCTTAATTTAGTTTGCTTACAGACATAAATGGTCGTAGATTTTCTTGCTCTCATCGAAATATAGGGACGGGAATGTGTGTATTAGATAATTGCATTATAACATCAATTTCACATTTACTAATATTCAAATCTAATCAATCTTTTAGCGATGAACTAATTTAGACTGCTTTATAATTTGTGTTGTAAAGCAATTGTTTGAAGTGCAATTAAGGTTTTTAAGGACACTCCCCCAAGATGTTTAAAAACATTTAAATGAAAATATTAATTCATTACAGACTTGCAGCAACTGCTTATTTAAGGGTAAATTTAAAGTAACATTTGCGTGGAGATAAAATTTCTTAAATAAAACAATTTCATGAAATACTGAAAAAAAACTTTTTTGCGACGTAAGCGAAAATTTTCAACTATTAAATAAAGAAAATGTCTTTCTAATATCTAACAGCGCCAGCTGTGAAGCTTAATGAAAGAAAGGAACAAAAAATGTTGTTTCATTGCCAAATCCAGAGAGATTTTTTTAATATTTCATTTGCAATTAAGTTGAAATTTTTAATGCTCTTCTTTAAAAAAACAGCAAATTATTTGTAAGCATATTGGAACTGATTCGCTGTTGCTCAAGCCAATGGTGGAAGTACATAAAATTTAACTGAGGCGCTTTGATAAATTTACATAAATAAAATGATAAAATCATTACTAAATTCAGCATTTTTCATAAGCTGTTTTTATACTAAGGAACAAATTATGTCATATTTTTTCCCTAAGTTACGAGGGACTATCGTAATACCAAATTGCTAATAAAGCTTTGTTCAGCCGAACAATATTGTCAGAGAAATTTGCAATTGTGTGAACTTACAATTCATGTATGACGATGTTTTCAGAAAAAGCATTGCCATACTGCTACCTGATAACAATATTGCGAGACAGCTGGCATCCGTCTGAACATCCCTCGTTGACATTTTCATATCATTGTCAGATATTTTCAGCTCATTTGATATTTTGAATATCTGACAATGGCATGATTGTCAGTTAGAAAATACGTAAGTTTTTGGCCTGTTTTTATGCGATAAAAATTTCCGCGCCGTGAAAAATTATCTGAGGAAATTACAGAGCATGTGTTTCAGCTAATCAAAAATTCTATATATTCGCAGTTGCTGAGAGACTCCTTGGAGTCGAAAAAAGCAAGGACAAAACGAAAATCCTATAGGAAAAATCTGGAAAGTTTATAGATTTGCTAACAAATTTGTTGTTTCTTTTCCCTTTGTTCCATATCACATCAATAAACTGTAACCATCAAATGCTACGAGCTTGTCGTGTGAACTGGCAACTTTATCCGATAAAGTTGTTATCGGATAATTGTCTTACAATAAAAAAGGTCTGCTTTTCTGATAAGTGTCTTAGAACCGTGTGAATTTCTAATCTACCTTATGGTAAAAAGCATTCATTGCCAGCAAAACAATATGAAATTAAATACTCAAATAGTATGTAAATGTGATTTCAAATGAAAAAATTTACCCATTTTCTGATTTCTGGTCCATGAATGAAATTCTCAGATTATGATCAGGATGTAGGGCGAATTCGAATAATTTCTAATGATTTTGACAAAAGCTCGTTTTCTAAGCTTGTGCGCCGATATGGAAGGTGTCTTCAACAGTTTGATAAGAGTTAATCTTTAATGTTTTGTAAAGAAAAATAGATGTATTAAAAAAAAATTTTGCATAATTAATACAAGGAATCAGACAGGAAGAAAATATATTAATTAGCACAGTCCATTATCGTATATTTCCTACTGGGTCTTATTAACTTATTTAACTTTATTAAGTAAATATTAGATAAGAAATGTAAAAACTTATTCCAAAAATATTGATTGATTCCGCTTTATATTGTACTAGCTGACCCGGGCAAACGTTGTTTTGCCTTCAAATTTGCACTAAATCGACATAGCAATTATTGTTCAAATACCGGTATCGGGCTAATTAACCCCACTACACGCTGATTAAGAACCCAACGCCTTCAGCAAAACGCAGCATAGGCTTATCGCGCTAATCTCTATTGGGCAAAACACAAAAAACAAAATATTGGGCCATCTGTCGGACGAACTTCAAACTACACAGATACACTCCTCACGTCCCATAGAGCATGCATATAAAATTTGGTCAAAATCGGTCCAGTAGTTTTTGAGTTTAGCGATCACGAACAAACACGTAATTTTTATGTACATTAGCTGACCCCGTCCACGTTGCTGGCCCTAAGCAAACAGCTCAAAAGTTATATTACCATACGATTTAAATTGAGCGTTTAACGAAATTTACGGCCTTTAAATAAAAACCATGGAATACATATCATAAAGTTTTGGAGTCCATACGTTACATATACATATATATATCCTCTTTTATATATATATAGATCTTTAACTTATTGTACAATGTTGCACCTTAGTAAGGGCGGAATATCTTGTGTTATCGAATGATGTAAATATTTTGTAAATAAACCGAAAACTCGGATTTTTTAATGCAACATTTCGAAAGTTTTAAAATTTTGATATTGAATCATTATTAACATAGATTTTTTGTAAATATTTGCGGAACTACATAACCGATTTAAGAGTTTGATATCTCGTTTTGAAGAACATGACAACGGCTTTCCAAAAAAAAAGTTGAATAAAATAAAAAAAAACACAAAAAATAAATATATGTGTATGTCATTGGTGGTGCAATATGAAAATTGGATTTTTCCACGCCCTTCCGCCCACAGACCGAAAATTAAAAATCAGACTTCACAATGTCACCCGGCCAAGTATTCTGAAGGTTCCCTGAAATTTTCGTCAAAATAGGCCTAGCGGTTTTGGAGCCATTACGTTACATACATACATACGTCCTATTTTATATATATAGATGAATGAGAAATACTATTGAATGAAAAGAAATAAAACAATGAATGGAAGGCATAGGCATAACATATTCATAGAAGGGTAGGCTTATAAATTAACAAGAACGATATACAGGTACATGCATATATAAAATCAAATTTAATGATTTTCAAAGCAAAGCGAATAAATCTAATTTGTAAATCATAAAAACAAAAATATTTGATTAACTTATATAATACATAAACATATACCCCAACATATAATTGTATGTTTAGAAGAAAAAATAAATAACACAAATTCGTCTCGTATGTAAATTAAGTAATTAATTAAATGTAAATTTTATTTAATCAAATTAAAAAAGCGAACATAGCAACAGCTAAAAAGAAAATAACAAAAACGTGTATTACGGTGGCCTACATATGACAAACTCTGACGCATAAATACTCTCCCGGTAACTTTCTGACAGTCGCCTTGAAGCGGTACATAAAAGTGAAAAAAAAATTATTAAAATAAGAGTATAATGAACATTTGTAACATGCGAATTGATTAAAATATTTATTACGTACATACATATACGAAGCGATATTTATATGTGTATTTCAAAATCTGCAAGCTTAATTTTTTTAAATCCTTTGTTATCAGAAAACATATGTATTTTACATAAACATCTGGTTTTCTATTGAAAACTTTGCATGTCAATTATCTCTTGCTGTTAAGGGTGTGAAGTATGAATTTCTGAGCACCCTACATCTATAATTAAAAAATCAAAGATTTGCAAATACCAATAATTATTATAATAATATATAATAATTTTAATATTAATATAATAAATAATATTATACATTCTGATCTCATGATGATATATCGAGACTGTTGTCAATGTTAATGGGTCACTGGATGTTAAGAATACATGCAAGCCGACTCTCTTTAACGGGCACTGCCATGGCTGCCAGAATTTAGAAAAGAAGGAAACAGATAACGATTCCTGGGCGGCCATATAATGGGCGATCTTTAGAAGGTATCGGTGACAAGGCTGACAGGGTGGATCCTCGCGGCAACGGTGTAGATCTAGTATCCAATCTATAGGACCAGTACAGGTTCTGTGTACAACACATAGAACATAGAATGTCAAAACATTGTCATCTATGCTTTAGTTGGCATTTTGCGCGCAGTAAACTACCATTAAAACCAGCCAATGCACCAATATATATCCGATAAATTTTGACAATCAGAATGTCTCCGAATTCCTTACAGGACAAAATTTGTTAATAAGACCTTTTAAACGAATTTATAATTAGGAATGGCATTATTAAAAAAAAATTAACGTCGTTTTATAACCAAAAAATAAATACTTCTCCATTTAGGATTTATTGAGTATGTATTTCCACAAGCTCGACAAAAATATAATCACAATGTAGTCTACAAGTTGCATATAGAGGAGCACGGTCATCAAAGGCTACCAAATAAGATTTTAAATACAGACCAACGAGCAAAACTATTTGTATTACATAATATTGATCATAGACTTGCTATTAATATATAAATATCGCATGAAATAAATCGTTTAAGGTTTATAATTAAATATCCTGCAAATTTCTAATTCATCTAATCCAATTTGCAAATAAATGTACAATAATTTCCAAGGAAATTTCTAAAGTAAATTGAAAACTTCTCTATTAATTGATCATCTTTGATCCCAGCTACTGAATTTCATATTACTGTTGCATGCTGGAGAAGAAATAATTATTTGTTTATGTGCATATTAATGGTAGAACTTTTGAGTTTTTTACTAGATTAGGTTAGGTTAGGTTGATTGGAGGGGTGTGATAGCCCATGTCATACGACATACACTTAAGCCAGTGAAGGCTTGTTGTGCGCTCCCTTTAATTATCACACACAAACTGCCAGAGTTCTGCTGCAGGATTCGAACCTGCGACCTTCGCACTACGAGTCTAGTACACTACCTACTAGTCTACGAAGGCCAGTCAGTTTTTTATTAAGTCTTTAATTTTATTATAATTATATATAGGAATGTACCATGCAATTCTATGCAATTTGGGGAGCAATGAGATCAAGCCAAAACCCACCGACTTTTACACTCCACGACCCTTTTTATAAAGAGGATTTCAATAACGTCCCCAACATTTGGAATTCTTGTCGTTTATACTAATGGGCCCAGAAAAACATTCATTTGTTTGGAACTCCTAAGAATATGAAGCACACACGGAAATAGATAACTAATTCAGGCTCCCTCGGATATCTCTTAGGGATATCTTAGTTATAACCGACAGCAAAGATGAAATTAATCCTCTCACGGATGTGTTCACCACATTAACCCTTATGGAAAAGTACTGCATATCTCTTTTAGAGATGGCAGAATATTCACTAATATCCGAAATATAATCGCAGACGAAACGGTAAAGAACGGGGCTCTTCTCCAAAATGCAAACCTCTAGTGCCTCCCTATTTATCTCATCTTGTAGGGAATGACGTTTGACGATACTCTCATGCAGATGGTTCAAACCAGATGGAGCACTTAGCCTGCTTAACTAACGGTTAGAATACTCTGGTCTTACCTTTACGACACTAGAATACCGTAAGCTCGACAATTAAACCAAAGGCCTGGATCTATTCTCCGTCTTCAGCATGATGAAGAAGTGGAAGAGCCGATATACCATCATCTGAGCTTCTGGCTTGCAGTGGTAAAGCACCGGCTAAGCTATTTCCGTACGTCATCTGAACTATCATACAAAAAGCTACATGAGGTTTCTTATGGTCCCGCCAACCATTATTTTCCATGCTTCAGATTTATCTCTTTATCCACCTATACATCCCATATTTTTTTCCTATTGGAAAATAGTTTTCCAAATAGTCGACCTTTACCAACTTTTTTTTGTTTACTTAAATTTGCAATAATGCGATGGAACTTTTTTGTGTGTCAATTTGAATAATAGAGCTGTTCAATAAATTTGAATGGATTAAGCAAAAACCTTTGAACTTTGCGCTTTGAATTTTTATTAGTGGGTTAATAAGCCATATATTAATGTTTTGTTTGTATTTTTGATTATTTCTTCATTATGATTGTACAATGTTGAAAGTGACGTTGTAAATAATAAATTTGGTAATTAATTTGGCATTTAATATGGCATTTAAAATGTTGCATGATATTATATTCTCTATAAAATTGGACTTATTTGCGATATTTGTATTAATCTTTGAGTGAACGTCTTCGCAAATCTTTATTGTGTCCATTTCATATTTTGACATTTTGTGTTAAAAATTTTTGCAAACTAAAAATGCGTATATTTATCGTAAGTTTGTTCCCGCAAATGAAAATATCTATGTATATTTATGCTTTCAAATGATAAAAAATATAAACAAATATGTTTGAAATATGTTTGAAATATGGAATAAAAAATTAAATGAATGTGCAGAAGCAAAATAAAAATAAATTCTTTTAAATACACACTTACGTTGAATTTTTTTTAAGTTTAAAATGCTAGAGCTTTAATAAACGCATTGGTTTTGTTCATAGATCTTTCTCTTCGTTGCACTCACACATGCTGAACGAGTGGGATACAATTTCAGGCAAAGTGGATCACCTCGACATCGATTTAACTCAGTTCCAACAACGGCAACACCGTCGATCCATACCAACCAAATTAGATCTGAGCTTAACAATAGACGCAATGGATACACTGCCAATTCTATACAAACAGGAAACCTTGCAGGACCAGTAGAAACAACGGCCTATAACAAAATATTCTACTCATACTCGGCACCTGAAGACGAAGCTAAAGATATTGAAGCAGCTCATCATTTAGCTGCAGCTACGCCTGAAAACCTACGCGTCGTTTTCATTAAAGCACCCGAAAATAATGCCTTCACCCAAGCGGCCCTTCAATTGGTACGAAAAAATACTGAATCAAAAACGGCCATTTATGTGCTAACAAAACAAACGGATGTTGCCGACTTGGTTAATCAGCTGCAAGCTATTCAGCCCAGCCAAGAATCCAGGCCTGAAGTACATTTTGTAAAGTACCGCACTCCAGAGGATGCAGTTCGCGCTCAGCAAATTATTCAAAATGAATTTGATGCCTTGGGCGGTACATCTCGTGTAACAAATGAAGGTGTGGCACCGGTCTTGGATTTTTCATCTAAAAACGGGCAGCCCAACAATATAAATATTGGCACAATGAATAGCGTTGCAATGATGCTTAATTCATTCCTGCCATCCAAGTCAAGACAATAATTTATGAATATATAATATAAGTTTGAATATTTATAATTTTTTTATTTTTAATTTAATGTACATATATTTTACTAATAATATAAAAATAAAAATATTAAGTGCCTGGTCCTCTCAATGTAAACAAAAATACTTGTATTGTTTGTTTGTAGAATATAAATTCTAAACGAAAACAAATATTTTTTTATTTTTATTGTTGCTTTCGATGTTATTAGAGAAGGAAACTTTCTAAGCACTCTGCAACTACTGGAAGTAGGAGTACATCAAGGCAGCATTTGGGGTCCTGTTTTATACTTGATGAAATTTTAATATTTGACGTTTCAATGCTTGCTAAAGATATAGCTTTTGTAAGCGTTTGCGAAAACCTACAAAAAGCATTGCGAAAACTGCAGGACAACATTTCGCTGCTGGAAAAATGGCTAAAGATTATAGGATAAAGTGGAACGAAAAAATATTTATACTTATTCCTTTTATACTGCGAAGGGAAAAATGTCCACCAATACAAATTAATAACCAATTTACACTGCAACACAATGAGGTCAAATAACTTGGAATTCCTCTTGATCGTCGTTTAATATGAATTTCGTATATATACGATAAATTGATCCAAATTAAAGTAAAGACTGCTGAAACTAATTGGCTTACGACAAGAAATTCGTCACTAGGCTTAGACCGCAAATTTCTTTTATACAGCCCGATTCTGAATTAAATTCATTTTTGGGGCACTGCCTTCACATTTAATATAGAAAAAAT
Organism: Germaria angustata; assembly: GCA_963681545.1. Classification (NCBI taxonomy): domain Eukaryota; kingdom Metazoa; phylum Arthropoda; class Insecta; order Diptera; family Tachinidae; genus Germaria; species Germaria angustata. Next base: position 57,115,627 of record OY812998.1, on the reverse strand, counting down.
TCCGAAGCAATAAAATAAAATTCAATATTCTTTAAGATCTGGACAAATCAAAATATGTGAAAACATACATAAAGACATCTAATTACCACCCGTAATCAATAGAGCCTGCACTTGGCTGACAAGAACGGACACTCTTGCCCGTAGTCGAATACGAGTGATGTGAATTCAGTCACAGATAAAGCTAGAGAAACTGATTTTTGTTTATCTGGGACTAGGCTAGACTTACTTGTAATGACTAATCATATTTGAGCTAAGATTTGAATATTTATTGTTAAATTTATATTGAGGATTCAATATTTAAAAATAAATTGGAAAAATCTTTTTGTCACTACGGCTAAAGAAGTATTTCTAAAATCTAAATATATATTTATTAATTTCATCGACCTTATGGCATGTACATAATTAATTTTTTTTATTCGGGCTCTAGGTTATATATTAATTTCATTGAAACTCCTTTGTTTTATTAAATTTTATTCTTCATTTTTTTATTTTCTCTTCAATATTTCGATCACCATTGGTTTTCTTCATCAGGAATTTGAGTAAAGCCGTCTTTTTCTTTGTGATTTTAAAAGAAAAAGCGGCTTTACTCAAATTCCTGATGAAGAAAACCGATGGTGATCAAAATATTGAATAAAAAATAAAACATGAAGAATAATATTTAATAAAACAAAGTAGTTTTACTTAAACTAATATATGACCTAGAGTCTGAATAAAAATAAGCATAAACTAAAATCTAAAATTAAAGAAAATTTCCAAATAATCCTGCAATAATTTTAAACTTTTCTTTTATCGTTTCAGAATAACTCAAACAAGCTTTTGGTAAGTCAATTTTTAATTTAATCTAATGCTTAAATATTTCATAATTGTTAGAAGATTTCGTGGTAACTTTTTTAAATGCCAAAATGGAACAAAAAGCAGAGAAAAATATTTTATGAAAAATTTCAATTATGAAAATAAAATATCAACTACTATTATCGTGAGAGATAAATAAGACTTTAAATAAAAGTTAAAGAAAAAGATTTTTAATTTGTATGGAAGGAATTACTTCCATTGCGCCTATCCAGTCAGTTCTTCTTGAGACTGCGTGCATTGGCCGCAGAGCAATCCACGCTAATTACATATTATATTTTTATTATATTAAGCAAGTCATAGAAGATGTAATATTATGGCTCATAATATCATTATGTTCATACTAGGAGAACTTTCCTCGATGAGAGACCAATTTATGAGGGATTGTATAATTTTTCTAAATAAAATTCTTATAGACCAATTTTTATTTTATTGCCATCTCCGCAGACAGTTCTATCTGTTTCCACAAACAGATTGACTTCCGATGTTTTTTTCTGATAGTTAGTTCCTCAATTAAAAAATTTTATGATTCTTTATGAACTTGAATTGAATTGAATATGGATTTTTATGAACTTGAGACCCTACAACGAATGGACTAGTAAAAAGAACTTATAATCGAAGAATATGAAATAACAAAAATAAAATTTTATTTATTCATTGATTGTTTGAATAAATTATTAAAAATAATTTGAAATTGATTAGGAATATCTCATCTGGTATTAATTATTGAGTAACACTATAACGAAAATTTGTCTTTGGTCAACTTCTTAATTTTTTGGTAATATTTTGAAAAAAAAAAATGCGTGTTATCTTTGTTATTTTCATACTCGTAGTAACTCAAGGAGAAATAAAAAGACTAGATTACAATTAAACTGCCTCAAGTTGTCGATGAATTTATTCATTAATTTATTGGTCGACAAAACTGCAATCAATAATTTTTTTTATTTAATTTAATTTAATTTTTACACAATTTTTTTTTATTAAAAATAGCTTTTAATTCCTAATATATTCATTAAAGTTTTGGGTCAAATGACTTTCGTGATAAGGTGAATGCACTTTAAGAATTTAATTCATAATGAACTCATTGAAATTTTAATTAAATTCATATTCTTGACAAAATTACAGCATTCATAAACTATTAATTAATTTGTTGCTTCCATATCACAAACTATTTTTTTTTATTTTTGACAAAATGTTTGCATTAAAATATAACAAATAATTGCTTGTACGACTCACAATTCCATCTAAAAAAGAATCATTCTTCATTTTCAAGGAGCTCATTTTTGAAGAAAAAAACTCATATTGTATTTAAAATGCTTTTAATCAAAAGTGACTCCTACTCTATGTGAATGCAATCGTATATTGTCAAATGAGCCTTAAACATTACGGTAATTAAGTTGAATAGAAAAACTTTTAGATTGTCCTGTCAACGCACAAAAGCACCCATGGCGCTGTATATATCCAGCTGGGAAAGACATAATTTAAGGATTTAATTGAGAGCCTTATAGTCAGTATTATCGTTACTATCTAGCATTTATTTATGTGGTTAAAGGAATCAAACAATGCTTTTTGTTGTCTTAGAGTAGATGTTTGTGTGATTGTGCGCTGGAGAAAATATTCGCAAATCCCTAGGAAGCATTCTATTAATTTTATAACACATTCAACACCAGCTCTAATATATGACATAGTTATAAAAATAAATTGCTTTCGATGTGTTTGGAAAGCAAAAACGCCATTATATTTGGGAGTGAATGTGTGGGTAACAAAGTTTGAACCAACGAATGAACTAATGTTGGATAATTTGAGGAAACGATGTGTCTGTGAAAAAATTAGGGCATCAGTAAAAATTATAATAGAAGAAGGAGAAAACCCTTATAAACAATGATAGTAAGTTGTACTGGCAAGAAATCATAATATTTTCAGAAAATATAAAAATTCTATTTGCAGCTGTTGTTAGAAGTTTAATGCATTTTATACGAAAATATAAATCCTCTCACTATTTTGTTATGAAAGGGTTTTCGTTATAAGCGAAGTAAAAATGTTGTTCTTCTAATAAATAAAACTAATTAACGTTGTTTTTCCCCAAACTATTTTCCTAGTTCCATTACATAGCATTGCATAGTAGGCGTCAGACCCTGAGTTATGGTCCATAAAAAAATATTGCATATACTTCTCTCTTTCAATATATTTATGCCAACTCATGTCGAAAAAATTTAGGCACTTCTTCGAATATTGTTTAACTTTTAAGAATTTCAAATCAATGAACAAATTTGCTTCTTCCTTAAATGGTTGAAGCATCTCTACCGATTTCTCGGAAAAAATATTAGAGGTCCTAGATAACCCCCACCGCCTCCTCTCTAAAACTCCCTGTGTTTGTAATAATTTATAAATCTATTTTCCAATTTCAATTATTATCTATTATTTTTGATTCGTATGTCAAATAATGGTTAATAGTTATTTTAATGACTTAGAAAACAATCGAAATTACAGAGCAAAATTTTTTTCTCTTCATTAATTGTAAACGTAAAAATTTCTAATCAATTTCATATTGTTGCAACCGGATATATTGTTCGTTATGCAAGAAAATCCTCCAAATCTGATCAGCACACTCTCCACTCTACTTCAGTTAACCTATTAAATCTTTACACACGTAACAAAAATATTAGAAAACATAAGCTTAACAACAAGTGAGCTTAACAACAACACTCTTAGCAACCATTCATTATTTAAGACTTTTTTCAATATCAACTTGTCGAAAATATTTAGTTAGAAAAAAAAACTTCTAGCTCTTTTTCATTTTTGTATAATTTGACACTGACCTAAATCGTTAGATTGACCTTGATTTATAAAACCCCAATCCCTATTTAAACTACTTTCTTTCGTTACTTCTGGTGAACACGCCCATAGAAACAAACATAAGCACGTGATTTGCTTTCATAAAAAAGAAAACTTTAATAATTTGTTCAATCACAAACGAGAATTAAATTAGCGATTGTCCCAAAACGCCCAATTATTTATTCATTTCAACAGTTTCTTTTTCCAATTCTATAGCCTTGAGAAGTAAAATAATAAAAATTCAATATTATATAATAAAACTTGATATAATTAGAATATTATGAAATAAAAAAAATGACTATTTTACTTATTTACATTCACGTGGCACTAAAAATGTAACAAACATGAATGACAATGTACATATATTAAGAGAGTCCTCAGATTTGATGGGGGACACCTTGAAGGCAAACAAAATTGAGTGAAAAATTACGAAATTAGATATCAATCAAAATTAAAAAAAAATTGTTGGAATGGATTAAAAGTTCTATCGATATCTAATATCGTAATTTGCCCCCAGTCTTTATGTGACAGGAAAAATATTTAACTTTTTCCATAGAGATTTTTTAAAGTAATCATTAACTTTAACTGAAGTATTACAATCAGGCACTTAATCGTTAGAACATATATTGGAAAAAAATCTCAAATCATAATTATGAGCCAGTTTTTATTTCATTTTCTATTAGACGAACAGATTGGGAAATTATTCAGAGTTTTTTTTCTTACTTTTTATATCCAGATATTGTCGCCTTGTGCCTGGAATCCGACCAAGTTATTATATTTTGTATGAGCCTTTTGTTTATATCAGTAGAAATTTTAAATACTTGTAACTCTTAGGCCCATTATTACAACTTGTTTGTAACGTTCCCAATAGTTAAAGGTACCTTAACTTTAAAGAGACATTTATTAAAATTTAGTTATTACAACCAGCATGTAAAATAATATTAATTTTTCTTAAATGGTCCATGTCTTAAGTTTATGTTTTTGAAAAAAATTAAGATATTTTAATTGGCAATCTATCTATCTTCTATATATGTATATAAAAAAGGATGTGTGTATGTATGTATGTATGTATGTATGTATGTATGTATGAATGTATGTAACGTAATGGCTCCAAAACGGCTGGGCCGATTTTGATGAAATTTTCAGGGAACCTTCAGAATACTCGGGCGGGTGACAGTGTGAAGTCTGATTTTTGATTTTCGGTCTGTGGGCGGAGGGGCGTGGCAAAATCCAATAATTTATAAAATGTGAACAGCTTGGCCGATTTCTGTAAAACTTTTTGTCAGTTGTTTGTATTTTCGAGGAGAAGGTTTTTATGGAAGAAAATTTTGGAAAATCCCTCCGGAAAAGTCGGAAAATTGGAAAAATCGAAAATCAAGTTTTTGTATGAAATTTTGTTTGAAATTATTACTTAATGGCTTTTCAAATTAAAAAATAGAAAGTTTGTCTGAAGGCTTAAAATTGGGGCGAGGCGAAGTTCGCCTGGTCAGCTAGTTTTTTATATATTTCAAACTCTACATATATTTGAAATTTGAGTATAAAACGAAGCCAGAGATTTTCCTTCACGCATTAATATAAAAATATTTATAAAATATTTTGTTGTTTAACTTAGAGATCTAGCTTTCTGTACGTCTCTTACATTTCGTTTGTGTTAACCAGCTCATCAGTAGACTTCAACCACGTCGTATGCTCATACAAAAACTCCCAAATAAAAATAAAAATTTTTTTTAAATACAATCATTACAAAAATATTAAAAATAGAAGGCTTAAGAAGCCCCAATACAAACAACAAAACCCGCAAATTGTATACGTCTTAACCCCTCTTTATTTTTGCTCCATTCATTCTCGCTTTGAGTTACAATCATTCTATTTATTATGTAAAACAAAAAATAGAGTAACTATTAACAAATTTGACATTGAGCAGGGATACGACAATTTTCCAGGCGAAACTTCACGCGATACTGGAAACTGTGGGGATCCTATCCGAGAGAGAACACAGGAGAATACGGGTTAAGATATTCTTGAACATCCAACCGGTTCTTAAGGCCCTGAGCGGCTGTACGTATAGGTTCAGATTATTACTGGAATGACACTGCAGGCTCAATGACCTGGCGAGTAAAAATCAGATTACTCTGATATGGGTAACAGGGCATCAGGGGCATGCCGGGAATGAGATGGCGGACATCTGTGCGAAAGGAGAGGCTGAGGGGAACTTCATTGAATCCACTCTCTGTTTTGAGTTCAACAAGAGTATCCTTAAGGGGGAGATTTCGAAATGGACATCGTCCAGGATTGCACAACATTGGAATGACATCAATGGGTTAGGTCGCTCCAAGATATTCCTATGCTTTGATGCTGGGAGCGAGGATCTGGCTCTAAGACTGACAGCTGGTAGGGGCGCTCACAGGTCATTACACCTGCAAAGCTCACCTATACAGAACGGGCTTATCTGACACAAACATCTGCAGATTTTGCGGTGAGGAGGAGGAGCCGATGGAACACTTGATAGCAAATTGTGGAGCATTGGGTCACAGAAGACACAGGACTCTACATGAATATACGCTGAGTGAAGAGGATCTGCTAACGCTCCTGTTGAAGGGGCTGATCCTATTTGCGAACGTATTGGACTGCTAGGGACAGAGGAAGTACAATACATCAACATTGGTCGCAGTGCAAAAGGCCATCCTGGGCAAAACCCCCATTACAATACAACAATATTTATTAAAAAAAATTAAAATTTTTTTTAAATTGTATCCGATTAATTGTCTGTTAAAAGTTGTACAACAGTTCAAAAAAGGGTTTCATGCACTAAAAAAAAATTCTTGCAAACTTTCCCAATTGCTTAAGTGGCAATTTTAAGCAGTTTTATGAAAATCATTAATATTAAACTAATATTTAACATTATTAGAAGCAATAACAAAAATTTTTCAGCAAGAAGCCTCAAGCTTTGTCTTAATTGTCCTCATACAAAGCGATAAAGAAGAACTAAAAGAGTTCATTTATATAATTATTTATTAAATAATTAAATATTTTACTAAGGAGAAATATCCCTACTAAAGTGATAAAGATTATTTACAAATTCTAATTAAAACACAAATCATTTTTCTTTTAAAATCATTAATATTGCAATTGAAAAAAAAACTAATTTCCCAGTAGTGCGTTTTACATGACCTTCATCTGGACATTAATTAATACATAAAATGCTTATGAGCATATCTGGAAAGATTGGTTTGATTTAATTAATTATTTATTTTTCCATTATTTAATATAAATTCATTATTCACTCAAAGAAAATAATTAACAAAATTTTAGAGAATTTATTCAATTTGAGCTCAAAATTAGCAGGGTTTGGTGGCGAAGGGTTTTTTGGAATCCAGTACAACTTGCCCCGCTGCACGCTGTCCACATTTTATTGAACACCAATAAAAAATTTAGTATATCCAAGAAAATTTTACTTAGAGCAATATGATGCTAATTTAAAGGAGAACTTCTTTCGTTAATAGTTTATCTAATGTGTGCTGGTAGACATTTCTTGTCAAGCATGTGGTTCACAATATTGAGGACCCAGTGCCGATGATGGTTGCCTTAGTTTCCTGCTGTAAACCCTCATGTGTTTCCGAAATATTCTTTTGATTATCCGTCCCATTATTCCATTGTAACTGTATCAGCATAAACAGGCCAATTTGTATAACCCCTGTTCGTCCAAAGGGTCTGTTTCGTTTGTGCTATTTTGTCGCATTCCATCCAAATTGCTGTCCTGTTCGAATATTGTGCTAATGTTGTGTTTCCCAAAAAATTTCTCGACTCTGTATTCTGTTATGCCTACATATGTCCAAGCATCCCAGGTAATCCCAATCTGTTTCTTTTCCTCGTTTCGACCATTGCATGCCCTGATGAACATTCTGACTTTGTCCTCTATATCCTTTTTATGTCCATTACTCTCCGCCCATCTTTTTCGTGTAAACCCCACGTGGTAGTGGTATTCATTCAAGTCTCTTTACGAATTGTGATATCGCCGAATTGTAGTATTGTCGAGAATGGTCCGATTAATTGTGTACCATCATATTTGTGTTTTTTTTTCTAGTATTGTAAATCCACAACATAATGTATTGTTACCGTCAGAATTTCTTAAAATTACGACTTATGCTGGAATTAAGTAATTTTTCCTTAACTTTAGTTCATGAATTTTCTTAATTTATTTACCCAATTGATTTATATTTTAATGCAGTAAGATAGCATGACGAGCATAATGTTTTATTAACTTTTGAAATATGGAATTATAAAACTAATTTGTGGACAACTTAACCAGTTTTAGAATCGAACCAGCAACTTTCTTTTTAATAATGTAGCCCCCCATCTACTTGTCTATTGGGGCATTTTGCGCAAACAATGAAATTATTTACATTAAAGAAAATATATCAGTTTCAACATTTTTTCAATTATTTTTTGAATAGAGTAAAAGTTCAATGGTTCGTTTTTAGTTTTAAGTTTGTGTGATTTTTTTTCTCAAAATAAAGTTTAAAAAATATTATCTGTAGGACCTGCATTTCTCAAATTTACATGTTGAAATGTTTATTAAATTTTAAAAAAGTAAATATGTTATTCGCTAAATGTAAGAAATGCATTGTGGCAAATTATGGAAAAATGTTAAGTATAGCTTTTATCAGATTTTATCTAAATTAAGGAAGTTTTTGATCTATTTAATAGAATTTTTTTATATACATCAACACTTCTGAATTTCTTAGGAAAAAAACATTACACAACATTATTTTTATGTATATAAATAAGAAAATAATCAGAACTATGTAATATTTAAAGCTCAGCCGAAGTTATACCAGAAAATGTCGTTACCGACTAAAAATAAGCTATTCCCTAACACAGCACAGGAATATTTAAAAAAGTAAAAATTTTTAAGTTACTGAAGATAACATGTTCCTTAATATCATTTTCACGTGTAGAAAAAAAGTTCATAATTCTGTATGAAACAAAACCGAAGTAATATAACAAATAATTTCGATATGGAAACTAAAATTCTTTAAACTGTAACTGAATTTTGTCAACTTAGATTTTCTTTAGATGTGATTCTGTTTCATTGGAGGAGTGATTTATTTTTGTGAGTGTTTATTTATTTCATCACTCTTGGCATTATTTTGAAATGTTGCTTGTTTAATACTTAAATGCGTAGGAAATTTATTATGACAGCTGATTCTTAAAGTTAATAATTAAACGATAATACCACCCTAAATATGTAATCTGAAATAAGAAAAAAATAATATTCAAGTCAATAGTCCAATTGTTGGCGTTTAATTTAATATTTAAATTTCCTATGTTTTAGTTACAATTAATGAGTATTTTAATATACAATTTAAATTTAAAGCATTTAATATAAAATATAAAGTGTTCATATTTCGGTCATAATTACTTCCATTTAAAGCTCTTGGTGACTTTTTCAGTGCCCTTAAATTTCATTGGTTCTGATCTTTGCAATATTTTAACAAACAAAAAACTCAATTCAAGCTGTTATAAGTTTACAAGTGTCCGCACAAGGACAGCAACCCTGATAGAAAAAATAAATTTGTGGATGAGTAACGTCAAATAGTGTATAAAATTACTTGGAGTGTTTACACCTACACACTCAGCAAGTAGATAATGGATTGCGGAAATGTATCGATTTTCATGCTGGTTTTGTATTGTATTGATATCAGAGATGGAATTTGATATTGTTCAGGAATTAATAGAATATTTTAAAAAGAAGTGTTAATTTTTTATTAAAAATATTTGTTGCAACAAAACCTTCAAACAGCTGGAGAGAGAAAACTGTGCCAGATCATCATTAGGTTGTCGTTGAGCTTTTAAAGGTGATAAATCCATTTATAAAAAGTATGTACTCGCATTAAATTCATCTAAAGATTCATAATCAATCTGAAGCTGGATACAATAAAATTATAGGTAGTTCCAATAGTATATATTGTCTTTTAAAATTAATGACTCTAGTGACAAATATGTTCGTTATCGAAGATAAAATCGGTTCAAGTTATTATATTCAGATTTGCACGCTTAAGTTAAAATGAAGCAGCTTTGTTCTGTATTGATAGTGAAAAATAGGAAATATGAGAAATCTTAATCAACAAAAGTGAATCTATCAAATGGTTTTTAAGAATAAAAAATACAATTGGGCGGATTTTTCTGGGCCTGTCCTAAGATTTAATGGTTTTAAATATAAGAATTTTTAATTTTTTTAAATTTCTCCAGCCCTGATATACTATATCACGATTTCTAGTTTTGCAGACTTTCTTGAATAGTAGAAAACCGGAAACTCTTATGCGTTGGTTTTTCGACCTTAATATTTTTATTTATATGTTATTTGAACTATCGAACTTTTTTTCGATCTTCTATTATATAAAACAAACAATTATTATCATTTTTAATATTATGAAAAAAATGCATTTCGCAAAAACTTTGTTTTTTTTAATTAGTTGGGGAGAATAAACTAGAGTATTGAAAAAACTTTTCTTTATAAAAATTTTTCCTGAAGAAGATGCCCCAGTTTCGAAATATTGATGCTAATAAAAGTTTTAATGATAAAAGATCTAAAGGTCAATAATTCAAACAATATATAAATAAATTCATTACGATACTATGTATGCAAACTTGATAAAATTATGGAGAATCAGTTACGGTAATCAGAAAAATTTATATATAGTAGAATGATCTAATTGATCTGCTCAATTTTGGAATGGCTCGATTTGTCTTTAACGTAGTGGCATGCCACAAATTCATCTCTCAAAATATGCTTAAAATATACAATTGATTTCAATATTTCATCGTACGAACTTATTGAATCAGCTTGTAAGCTCATCTTCAGACTCAATTGCCTCCGCAATAACTCTTGACTTCGATATTTCAGTACTGTCATCATCCGTGCAGACAATTTAAGTGACTCTTAGAAATTTCAAAAAGAAATTAAATAATTTTTTTCTGTTTATTCTATATATATATATATATATATATATATATATATATATATATATATATATATATATATATATATATATTAAAATATACTTACAATAGAAATATTTGGGTTGTTCATAAGGTATGCTATCAGTCATACTGTTGTAATGTATTAAGATTTTTTTAATGAAAACTAAATATATATTTATAAGTTTTTTATTTTATTTTAATTTTATTATTATTATGAATAAAATCTGAAAGCAAGTAAATTTTTATGTACAACAATATGAGTGATAGCATATCTTGTGAATCCTCCAATTACATACATTAAATTTACAACAGCATTGTTGTATTCTTTTTCTGTTACCCAACGATTGTCTTAAAATTCGGTTACCACAAGGAAGCTATTTTCTCTGTGTAAAAATTAATAAATTAAATTTTTAGATGAATTCCGATGACGAATTATATACAATCATACCCAACCATATTCAACAGCCACATCACGAAATAAATAACAAATTTCAATTGAAACAACAAAATAAATATATATTAAGACTAATAGTCCAAAATGGTCAATCGTAAATCATTATGAACGCTTATGTTTGCAGATGATAAATAGTCATTCTAATTGTTTTCTTTTTACGCTGTGGTAGAACTGGAGGTAGAACTTCCGGATAAAAGCCAAACGATGTCTATTACTTTAACATGTTTCTGCTTTTTTTTCTTTTAACATCATATGCAAATAATTTGAATAAGGGAAATTGGTATAAATTTGTAAACCATAATATTTTAAAAACACTTGGCAGAGTTAATTTTGAAGTAAAAAAGGTTAAAAAATTTAAAAAATGGTGTTTTAAAAATTTTTCTAATAACATTCCAGATTTTAAAGTCCATTCGAAAATTTCGTTACAAACAAACAAGAGAAAATGAAAAATGTTCTTGCCTACAATAAAGTTGTTTGAATGGAATTTTTGATTACATTTAATAAAAAAAATTAGGCAGTACATGGAGCTAATTTTTTTAGATCGAAGCCTAATTCGATACAAACTGGAAACCTTTGTTGTCATAAAATGAGGTTTTAAACGTAAAATTATCTTGTCCTAATAAAATTTGCTCGTTATGGAAAAAACCCATTTCATCTTCATAAAATAATGACATGAGATAATCTTCATTAGTAGATCCATGATGGAGAACCGCAAGCAATCCGAAACTTAAGCGCGTCCATATTTTATTCATAACAACAAACAGGTTCCTTTTAAAAAATAAATTTCATGGCAGCCTCAGCTTTCTCATCATCCTTTTCACATAGCGATTCTTTCATTTCCTTGCATACATACTCCATTAAAGGAGTTTAGTAATTCAGTTGGGCTATTTACCCAGAGTAAACCCACAGTTGTTTGTTCATGAAATTTATTTTTGTGTATGTCTACATGTGTGTGTGTTTATTTGCTAACGTATACATTTGTAGTGAAAACCATTGTTTGTAATTAAAGAAGCGGATGTTTTCCTTCTGTATTTTTTTTTAACCATTTCCTGTCCCTTTTATTGTTAAAAGCATTATTATTCATCACGTAGCCTAAGTACACTACACACGGTTTGAATTGCACTTCTGTATTTTTGTGAGGAATTTTGGACTCTAAAAGATCTGGAGTTCTTATTTCCTACATTTTACTGCCCTACAAGAATGTTCATGTAAAAAAATTATCTGAAACGGTTATTATTGGATTTTTTATTTGTGGAATGAAAAAAATTTTCCCAATCGGACATTTTTTTGCTCATTAAATAGGTCCTTTTTAGACTATAAATTTGATAGGTTAGTTTACTTGGCTCCGCCCAGAATGCATACAAGTATTTATAAAGTATATGAAATTATTGTAAAGCAAATCTTCTCAAGTGTGTCATTAATTCAACAGCAACATCGGAGATCTATATTGAATTTCACCTTTGATATAAAAATTAGTAACTTAAACACTAATATACAGAGTGAGGCAATAATAAAGTAATAATTTCATAATGTTAAAACAACAGGATGAAAATTTGTCAAATAAGCAATAAAAATACCTCCACGTTCTTGATGTTTGCATTCCTCCATGGCCTGTCGACAACTTATTCTCTATGCACTCGTATCTGCATCAGCAATGCCAAGCAAAGTGACATTTAGCAGCCAATTCATTATGACATTAATTTTCGTTACCAACATTTTGAGAATTCAAATTTTAATCTTAATTACTTTAAATTGATCAACCTCCTGTATGCTCGTACAGGGTGGGCCAACTATGACTGACTGATTTGTAGTATAAACTAATGAAAAAAATTGTTATTTTTAATTTTTAAAAGTGACTTCCTTCCAACAGCTTATATCTACATCGTGTGCAGCTAATGGCTGTTTAAGAGACATATTATGAAGAACTAGGCGGCGACGCAACATCGCAGAATCGTTATTGCATCTGTCGCGGTATGTCATGACTACTGAAAATTATTAGAGGCTGAAATTTGGCGACATAGCCTTGTAATATAGCCCAAGAGTGAGTTTCTGGAAGTTCAGGTTCGTTTTCAAAAAGAAAAAATTGAATAATAAATCTATCTGACATGACTCCACATTAAACAGTACATCCTAAAAGGCCTAATTTCCTGATGCATTAGATGTTTTCAAATTCTCTGTACCGCAAGTTCGGCAGATCTAATTATTAACATATATCTTCTATATATATAAAAATAAGTCCGTATATGTACGTCGCCGAACTAATCATAAACGCGTCGAGCGATTTCAACCAAACTTATGCACTACGTAGGCAGTTGCCCATATATGGTTTGTATGAAATTTGGTTAAAATCCGATAACGCATGTGTGTGCGGTGCGTATGTGAAGTGAGTGTGTTTTTGGGAACAAAACCAACTTTATTAAAAGCAAGTGTGTTTCTTTTCTTATTTTGTTTTGCCGTGCGAAGCAGGCAACGGGCCCGCTAGTTTTTAAATAAAAATGTGATTAATCGCTCATAATGAGGTTGCTCAAGAGCTGTATCAAATTATTTTTGACTTAGTATAATTTTCTATTGACGCATCACTAGTTCAACCTTTAAGAATGGGTCGTACCGATATTCTGGAGTTGCCTAATTGAGATGGATCAAAGACACACATGGATCAAAGTGAACACTTTCACAGCCGCAGCTTTCTAAAGGCGAATATTTCGGACAACAATAACTTGTAGCGGCTTGGCTTCTTTAGATAATTTTCTATTGACGCATCACTAGTTCAACTTTTTAGAATGGGTCGTACCGATATTCTGGAGTTGCCTAATTAAGTATCACGTCACGGATGGATCAAAGACATACCTGGATCAATGTGAACACTTTCACAGCCGCAGCTTTCTAAAGGCGAATATGTCGGACAATAATAACTTGTAGCGGCTTGGCTTCTTTGCCCTGTTCCGGGTCGTTAGCCCTTATATCATGTTTACACTGGTAGCTGTCGCGGTATTAAAATGTTTATCTGCTCTTACAATTGATCATCCGGAAACATAATACAATTCGAAAATTTTGACCACTCTCCCGCCAAATGCGGTGAAATCATAAACATTTTTAAAATTCTGTATAATCCTGTCTTTTCTGGTATTATAGCTCCCCAAAGAAGAAGTTTATTTACCTACAAAAACTTTTTCTTGGAGAAGTGCTAACAAATAATATAATTTTAGCGTTTTCGTTAAAGGGATGTAGACTTGACTATATTCGTGGTGTTATCTGCTGCAAAATAAAGTAAAATCTTTAAAGTTAAAAGAGTTTTAAGCTTTTTAAATCACCCACTTTGTGGGAAAATAGTTGTACAACTGATGCAATACGTCATGAAACATATACAAAAAAATTCCATTTATTTTTTTGTTTTTATTTGAATGTGAGTAAAGGAAACAAACCTTAATTGAAGTGACTATAAGGGAAATTTAAAGCATCAACCGAACTTGGTTTTCCTAAACAAGAAAAAAACAATATATAATAGTAAAGAAAATATGATTACCCTATTCGAATGACCGGTAGTGTTATTGTTTTGACAGAAAATCATTAAATATTTCCAATGACGTTAATTTGACAGATACAAATTTAAAAAAAATAATTATACAGTTTCATCAGTTATAAAATTATCATAGAGACAAAATTTGGAATGTGAATGATGGATGGAAATAACACGAACACGTGTCATTTAAATTTTTGAAAATAAATTTCCATACGACATAATACTACTTCTATACAAAAATGAATTGTGATGTGGGGCGGGGGTCAGTATTACGTTAAAAGAGGTTTAGCAAAATTTAGAAAGAAAAATATTTTAAATTAACAAACGGCTGTAAGAGAATAAAGTAGAATGGTGCAGATAAGCGGACAGATTTGTCATAAACTTGAATCATATCATGATATCACGCCATTAACATATAAATGTTCTTATTTTATTAGATCTTGTTTATTATTCATTTACCAATTTCACTTCAATCATGCAAAACTGTATGCTGTTATCATTTTGCCCATTTAAGTGCACTCTTATAGAGTGACGCGAAACGGAGGTGCTCAAATATCAATCAGCTAATTACATAAATCTATCTAAAATAAAGGGGTGGTCTAGTCGGTTAATTCAAATAACCGGTGGAGAATGCCTATCTGAGTCATATTGCACAATCTTTATAATCAGTTTGTGCTACTCTTGGTGGAGATAATCACACTACCGATGTTTTTATACAGACGTTGTCTACGGCCTTGGCATATGGCATGTATTGATATTATACTGTAGGTGTTAATTATCCAAAATCATATTTAGTTCGGGTCAAAAGAGTTTGGTAATCATAGATCTATAACTCCCCTGGACAGTCAATCCCATTTTCGATATATAAAGTATCATATTGCATCAATATAATCACCGGTAGCGTTAAATAAATCGTCAGGAAAGAGCTCCAAAAAATTAAATGCATGCTTGAAAAGGCTCAGAGGGCAAAAACAGTGATCTTGGGGTATTTATTTCTTTTTGTGGATGTCCTAATTCAGATCTATTTTTGGGATTTATTTTATGTAATATATCACCCCGTGTACTATATCACCCCCATATACAAACCCATACGAAAATTTTTTAGGGCTTAATTCATTTTTGGATTAAAGTAAAGTTTCCCCTCTACGGTATGTCGAAAATTGGCTTCGCTTTTCAAAATAAATACCAATGCTTTATTTGCCTCCGCCCAAGCGCAAGGATTTTCTCCTCAATAGTATGTAAAAATTAACTTCACTTTCTTAAGCACATCTGAGTTGCTGGTCTTCGGCGCTATCAGGGATTTTCCGGTTTACGGTGTATCAAAATTGTTTTCGCTTTCTAAAACATTTCTGCATTGCCAGGCTCTGGCCGGGCTTAATCACTTTTGCCTTTGTGATACATCAAATACCGCCTTCAAAGAACTGTTTTGACCATTATTTCAGGACTTTAATTATTTATTGGGTGATTATTTAAATTTTTGAATTATCCCATTATTTCATATGTATATAATAGATAACTAATAAAGGGGTGTTATTTGAAATTTCTTGGCCTTATTAATTTTTTTTTATTTTATATAAATATATTTATTTATTTACTCTTTTGTGAAGGGTTACAAAAAGCAATCGATTTAAAATATTGTACCAACTAAAACGCTTTTATGTATAAATTGCCACTTAATCAATATAGTGTTAGAGAGTATAACCCCATGCCTAAAAACTCCATTAATGAAAACAGCTATTCAAGGATCTGTATCTTTTCCTAAACATCCAACGCTAAATTTTATAATAAAGTTTTATTATTTGGACGTGCTGCCCAATCATGTAAATTTTCATGCTGATTTGACATTTTCGAATGTATAACAATCAATAGATCTAACACAACCCCACCACCAATACAGGCTCTCAGCAATTGATTCATCCTTCTTGGAAGAGATTTTTTGCATCAGAGGTAAAATTAACTTCAAAAAATTTTGTTGCAAAAGTGAGATAAGTTAAAGGATAATATAAAATTAAGATACAATTTTTTTTATTCGGATTATAAAATATTTCGTTCGAATGCAATTTTGAAATTTCTACAGAAATCTACTGAATTCAACATATAAAAAGGCGCTTTAAATGTAAAATATTATCCTATGCTTATATTAAGTACGTAAAAAATCCTATAATAGCGCAAAGTTGTTTGGACTAAATTACTGATTTATTTTCATAATATTTTCCATATGTCTGTCCTATGTCATGGAACCAATAATTGCAATAATTATCCTCATCCTGCTTAAAATGCACCTGCATTTAAAATTTATCAGTTTTTGAGCCCAAGTTAACTTATCATTTTAAGCTGTAAAAACTATTTGACTAAATGATCAACAGATTTTCCCACTGTGCCATTATATTTGAGTATTAAATATTTTGATTATGTACTTGAACTTATTCAAAAAATTTACATCATTCACAGGGTCACAATTTAGTACAAATATCAAGTATATGAAGCTCTAAAGTAAATAGTAAATACAAAGAAGCAGCAAGTATCTTATTATTAGACATTTATATTTGGATGTTGAAACCTCAAAAACGCCAACACAAATACAAACAAGCCTACGACTTTACCATGCGGTTTATTTATTAAATGAAAACTTTTCAAGTTTCCTGGAAAAACAATAAACACGTTGACAGCTGCATTGACAAATTAAATGGGTGAAAGAATTTTTAGGAATTCATATCAAAGATTCTGATACTCATTAGGTGTAACTCCAAGGCAACGCAAACAATTTCACAATATCAAAACACAAAAACAAAACGAAATACTATGTAAAATAAATTGTTAATAGTTTTTGGTTGTAAGATTTAACAACGAAAATAATAATTGAATTCTTTAAAAAAGTATGTATAAAAATTTATTACAATCTATAGTTCTGTTCCACATGCATAACGAAACAGTCCGAACTAGCCCAAAGTTACCCAAAACCGTTCCACATAACAATTTTTGTGCAAAAAAGGAAGAAATTGAGAGAGTATTTTTTTTCATTTCCTGTACAAGTTCGCACGAACTTTTTCTTTGGGTAAGTTCGGACAAGAATTTAACAATCAGCTGTTTTTTGTTTGCATATGAAACTGATAAATTATCAGAAAATTTGCAAGCAAAAGAAAAAGTTTAGTTTTTATAAATAAATATATTAAAAAGCAAAATGGAGAGTTTCAATGAAAAAATTAAAGTGGTAAATACGTTAGTGCATAAACATTTTCTTTTTTATTTAATATTTAAAATGTTTTTATAGCTACATATGTGAAGAATTTTTTTGTTTTTCAATTATTTTACAGCTGTTGACAATGATGCAAATGTTTTGTTTTTATAATTTGAAGGCTTTTAAGCGTCTAAAAGCACTTAAATAGATTTTAGTTTAAAAAGTAAGCAGCATTAGTATTTCAGGAACTACAAAAATGGTTTTTTGCGTTCCAGCTATTTTGGGTAACTTTGGCAAATTTAGAGAGTATTTTTCATTTTGTTCTCAATAGTCCGAACTTGTCCGAGATCTTGTGGAACAAACCTAATATTGCCACAAGCCTTTGTCAATCTTCATAAAAAATAAGTTTATTCTAGAACATTATAAATATAAAAGTTTGTATCCTTGTTGTTCAACCATGCCAAAAAGACTGAATGAAATCTATTGCACAGAAAGCTGATATCGTTTACTAATATACATAAAACCTTCGATCATCATAAAGCTCTTGGCCAGACCACGTATATACCAATACAAAATAATTCTTACATCTGAAAAGACATGAGAATTTTATTGGGATTTTAGCAGAGGTAGCCTTATGCTTCCACACTAAGTCCTTTACCCTTTATCATGTTTTGACTACTACTTGACTAAAGACATAATATATATAAATGGAAATCAAGCAAAAACGGCAAAATACAATTAGGCCTCAGGTAGTTTTTTAGCTTCGATTAACATATATAACACCTTCTATACTGGTAAAGGACTTATTCTTTGCAATCACGAATGCTGTTGGTGTGGTCTGGATCCACTGGCATGTTCGATTAGTTATTTTTACTTACATGTACTAAACTACATCTTCAAATTCACACTTTCCCGTTTGCACTAACCATTAAAGAATTGCACTGAACCCGGATGGGTCGGACATCTAACCCATAATGTGCCCTCGTTATAGCTCATCGAAATTCCAAAAGAACCAACTGTACAAAATATACAATCAGCGTTCAATTTGCAAGTGAACCCATTATCATCTGTATATGTTGTCTAGTCTCTATGTCCTATATCCTGTATGTCCTTTCCATATAAATGTTCAGGTCTGGAATCTGCATACTGATCCATCTTCGTAGTCGACTATTTACTTCACATAATCTCCATTCTAGCACTTCTACTTCATCCTGTCATTATAAACAGGTTCACATTCTCTCACTACAACTCTACTGGAATCGAACCAGCTTTGATAAACGCAACCTTTTCAGACACTGTTCTGTATGAACAAACAGAGTCGCTAGTCTTTATACAGAGTTATTTCCATTGCAGTGTATTATGTGATATTCATTGAGCCTGCCCAAAACTGTTTAGTATATAACATAATGCTCCTAACTGCTCTCATTAGTATCAATAGCCTGTAATATTTCGGGCCGAAATATTATAGATAATATGACTCTTAAATAAAAAATGGCTAACGCAGATATTGATGTGATCTCGCAGTCTCCTTTCTTTACGGTCACCCGTCGGCTCGATATGGATCAAATTTTTGTCCTGTGGCACGCTACTGATTAGGCCATAGTCATGACTACATCACATTTCATTTATGACTACAACACATGTCGTAAATTTTCTTATATATTGAGATCTATCCTTTATAAGTAACAGACCGAACAGACTTAATTCAATGTGTTTCGTTCGGTGAGGTTGAATAATTTTAAAATTATCGGATTGTTTGATAAATTTTGTGATTAAAACGCTAAAACGGACATTTATATCGATGGAACACAGTTCAGTAATAAGAGCGGGGATTTTTAGCTCTGCAATCCTCTTTTTTGTAAAAGACAATTTTAAGAAAATTTGTGATTGCCACATGTAGATAATTTTTTAAGACACGTGTGCAATGTGTCTCTTAGTGTTTTGGTACGTAACATATTCATCCTTTGATGCGTAACTTAGGTAACATTACTGTGAAATCCTAATGGAGTTAATACAGTGTGGAATCAAAAAAATGCATAGTGATAATTATTGAAATCTACAAATTGCTCAGCTTTGGAGTCTTGTAACATCCATTTAATGTACCATGCAACCAAATAAAAAATACCATTGAAACACAGAATACTTTTTATGTCCATAAGAGACGTATTTTAACACATTTTGAGGAAATGCCACAGTTCTAGAGTGTTGTATGGCTTAATATTACAGAGATAATATTCGGGCTCGAATTAAGAAGGTTCAGTCGTAAGCGTTTCCAAATGCGTCGCCACTATGGGCAAAGGTAGATATGGTTCGCTTTGTATGCAACAAGCATGTTTAAGTTTTCAATGATTTGGAATAAAGTGCTTATGCATTGAATCTGCTTCAAATCGGAGAGGCTCTACGAAAAATAGACATAAATGGTAAAATTTAACATAAACATGATTTTTGTACCCCCGTGGCGGAAGAGATTCCTAATTATTTTTAAGTGCCTCCAATTTATATATAGCCGTCTGCTTTACCAAATCATTTGATAAGTCAAATGGCGATTCATTGAGCATCTCCTTATTTTTCACATGCTTAACTATGTGTCGTCTTGGCAGGAGTACCAAGCGTTATCTAGAGAAGTGTATTAAGTTAAAATATGTTTGTGTATTCTCCAAAAAAAAAACCCTTTCAACAGTTCTTATCTAGATATTGCAGATGAAGTCGAGGGTGCATATTAGTATATATATAAAGTTTATTAATTAATTAAAAAAAAATGAAACCATGCAAAATATATTACGATACACCGATTTTTAAAAACTAAATAAGTGTAGTTTTGGAGATAGACAATATGGATTTTATAATTAATTCTTATATTTGCGGAAATATTAAACATTTAAAGCATTTCCAACATCCAATGGCGCTTAGGATTATTATCTATAATTAAATCTTATTTCCTTATAAATCAGGGTAATGATTTGAATCAATAAAATGTCTAATTAACGTAAAATTTGTGGTCTGACTTTTGTCTTTTTGGTTTAGTTTTTAGTTTATTGGAATATCTATATGTACGTTATTATGTCTCCATATTATCCTTCCCATCGCCTAGTAATATGTTGGCTACATTTTACATTTCTAATTTTTCCACTTTATTCTTCTTGTTGTTAAACAATCAATTTATCAGTTGTCAGTTACCTGCTGCCTCATGCGAAATAATTTATAAAATTGATATCCATATAAAATTTTTTTCATAAAGCAAATATAATCCTTTAACAAATTTTATGAAAAATGTCTCAAATAAGAATGAAACTTATCTATTCTTACTAACAAATGTTAAGCTTTTAACTGAAACAACTTTCTTCTCAATTCATTCATACACATCCTTGTAAAGTTTCATGTTCCTCAAAAATGTTTAATTATATTAACTTACAAATAGCTTTTAGTGACCTTAAAAAGCTTAAGCTTTTGTCGGTATAAAGGATACTTGATAAAATAAGAATTATACAAAATTTGAATGCAAAATACAAAAGTTGAACGAGTCCTTACCATTTAGGACTTTGAGATTAACCTTCAAGAAATGTCGGTTGTTGTGGAAGGCATTAAAGGAATTTTTATTCTAGTAATTTACAAATAGCTTTTAGTGAGCTTAGAAAGCTTAAGCTTTTGTCGTTATAAAGGATACTTGATAAAATAAGAATTATACAAAATTTAAATGCAAAATACAAAAGTTGAACGTGTCCTTACCATTTAGTACTTTGAGATTAACTTTCAAGAAATGTCGGTTGTTGTGGAAGGCATTAAGGGAATTATTATATATCTTTTGAACTTATGGTAGATATTATTTTTGTCATAATTACCCTGCACTTCCCAGCAATAATGTCTTGCATTTTTGTTTTAGGATTCTTAATCAACAGAAATATTTAAAAGTATACGGAAAAGTATTTAAGATCCAGTTAAAGATGAGCGTGTGATTCACGAAAAAATTAACAAAATGTCAAATAGAATTTTGAAATTATTAAACTTATAACTTATAACTTATAAACTATAATTTTATTTTCAATTAAGTGAGAGTACCTCATTTCATAGACACTTACTACTTTTATTAGAAAGAAAACAAATAAAAAAATGCTATATGAAGCCGATCACATTTGGCATTCAAAAAGTCCAAGTCATATTAATTTTGCCAGATGACAGCTGAGTGGCAGCTGATTATTTTTTGCGACAGATATCTGGTAAATAATTTCAGATAAATGATAAGTTATTAGTAAATTTTGACTACATTGCATTATGGCGATTGAGCGAATAGTGCCCTAAAATAAGCCCTTTTGCTTCCACTACTAATCGCAATCCCTTGATTTGAAAGACGAATTAACTTTACACAAGTTTTGCGAACTTTGTCTTTTTTGTGGCTTTAGCTTCTGGATCATCCGCTAAAGCCGCCCAATGAAATGTCAAATTTAAAAAGTTTAACTATTTATATAACATTAAGTATTACTTGTCAATTCTTAAAACAGCACATTTTATATGAATCCTTATATGAAACGGAATCGTCCTTTGGTTTTGTATTATTATTATTTTTTTTTTTAATTTATAAAATATAGAACGTCGTAATTTAACTGTAAATGGCAACAACTCTAAATAAGTGATTATGAATGTTATTTTACCCAATGTCACAACGAAAGCTTTTGTCATAAAGCTGTCCAAGATAAAAAAGATAAAAAACACACACTAAGACAAAGCTTTTCTTTACTTTTCGAAAAGCTTTTTTTGTCAATTTAATGAGTCTGCCAGGTTATCGATTTTGAACGCAATATTGGAGAATTTTCGTTGTTGACTAAAGATAACAGTGTTAATGTAGATATTGTTAGCAGGGAACATATTTTATTAATTGCCTTAAAATCAAGAAGAATTTCACTTTTGCGCGGCGTCAATTACGGCGAATTTCCTTGTTCTTGGTATATCTATATACTGTATAGTGATGGCTAAAAGGTAGTCTTTTTGGCACTTTGAAATACCAGAATATGAAGCAAATATAATTTTGTGTCGACGTTTTTCAAAATTTATAATTTTCGAGTTATTAATGAAAAATTATTCCTTAATAAATCTGAAGTTATACCAAAAAGTGTCCATGTGGTCTCTAAATGAAGCTGTTCCTAATTGCAATAAAGTCATATTCCATAAACTAAAGATTTTTTTAATTACTTAAGAAAAATCCCTCCTATATATCCTCTTTATATGTATAAAAAAAAACAGAATTATATTCGAAGCTACGAAATTATACAAAAAAGTTTCAATGTGCGAAGTTAAAACCTTAAGAGCTTTAGTCGTATTTTGCCAAATTAATTATCATTGTTCATAGACACGTCTATGTTGCCTTAAATGAAAGATATTCATGTGTGTGAGCATCTCAATAAGATTGTGAACTTGACAATAAACAATTTTTTATACAAATATTAATTTGATTTAGGGTACATGTACGTGTATGTTACTTTCAGTCTCATTTTAAAGTTTATGGCGGTAAAAAAATCTGCCTTCTAAACATAATATTCAGACATATAAATTTTTTCACGAGTACTAGAGTTTGATTCCTTATAAATTTTATGTCTATTACTACGTTTATACGCACGTCTTATTTGCAAATAAAAAACTAGAATGTTGCCGTATAACTTTTTTATTGTAACTTATTAACTCACTTAAACAAGTCGTGAATAACGACACTATTTGCAAATAAAAAGCAAGACGTTGCCACTTCATGAACGTTTTTATGTTTTACTTACCAAACAATCATATTTTCGTCACATGGCATCACTAACAATAATACAAGTTCTGTATGCAATTTCCCGTATAAATAGTGAACTAGTTATTTGCAAATAGTTCTATTTGCAAATAAGACGTGCGTATAAACGTGGTATATGATTTATTAGAAAAATAAACAAAATTTGTGGTAGATTTGTAAAATAGAAATTATATGACAATTGCAGACGATTTTCAAAAAAATCTTAAATTTCGGGTTTATTTTTGCATTAAATTAAAAATATAAGAAGAAAACAAAAAGCTGTTTGGAATTGAAATAGATACACAAACATATTTTTTCAAGTGGTTTTTGTTTCCGAAAATATTTTTCTTTCTAACCGATTTCGTAAAAGGAGGAGGTGTGTATTTTTTAATGTTTTTTCACGAATAACTCACGCACTTGTAACCCAATTTCCTTAGAGTTTAGTCTTATTGATTTTTTTCTTCCAAAATTAGACGAACAATTTGCCCAAACGAATGATTTTATGTACATCGCATAACAAAATGGATTTATAATTAATTTTATTATTTGTAAAAAAGAGAATTGTCCTGAAAATGATATTCAATGAGTATCGAATTATTGATAGTTATTTTTAATTAAATTTTTAAAAAAAATAAAAGACCTTAAGCTTGAAAATTAAAAAACGGATTATTATAAAAGAGGTCAAAAAATATAGATACATTATTAAAATGGATTTATTATAAAAACGTTCTTCTATTAGATATTTATTTCGGAATACACTTGCTTACATCTGATAAAATAATTTTTTATTAATTTTTGTCTCCGTTACAAAGTTTTGGGCAGATATAAATATATGAGAAAATAATTCTGGCAAAGCACCATCTTCATCTCCATCTTCAGCCAATCAAACAGATTACAAAAACGAAACAACTATGGGTCATTTTGAAACCCGATATATACCATTTTTAGTTTATATTTTACTCCTAGGAAAGAGTATAATACCTTGTTAAATGAAATATTTTGAAAAAAGATCCGTAAATGGCAGAGTTAGGCAATAGTCACTCGGGCGCCCAATTTCTCCATCCGATTTTCACTTAAATTTCTGTGAAACCAAACTGCACACTACGTTTTCAACTAAACAACAACCTTTTTTTATAATCGGTTAATCAGAAATAGAGGAGCTTTGCAATAATCAATATATAGGGCGGGCAAATTGCCTGTACGATTTTCAAAAATCAAAATCAAAAAATTAAGAATCATGGGATCATAAACATTTATAATCGCTTCACAAATGATAAAGTTACAATTATTAAAAGAAATAAGAAATAAAAAAACAAACGAATACATGTATAACCCCCCCTGTCTTGAAGTCGCTTAAGGAAAACAAATTATGACCCAACTAAAATAAAAACAGAAACTGCCACCTGAGCCATTGCGAAATGACCTTGTGAAAATATATCTTGATACCAGTGCACATGGGCGTAGCCAGGATATGAGATAGGGTGGTGCCACGAAAATTATGATTTTTTATGATTATTACAATTTCGATCTATTTGAGAAGTAATTGCGTGGATCTTCTGAAAATTTTGCTAGAATTTTTTCCAAAAATTCGTCTTTTTTCTCGGTTACCAATCTTCGGTGGACGCTTAGCATACATAGTCCTGCAATATACAATATACTTATTTTTTGATAATAAGTAAAATTGCATATTATTTTACCGTTAATCGAGCTTCAGTCATTGTGGCACGCAACCATGTTTTTACTCGCCTTAAAGTGCTAAATGACCGCTCAACAGTTGCAGTAGTGGACGGCCGCACGCCTTCCTTATATTTGGATAAAATAATCCAGCGTCTTTCCAAATACTCGCATGCTCTAAATCGGCTAATTCGTCTTTAGCCATTTTTTTTGTTGCCAACAATTATACCAAAGCTCAATTTCTCCTTCCCAATCATCCAACTCATAAAAATTCTCAAACGTTCTTGTGGCATCTTTAAGCTCTTCTAGCTTCAAAGAAAGCATGTTTGACGGGTGCAAACAATGAATTCCAAACGCTGGCCTATTCTCTTCATTAAATCTTCTGTCCAGTGATGAAATTGAAGAATCTATATAAGGAATGTATATAGATCGCTTCCAGTATTCAGCAGGTGATGAAAATGGGGGATTTGAACGGCTCGTTTGACGAGAGACTATCCTTGGAACAGACATCTCTATTCCTAAATTGGCTGTGTTTTCTTGAATAGAAAAAAGCAATCCGTCCACAATACCCTGTGCATTTTTTAATAATTTTATATTGTACGCATGTAAAAAAAAAATATTATAGAATTAGGTGGGTCCCACGGCCCTCTAGGCCCATACCTAGCTACGCCCATGCCAGTGCAAACCTTTGGAACATTTTCAATCAAACACTAAATTTAGGATAGTTGTATAATATATTTAAAATTTTATTTACAAAAAGAAAATATTAAAAACGTATTTTTATTTTTACCAAAATAAAAAATCAATTACCCAACTGCTCGTATATATGTATATTGTTTATATTTTATATATGTATGTTTTAATTTTAATACATTAATTTTCATTACTTGCAAATTAAATGTAATATAGTATTAAGTTTTTTAAATGATATTTAACTTTCCATCTCCATGACTACATAGATTATTTTTATATGAAGTTTTCTTTGATTTAATTTATTCATATTTTAGTTTATATTTCGTCACATTGTGCGCGACAAAATGATAAAGACATAAACTTTTTGTTCTGCTTTGAAGTTTTCGCGCTAATCAAACCCATTAAGATTTAATTACTTTTTGGAGAGTTAAAAAAATTGGCTTCATATTACTGGATGGTTCAATATAGTGAAAATTCACATTGCCGAGGGTTGACTGTATGTATAAAAATTTATTATTATAATTTCTCTGAACTTTTTTTTACCTTTTTTTTAATAATTTCGATTAAAATGTTTTTTTAAGCACAAGTCCGAAATATCTATAGTTTCAAATGAAACTTTTTAAACGATTTAAAAAGACCTTGTGCCTAAAAAATATTTTAAACGAAAATATTTTTTTGTAAAAATGTTTAATATTTCATTGTCATTGTCTCAAACAAGCAAGAAAAATAGGTTCTTCTAGCATACACTTTGCTAATATTCTTGAAAATTCTTAAAACTTTTCTAAATTTTTTTCCATTGACGTCAATAACATTCCAAATTCCAAAACATTCTTTACAGATGCCCAAAATAGTAATAAAATATTTTTGGCATTCGTATTAAAAATAATCTTACGATGGATTCAATATGACAAAAAGCTGACAACTTTGCTGGCCAAAAAATTTCATCATCGTACATGGAAAATTCCAAATAGCACAAAAAAAAATAAAGTTTTTTCAAATTAAATAAAATTAATTTCTTTTTTGATTTTACGGAATACAAAGGATCTTACGAAAACCAAAAATTGCAGATCTCTAATATGGCAATTAGTATATACATATATTGTATGTGTGGCTCCTTAAGTGCAATATGATCACATATCAAACTAATAAACAATTTTAAACTAAAAAAACTTTCAACAACACGATGATAATATATTGCCAAATATTACTTTTTTTAGATTCAATTGTGTTGCATTAAAGGAGCGATATGTATTTTGTGTCCAATCAGTTTGAAGCACTAAAGAATAAAAGTCTTACAAAGAAGTGAAAATATGTTTTAAAGTGAAATAGAATTTCAATTTGCTTTTTTATGGAATTGAAAAAAAAATTTTATCATTTAACTTTTAAATTAAATTAACTTAAAAATGAATATCACTTGGCGAATGAGCAAATTATACTTCATTATATATTTTTTCCTCAATAGAACAAAAATAATTACCTTATCATTAAAACGCGCACCTTATTTGTTTGTATGTATGTGTCTTTGAATTTTTCATTATATTTAATAGAATATGATGCTGTACATTATTAATTTTATTTTATTTTTATAATTATTATTATTACTATGAAATAATGTTTTTTAAGTATATTAGTGTATGTCTTTTATTTAATTTTTAACATTTTTCTGGGTTATAATACACATTTATATTTATTTTATATTTTCTTCTTCTAGTTTATTTACTTTCATGAGTTAAACATCCATAAACTTTAACAATTTCCATTTTATGTATAGTGTATTTTTTTCATTATTATTTTTTTATAATTTTTAAAATATATATTTTATGTATATAAATATTTTTTTCAGGCATATCGCTTGTACTTAACTTTTAAGTTTAACAGATTTTTTCATATAGATTTTTTTACGGTTAATTTTTATATTTGGCCCCCGAAAGTAAGAAAAAAAGAATAATAATTAAAAAATATTTGCAAAAGCAACAACATAAACCTAATTCGAATATATTAGGAAGGGCGATAGTATATTATAATATATGTATATATTAATGATATTTTACATTCATAAAAGTTAATTATATTTTATATGTCTATACCACACATTAAATTCTTTTAATCGATTAAAATATATATTTTCTACATTTTTAATTTTTAAAGCAAAAAGATTTTATTTTTTGGTTTCTTTTTCTTATTATTTGAGGAACGCACAGGGCTGGACTAAATGTTGTATTGATGGTATGTAAATATGTGTTTAAGTTTAAAGGAAGATTAATTTGTTATAAGCCATTAAAAAAAAATTATAACAAAGGACGCCAACAACAGGTTTACGGTCAATATAACATTTAGGACACGCTTGTATATTCCATTATTTATTTACTTTTTTATTTGTTTATTGATTTATTTATTTTATTTTAGTGAAGCATTTTTTACAGAGCTGGATACATACATACATTTTGCTCAGACATTTAGTGAGTAACTAGTATTTAATAAGAGATTTCATACAATTAATTAGAGAATGTAAATTTTTTTAAATAAGTTTTATTCTTCTTCTAAATAAAATTGAAACTAAATTATGTGAATGTTTAAATAAATTTTTAAACTAAAAATCTTTTCCAAACGAAACTAGTGTGCGTTTAGGGACTTGTAACGTGAATAGAACTCACACCTTTTTTATTTAATATAAAAATGCTAAAACAAATATAAAACAAGTCTAGCTTATTAATAAACTTAAAGAAAACTAAATTGATTTATTAAAACCTTTAGCCTTCACAATTAATATATATATATTTAACCACATCTTATGCGGTTGGATTGAAAATTAACATAATCGGCTAAACAGATTATTTAAAAGTTTAAACATATTGTTATCACTTCCAAAGAAGCTTTCTTTAAAAAATTCCATTTTTACTGGATTTTAAATTAATTTTGTTCCTAGTATTTTTAATATTAAGAAATTGTTTTCTTTGCAACTTGTGATAGTTGGTTATACCATTTATTACATTGGAATTTTTTTTTACAAATATGTATGACTCCATTAATCTTAACCCATTCTCCTTCATTAAGGATTGCTCAAATATATAGTCAAAATGCTTGCCATCAAATTCGTGAGTGCGCTTGTTCGTGTATAGTCGCTCTCATCCAGCAAGTCAAAAATATTTAAAAAAAATGGGTTTTCGTCTAGCATCATCGGCTTAATGTATACGAAAATAAAAGTTCACTAAGAAAGCCATAAAGTTTGGCATTTATTTTGACAGTTGCACCTTAATTTTTATATCAAAAATTGTTTCCTCAGATACGAAAATTTGCATTTGTCACATAAAAATCACACATAATACCTTGTTTTAATATATTTCTTTTCATCTTTGCTAAATAAACTTATTTTTTCTGAATAAATTTTAATGTGTTAGAAATTTTTTTAAATTATAATTATTCAAAATAAAAACTTCTTATTACACTGCATCGAAAAGTCTCACAAATAAATAGAAACAAAAAAAATAATTTAGCTGCTGCAGGTAACAAAGAAAAAACTCAAAATAGGGCGATTTTAAATCAAAATACTTGAGAGAAAAATTAATATATAAATTGATGATTTTGTGGCTTGATTAACTAATTGAACTATTTATTGAGTTTGAGGTCTTTTTATAAAACTATATATTTATTTTTATTTATTAACATTATTAATTAAAAAGTAAATATAATGCTTTTTAAAAAAGACTTCAAGCTCTATAAACAATTCAATAAACTTTTTTGTTAGACCTTTTTTTACAAAAAAGCGTGAAAGATGAATGACTTAACAAGTACAATAAACATGAGAATCCGAATTTGTACTTCTCAACAAAGATTTTGTAATAAACTTCCACTCGACGTTTTCTTGCTCGACTTTTTTGTTGCCTTTTAAAGCTGCCACGCAGAATTATGCTCATTTATATTATGACTTCTTCTGCATGCCTTTTTTAACACTAATTGTTATGTTCTAATGTTAATTGTTGTGAACGGAGATGGCATATTGAATCTGAATAGACTCGTAAAATTGTACATCTAAACGAATTAATAAATAAAAACAAAAAACATAAATAACATTAGAAAACTGTGGGCCAGAAACTCTAGACTGGAGAATAACTCCCGCGTCATCGTAAATGCAACAAGGGTTTTTTTATCACTCGGTCTTTGAAATTTTTGTGTTTACTTTTCGCGCGTTTTAATAATTTTTTTTTCGAATATATGTGAAATTTTCTAATAACGAAAGAATAGATCGCTTAGCAGTTCCTGAAGGCTTTTTGTATTATCGTCCACATGTAATTTTGAAATAAAAAATGGATGTTCTTTGGATGTTAATGATTATTCTATTTTTGGGTTCGATTGGATGAACCAGATGAACCAGTTTAATTTTATAAATTTCAAGTCCGATTGCGTGCAGAGGATTGAAAAGCAAAAAGCAATTATGAGTTTGATATGTAGAATTACTGAAACTGTGAATATTTTTCAATAGTGTTACATTTGTTTATTAAACCATTGTACTTTTGAAATTTTAAATAGCACCGACATTGCCATCCCTGGTAAAAAATATTTCTGAACATCAGAAAAAGTGAAGACAAAATTTTAAAAATTCTCTTAATTAAGTATGTGACTCGTGCAATTTTTTTTTACCCCATAAGCTTCTCAACGTCGAAAATCATGGCTTTAGAGTCAAGTAAAAAAGGCATCGTCTGGCCAATTTTATATAAGAAAACAAGCTCGTGAAAATGAAATAATAAAAAAACTCAGAAATTATACATTTTCTCTTAACTTTTCAAATAAAAGAGTAGAAGTAATTAGACCTGTTACTGAACTGCAATCCAATCTACAGTAGTTTTAAGTCAGTAAATTTCTCCTTTAGAGAAAGGAAAACGAAAATGAGAAACTATTAGTTTTCAAAATTGAATTAAAAGCCACGGCTTAAACTATGAAATATTTGCTTAACAAACTTAATGTACTAACCTCACCTAAAACCTCAAGGTAGGAAATATTTTCTGATGTAACAAATAAAACCTGAAGAATTCTTATCATTAGGATCAACAACTAAACAGTTGATCTCTGAAGCTGTGCTTGTTAAAGGATTTACAAAACAAAATCCCACAAAAAGTGTAAAAGCTTTCAACGCAAAATTTAAACATGAGGAATTCTTTTTCACTTTCATTAAACTATTAAACACTTATGCAGATCTGCAAGTCATTTAGAAAAAAGTTTTAAAAATCCTGAACTTTTCATTAAACTTTTAGAAATTCTTAAAAAAAACCTTTTAATTTTTATATTCTCATTTAACAATTTTTCCCTACCGTTTTTGCTGTAACTTTTCTAAATTTATTTAGCTTAACTGGCCATCTGTTGCTGAATTTTCTGTGTGTATTTTAAAATATTTTTGTTATTTTTATTTTATTGTTTTTCATGTTGCCACTGTTAGGACTGGTGTTAGTTGAATTAAGTCCCTGAATATACTTCTGTTGTTGAAACTGTTTGATAAAAAGGAAAGAAAAGTTACTGCATCTTTTTTTCTTCATGGGCTTTTTTAACAATTGCCAATTTGGAATGAGGAGAAGCTGGCGAAAGAGTACGATAGGGTGCTTCTTTGGTACCGTGCAACACCAAAGACCAATCGATCAGCCAACCAGATCGTGGCTGATTAGAGTTGAAACGGGCCTGGAAAAAAACCAATAGAAATTTAGTAATTCCACTTTTAGTAGTTTATAAAAGTAATTGTTTTACCTCTAACTTCCATGTGCCTTGAGGATATTCACCCCACGAGTGCGTTGTCATGAAGGGCCATTTTGTAAAACCATCACGGTGGTCATCATCATTGGTGCGGCGTGATAAAATCATTGATCTAAAATTTATGTTAAAAAAAGAGTTTTATAAGGTTACATAGTAGTGAGTACATTTGTATTATTTTACAAATTTTATAAAAATTTTAACTTGTACAGCCCTCTTCGTAATAAAAGATTTAGCTAAAACTTATACCCCATGTGCAACGAAGTGGTAATTAAAATTTCGTTATGCCTTAGCAGATTGTTAACAAAAATTATATGCAAATCAAACGTTAGTCAGCCTGCATTTTATATTGCTTTTAAAACTTTTGTCCTTTCTATGAAAAGAAAAGGATTTTGGAGTCCTTTAATAAGCGCAAACTCAATAGGAATGCATACAGGAGTAACTCTGTAACGAAATTATATTTCAAAATGCATTTTTCTTTGTGGCTTTAGCTGTTCTTATGTCAACATTTCATTGGTCGCTTAACCAAATCGTCAATGAACCTTAAGCAGTTTGAAAACATTCAACATCGGATGTTTATGCCAGACGAATCAAATACAATATGAGAATTCATTATTATTTATTAATCATAATATAATCATAGCAGGCTAAGAATGACTTTATACAAATAATTATACTCGACGTGAGTCTATTTAATTTTTCTTACAACAATATTATGTATTGGAAAATATATTTCTTAATTTTGATTGGTAAATAGATTTTTTATAAATTGACAAATAAAATGTCAAAACTTGTTTTCCACATTTCTTTCTATATTTATTTACAAACATTTTACATACACATTTTTTTATTGTAGTCTATTGTGCTTTGAATTCCATTAAAAATAACAAATAAGTGCAACAAAAGTCTTAAGATTTATGTGTACAAAATTGAGAAAAGAATTAATAAACACGCGAATGTTGCAAGATGGCGAATTTGTTGCATTTCTTGACCTTAATTTAACATCGTCAGCAACTTTGACATGCCTGTACTCTTATACATCCCATGTTGTCTCAAAAACGTGCGATATTTTTAAAGTTTTATTCGTTAAAAAATATTAGTTTATTTTAAGATAGAATAAAAAATAAAAAAAGAAGAAGGCAGGAATCGACCACAAATTTTCATTTTAAGAAAAAACAAAATAACTGGAAAATCATTCGCACTTAAAACTTAAGATTTGGTCTGAAAATCCTTATTTTATTTAAGAACGAAATACATAAATCTTGGACCATGCATTATTATCTACTAATAGTGCGCATCATGGCTTTGGTCCACAAAATTTCTCAACAATTGTCATGTGATGCTCTGCATCATTTTATGAGATCTCTATAAGAAATTAAAAATTTCATTAGCGTCCCGAATCATTGGCTTATTAAGTTTATGTATAGCAGCAACAATGTTTCAGAACATGCACTCTAAACTATTACGTTTCCGCTTCCTTGCCTACCTGTCTCTGATGAGCAGTTTGATTTATTTTCGATTATGTTTAAAAACTTTCAGACCGAATATACCAACACTGATTGTAAGCTTAAATAATATCAAACATAAAATAAGTCCTTTAAAAAAATAATTCCTTTCATTGATACAAACCTATTTTTGACGTTAAGCTCACGAGTTGGAGTTGTTTTATTTTCTAAAGATAAATACTTTAAAATGCTAAGTTTCAATTCAAACAGCTAAAATTTTCATTTTCTAAACAACTATAAAAAAATTTGTGCAACCTATTCAGCTGGATTTTATAACGAGACAATATTTCCTTCTCTTATAAAATCGTTTTCTTAATATATTCTTTACCATTTATGTATCATCAATTTACCTTGTTCCCATGGGCGAAGTCAAGAATAATTCCAAGTCACCGCGCCTTGAGGCATTTGCCGATATAACAGCTTGCACATGCTCCAAATAGTTTACCTCGGTATCAGTGCCTTTGCAAGCATCAGTTTTAATTTCCAAAAATAACGATCGACCAGAATAAATGGGACTGCAAAGGTATAATGAGAGAAAAATCTTCGATTTCAATAATGCCAAACAAAAACTTACTGTGGGTCTACAATATCTCCCGCCTCGCAATGATATCTAGCAGGTACTGTATGCCATTGTTTGGCCAAAGTCACCATACCGCCAGCATCTAAGACACCAAAGCCAAACAAATGATTAAACTCTAAGCCCACTCCATTCATAGTCCAATGAAAGCGATTTTTAGCATCGAAAAGTGAATTCCGTTTTGATGTTAAAACTGTTAAATGTTGTATATCACGCCAAGTTAATTGCGGACTAAAATGAAAAAAAAATTAATTTAAAAATTATTTTTTATATTAATAACCAACACCTACTTGGCTTCTAGTGCTAAAGCAAACACCCCCGCTGCTTCAGGAGCCGCTGCGCTTGTGCCCGAATGAGTTGTTGTACATTTGCCATATAAATCAGTAGTCGCGACTCCTGTATTGGGATCCTTGGCTCCATTACTAAACGTACTCGCCAATGTTGAGCTGCAACTTTCATCGTAATGGGCATTTTGACCATCATTAATGGCACTATTTATTGATATTGTCCACATGGAAGCAGCATAGCCATCACAATTGCAATCATCCTCTTCACCACCATCACCGGAAGCCCAAACGTAAATGTTTCCCAGGCCATTGCGACCCTATGAAATGAAAAATAAAAATAAAAAGTTAAAACCGATGAAAAGTAAAACGCAAACACTTTAAAAATCACACAGCCACTTACCTCATTTACACCCTGAACTATGGCACGCATGGTGGCATTTCGTGGACCATCAACAGTCTTGCCATCATCAGTTGGACCCCATGACGCGCTGTAAATGTGAATTTTATGTGGCTCGTGACCCATAGAATTTGCTTCAATCAAATCTGTCATATAAGGTTGATCTAACATGCGAATTCCTGAAAAGAAAGAATACTCGTGTGTGAAGCAATAAAACGTAGTTGAGCTTAAAATTAGTAGCGTATGATTTCCACTTCAACTAAAGCTACTCGTAGGAAATATATGGGAATTTTTCGCCTAAACGTCCATTCCCATGGACAATACTTATGTGATTTTGTGCGACTCATACACGATCGCGAAAGGTAAAGAATACCTTTTCCAATTACATGGAAGCATATGATTGGTAATGCTTTCGAACCCATATTTTTTGTACGTGTAATTACAGAGGCTTATTGACATGAGCGTATGAATACTGCAATCGCTGCGTATGATCAATATGGCGCCGTGTTGCAATCCCATATACCGTAACCCCATATTGGCTTTATAGCACTTTTTCCTATGCTATAAACCCATAATTTGGGTTTGGGGTTATCGCACAAAATAAAATGCAATAAAGCCAATATGGGGTTATAGCACAAATTTTAAATTTTAAATATGGTATTATCTCACTTATTTGAAGGGAATAAACTTATATCGTATTATTAGAAATTTGTATACAAATGAAACCAAATGATTTTGTAGGGTGTACGAATTAGCCCCCACGAACAGTTATAAATTAAAAATTTTATTTAATTTCTTTGTTTTCTTACGCCATATTTTCGTAAATCTCCGTTACAAAATATTACTTGATTAAGTTCGACATTATAGCTATAGTACTTGTGAGCGTTCGGAGAATATGCCAACCATAAGAGTAATTCTGTTATTTTTTTTTCGTGAGTTTTTGTGAAAGGTATCCATCGTATGCGTTGAAGGATTTGCGACTCGCTGATTCCATTAACAAAAGCAAAAGCACAAGCTATTAGTTGCGCTTTATAAGTTCTTTTTCCGAAAAAAGAATCAATTATAAATCCGGGAACATTAGAAAAATTTATAATATCGCTTTTATTTAGTAAGATCTTCCTTGCGTTTAAACGATTACTCTCCATTCTTTTAAAATTTTCCATATTTATTTTTAAGCAGCATACGCAAAACTGTTTTTAATATTCGCTTTTTATGTGATAACATAGTTATTAGGCAATTCAATGCAAAACAGGTTTAACAGTTAGTTCACTCTCTATTATTGATTGCAAAAAAAAACCCAGCAGAAAATTCAGTATGCCATGAAAAAATAGTTGTAAGGGATTGATTTCGATTATTTTCAAAATATATGAAAAGTTTAAATCACTTATATTCCGCATTTCGTAAAAGGGGAAACCATAATTTTGCAAAAAAATATTATAATAGAAGGGAATTTTCCCTTGTACGAAAAGTTAAAATCAGTCATACTATGTTATTTTGTAAAAGGAACAATATTTTGTTTTAAATAGTTTTTGTTGTTTATGTACAGTTATGTACAAAACATATTATTATTCCTAACAAATGAATATGGAACATAATTCATAAGATAATGCATGTGATACAAAATTTTTTAATTATGAGGTTATCGCACAGAAAAAAGTGCAATAAAGCCGATATGGGGTTATAGCATAAATTTTAAATTTTTAATATGGTACTATCGCACTTATTTGAAGGAAATAAACCCATATGGGACTATAACACATCGCTGGTGTTATAAAGCCAATATGGGGTTATGGTATATGGGATTGCAACACGGCGCCGATCAATATACAAGTATAAAATTAATATTGCTCATACGTTGATTATGCCAGCAATATGACCTTTTTACACTTCATGTGCATCTAAGTGCATGGAAGATTTTTTTTATATATTCTTTATTTACAATATGTTTGTACAACAGTAAATAAATTTAATAATAAATGAAAGGTAACAGTTGTGTATGCCCCATAGTGCAAAACAAAGAAGTTCTATGAACATGTTCAATTTTTGTTTTAAACATTAATATTTATAAATTGATTACAACAAAAAAAAAATAAATTAAAAATATGTATATATGATATATAAATATGTATGTATAAAGATCTTAATTAGTTAGGATCTAAATTGCAGATCAAGAACATGTAATCTATTAAGCCTACGCACTTCTTCAGAATTATCTAGGAGGCTAATGGCTAGTGGATTTGAATGACTACCCAATCTCTCAAGGTATCTTGTGCTAAATTCTTTTATTGTTTCTTTGACTGAAGGGATTTTGAGATCATTGAGTATCGCTGAATTTGTTATAAACCATGGGGCTTGAGTAATAAAACGAAGAGTTGCAAAATTTCAATGTTTGAGCTCTTAGCTGTTCCCCATAGTTGTATTCCGTACGTCCATAGATGTTTAAGTATAGCTTTATATAGTGTAAGCTTATTTTTCAACCTTATTTCGGATTTCGGACATAGAAGCCAATACATCTTTTTTGTTTTCATGTTAAGATATTTCCGTTTTGTTTTAATATGTGCTTTCCAAGTAAGTCGTTTATCTAAATGCAACTCCAAATACTTTACGCTATTCACAGTCAGAATTAGTGATCCGTTTAGAGCAACTGGTGGACAAATTTCTCTTCTAAGCGAGAAGATGTTGAAATAATAAATATACCTATATATTTGCGGCATTATTTTACAAATACTTTCTTAAAATATAAAAAACGATCTTCCCGACGCCAGGCGAATATAGTTATGGACTATTTTTTGTTTATATAAAAGTTTTCTAAAACTATAATACTTGTATTTCTTGCAACTCGCAAGTAGAAAAAAATTGAATTGAATTCTTTGAAATTCCCATATAGTATTTGGGAGTTTTTATATAAGTATATGAGTTTGAATGCTTTCCAAACAATATGATATGGTTGGCTAAAATGTACTGATGATATTGTTAGCATCATTAAAATGCAGAATTATACAAAGCTGAGCCAGAAATAACAATTATTTTATA
This sequence comes from Germaria angustata, assembly GCA_963681545.1. NCBI lineage: Eukaryota > Metazoa > Arthropoda > Insecta > Diptera > Tachinidae > Germaria > Germaria angustata. Next base: position 57,078,147 of record OY812998.1, on the reverse strand, counting down.
TTAACAATGAATCGGGAACTGTAAATTGTGTTTCATATAGAATTTATTTTAAAAGTATTACGCAAAGATGAACCATTTCGTCACTTTACATTTCGCATATAACTTTCCTTTATGACATTTTTCATTTCGGTTGGTTATTTCGAAATGCTACTTGATCTCATCCCATTGTAATAAGATTCTCGATTGTGTAATTCGATAATTTATTCAAAAGTGTATGGATGCATTAAAAATAGAAAACTTTCTTAAAATTTATTGTTGCATGTAATTATTGCAAAGCACTTATTTTAAACTTTCTGATATAGTCTTGTAAGCGAAAAGTCAACTATAGCTTTTTGAAAACTTATTGCAAAAGTGGAAAATATGATAAGAAATTAATCCACAAAAAATACGTAAGAAAGATTTAATAAAAATTGTTAACAAATGATAGAAATAGTACCCCTTTAGGTGAAAAATGAGTTTCAAGTGTGTTAAGTCTGGTGCAAAGCATACTAAAACGGCAATAGTGTTTGGCACTAATACATATTTGGTGTTTCAAATATGGTATGGAATAAAAATTTTGCATTCCTATTATGGATTCACACTATTCAAGCGATTTATTAGGAAGGACAACGAATCAATTTTAAAAAGAGTCCTTTCAAAAGGCCTTAATTATTTTGCATAACTTCAAAAATCATACTTGAAACAGTATTTAATTGTTCTCTTTTGACATGGAAAGGAGTTAATAAAATCTTGGAAAAACATTGCCAAGAAAACTTTAACAAATTGGTTTTAAAGATTAATTTTGATATGTCGAAAAATGAAGATAATGTGAACATCACAAATTTTTTTCGATTTAATTTTAATTTTTTTGCTAATATTTTAGCAATAATGAAAAAATGATTTATAATTTGTACCTCTAATTACTTGCAAACTCTTGGAATGACCCTCGTTAATAATTTAATTTAAAATTTAATCTCTTACCTCAACCGCTTGGCAATCAATTTAAAACGATATTTTAACCAAAGAAAACCAAGTATAATAAAAACCAAAATGGCCATGTTTGCTCATTTTATATTTTATCTAATTTATTGTGAATTAAATACCCAATTTAATCTTACACTTTGCTTCACACTTACCCGCAATTTTGCTGTCATAAGCCACACCAACACCGCAAATGCCATTGTCTCTGGCAGCAGCAACTTCACCAGCACAACGTGTTCCATGACTAAAATTTAAATATGAATTCAACATGAGATATGGCCAAATTAAACAAAAACAAACTTAAGCGGATTAAAAAGTATTTTAACACGAAAGTTTAATGAAAAAGAGAAATAATTACTAATAAAAAAAACTAAATAAAAATGTTCAAGTATGGCCTTTTTGAAAAGAAAATTTAATTTCTCTTAAGCCCCCAGGGATATTATTCTACGTGTTGTGAGTTTATAAAAATTATATAATTATTTTATAATTGAAAATAAATGCCAGAGAGTTAAGGAGAAAGTTCTTAGCGAAAGAGTAATTTATTTTCTATAAGAATTAATGGTTTAAATAAAAATCTTAACCAAATGGAAGCTTAACAGCCATCCGAAACTATGGAGAAGTTGGCGAAAATCAGCCCAATTGATAGAAACAAATAAAAAAACACTTTCTAGAAGTATTAAGAGATCTTTCACTCCCATAATTAAAGAAAATAAACTGAAGCATAATCCAAATATTTTTACTTTCGGTTAAATTTTGCTAAATTTGGCCAATTGTACAAAGCCATATTCTTTTATTTTGTGTACTGTTAGGTTAGATTTTGGAGGGGACATGATTTATCTAATTTCAAAACCAATATACACATAGGCCAGTAAAAGCTCTATGTGCACTCCTACATAGGAAAACGAAAACCTACACTCTATATAGAAACTCTGTGCTATGAAAGTAGTTCTTTATTCTCTGTAATCAATAACGCTGAGGTGAGTAATTCCCGGGAAGCTACCATCTACCATAAATCGGGATGTTTCTCAGCTACGATCACCTACTTTTCGGACTCACCTCATGGTGATCTTTCTGCTGATCGAATTATATGATAATTATCTTAGGTGGCGTACAGATGACACTTTTCTCTGGAACTATCAAACTTTTACCGCAGAAAATAACCAAGCTAACCATTGATGTTGATGAGCAGCCATTGAGGCATAGTTTTTTGTTTTGCAACAGCACAACAAGAGGATGAGCAAACCATCCAGAAAAATCCTGAAAGCTAATAGTTGTCAGCCTTAATTGAAATTTCTTCAATTTTAGGCTCCGTGTAGCCTGATATAGGAAGAGCAAATATATATTACGGCGCCGAAACAATATCGAGTTACAGGAAATATGTTAGATTACATGGACAATGTTTTGCTTTTGTGCGTCCTTTTTCCCCGAGTCAAGCTTTATCTGCATAATACGTATGCCACTGCAGCCAATGCATATAATATAAAACTATACAATTAATAAATTTAATTTCAATCGCTTGATTAATATAAAAGCGGGCGCAAAATTAATGTCGTAATGTAAACTAGCTGCCATTTTGTTAAAAATTAAATAAAATAAGTCTGTTGTCATAAAAAGTTTATTTGAGAGTGTATTGGAAGAAATCATATCGGTCAAATGGCCACCTCCCGAGTTGATGCATAACTGTGATCGCCTTAGGGCATTTTGACTTGTTGCTCGCAAAACATCTGGCTCCAAATTGACCATTTCGTAAGCGCGAGACTTTAAAAAGTTTCATAAGAAGAAGTCTGTTGTTGTTTAATTTGGTTATCTTGACGGCCAGTTCAAATCTCAAAAACGGGAGATGACTTGAGTTGGAAATTGATATCTTAAAATCTCCATCATTGCCCGAGCTCTGTGAGCGGTTGTTCTGTCTTCTTGAAACTAGCGATGATTGAGTCCCAATGCAGCAACTTGCGGCATAATAGAATTATTTTAGTAACTGCTCACCACTTATAGTTATGGTGAGCTCTAAACATTCACTACGAGGGGATGCAATGGATCCTCATGCATTTGATGCGGATTGTGTGTGCCCCAGAATCGCAAATTTCGTCAGTTAAAATAATCACTTCAGTGAAAATGGTCATTGTCGCTCATTATGGCAATTTATGAACAGTTCAGTTCACACTTCGTAGGGGAACATTTTAAAATCTTTCACCGAAATTCATTGCAATGAACGTGCCTAATGCCTACTTGTGTACATTGTCGTCTCGTTGAAGTTTTGAATTCTCTATGACGTCGGCGGCAACAGCCGGGTTGCTCTCGGTCATGTAGCAATACGAGGCTGGTCACTTCTCACGACAAATATGCGTCAACTTTGAAGGAGCCACTCACCCAAAACGATTAATTGTTGGATCAAATGGAACAGAACGACGACGAAGTTCACACTGCTTTAAGACAAAGGACTGAATTTAAGTTCATGAAGTGTGTATCGCTCCATGGGGGTTGTTGACAACCAATTCTCTATATACATATCTACATCATATATGTCAAAACACAGTGGTATGTTGCGCCATCTGCGAAAATGGCTGTCAATTCAGATTACACTTTTGCGCCACATTGTGCATACGAATATATATGTATATATATATATATATATATATATATATATATATATATATATATATATATATATATATATATATATATATATATATATATATATATATATATATATATCCATGTACCATGGAGCCGATGTTATTAACCTTAAAATTTTGTTTTGCATTCATTGGATTCGCTCTACATTGGAAGCTGAAGCAGTGCCCCATAGCTGAATTCCGTAACACCATATGGGTTTCAAAAGCGACTTGTATATTAAAAGTTTACAATCCAGACTGAGTGTTGAATTTCTACCAATCAGCCAATGTATCTGCGTTAATTTAAGTTTTATTTGTGTCAGCTTAGAGTCAATGTGGTGTTTCCATGTAAGCCGTCGGTCAAGGTATATACCAAGGTATTTCACCTGTGAATGATGAGGAACAACTTGATTGTTGATTCGAATGGGGGAACAAGTCTCTCTTCGTAGGGTAAATGTGACATGAACACACTTTTGTTCATTCACCTTTATTCTCCATAAGTTCAACCACGGTTCCAACAGGTTAGTATGTTGCTGGAGATAACGGGTAGCCTCGTGAGGGTTTTCATGCATACTAAGGCAGGCTGTATCATCGGCAAATGTAGAAGTGAGGATATTACTGCTCAAAGGCATATCACAGGTATAAATCAAATATAAAACTGCTCCCAGTATACTACCCTGTGGCACACCGGATGAGATAGTTTCGGGCACACTCATGAAGTCACCTTCCACAAGAGTGAATTTCCGGGCAAGAATGTAACTTTCCAAAAGATTTACAATGTTTATTGGCAGATATGTCTTCAATTTTACAATTAGGCCTTTATGCCACACTTTATCAAATGCCTGAGAGACATCAATAAAGAGGGAAGAACAATACTTTTTTTCTTCAAATGTTCTTCTTATAAAATAAACCAATCTATGAGTTTGTTCAATGGTGCTATGCTGACTTCTAAAACTAAATTGATGGTCCGGTATGCACCCATTATCAGTTAGAATTGGGGACAATTTTGTCATGAGCAGCTTTTCAAAAAGCTTTGAAATTGTTGACAATAAACTTATTGGCCTATATGACTCAGCCTTGGTAAGATCTTTGCCCGCCTTTGGAATCATTTTGATCATGGCAAGTTTCCAGCTGTGTGGATAATACTCCAGTCGTAAAATGCCATTAAAAATAAATAACAGGATTCTAATATCAATACGAGGCAACTTCATCAGCATCTTGTTACTAATTCCATCAATAGCAGTTTAAATTGTAAAAAATTTAAATAGAAGGTAAATAATTTTAAATAAATTTTAAATAAATTCATTCTGCCTTCCCCCTGGTTATTGGAAATTTCATTACTTGAATCTCTCCGTTCTTCAGTTGCAAATTATTAAAGGACAACTGTACCATATTTTCCAAGTAAAATCTTTTTGTGCATTTACGCTGTTCCTAATAAATAGTTTAACGAAATCTGGGGCATTTCTAACAGAAAGCCTGTTAAATTATCTCATGTATATCCCATAAAACTATCCAATTTGGTCACTCCTCTACTTTTCAACGTTTTATAGTTCTAATATAAACATTCTTTAAAACGATATGAATTATAATTTGAAAAAATATATCGTGCATAAATAAATAAATGTTTTTCTTTTGCTTTTGCCATAAATATCTACTCACCTGTTAAACCAATCGTCTGTATAGCGGGGGTATGGAAATGGATCATTGCTACTGAAATCGTAACTGGCTTCAGCATTCTTTTCGTATGATTCCGTATTTGAAAGTTTGAAAATAAAAAAGGACATAAAATAGATTAATTTGTGAAAATAATATGAAAATTAGATAATTTACGTTTAAGCAGTAGGATTAATGTATATTTTTTTCATAGAGATTATAAAAACGTTGGTTCTAAATTTTAAGCGTCCTAGAGAAAATTGTATAATAAAAAATTTAAGCTCCAACGTTTAGTTTACTCAAGTGCTTTATAAAATTGTGAATTTACGACAAGTAACAAAAAACCTATGAAAATTTTTTCAATATGAAACTGCCTCGTAATATGGGCTTTTCGATATTGTTTGTTGACACTCTTAATAATTGATACCACTTTTCTAGATTATGTTATTACGCTTTTATGATTTCATAATTTCAACACTGCATCTATCTTACTACTGCACAAACACTTTTCTACCACTAATAATTATTTCAAAACTGAATGACTCGATTAAAGCTATATAATTATATCTGTCGCCTTCCGAGTGTGACTAAAATTAGTTTGTTTAGAATTGCAATTTTGTGGAACAAAAGAGCAATTTTTTCTTAATGCAACATGGAGCAAAAAAAACTGTAAAATATACTATACTATAATATTCTTTTCTATTTACATTGACAGCTTGATCAATGTGAATAAGACCTAAGGCAGAGGCCTAACGACTTACAACCTGATTTTATAAATTTATTCTGAAATTTTGTTCGAAAAAAACTCATATTAATTATTTTTGTCAATTAGAAATTTTGAGAAAAATCCCTTGAATTAATAAAATCAGGCATTACATTCTTTTATTGACACTTAAAAACTTTAACAACTCAATACCGGTCATCAGGTCTCATAAAACTATACTACTAGTTATAACCTCAATGAACTCAGAGAATTTTTACAGGTCCCGGTACTGACATTGCCTTCTAATAGAGCACGGTTCTGGAATATCTTTGTGTTTAATTATTTAGATCTAAATTAGCATGGACATCTCATGTGAAAGTAGAGACTTCATATAAGAACCTTTGGTGCAACAAGAGATTTGAAAATTATACCCACATATATCAAATTTTATTTCATGGGTCCTTATAACTTTTTAATATACGCTAAAAATTTGAACCTGTTTGGTTTTTTTCTTTCGTTTTTTTTACAAAAAAAACTTATCTTCAGACCCCAATAGTCACTTCTAATACATACATACATCTATACAGAAAAAAGGGATAATCAAAAACTTTAAAAGAAAACTTTTATGCTTATAACAGCAAACTATAGAATAATAAACTTAATAAACGTAGACAACAAAAAATATTCATATAATAAATACAACATTTATTAAAACTTATTAACATATTTGCTCGATTAGAGAAAAAAATAATTATTTGCTGTGCTGATAATGTCAAGTCAGCAGTAAATATTCAATAATCATGATTTAAAAACATTTAAAATCATAGACTTACATAACAATAAATAATACGACTAATGAAATTAGGGCACTGTCCATTAACAATATATTTATTAATTTAGATTTAAGAATTGGCTGGAATTGTGAATAACATTTTGCATGTTAAGGACATTTCTTTGGTCAGCCCAGACGAATTACTTCTTTAAGTCTCTTTAAGCTTAGTTTTTCCATTGGTAATGTATTCCAATCAAGCAGTATTTCTATATGCAAAAGAAGACCGCAATACTAAAGCAGGCGATGCGTACAATTAATATGCAACTATCGAATTAATAATGCCAAAATCATACCGATCCTGAAACTTGATAAGAGTTACCGAGCAATTGCAACTTTGCCCTATCTTTCGAAAGTCTTTGAAAAATTAATTCATTTACAAATAAGCCGCTACTTACATATAAACTCCTTACTAAATGATAGATAATCTGGATTTAGACCAAATCACAGCTGTACTACTACTCTGATTGATGTCACGGAGGAAATCGGTTGTAAAATTGATGAACGTCATATGATATCATTCTTAATATTACTGGATCACTCTAAATCCTTTGATAAAGTGCATCAGTCCATTCTCTGCCTTAAATTAAAACATATGTGTAATTTCTCACCAACTGCATTGTTAACATCGTATTTAAGTGATAAAAGTCAAAGCGTTACCCATGAAGGACATGTCTCTGAATGCTGCTTAATGCCTAGAGGCGTACCACAGGGTTCTATACTTGGGCCACTATTCTATTCTATATACGCAAACGATCTGCCTTTACAAGTGAAACATTTCAAAATTCAAATGTATGCTGATGACGTGCAGCTCTATATAAGCTGTAAGATATCGGATGTCGCAAACTGTATACCACTTATAAACGAAGATATGCATCATATTAATATTTGGACATCTGCAAATGGGCTAAGCTTAAACCCAAAAAAAATCAGTTGCTATGATTATTGGACCATCAAAAGATATACCTACAAGTCTTCCACCAATAGTGATTAATAATATTTCTATTAATTATGTTGATACTGCAAAAAAAACTTTGTGTAGTTTTTAATAAACAACTTAATTAGTCTGACCATGATAAAATAAAGTGTGGGAAAACCTTTTCTATGTTAGGAAATCAATGGATGTCACAACATTATACAACGATAGATATCCGAATATTACTAGGAAAAACCTATTTAATGTCTACGCTAATGTATGGTTGCGAGTTATTTTCCAGTTGCGATGTAGGCGCAGGATCATCTATTTGGTATAAAAAGGAACAGGGGCATCTCATAATATGCAAAACAACTATGTATATAAAGTTACCTTTGATAATTTCTTAAATTGCCGAACACCATTGTTTTTGCATAATATAATATATGGCCAACAACCTTCCTGCCTACATGATAGAATAATATTCTCTAGGTCGAATAGAGGAAACAAGATTAACAGCATCAGATATAACGAAGCAATCTCTGAGCAATACTTTTTCATTAGTTTCATTCGACTCTGGAGTCAACTATATTTATTTCTTGTTTTGCAATTTGTTTGTGCAACAAAAAATAAATCTAGAAATTTAGAAATCTCATCTTCAATTATTGCGATCGCTTTATCAAAGTATAATAAGTGATTATTTTTCGGGCTTAGTTCGGGAAAAGATTTTGTGACTTTCATTGTAAGTGTAAACATTTACATGCAGTAATGTAATATTGGCTTAAAAGGGATTTCTTTAGAAGTGACAATTTATTATAACCAAATAATAATTTGTATGTAATATTTCTACAATATTGTTTTGGACTAGAGAATTAGTTCGTTAAAACTGGTGTATGTGAAAACCAAACTCTACTGTATAAGCAATTGTCGTGACCACCATGAATTTGTTGTTTATAACAATAAATTTTATTGCAAGAGGGACCACTGCGTATGATTAATGTGCATATAATACCAATATTGCTCATACGTATGTTGTTCTCGTAATAATAGATTTAACCAAAAATTATTAAATACATGAATTTATTTCAGTGCATAAGTTATTTTAAAAAAGTTTTTCTATCTATGTAATTACGAACTTTCCTGTGGCTTTAATACTATTGGTTTTTGGTATGTTGATGAATATTGCAAATAACTAATATAAAATTGCTTCTACCATAACTATTGTATAATTTCTGTATGAGTTACTTTCCTTCAATATTTCTTCTTATTAGGTGGGAAAATATTTCGAAAAGTTTTATTATTCTCATAAACAGCGATCCCAAAGTATGTTTGATAACTCTGTATATTCTTCTCAAATCGAGGATGTTTTTTTTTATTTAAACTTAAAAACATTCCCATTAAAATATTATTTAAGCTTGATATATCGATAATTTCAAATAACATTGTTTAACCTCTAAATAAGATCTTGAGCTTAAATAATATGTTAATAAAAATTATTATGAAAAGGTCAAAAAGAATATAGAGATATTTTTTAAAAAACTTCAATAATAAAACTCAGCTCATATTTACAAAAGTTGTGAGCTTTAAAAGCTTTTTGAATTCAAAGCATGCTAAAAATCCAAGGCGAAAATGATGAAGTGTAAACCTCAACAAATGTAAGCAATTTTATTTTCCTGCATATTTTGCAAAAAGTTGTGTATAAGGCCGTGTACTGAAAGGCGTGTTCATTTTTGAAAAGGCTTTTGCATAATTTACTTCGTCCTTAATTGGAATAAGTTATTTAAAACTGAGTTTCTATAGTTGGTTTATAGTAATTTGCAATCAAATTAGTAGGAAACATATACAACTATGCATATACATCATTAAATTAATTTGAAAAAAAAAACTTAATAAATAATATGCCTTTTTTGGAAGGCATATGGAAATATGTTGGAAGAGTCTTACATGAACAACTTTAGTTGTTAAAATCTAAAATATGAGTGGCAAAATTTTAATCAATAGCACTTATTTTGCTAATAACGTTTTAATAATTTAAAAAGTGATATTTCCTTTGATTTAATAAATTTATTGCGATAGTCCCCCCCGATAATTTTATACATTCTTAGCAGAAAAAACTCTCCCGTTGTATGCATCTTATTTACTTGGCAAATACTTTAGCCAAGAATTTATTGCGCTCGTCTAATATTGTAATACAGATTATTTACCTTTAAGTACACAAATAATCTTATTTATTTAAATTTATACAATATTTTAGCATTAAACCGATAATAGCGAGAATCTTCTTATATATTTTATTTTGTACTTCTATTCGTTGCTGTTAAAAGGAAATTGCCGATAAGCAAATGAAAAGTATAAGATGTACGCACGCAAGTATATTAAAATATGTCAATATGTGCTTTCACATTTAAAATCTTAAAAAAAATTTAATTTTCAACTTTCCCAATTTGTTTGTTGTGGCTTGAACTTGTACATATGTCGCCCAAAGGGCGTCTGTTTGTATACATGTTGCAAGAAAAATAAAATGGACTCACATCGTGCTTAAGTTATTTGATATGTTTTTTGTATAAAAGCATTCTAAGCCTACTACGATTATGTACTTTGTAATATTCATTAGATTAAAATGGGGGCATATGAGTAAATGTTTTTTGTTTTCACTACCTATAAATTTCAATATAAAGTACTTTATGTTTTATTCATTGTGTTATTTGTTGTTAAAAAAATATAATAATCGTAAATAGATTACGACCATAATACACATTTGTATAAAATGGCTTATGACTTCCCGCTAATATCAAAGATGAGTTGAGAAGAATTTGCGGAATCATAAAAGAAAACGGTGCTTTAAATATTTTTTTTTTTTTTTGATAATGGTATAATTCAAAGCAATAAATTGATAAATAAAATACACTCGGTATGGCGCAGCTTCGACAGTGCCACAAGTAGCTGAAACCAGGAAACCTATTTGGCAAGGACATTCGAAGCAGTTTAGAAAAAACGGAAAATTGTAAAATATTTTTCGGATGAATCAAAATAAATTTTAATCACGTTTAAGTGAAATTGCTTTGTTTTGCTACGGCAAAAAAAAATAATCCAAACGAATTTCTGTTTTATCTTACTAAATGTAGCCCTTATATTAGGAGCTGCTTAGATTGTGGATTTGATCAAACCGGCAGCATAAAAAAGATTTTATATATTTTTTTTATCTTCTTTCAATATCTTTTCGAAAAATGTATTTTCAAAATATTTAAATATCGGACCAGTTCATATTCACCCGTCATATAAATGATACTAAAATATTCAGAGAGATTTGTGAGTAACGTATATACATATACACACGGATTACTAGTAGCTTTCTAGGACTTCAAAAAGCCGAGTTCTGATGAAGACTTGATTTTCGAAAATCATGGCATAATCAGTAACTTATTGTGGAAGTTACAAAATTATGTAAAATCACTTGTAAATAAAAACGGGTTCATGAAACAAAATGAAGTCCGCTCCAACGAAACCCACATAGTTTTGCCCATAAAAGGTGCTCCACTAAGATTCGATTCGTTTGTGAAAAAATTATTTTTTTTTATATTAATCAAAGGGATCCATTCCTTAAAACCATTAAATAAAATGTTTGCTCCATATTAAACGTTAGTGAAATAAAAGCTTCCTAGAACATTTAAATATTATCCAACAAGTAACATCATGCCCTTGTTATATAGCAAATGTGGCCTCGTATGGTAATATCACATCTAGTATTTTCTTTGATAAACAACGTTGTATATTCTTTCGATGTTGCGTTTAAGTAACGGGCTTCCCAGCCTCGAATATCAGGACTTTGCCGAACCATAAAAACAAATCATAAAACCCAATGCATAAAGGACAGAACTGTAAAGGAGTAATTCATATTTGTCTTTTAATTCACTATAAATGATAAAAAGGTTAATTAAGGGGTTTTATATTGTGCCACAAGTAATACGTGTATCCCAACTGTACGATTTTCTTCATTTTATACAGATTTCTAATGGATCCAAATGCTTGCGGTGCAATTTTAAGTCTCCTTTAACTACATTTTCTCCAAAAAGGAATTGAATTTAAATATAAAAGTATGAAGGGTGAATGGAGAATTATTGAATGTATTCATTTTACTGTGGGTTGCACGTTCAATTTTCTGCCTTTGAGTTGCAATATCTCATATCTTTTCAACTTGAACACTAACGTGATATCAATTATTCTCTCTCAGTGGATCATAATTTTTGCTAATAAAATTTAGTGATTCTTTTTTATACATATTTTTCGTGCGAAATTTCTGTTTATTAAAAAAAATACTTTTCCAGAATAAAAATAATAAATTAAAGTATTAAAAGTAATAATTATGATTATGTGCTCCATATTACAGAACTAAACAAAACTTCATGCAATTCTATGGAACATGAACTATTAATCATATAGACGAGATGACTTAAAAAATATGAAGAATTTTCTGCTAAAATGAATTTATCTATAATAATTCATCAACATTTTCCCTAGAATTTAATATAAAAATTTGCCACAGAAAATAGCCGTGATATGAAATCAATTTTATTTTGACAGGATTTTGTCTTATACCCTCACACTCATTCTCTAATTTTAATATATTGTCTCGCGAGCAAAAAAAAAATTAAACAACAAATTGAGCGATTGTCGTGGATTTATTTGACAGGAATTTTGCCTGAAGTTGAAGACTCGTTCTGTTTGAACACTAGAATTGAACATCAAGTTGCGAGCAGTCAACTTTACTTTATCACTTTGCATGAATTTTGACAAGCAGTATATGTGATAAAAATTTAGGCAAGATGTTGAACATATTTCCCCCAAGATATTAAAAAGAAAAATAAATGAACTAAGATTTAAAAAAAAAATATACTCTCAATCAAAAATTCTAAATTTGTGTAAAAAAATATTTTTTTAAATCCTTGCTTTTTTGTAATTACAGCAAGAAACTTCTGAAGGGAAATTGTGCGGCACAGCGTTATCAGCAAAAACAGAACAGGTTAAAGTCACTATGCAATTTCTTCTACAAAGTGCATTTAAACGTCGGACTCTTGCCGGCGAAAATTTTGAAACACTCATTGTTACTTGAAGTAAATAATACTTCAGAAAATTCAATCATAAAATGTCATGGTTTACCTTTTAAATGTGAAAAATATTTTATTTCCCGATTAGATTTTAATTTTTGTGTCCTTTATTAATGTTAGTATGCGTCCTCATTTCTTTGTATAGAGTATAGATGTATATAGACTTCGTTTATAGAACAATAATTTCTTATATATTTCGTAACCAGTAACTCTATATTTTTGAAGTTTTCATAACATTTTCAATTATAATATTATTTAAGTTCAAGGTCTTATTTAATGGTAAACCAATTTTTTTCTTAAGTATCAATATTTCGATACTCATTGAGTATCATCTTCAATGTCCTGAAGATGACACTCAATGCATATCGAAATAACGATATATAAAAATAAAATTTGTCATAATTTATAAAATTTAATTTTTTTTCAAGTTGCATTTACTTACGTAGTTGAATTTGAGATCCGGATGCATATAATCAACACCTTAAAAAAAGTAAAATTAAACATAAATTTCCAATCATTTTAGATCTGGCCAAACTCACCGTCATCCATAATGGCGGTAGTAACATTTTTGCCTGTTATCCCTTGATCCCAAGCAGCTTGAACATTTAAATCCAAACGCGCCTTGCCACCATTCTGGCCAGTATTTTTCAAATACCACTGCATTGGAAAATAGGGATCCGTGGGTTCAGTACTCTCAATGCTGGATTGCGTATTATAGGTGGCATCAAATTTTAAGCCATGAATGGCATGAACAGCTGGACGCAGTCCACGTTTGACACGCTTAAAACCGGGCTGTTGAATAGCAGTGTGGATCTAAAGGGAGTGTAATAAACTATTTATTATTTATATTTATTATTTGAGATATGAGATATGAGTATAGCGAAAATTCATGGGTTGGATGAAAAATAAAATAGATTCGTATCGCATATAAATTTTTTGTTTTAATTTTCATGTATGATTGATTATTTTAATGTTCATATATGATTGAATTCTCATGTTGTATATGTTGGTTTTTGTATAAACATGAGATTCTTGAATGCTTTCAAGTCGGTTGAAGTTTACTTATGATTTGGCTAGAGCCAATAAAATATCGATAAGTAAACAGCTTATGCCCACAATAAGCTATAGGTTTTTGAAGCTGTAGAAATTATTAAGTGGATAACATCATGACAAAGGTCAGGCAGCCACCACCCCTTGGGAAAAACGATAGGAACCAAAGATTACCAAGGCTCCTCACCACTACACCAAATACGCAGAGGGCGTTGTTCTAGACAACGACAGATGGCAGCCCCATTAGCTCAGACCTGCTACAGCAGACGAATCATCTACTTAGCTGGAACAACAACTGATTAACGAAACAAATACAACAACTCATGTAAGATGGAGATGCTTTGTGGAAGCCAAGATGAGTAATGGTGAAACAATTTTGCTACATATATATTTAAGAAGTGGAGCGATCCTTTTAAAATATATAGGAATTTTTGCTCGTTTGAGAGGTTCTTGCAGCAAGGAGAACATTTAAACTAACTTTTCAAGAAAAGGGCATCTTAAGGCCTTTTAAATATACCAATTTATTTTAATCCCATGACGGCTACCAAAGTTATGAAGTGATGCCTATGCATCATATAATACGCAGGTAAATAGGATAAAATTTTACCCTCTATATATATGTAAGAAAAATGTATATAATCTTATAGTCCAATCGCTGTATTCCTGTTATCAATTTCCGATATGCCATATAAAATCATTCAAACTGCCTAGTAAATATTTTCGAAAATTCACTAAAATCCTTTCCTGGATTCTTAGTGCTGCTTTTCGCAAACTCACAAACTTATAAAAGTGAATCTCATTTGCACTGATTACTATATTTACTAATGAATTGCATATTCTTGGTTTCACTACAATCCTATCAAACAGAAATTCGTTATCAAAGCCGTAATATGTAATTTTACAATAACACAAGTTTACAAATTCCGGTCAACTTTTGGATCAGAGAAGATGAGAACAAATCTTGACGTTATTTGAGGTGCTGAATACAAATCCGGGTTTCGTTTTTCAAAATTGGTTCTAGTTTGTGAGTTCGCGCATTTTGGCAGCACTGCGCTATCATAATGACATTCAGCTGTTGGCGTCGCTAGAAGCATTATTTAATTTGTATTTTTAAAGTTTTTTTTTAATCCAAAACGTGTGAAAATGCAAAAACAGAATTGTAAAGCTTGGCCTTATCAAAAACTTTGTCGTACGCCAAAATTAAAGACGGAATATTTGTCGGACCTAATATTCGAAAATTAATAGCCAACAGAAACTTTACAAAATGTTTAAAGCCCAACGAAGCAGCAGCATGGGTATCATTTCAAGATGTTGTTCACAGCTTTCTTGGTAACCGAAAATCCCCGGATTTCAAGCAGATAATCGACAGTTTGTTGCAAAATTATTGCAAGATTGGAGCACGAATGTCTCTCAAAATACATTTTCTGCATTTCCATCTCGAATTTTTTTCTGAAAACTTGGGTGATACAAGCGACGAGCAAGGAGAGCTCCTACACCAAGATTTGGCGAAAATCGAAAAACGAAACCAAGGATTTTGGGACGAGGGCATGATGAGCGACTACTGTTGGACTTTAGTACGTGAAACAGATCCCAAACAGTACAAGCGACTCAGTTCGACTGCTCGTCATTTCTAATTTAACACTTTCTAATGAATAAAATGGAGATTAATTGTCAAATATTTTAAAAATGTGTTTATTTAATATCTCGAAAACTAGAACCAGTTTTCCAGTGCAGATTCAAATTCAGCGCCCCAAATAACCTTAGAAACAGCTTTTGGTTGCTTAGATCCAAAACCGTGTATACTTGTGTAATAAATCAGTCTTCTCTGGGTGCTTGTACTATACAATTGCATTGATTTAATGCAAGTGTTATGACTTGCATGCATTATTCCTAATAACATTTTAAGGAATAATGTATGCAGAGCAACAGCAAAGATTTTACAAGTAGAATGTTTGGGAAATAAATATTTTGAAGAATCCTTTTTGGCAAAAGTACATACACACTCCCTGAACGTAGGCTGCGGAAGCGCTTGATATTTCATATACAGTCATGCGTGTTAGAATTAACTTTGTACATGTAAGCAAAACTAATTTTGAGTTTATAATTATATCTAATAGCCTTTAGTTTACATTTGAAACTTTAAAACTTATTATCTATATGTATGTCATGGAAAATTAAAATGCGAATAAATTTACAATAACTTGGCCTGTAGGATCCAGTGGCAAAGACACAAATCTTGTATTGCAGTATATTGTAGAGATTATTTTCTTCCACACCCTTCCTCTAGTATTAATTTTCTTCTGGCAATTATATTACTTCTGCTTATCTTTTTATATTTTTCCCAATTATACCAAAGAGGTAATCAAATTTGGGCAAAAGTGAACCAATTGCCATCTTATTTTATAGGCAGTGTGTTACTCCAACCTCACCGTTTCAACCCCTTTTACTTCTAACAACTTTAGAAAGTTTAATCTAGTGATCTGGATCATTTATGTAATGATTTTCATCACGAAATTCCAAAATTAGAACCAAATCTGAGGTTTCCCAGAACAAAGGTGTTTCTGTTCAGTCCATGATGATTTATTTCAAATGATTGATTTAGGAAATATGCCAAAAAAAAAAATTTGCAAAGTTTTAAATAGTTTCGCCAAATTAAAATGTCCTAAATGAAATTAAAATATCTTTAAGATTATTCCTTCCCTTCTTTGAGTTAAAATAGTTTCTTCAAATATTAATGTTAATTTCACCTTAAGATATTTTAAGCTCTACTCATCTAATAAAATATTCATTTTATTCTTTGGTGCTGTTGTTGCTTTTTGAAACAACAATTCTGTTATTTTCATTTAATAAACTATTAATTTTTTATATACAAAAATACTTAAATATTTGTACTCACCCATGGATGGCTTTTAAGTAGACGTGTGTGTGGTAGACTCCTCCTTGAACGTGCGTGTGGCAGAGTCCGATGTTTGAAATGATATTCATGCCCCTGTCCACCCACCAACTGAAATAAGATAGAAAAAAAATCTCTTAAATTAAAATAGACTGTCACCATTACGCATCAATAGTTTTTGACATAAAATAAATTTATTCTAATGGCAGTTGTGATTTTTCGATACATAAAATTCTATAAATATTCAAATAAAGATGAGTGTGAAAAGTCATATTTCCATTATTTTAAGTAAATAAATTTTATCTAAATTAGATGGCAAAATAAAGGAAATGTTATATTTAATAATTTTGTGTGTGTGGCATGCCACATTACAAAAACGGACATTGATTAGAATATTATTTCCCCAGTTAATTAGTTAAACCAAGAAATCAACAAAGAAATTTAAATCATAAAAAAACTCTGCATTGGGATTATTATTATTTATTTATTATTTAGTTTTTATATTCATTATTATTTTTGTTAAAAATTAAATCATATAAAGACTTTTAGAGGTATTTTTATTTTGCATTTTATTTTTGTACTTTTTAGAACTTAATTTTTTTTAATAACATGTTGAGTATTTTTGTATTTTCTTTCTATTAAAATATAAAAAATCATATGGCTTTCCCATGTAAAAATAGAATGAAATATATTGTTTGCAAAGTCTTAATAAAATTCTTTAAATGTCAGCACATCTCTGCACAGTGACAAGGATCCCTTAGGCCCAACTCTCAATATTTACTGTCACATAGTGCCAACTGAACTGAAGACATGACGCATGTTTTTTTTTTAATTTTCACTAAAGCCACGGGGCATAATCTAAAGTCCTGACTGAGTTGAGGGCATATGTATGTACATCCTACTAAGTACATTATTACGGAATGACATCTTCACTGCTTCCAAAGTAGTCATTACTACTGCTACTACTTTTGCATAAGCAAGCACAAATTGTGACTATTGGTAAGATTACACCGTTTCCTAATGTGAATTAGATTTCAATAGTAAATGACTTGTTGCGATTTAATAAAAAAATATTATTATATTTTTTTAATATTGAAAATTCATTATTTGGGATATTCTTCCCAACTAATCGTTAGAAACAATTAGAGCTTTTGCAAAATGCATACAAAAATCAAAAGTTTGTTGTGGCTTTAGCTCTTCGTATGCCGACATTTCATTGGTTGCTAAAACCAAATCGTCAGTGAAGTTTAAGCAGTTTGAAAACATTCAACCTCGGATGTTTATGCCACATAAATCAAATACAATATGAGAATTTCAATATTGCATATGAGTTACAACAAATACATAATCATAGTAGGTTTAGAATGTTTCTATACAAACCAACACATATGAAGAGCTAAAGCCACAACAAACTTTTGATTTTTGTATGCATTTTGCAAAAGCTCTAATTGTTTCTAACGATTAGTTGGGGAGAATATCCCAAATAATGAATTTTCAATATTAAATATTTAAAATAAAGATTTTATTTTTCATTTTTTGCCCAACTGAATACAATCATTAACGACCATCGGGCATTTAATTTTATGAATGTTGAGAGAAAAATAAAATAGACTCACGTTGAGTAAATTGTTTGTTGTGTTGGTTTGTATAGAAACATTCTAAACCTACTATGATTATGTATTTGTTGTAACTCATATGCAATATTGAAATTCTGATATTGTATTTGATTTATGTGGCATAAACATCCGAGGTTGAATGTTTTCAAACTGCTTAAACTTCACTGACGATTTGGTTTTAGCAACCAATGAAATGTCGGCATACGAAGAGCTAAAGCCACAACAAACTTTTGATTTTTGTATGCATTATATTTTTTTATTATAATAAATATTCTTTTCTCGACAGGTTGAAATCACTGAATAGGCAACCAAAAACGAAATCTTCTAGAAATGACAAGCCCATATGAAAATAGAAATCGAGTAAATTTTCACTACTTACCGATTACCTGTGCATTTTCATGACTTTTTTTGGAAGCCTTTTCCTAATTAAATATACTCTTATATAAAACAATTTTTTTTTGCACATATTAATTATTTTTTAAAATTAAACAAAATTAGTCGGGGTGTTGTACCAATTAATTATTCCAAGAAAAAAAATTATTGCTGTGAGTTAAATTATCTATACTCCTGCATTCTTTTGCTGTTAATGTCAGAAGCTCATCAGTAGACCACCAGCTGGTTGTTGAGCAGTGTGTAAACGTTTTGTAATCTATTGTATTTACTTTTTTCTTTCTAATCTTTTATTGGAGAATTTTTACTCAAGCAAATCAGGTTGAATAGTATTCATACATGACAGTTGAAGTCTACTGATGAGTTGGCATTTAATATCAATGGAATGAATGTACATCGACAGCACAATTAATTTTCATTGTTCAGTAGAGTCCTTTTACTTTTGGATATCTTAAAAGAGTGAGTTCTTCACTCAAATATTAACTTTTTTGTCATACCATTCAGTTTCTTGGTTAAATATTTCTAACACCCCCGCAAAGACCCGACGAACAACTAAAACAAAATACATGTTTATAACGTAAAAGGCGTGTAAAAGCGTCAGATAAAAAATTTGCCAAATTTACTTATGTATACATTTCTACATTACTTTATATATTTATGTACATACTTATATACTTGTGGAGGGAATAGATACACGTGTTTCCAGAAAATATCTAAACATTATATATTTATGTGTGCGATTCAATTGACTTTCTTTCACTACTACTTTTTACGGCATTAGGTCTATTTTGTGGATCATTTTCTTTAAGGTGTAAATACATAAAAAAAACACCAGCATTTATTTTAAGTTGTTTTCTCATTCTTATGCTCCAACACAATTTTCTAATTTTAAAATTCTAAATATTAAAGCAAAAACAAAAACTAAACCACCCTTTGAAAACGAAAAATTAATCTGACTTTGCAAACTTGACAAACTGGGGTAAACAAACACAGCTGCGGTTCAGGATATCATGAGAAAGTTTTAAGGGTGGTAAACATTAAATTTCCCCTTTGAAATATTTAAAATTATTATCAAACATTTAATATAAATTAATTAAAGACTTGTATATTTAAATTTATACTACGGTTTATTGCCCAGCAAAAAAATTTAAATCTTTTTCAAGTAAATAATTTTTTTCTTACATCAAACAACATTCAGATGTTCAAGTGCGAATGCATTTAAAATATATTTTACTTTGGAAAATCTTGTTAATTCAGCTCTAGTTTCTTTTCTAATTACTTGCAATGCGCACAAAGGGGCTAAAATTTTCATTACGTACGAGTAAATAACTGATTATCTCCTAAACCAGTAAATGAAAATTCAGGCAAAGCAGAGATCTTGTGAATTAATATGCATGAGAATAATTTCCCAATATTATGTTAAAAAGAGTCAATCAGAAGTCAATCAGAAGCCAATAAGAATGTAAAATTTTTCAAAATTCAAAAATAAATATTGAATCCAATCATTTCTATATAAAAAATTTAACTAAATATTCGTAGACTAGTAGGTAGTGTACTAGACTCGTAGTGCGAAAGTCCCAGGTTCGAAGCCTGCCGCAGAACTCTGGCAGTTTGTGTTTGATAATTAAAGGGAGCGCACAACAAGCCTTCACAGGCTTAAGTGTATGTCGTATGACATGGGCTATCACACCCCTCCAATCAACCTAACCTAACCTAACCTAACCTAATATTAAAAACATAAGTTTTGAAGTATTTAAGACCCAATTTGAAATAATCAGCAAATAACGGCGGGATGTTTGCCTGTTTTCTTTTGAAAAATAAAAAAGAATCTATAAATTCTTTTTCATGATATTTGAGAATGAAGAACATTTTCATAATTTTGTGGTCACTGTAACCAGCAGACTTACTTTGGAAATCACATTTTGTGGAAATGAAAAAATTATTCAAAATCGCTGGCTTTATTTTTCGGAGACTTTACCTTAAACTGCTGAAATATTTAAATATATTTACCAATATATTCTTCATTGGTTATTATATATTATTGATGGTTATGTATTATTGATTATTGAAAAAATAATAACATTCTAAACATAAAAAATATAAGCACTTTTTATTGCCCAAGAATTAAACTATTTCTAAAAGTATCAAAGACTTAGATCTTCGAAAACACATCGATGATTTTCAGAGTTGGAAAATGTGTATGCGGTGAAGAATATATTTGATTTTCTTTTTTTCTAAATAAACTGATTCTAATACAATTAAATAATTTTCTTAATTTCATATTAAATAATTAATAACTATTATTTAACTAATTTTAAAAGTATTAAGACGTAACAAGTTATGCAAACAGTTTTGCTTATCAAACCCAATGTTTTTGCGGCCCAACTTTAAAAACTTAAAAGTGTTTAATAATGAGAAGTGAAAAGTTTTCTTTAAAAAATAATTTTTGCTTATTTCGAGTTGATATTTAGCTGAAAATGCTTATTCATAGATATTCACTTCATAATGAATATGACATGATGAAACCAAGCGGAAAATCAGCCATTTTCTTGTGTTTTCGAACATTTGAAATCACATCGAAAAACCTGTGATTTTCAGAACAAGAACAAATCATAACTTGTGATTTCAAAATGGTACATGTTTTTAAATGACTTGATAATCACAACAAGGTTGTAAATCATTTAAAGAGGAAAAATCTTAAGCTTTCCAGCGATAAAAATCCTACGATGCACTCCAAAATTACAAAGTGTTCAATATTAATAACTTTCTAAAGAAAACTTGCCCATATGTACAATTTTCGGGACGCCATGATTTTGAAACCACATTGGTTTATGTATGATATAATGAGTAGATAAATGGGAATTATCGGAGGAGAGCGATATTCAGTCTATGTCGAAAGCTTATGGAATTACTCTTTCACTATTTCGCTGGGTATTAATATAATTTTTATTGTCTACAATATTTTTGCATGTGAATACTTTCGTTTACCTAATGTTAGTTAATTGCCATGAGAGTTTAAAAATATAAAAGAAAACTTTTTTAATTCAATTAAAACTATTATTGCCTTTCTATTGCTGTCAACAGAATAATTAATTAACTTTATTTATATGTAGACGTATATATAAAATATGGTAGTTTTTAAAGAGTTGTAAAAGCTTGAAATATTTAAAGAGATAGTAAATTGTATGGTTTCATTTAATTAAAAAAAGAAACAATAGTTCAATTTGATTTTAGCCATATTTAAGAGTCTGTTAATAATATAAAGAGACAAT
Source organism: Germaria angustata (assembly GCA_963681545.1). Lineage (NCBI taxonomy): Eukaryota > Metazoa > Arthropoda > Insecta > Diptera > Tachinidae > Germaria > Germaria angustata. Next base: position 57,056,148 of record OY812998.1, on the reverse strand, counting down.
CGAATAATTTTTAAATTTTTTTATATATAATCAACTATTATTTACTTTAGGATTCTATGTAAATTTTTCAATATCAAATTAAAATCTTAGCTAATTTTTACAACTTGTTCTTAACGTTCCCGAAAGTTTATGGTAACTTTAATTAATGTGAGTTATAAAGTGGAATTTAACAAAATTTTGTTTATTACATTAAAAGTTGGTGTAAAATAAAATTCATGTTTCTTGAAATGTTTCAATAAATATATTTTCGGTTCATGTCTTAAGCACTTTTGATTTATACCTTTGATTTTTAAAAACTCTGATATGTCTACGCTTAGCGAGGACAACTTTATATGACTAAACTAAACTAAGAATGCACTTGCCTTTAACTTACGGCTGACTTTTAATTTAAAGATTTAAAATGAAAAACTATTCTTCCGTTTGATAAAATTGTTTCCTTAACTAAATCCAAGTTATAATAATGGCTCTTAGTCTGGCTAAACCACAATAAGAATAAGTAAAAAACTCAATTGACAGAGGATTGCGTTAGGATTTATTATTCCTTAACCGAAATATATTACGAACACCTTGTGTTAAACTACAAGAAGTCAGCTACTGCTTTAATATTTGTAAATTGGTGTAAAAGTTAAGAATTTAATTAAACAAGTTTGACTTAAGTAGATTGCAAAGGATTAAGAAAGAAAAACAATTGACGATGATTCCGGAATTTAATTTGGATAACGGCAAATATACGTGGCGTATATATATTGGATCAAAACAGTTCTCTTATCCAATTTCGTTAAGTGATTTGAGTATATGGAATTCAACTCAACACTAGATTTTAACTAAACAGTACTAAATATACAATATTTAATTTTTTAAATAAGGGACATAGGTCTGCAGTAGCAGGTCTGGGACTAATAGGGCTTCCATCTGTCGTTGCCTAGAAACAACGCCCTATCTGTATTTTGGTTTAGTGGTGAGGAACCTCGCTAATCTTTGATTCCTTCTTTTTTCCCAGAAGGTGGTGGCTCTGCTGACCTTTATTTGTCATGATATTTTCTCTTTTCTTGGGAGAGGGGGATGGTCAGGGGGCTCATTGGATGGATTTTAGGAGGAGGTTGAAGCCACTTAGTTTTTAAACTTGAAAAACCATGATGAAAAATTTTTGTCCTCTGCCAGATGGCGAACCTGGGGTACTCGATTTTGTAAGGGATATGTCCCTTACAGAAATGAAATTCACCAAATATCTAGAGTGCAAGATTCTAGAAATATATCATAACTTTTTGCCATTTTTTGTTACAGAAAATTAATTATATTTTTACTTTAAAATAAACTGCAAACTATGACAAAAAAAAAAAGCAAATAAAAAACATTTTTAGCAAAATGCTAAAAAAGGATAATAAACTAGACTAATTTTCTACCCGTTAATGGTACAAAATACTTTAAAAAAACACCGTAAACTTGAAGCCTACTGGAGATCTCAGTTGGAAAAGTACCGAAACGCAAATCATCTTTTACATTACAAGAATAGAATTTTCCTTTTCTCTTCTCTTGACCTGCGTTTCTATAAATAAATATCTTAATACGTAAATGTTGTTTACGGAAGCAAGTACTAATGCAACTTAATTACTTAAATTTGTGTACTCGTACATTAATTATTTGCTTGAGTAATTTTTTGCTGAAAATTTATTGTATCCCTAACAACTGTTCCAATTGTGTGAGTGGAAATGACCCCATTTTCCTTTCTAATATCTATTTATAACGCGTAATAAGTGATTCTTATTTTCCTTTAATGAAATACAAATATAAAATACAAATTGATAATATTCCTTGATAATGTTAATAAATTGAAAAAGGACTCGAAACAAACAAAAAAGAAAAGACTCTTTTTTTCGTTAACATGAAATTGTGGGAGCTGGCTAAAAATAAAATATGAATTTGTTGGCATTGAAAAAGTAAATAGACAAATAACTAAATAAAGCAATTCAGCCTGTTGAGCTTAAAGGGTGTGCTAAAACTCAAGCATATAAAATTGTGAAATTTCGCCATTTGGTGGTAAGAAGTGACTATCAGAACAAGCAAAAAATTGTATGTTTCAGGATCAATAAAAATAATGCACACCGGATGGGAATAACGTGTTCTCACATCTACCAACCACACTGTCGGCCGCAGTAATTTTCATATAAAATAATTGTCATTAATTAAGATTCGTCACACGTAAAACGGCTAGTTGAAAAATTATTATACATGATTTTCCATATTATAAAATTTTGAGCTAAACTCTCTGAGTAGTGGTGATTAATATAATCCGCCTTATTATGATTGTCGTCATCGACGTCGCACCAAGTCGACATCAATGTATTGGCAATTGTGGATGGTTATCGAAAGCTATTAAATATTATTGAAAGGATATTACTACTACTATGGCTTCTATTATTACAATATTAGTTAATTATTGCCTACAATAAGCTCAGAACTGCGGTATTTTATTACTGTCGACTTGATGTGACGTCGACGCGACAATCATAATAAGGGGGAATGAGTTTCTAGAATTAACCCTTTCATATGATGGCTCCGAGGCAGAGCGTGAAAGTGTTGCCGGAAATCGAGAAGCATCGATTTGGCTCACTGTACATGAATTTGCCGTCACTGCATTTGAGGAATAAACTTCCTGCGTTAGTCTCTGTTGTCACTTTCAATCTCCCATTCCATAATCTATTTTCCTAGTTACAGTATAATGCATTACACGAGTAACGATCGTCCTTTGAGTGCTGCTCCAATATAAAAAAACTAACGATCGGATCATTTTTAGACTTATTTTAAGTTTTTTTGCTGACTAATTTTTAATACAAAAACTTATAATATTTAAAATTTTCAAGTATTTTAAATAACGATATCTAGCCTGGAGTTATCATAAATTGATCAGAGATTTATTTAAGCAATTATGAAAATTGTTGTTTATTGATTTGACGAACTACGCATTCAATAAATTTCCAAGAATTTTATTTTAATATTTCGTTCAACAGCCCATTAATTTTAAAATCACACAATTTTGCTTATTTTCAAATGTTGTACACAGATATTTATAAACACATAGTTGTAATATAGAGAACTACATGAAATAAATATTTATTTAAACATTTTCCTTGAGGAAAATGATAATAAAGAGAAAACATGTGGAATTATATATTTTTTACGGAATTAAGAAAATGGCCAAAGGAACTACCGAAGATAAATACCAATGAATTTTCTTTTAATTCGGTTTACAGAATTTATATTAATTACAGAATTTATATTAATAAGCTTTGGGCAAATATTTGTTGGAAAATAATTGCTTCTTATTGATTTTGATGCATGCAAAAATGTTTACTAACCTCTTTTTACACTGAGTGAAAAAAAATTGTTTTCATAACATTGTTGGATGATTATTTTCAATTTGACGAATATAAACATTAATTTATCGCAACACACACACCATTTTAAATTTACATAAAATGTCTCTATTCCCCAATTTACATTATCAACTTTTGTTTGCGTTTACACTCGTCAACTTTTGCTCAAGAGAATTTTACTAGTTTCTCTTCGTCTTGGCCCCCCTTGCCTACAAATTGAGCAACGATTCGAGAACAGTTAACAAGTGTAAACTCACATCATGCGGCAAGATGAAGGAATTCATTGTTCAAACTCGTACATATATTGTGTGAATTGTTGCTCCTAAAAGGTTAATAAATTAATAAAAAATCATCAAAGTCATTTAAAAGAAGGTGAATAATTTCACAAGAATATTAGGCTAGAAGGATTTCAGAAGGTTAATATTCAAGACGAAGTTTTTCACACAAAAGGAAAAGTTAATTTATTGTGATTTCCTTTCATAAAACACTTAAATCTTTAGGATTTTGATTCACAATAGATGAACTAGTTTTGAGGTAAAATTCCAAACACGTCTAAATAAACATATTTAAACTCAACTTTAAATTTTTACATTGCTTTTATTCTTTTAGAAACAAAAAATTTTCTTAACTTAAAATAATACACGCATATGAAAAAAATCATGTTTATATCCGTATTTCCCAAAATAACAACAAACATCTATTTACATCAATATTATAAAAAAAAATATTGTAGCACAGTGTTATTGGATACTGGAACTTGTTAAGGAGAGAAGGAAAATGACACTTTATTTCTCTCCCCAAAGAAAATTCAATATCTATTATTATGTCTGCTTTGTCCTCCAACCCACCAGCACCTCCTCCTTCTATCCCAAATATAACATGAGAAGAAAACATGGGTAATGCAAACCTTAAATGCTTATCAGCGAATTACTTTACTGTTGTATTAATGACAAACACTGTTACTTGGATTAATTAATTAAATATCATTAACGTAATTTATGCCAAACAGATGTTTGTTATCAGGATTCTTACATGCAGTTAATGGAAAACACTGGAATTGCACTTCATTAGGCTACATAATTTATATATAAATCAAAGTCCATATGTACACACACATACACACATAAACACACACACACATACTATTACATTATTCGTGCAATTACGCAAAAACAGATCTATTGTACTAATGGAAAAAGCGAATTTAAAAGCAAATCCTAAATTCTACTTGTTGCAAAGGGAAACGTAAATTATATGAGATTAATTTAATATTGAAATTTATTATTTTGGGATATTCTCCCCAACTAATTGTATAAATGTCGGCATATGAACAGCTAAAACCACAACAAACAACACATTTTTACACGAAATATATTTGTATGTTTAGAATAATTAAAATTTTCTCCTTTAATACATGAATAGGATGTATTATTTTTCACTGCAAATATTTTAATAGAAAAAAAATCTAATAATCCATAGATTCAATACTTTACTGAAAGAAAAATCTTGTTCTAAATTTTAATATTTTCTTTTTATGGTCATTAAGCATCTATTTTAAAAATTTAAGTACAAATGATAATAAAAAGTCTCAGTTATTTTTAGCTGCTGACATTTTCAATTCTGTTGTGGCTGAGGTAGTTTGAGGGGTTTTGCTTATGTGCCTCGACAGCAAAATAAATAAATGAAAGAAATAATATAACACTTTAAGCATTTAAAATTATTAAATCACGTCCGCTCCGGGATTGAAGTTGAAAAAAATTCTCGGCATATGATCCCTGGGATTACGACTATATGACAAGGCCACGTCTATCTTAAATTGAGTCCATTTGCCTTGCACTTAGTCCTAAATCTCCTCTTGAGTTAAACGGTCTACTTTCGACGCTGCTGTGTGTGGATTTACTTACGGGTGATTTGATATGAAATTTGTAAGATTTTGTTTTTGCGTGCTCGTTGTTCAAAACGTTAAACGAATCTGATTCTGACCTGTAAAGTAACACCAATTTGTTCAAAACTGGTCTTAATTTCGCATAATATTTCGTTAAGAAAAGGAAGACTAAATAAAAGTTTAGAATAAAATCCCTTGGAAAATATGAAAATAACTTTAAGGACTTACACTCATTGCACAGTGAATGATTTCGAATTTGCTTTGACAAAAATTTTATAAAAAATATATAAAAAATTAAAGAACTAAACTGATGATATAATTCCACCTTTTTATTTTTATAAATTTAATTCTCTTGTTTTTGAGTTTGAGGTCTTCTTCTTTTATAAAAAACAATATATTTATTTTTTATGAGTTTTCAATATTTCAGCACCCTGTAAAAACATTTAAACTTTTTTCTTTTGATTTTGTTTCAAATTTTATAAAATATTTTTAGTTTCCTGAAGAAGACACCCACAGGGTGTTGAAATATTGAAAAATCTTAAAAAATAAATATATTGTTTTTTATAAAAAAAGACCTCGAACTCAAAAATATAATTCAATTAATTTATTAAAGAACTAATTTTTTTTATAATTCAATTATTATTGCGACCCAGAGCAATTCTCTTAAATTTCAAAAATATAATTTTTTTATTGAAAAAAAAAATATGGTTCCCATGCCGGAAATATGAATCGCAATTAGGGAATAATTTTCGGGGCAATTAAAAATACTCTGTTTTCAAGCATCTTCGACAAAAATTTCTCCCCAAATAACTAACCGACTTGAATTGAAGTTACGGCATTCATTGTAGTTGAAAAAGAGTCCCAAAAGGTGACAGAATACAATGAACGAATAATCGAAAAAATTGAATAAAAATATTTTTCAATGCCATTTTTTTGAATCAAGCGTCCTAAGAGTTGATTTAATTTTGAGTTCAATCAAACCAATAGCTTAAACTTTAATTCAAAAATATATTTCTTTCAAAACTTACTTTCAAAAAATTCCAAAATCTAACACCTTCGATTGACTCTTACCTCTCAGCATTTCCGATCTTCGGTCAGCTACAAACATTTATTCCTCTGAGGTGTGTATGTCTTCATTTTGGAAGAGAGAGAATTTAATTTCTTAAAGAAAATAACATTTTATAACTTCATTTCTCATACGTAAAACTTTTTATTGTGGTCTCGTTTCATTTTTTCCATAAAAATTATTTCATATTAGATTATTTCATAATGCAAAATGAAAAAAAATAGCATGCCTTTATTGTCCAGGGCCTTATAAAAACAAAAACTATTAAATGTAGAGTTTCTAATATTTCACTTTGCCGAAATTCCACGGCATATTGCCTCAAAAGGACCAACACAATTAGACATGTGCAACTGAATGTTACCAGCATTTTTATGTCTAAAGGCGTTTTATTTTCTAAAAAATTTAAAAGTTGAAAATTTGTTGGAGCAAAAAGGGAAGTTAGAGCTCTTTTGAAAACTTATTAGGAAAAAGTACGCAATTCTGCAAAATGATTAGTTTAAAAAAAATTTTAATTTTTTTTTATAAATTTATTAACAAAATGTTACACTTTTTGCAGAACAGCAAATACTAAAAACATCATTTATAACAATTCTTAGTATAATTGACCAAAAATAGAACTTCTGGGAATACCAAGTTCTCAAGCTTGACATTATTTAATTAACAACATAATTCTGGAAACTTCTGGGAAAATAATTTTATATAAAAATATATCAATAGTGGGTGTATCCAATTTGTTAATTGTGTGTCACAATTATGTACATATTTCACACATGTATGTACAACCATTTTGAAATAGTTCATTATGACCATCGAATCACTACGCATTAATAAATAATTTTATTCCCATTTACAAGGCCATTGATAGTTGGAGCAGAGAATGTGAAACACTATGACAAAATATTCCTGGCGTATATATTTAATAATAAATTGAATTTAAAATAAAAACAACATAAAAGAAAACAGTGTGAAGAAGAAAAAATTACCAACATATGGCGACTAAATTGAGAATTAGCAGAACATAAGGATACAATATTGTATCCATTCGTATGTGTAAATGTCTGCCATATTGTTGAATGAAATTAACACAATTTTATCTCTTGTTTGTGTTTGTGTGTATCGTATATACATGTGCAATGCAGTTATAGTTGTGATGGCAACTTTCATAAGAGATTATTTCAAGTTTCTTAAAAAAGTTTTCTAATAGAAGAGAAAATGACCTAAAAATTATATAATGCAATTATGGTTTTAGCAAACGAGCAGAACTGTTAAAAGCAAAATTAGTGATCGTAAATAGTTTCCTATTGAAAGAGAATCTGTGCAACAAATTTAATATTAGGCTTTTAAATTTAATATTAACTATATGAGAATTATCTCATACGTTACTATTTAAACTGTGTACAATATACATATTTGACAGTATTAGAAACGTGTGCAAGAAATTTGTTGGTTTTATTTAGTGACTCACAATCTAAAATTAAACAGTAGATTCAACAACCACGTGTTTTAGCAAAGAAAATTTCGCATTCCCTTCACGTAAATTGTAAATTTTTTTTTATTTATATTTTATGGACCAGCACCCAACAGATAATTGCTACTCCCGTTGGAGCCAGAAAATTAGTTTATGGGAAGTGATACAGGGAAGATAGAGGGAGTACTGTCTGTGGACATTCGATTTGAACGTCTGCACGTTGAACGCGACAGGAAAGAACTCTGCAAGTAGGCTTTGCACATATGAATTGTTCAGCTAAATAGCGAATTTTCGCTGTAATGCGTAGTGCGATTCGCTGGCACATCGATTACGAATGGTTGCGCTCTCAATGAAGAACGTGTAGTTCCTAAAAGCGAGTGGGTCTCGAAACGAAGTCTCTTAATCTCTTTGGCCAAGTTTCATTAGAAAGGCTAAATATAGGAATTGGGAGACCAATGGTAAGGTAGTTCGATGCGATTAGGTACCATTTTTCTTTCGCATCGCAATAGAGAGTAACCCCCAGGTCCGGCATTGTTGTATCAGTCGGCAGTAACCTATTCTTAAATGTATGTATTTTTGTAAAAACTCTTATCATTTTGGTTTATAGTGTGTGCGTGTAGGTGCAACACCATTTGGATTAAAGTATTTATAATCATGGTTGTAAGTATTCCACTTGGGATTTTGTTAAAAATGATTGCAGACTATAGAGCATATTTTGAGTGCTTTATATTATGAGTGCTTATGCTGCTTTATCGACTTTGTCATTCCCAATAATACCGGTGTGATGCGGTATTCATATACGTTTAATTTGCCTAGAAATCGAATGAGATTATATCTACTTTCATATAATATATTTTGATTTTTGCTCTTTTGGTCCATTTAGAATGGCAACAGTTTCTCTAAAAAATATTGTGTTGAATAATTCTAACTGGCCTACCTGTATCGTGCCTATGTTGTTGTTTATTATGACGTATTAACACCATTCGTGGTCTTCTAACCATGTCTATAGCAAAATATTTATCCATTTGTATCCATATCATATTAATTTTTTTAATGTGTGACGCTTTACGACTCTGTGTGTCAGCCTTACACAGATGCACAGAGGCCATGCTAATGTTCGCTGTGTCTATCCAATTTTAATATATTCTCTGCCAAAGCAGCAATAATTTTATGTATTTATTACATGTACTAAATGCATTCAAAATGTCGGGAAAAATGGGTCTTACTATTATAGCTTTCCTCCTTACCAGCAATTTTTTTACCTGACTTGGCAATTTCTCTTTAAATTAACTTCTACCAAATCTGGGGACTCTTAGGGTCTGTAAAAAAATTGTAATTGTTGATGTTGCATGTTTCCAGATACCACATAATTACAATCCCGAGCAAGTACTATCAGCCAGTATTTCCAACTGACATTAGATTTCTATTTGATTTGTACCAAATTTTCAGACTCTTACTATTATAAATGTGTAAACAGCAGATAACCAGCTTTGAATAGGGAGTACTGCTTTCCATTTACTGTTCCCCCAGTTTTATGCTTGACTTCGCACTTTTAACCCAAAAGAACCCATTTAACATTTAAAAAGTTTCACTATTATGCATTAAACACATTCGAGACAGCAGGCTACCGACTACAACCTGTCAAAAATAGAATACATGTGTGTATATGAAAATGATTGTTGTTGCAGGTTGTTGTCCATGCTACTTTTGTCGTGTAGTCAAATTAAACTAATTTCTATTTTTGTTGGCTACAAAACAAAAACAGTGTTGACAATATAACAAAATATGTAAAGCAAATTACCGATGAGAAATATTTTTTATTGCAAAATAAACAAGAAAATTTTAAACTTTATATGTTATAATATATATGCATCAAGAATTTTTAAATAAATAAATTTATTTATTAAAAAAAATTACTGGGTAATAGCCCCTTTTTTGATATAAAAATTCTTGTGTATTTTCTTTCGGTGCTCTCTCTTGATTCCGGAGTTACGGCTCCCCTCTATTCGCTCCTACCAAAATTATTATATTGTCAACAAAACTACAATTCGTGTTCATACAAAATTTGATTACGTTGTTATTTTTCTACAAGAAAAACTAAGAAAATCGTTTTGTAAGTGGAACATGTTTTCATTTTAGTATCTATTAATGACGAAGTGATGAAAAAAGCAACCGGATGCCAGAGGCACGTGTATGATTAATAAAAAAAAAACAAAATAATGTAAGCAAATACCATCATTTAGTTAATTTTCTTTTTTCTATTTTTTTTTAATTAACTTAATCTTCTTTTTATCGTAAGCATAATAAAATGCTTGATAAATTACAAATTGCTTAACATTTCTATAAAAAAAAACCATAAATTTTAAACGGCCATAAAAGCTCTCGTCTTATTAACTTTTATCTCCAAAGATACGTTATTATATATAATAAACCTTTTCTTATAATTTATGAGTTGCAAGAATGTAATATGAGCGCTGCATAAAAATAATATGTTTCAATGAAATTGTTAAATACATTAATCCCTTTCAAGCAATATTTATTTAAATTATTCAGGTAATTTTCAAAAATTTGTTTTTTTTTTTTTTATTGTGGGTTTATGTTTTCATATGCCTGCATTTCATCGGTACTAATCAGTTCATCAGAAGCCTTCAATCATTACAAAGATTAAATCAACTGAAAATTTTAATTTGTGGCCACTCATGCAAAGAAAAATAGGACATGCCTCAAAGGCCAATGGTTATAGAAATCCCCAAATTATCTTTTAGAGAATAATAATGGAAAGAGTATTTTTATTTTCTTCCGAGAAATTCGCCAGTAGGAAATACGAAAATATGTCATTTCAACAAAGTTGATTTTTATTAATATATTTGATTTTGATAGATGCAACTTCTTTAAAAAATAAATTATGCTTAGGACTGATTAAGTAAAAGGAAAGTTACAAAATGTATGGCTGACATATACGTTCGTATTATAAAGGATATTTCACTATGCATTTCCTGTCATTCATTTGAAAGGCCTGTTAGTGCCACTTTGTGTGGACTATTTTTTTCCATTACCCCTCTTGGGAGCATTTGTCTTCCACAAAGCATCTTCATCTTACACGAGTTGTTGCAGCTGTTTTCGCATTGTTATTTTTTGGCTTATATCAGTTTCGTTAATCTGTTGCCTTTGCCTAGAAACAACGCCCTCCGTATGTTTGGTGTAGTGGTGGAGGAACCTTGCTTATCTTTGAATTCCACCTTTTTTCCAGGGGTGGTAGCTTGGCTGCCTGACCTTTCGTTATGATGTTATCCTCTTCTTCCAGGGAGGCCGGTGGTTAGGGGGTTATTTTGGAAGGTGGTTGAAGCAACTTAATTTTAAAACTCGAAAAATCATGATGAAAATTTTTTGTCATCTGCTTGGGAACGAATCTTCGGTACTTGATGTGTGGAATAAAATATCGCGCAAATGTCCATCATGGCTTCACTGGATGACATGCATCCGAAATGTACAATTATCCATTACTCGGACATACAAATCAGACTGAATTTGAATAGACCTGCGACATACATAAGAAAACACCAGAAGAAAAAGTCTAACGGACTCAAATCACATCCACGTGAGATAACGATGCCTCCAAATTGCTCGTGCATAATATCCAATGTGGCATAAGCTGTGTGATAAATAGCGCAGTCCGGTTGATATCACATGTCTTTGGTGTCATGCAATTCATACCAATAGAAGTTGCTCATCAGCCGCTGACGCTGATGGCTTGGTCAACTTCGTTCTCAGGGAAATATGGACCTACGGCCCAAAATCCATATCTAACAATGACTTTTTCGCTAAACATTGGACGCTCATGGATCTCATTGGTATCGTACCAAATTCAACAATTTTTCTTGTTGACGTACACCACTATTCAGATATGGAGAACGATTATGGGCGAAATAATCAGAACGTTGCTTTAACAAAACATGCATTTTGATGAAATAATTTTACTATTTGCATTTATAGCTGAACGCTATATCCATGCAAGCAAATTTGACACATGTAGCTTCAACAATGCAGCCGCAATCAACTGCCAAGTTTCGGAAGTCGTTATTGGACGATCCGATTTACATATAGCATGTGCTAATGATGTAATGAATATCGTGTTCGCATTCTTGACTGTTTGTTTATCTCATGACATTCGCACTCGACAAGCTTAGGGAATATTTGTCGAATATTATCGTCTCACAAAATAAAAAAGTGTATTAAGTACATGGCACAAAAATATGTACATATATTAATTTATAACAATTATAACAGAAAAAACTTTCTTTTCTACTTTAAATAATAATCTTTCAAATAAACGCCATGTTGGGTTTGTGAAACATGAAATAACCAAAAATTATGATAAAAGTGATTTATTGTCGTTATATCTTAATAATGTTAAATATGGCAGTGTGGTAATTTGATTCTAATTTATTGTGAAAATAAATTAGAATGAAAAACAAATCCCATTTCGATATGAAATTATGTTCTTTACGAAAAAAAGTACTTTTCTCAAACATATTGAAGTTGGCTTCTTGCTAATTAATATCGAGATCAAAATGAGGACCAGGGGCTTGCCTATCACCATAATTTAATATAAAGAGATGATATCTATTTCTTTAAGAATCCAATTAATGTCGTGAATGAAAAAGCCTCTGTCTTTCCAAATACAAGTCATTTGTTTCATACCTGTCATTACTGAAGCTTTGGCTAGACCATAAATCCTGAGATGCTAAATTATATTTTGTCATCAATCAAAGTTCCATCTTATTTTTAGGCAAACTGCCAACTTTCAAAATTTCAAATTTAATATTCGTATTTGCGAATATTATCTCAGATATTTGTATTCGTGAATATTTAAATGTTCACATTTATTGCATCACTATTATGTACATGAACTTTTTTACATAATTTAAAAATATTTTACATTTAGCTTCCGGAATTATTATGCATGTCTTACTTCGAAGTATCCTCCGAAAAAGGAAACTTTCGGAATGAAAATGTAACTGTTGCCATAATATTTTCTTTCAGTCAACACGATTTCAATTTATTTACATGTTGCTTTGATTTTTTTAACAGTTACTCGACACATGGTAAAGTGCGCATCATATGGGTGCCAGGGCACGCGGGGATAACTGGAAATGAGAGGGCAAACTCACTTGCTTCTAGGGCAATAGAGTTAGGCAATATAAGCTTGAAATGCGTGAAACCTTTCGATGCAGTTAAATCCGAGCTAAAGACTTGGGCACATAGGGCCCATTCAACTCTCTGGAATAACGGAACCATGGGAATCATTACAAAAATTCTATGGGGAGATCCAGACGAGAGAAGAACGAGGGAGCTGCTAATACTTAGCAAGCTCGAACTAAGTAGAATAATGGGAGTTGTCACAGGGCACTCTCTACTACTGGCACATCTTAAACGCGTCGGAATAGCGGGAGGAGATGAATGTAGAGCATGTGGGGAGGAGAGCGAAACATTGGAACACTATTTGTGCCAATGCCCCGCCTTCTCACAAATAAGATCCCGATATCTTGGGGGTGACATCTTACCGGACATAAGCCGATTACGGGGAATATGCTGGAGGAAATTAAGGAACTTTGTGAGAGACACGGAGTTTCTCTAGACCTTTGGGTCAATATGTTATGGTTAAATTCAAAGGAGCGCACAACAAGCCTTCACTGGCTTAGGTGTATGTCGTGTGACATGGGCTGACATACCCCTCCAATCAACCTAACCTAACCTAACCTAACCTTGTTTTTTTGGCATAGTACTATTATATAGACAACACAATAAACAATTTTTATTCGTTTTGCATTCTTTTATTAAAATTTTTTTTAATTTAGAGTGGCAAACCATTACCCTCCATGATTTTGCGGCAACCGACACAATCACGGAAAGTACTTATTTAGCAAAATTTTTCAAGTATGATTTTATTAAAATGTTAACTTTTAATGACCTGAATTGAATTAAATAAAAAATATTTAAAACACTGATCCTTTACTTGCTTAGGAAATGCGAACTTTACGCTAAAGCTTTTGCTATAATTTTTTAATATGTCTTATACAAACTCAAAGTTAATACCGAAAATTTTCGAAAATCCATTATTATTTTTTTTTTTCAATACGAAGATATTTTTCAACATATTTTGTGATTTAAAAAATTTTTTTCTTAAAATTAATTTTGAGACACCTAATAAGAAGACACTACGAAAACGAAAATTGTTTTCATTCAATTATAATGAACATGCACTACTTTTAAATTCACGCACACAACGCCCACATTCTATTTTCTATTCAGTGCTTTAGCAGTATTTGAAGCACAAAAAGAGCACAATATTGGAAACCACATAAAGTCACTTGTGTTTGTGAGTGTGTGTGTGTTTTTTCTTCTATTATAAACTTCCGTAAACTTTTTCTGTTATTATTGTAGCCTTTGTTTCTGCACCTTCGTCATTGTATATGAGTTCAAGCTGCAGGATCTAATGTTTATTATAATTGTTGAGTGTATTTCCTTACGTACATAGTCGCACAATTTATTTATTTATAATCCTTTGAGAGCCATAGACTTCGAAGGTGTTGTTGTTTGTTACTTTAAATCAGTGCTTAATAGACTAGTTCTACTTCATTTTGCAATTTTATGGTTTATTTGCCAGATAAATCAGGAGTAAAATCGTCAAACTTTTAAGAAAAATTCATCATAATGATTCCTTGGGAGAGCCAAAAAAACCTTCAGAAAGAATATCATGTTTTGCAACAAATTATTTGTTTTTATTAAATTAAAAAATTACAAAACATTTCATTTACATCAAATTACGAATAATTTTCTGTCATCCCACGTCAAATTTGTTTTGTAAACAGACCAGTTTCGGCTATTCTTCGGTATTCTTTTTCCCACTCAGAGTACTAAGAATCAGAAAAATAAAACTGAAGATGACATATAGCCGAAATCGGTCTGTTTATAAAATAAATTTGACATGGGATGACGGAAAATCAATCCAAATTTTAGAAAAACCCGTCGAAAAAAACAACTCATAATTTACACAGTCTATGAGTTTTAATAAAAAATGTAATAGCTAAAGGACAAAAATTCAACAACAAGCATTTACAATATTTAATACACTTTTTTAGAAAAATATTTAACTGAGTCATTATCTTAGATATTCTGTAAAATAATTATCTTTAATATACTATTTCTTCTTGGCTTAGCTGAGTATGTGCCTCCATTTCGTCAGCGCTAACCAAGTCATCAGTAGTCCTTAGAAGCATTTAAATTCATATACTTATACAAAAAATCGACTTTCGTATAAACGTTTTTTGAAACTATTTTCATGTGTATAAGTTTTAATGTCCATACGACTGCATTTCGTTGGAGTCAAGTCCCAACTCATCAGTATACTTCAACCAGCATATTTGCAAAACACTCAATTTTCTAACTTTATATAAAAACTTTCAAACACGTTTCGATATTTAGCGAAAATTCAATAATAATAATAATTAACAATTTTTATAATTATAAAAAAGTATATGAAATAAATTTAAATATTAAGATCATTAAATCAAGTCTATTCCAGCATAATTGCGATTTGGATTAGAAGCTAAAAAATCTATATAAACAATCCTGTCCAGTGACGTTTTCGCCTCATATCTATGCTACTTTCATGATCTACTTTTATTTTTGCTAACAACCATGGCCGTATCCGTTCTTAGTTCCCTTTTGAGTGTAGAACTCCCAGGAGTCTATCATGGAAACATTCTCTTATGCCGATAGCAAAAGATTTATGAATCCTACTCAAAACGAAAACATGCAGCCATCCTCTCTCTCTTTTACTACTACCATCATTCTCCTATTGAGAGTTGGGCATAAACCCTAAATTAAATCATAAGAATTCTGGATTAAAATTTAGATCACCAGGATTAATTTGTAGTTGATTTTTCAATTGTGAATATTCCTGATGAAGCACTATGACTTCTCATAGTTTGACTTCATAAAAACTGTCCTATAATATATTTTGCAATCGTAAATATTCCAAGGCATCATATGATCAGCCATGCTGATCTATTGTCAAATCCTTCATATAAATTAAAAATCTAAATTTTTCTTGATTTTTTTTTTTTTTCAAAAAGTCTTCAAGGAAACAATGCAAATAAAAGACAGTTAATATGTTTACCAAAGGACATCCTTGTATTTCATATTTGCTTTAAATAAGGATATAGGGGGACGATTCAATAAGTTCATGAATTTTTGAATTTCCCGTCCCTTAATTGAAAAGTTAACTCTTTTGATTCCTGTCAAACTGTGTCATTTAGTTTATGTTTGACAGACGTTCATAGCAGGCTATCGCAGTTTATTCAGCAGAAAATGGAATAAACTGAGCTTCGTGTGCTCTTAACGCATTATTTTTTACGGAAAAAAGCAATAACACATATCAAGGCTAAGCTCCATAAATACCATGGGAATTCTGCAATAACCATTCCAATAGTAAAAAATGGTTTATTGCATTTCCTTGTGGCCGTAAAAGTACGGAAGATGCTGAACGTTCTGGACACCCAGTTAAGATCTCTACATCAGAAACAAATGAAAAAATTATTATAAGATCCCGGCCGATTGGATATTAAAAGTGCCAAAGATTATAAATCCACTGTAATATTATATGGATCAGTGGTTAAAATTTTAAATCAGCATTTGAGTATGAGAAAGCTTTCCACGAGATGTGTGCCACATTAGAAACCAAAGAGCAGTCAACATGATGGATTCTCGGGGTGAATCGGTGCCAAAAAAGGCAAGGCGGGTTTATCCGCCAATTAAGTCATGACGGCCATTATTTTGGGATGCACTCGACTACCTTAAAAGGGCTAAAACAATCAATGGCGATTATTATTATGCCAACTAATTGGGTGAATTCAATAAGGATTTGAAAAATACTGACCACATATTAGACAAGAAAAAAAGTTCTTTTCCACATGTCCAGTTCTTGCACACATGTCCAGTTTTCATGAAAAAATAGCCGAGTTGCTATTTCTTTCAACGATGGCATGATCTCGTTATCACATAACTATGGATAAATCTTATTTTTTGGAAGGGATTAAAAGATATGAGAAACTTTGGATAAAGTGTATTAAGCTCAAAGAAGACTATGTTGAAAAAATTATATTTTTATCCCAAAGCCTGTGTTTCATTCAAAACGTCACCGTGTTATTGTCCTGTTCTCGCATTATAATTTTTAAGCAAATAATTTGATATGAAAACTCATTAAATTAAAAGAATTGAATTGCTTTCAAACGAAATAGAAATTAATATATTATTTTCATAAATTTAATTCAAAAAAATCAAATTCAAATGCAACTCTTCTCGCTATAGAATTTATTAAATGAAAATTTTGAACGAAACACTCTAATCTTAAACAAATGATGCTTTTATTAACCTCCGCAAATATTCCCACAGATTTGAAAACTAACAAAAAAAGTAAAATTTAGTTGTATTTGAAGCAATTTCAAAATCAGTTTCGAGTTCAAATGGATTTCACTAAAATAAGGGAATACAAAGTTTTCCATTTAACCGCAAACCACAAACATTCATGTGAAGTGAAATGCCAAAGGATGACTCGTCCTTGCATTAGCCACAGCAGGAAAGCAAACTCAAATATATACGTAAAATCGTAAAATCTGGATGTGGTGAAAAATCCATTAAAAACAACAATAATATCTGTGCACAGCCCCAGAGAAATCATAAAAAATGATAAATTGTATTTTTATTTTATACGTCGCAGACTCAAAACAAAAAATATGTGTCGTAAGTCATACGAATTCAAAAACAAAACACCAAAGGACAAACAAATCACAATTATGTCAAAGGCTCATCATGTATAAATAGAATAAACATTACAAGGATATTGTGTGCGGTCTTGTGGACACATATAAATGATTTTGAGAGTTTTCAAATAAGAGATGGTATTTGAATTTCTTTTATTTAAAGGAATAACACACGCCATTATGGAAAAAACATTACATTTGTCATAGACATGCTACTTCAGAGAATCGCGCGAGAAAAAATGTGGACGTGTAAAACTCCCTAAAAAAATAAGGGCACCTAGAGAGTCACGGCTGTACAGAGTCTTTGATTCAAAAGTGGAGGAATTTTTAAGTTTTTCGAAGATGTCAACATGACATTGAGCGTATAAGATTGTAATACAGTTCAACTCTGTTTAGGAACAATATATTTCAATACTGTCGTCAAGGATCTGAAAGCGGATGGCACAAGTAAGATACGCTTCAACTCGCAAGGAAAATTTGTCTATGGTACAATGATAGGCGCTCAATACAATTGACCAACAGGAACCGTAGCAATATTTCCAGACACATGGCATACTGACCGGTCACTGAGCGCTAGGCGGATACTTTATAATTATAGGGCTTTCTTATAAAGCTGTGGTAAGCAAACACGACCGAAACAGTATGACAGACATTTTTAGGCAGACATTTACTAGAGTTATCAGGGACTGGATAAGATGACCTTGTCATATTTCTAAATGTTAAGGGGTGGGTCACGGGCCAACCACCGTATTTTATCTTTAATTCAAACACAGATTTAAGTCTTTTACTCATATGTATACCAATTACGGTTAAACAAATATTTTGTAATCAAAAACTTATTTGTTTACCCATCAGTATAAATTTATTTCAAAGTAAAACTTTTTCTCCTACACCCACAAGGATATCATCAGGTATTCGTATATTTTCATAGAATATTTAAAAGGTAAAGGAACATACTTAATCCTGCGATTTTGGCTGCTCTTGTTTACTTCTTTCTTTCTACTGGTGATTATGCAGATTATGGAAATTTTTGTGTGTGTTTCGTTTCTGCTCGCATCTGTTAAAATGTGGGCACTTGTAGGCATTTGAATCAACGACGTATTTTCTCTAATGATTTTTAATTTGAAATATATTAGAATCAAAATTAAATATGTGGTTTCATTGATGTCATTGATGTTTGCGTGTTAAAATATAAAAGTTTTTTTTATATCAGACTTTGTTAAAGGCAATCTCAAGTAAAAAACTTTCATGTCCTTAATATAGGCGAAACTTTCGTAGAGCTAGCAAATATTTATTTAAAACTAATAAAACATGGAGTTTAAAGATAATTCGTAATTTCTCACAATGAGTTTGTTTCATTTAGCAAAATTCTCATTAACTTCAGAAATATTTTTTTAAGGTATGAACTGTTAATAAAACTTGAGGAATGTATGCTGAAAGTCCACACAACATGTTCTAGCGTCGTCGCCTTCTATGTGTTTCATACCTTCTACGCATTCTACGCTTTTCTTTATTTCAAGATACATGCGATGCCTTGAAAATAAAATAAAAAATTAGATACAGTGTTGATACGTCGCTTATGATGCTTAAAAAATTAGAACTGTTAAAATAATTGAGAATTTTATGAGAAATGAGAAACGCAGGTTTTGCATAAGATATCATTTTAGTTTTCAACATGATCTCCTTTGAGCTCTGCACACTTTGTCCACTTTATCTTTTCCAGTTTTTATCCCTTCCAAAAAATAAGATTTGTCGAGGTATTTGTTTGTAAGATGATTTCATCACTGGACTCAAATCTCTCTTCACCGAGCCATTTCTTCAGGTTTGAAAACAAAAAATAGTGACTCGGGATTAAATTTTGGAGAATAGGGTGAATTAGAAAGCACTTCGTAGCCTAATACATGGAACTTCTCCATGAATATATATTTTGATTCTGAATAGTTTTGGAAAGTTCTGTACACTTATCAAACTCTCAATTAATTATTGGGGAAATTCTTATAAACCTACTAAATTAATGTTGTCTCATAGACGTAGCCGAACAGGGCGCTAAGGAGGCCTGCAACCCCTGAGAATTTCCTTTAACGAAGGATAAACTTTATAAAATTTATTAGAAATTCCACAAGACAATAAAAAAATTTTGGACGATATTTAGACCTCCTAGACAGGCCTTTCTTCGACCTCGTATTTGGTTAGAGGTCTACAGATTATTATTATTCATAAGCATCAGTGAAATGATAGAAATACAGACCAGCTTAAAATCCATAATTAATAAACAAATAGATGTTTATAGTTTTTGAAAATATTGGAAAAGTTGGAGCAAACAGGTGAAATGCATAATAAAATTATTATACAGTAAAACTTTGATATTACGAACTTCGTTATAACGAAATTTTACTGAGTCCCTTGAAAAAACCTTTTTATTACAAAGTTTTTCATACAAAAATGCTCTATAGCTATAACGAAAAAATTCTGAGCTATAAAGCCTTTATATAGCGAAGTATTTTTTCAAAAGCCTCTATACAACGAAATTATAATTGAAAAATACATACATAACATTTTAATATAACATTTAAGAGTGTAAGTCATTATTAAAAGCCTCTACATAACGAAGTCTTCAACTATAGCCTCCATACAAAAAAAGTCAGAATAAAGACAAATTAAATTTTAAGCAAAACGGGGAAGTCCCTTCTAAAAATAGAATTTGGACAAAACAAAACTGTAGTTATAACGAATTTTTTTAGTATTTCTTTAAATTTTGTTATACCAACGTTTCACAATGCATACGTATAACGAATCAATAGCTATAACGAAGTATTTTTCGATTCTCTAGATTCGTTATATCGAAGTTTCACTGTATATCAAAAATTAAAATTACTTAATTAAAATATTAGCGTAATAAGTATATATATATTTTTTGAAGACAATGCAGAATTTTTCATAATTAATACAGATTTAATTACACAAGTTTGAAACTTCTGTGACGAACATGATTGGAAAACAAAAACGATAAGATTTTCTCAAACTGTACCCAAAAGTTAGAAAAATCCGTATGTGAATATACAATAAACCAACCAAAATAAAAAAGTTCCTATCGTTTCCATCTCAACAGAAAAAAAATTCATTAATTTTCATTGCGAATAACTTCGTTATTACGTGTATTAAGAAAAAAAGAAAAGTTGTTCAACTTTGACGTTTTCCAAAAATAAACTTTCCTTTTAGTCTTCGTTTACTTCGAAAAAGAAATCATTTTCAAATTAAAAAACGTCAGTTTTGCTTAATAAGTTTTAAACAAAACATACGCCAGACTTACGAAAGTTTTTTTTTGTTTGTTTGTTTGTTTTGTTTTGTTCATCAATTAAATTGTATTGTGTCAGGACGTTTCCTAGTACAAACAATGTTCTTAAATTGTACGTGTAATGTACACACATATAAGATGAATATTTCTAACACAAATACACTCTATACACGTACAATAAATGCGCAGGATCTTAAATACCAGAAAATGTAAAAAATCAACAAAAAAAAGTCAGAGAAAGTCAGAGATTTTATACTTGTGCAGCCCATATTTAGACTTTGAATCTAAAATTATGAATATTAAATTTCCAAGAACTTTTAAGCTTAAGAATACAAATAAGGAATAATGAGCTACTCTCCACCATTTGCACAGATGGATCAGTTTACTTATTTAGAATTTGGACCCATCGTAAGGATAACAAATAACAATTAAGCTAAATATGAGCTTAAAATTAATTTGTTTTCCACGAAAATTTTATCCTTTTGTATAGTAAAATATTTTTATAAATTTTAATAACAGCTTTTACGACAACAATTACTTTCGACTGAAATTTGTTCGATTTTCTTAAATTTTGGTTTATGATTTTTAATGTATTTTAAAATAAATTGTGATTATCAACCGAACCACCAGAAGGAGTCCTAGTGAATAAATCTTAAGTGTTTTGGAATTGACTTGCAAGCTGGTCTGCATAGTTAAAAAACATCTTAATTAATTTTTATATTTAGCAAAGTCATTCATATATATGCATATATATTTATTAAAAATCATATGTACAAATCATTCTTTAATGTTGTTAGAAATTTATCACCTAAATTTGCTAGATTTTATTTTAAAAAAATACTAGAATAAGCTTAAAAAAATATTTTAAAAATCTAACAAAAATGTATGTAAGACATTTAAGTTTGTCTAAAAATAGATTACAATTAACCTTTAATTATTTGCTTTTTCAGTGGAAAAAAGATTCTAAGACTAAGAAACGAACAACGCTTGCAAATTATTAAATTTTATAATCAAATTAAGCCTTTTTTCATCAGTCCATTGGTGCCAAAGATCATGCGACTTCACCCCACTAGACTATTTTTTGTGGGATACGTGGAGTCTCTCGCCAGCCACAATTCCAGTCTCGGAAGACAACATTACAGCTTCCTTTTGTGAGATACCTAGGGAAATGCTGGAGAAAGTATGTCAAAATTGGAGTTCATGGATGGACCTTCTACGGCATAACAGCAGGCAACATTTGCATGAAATAAGCTTCAAAATTTAAATGGCAGGCATGCATTTATGGCCTTAAAGAAATATTTTACTCACTTTGCAAATATCCTGTTTTTTAAATTTTTTAAAATCTAAGTGGTTAAAAGATCACCCTTTATTTATCGAAATCATTCGAGATATTTCTGCATATCATTGAAGCTAAACAAACTATCAGTGCACTTCAGCCATACGAGTATAATGAGTTTTAACTGCTTTTAAAACATGTGTGCTTGATATCTACTGATGATTTGGTTGGAAACCATAAAAACTCACGTAGAAAAAGAAAAGAACATGAAAATGTATAAGAAATATTTAAGAAAATGGTTCTTAAACCATTGCTAGAACATCAATTATTTATCAGTTAGTTTCATTGTAGTTACATCTCTGATAATTGACAAATTTTCATTGTGAAAGAAACAATATCCCCTCCACTCATGAGAAAAAAAATTTTTAATTATTGCTTTTTATTTAAATAAGTTAATATGCATAAAATAACTAAGAAGACTCTTACACGACTTTTCATATTCACAACAAAATAAAATTTTAAAAATTCTTTCATAGATTCCTTTTTTTTAATTCAAATCACTGTACATCACATTGGCATTTAAATGAGAGTCTAACGTTTCCAACAAGTTTCATGGAAAATTTCATTAAATGAAGCTACTCTGAGTGGCTTATTTTTAAAATTTATTCAAAAAATAAGGCTCAAAAATTCATATTAATAAAATGAAAAATATACTTTCGCACTTCAAGCAAACGAAGGATTAGGGAATATAAGACAATAGTTTGGGGAAAATTCCGAATTATCATTTAGAAGAAAGTTGTCAAAGTAGTATTATTATTATTTCCTACAATTTTAAGTAAAAAATGCAGAAAATATGTTATTTGAATAAATTATTTTTTATCAGTTTTTCGAACACGACAAAACTATTCGGGATTTCAAAATAAAGATTTTTAGAGACCCTGACATTTTTTTTTTATTTCGGGGCTTACTTGTAAAAATAAGGTTACAAAGACTTGCATGCCTATGCGTCACAGGGGCCATGAAAACAACCCCAACGTTGGGTATGGAAGCTCTTCTGAACCTTGCACCGCTCCATCTGGCTATACAGGAGGAGGCAGCTATAAGGGCAATCTCTATCTACGGAAAAGACAACCTTAGGGCGGGCAACCTAACTGATCATCTGGCTATCCTCAGGGGAATCGGGGACATACTTGATATGTCTCAGGCGGGCGACCATATGGACCCGGTATACTGTTTCGACAGGAAATACAGGGTCCTCTTCCCCACAAGAGAAGAATGGTGCGCAAACCCAGGATGGCTAAGAGATGGATCGCAAATGTGGTACACGGACGGCTCAAAAACGCACCAAGGAGTTGGGGCGGGAATAGTGGGGCCTAGAGCACACAGGTCTATAACATTGAGCAAGGATACGACAATTTTCCAAGCGGAACTTCACGCAATACTGGAAACTGTGGAGATCCTATCCGAGAGAGGACACAGGGGAATACAGGTTAAGATATTCTCGGACAGCCAATCGGTTCTTAAGGTCCTGAGAGGCTGTACGTACATGTCCAGATTATTACTGGAATGTAAAAACAGGCTCAATGACCTGGCGACTCGTAATCAGATTACTCTGATATGGGTACCAGGGCATCAGGGGCATGCCGGAAATGAGATGGCGGACATCTGTGCGAGAAGAGGGGCTGAGGGGAACTTCATTGAACCCACCCCTTCTTTTGGTTTCAACAAAAGTCTCCTTAAAGGGGAGATTTCGAAATGGACATCGTCCAGGATTGCACAACATTGGAATGACATCAAAGGATTATCTCACTCCAAGAAATTCCTACGCTTTGACGCTGGGAGGGCGGATTTGGCTCTAAGACTGGACAGAAAAAGCCTACGGACGCTGGTAGGGGCGCTCACGGGCCATTACACCTGCAAAGCCCACCTATACAGAATGGGCTTATCTGACACGGACATCTGCAGATTTTGCGGTGAAGATGAGGACTCGATGGAACACTTGATAACAAACTGTGGGGCATTGTGCCACAGGAGACACAGGACTCTACATGCGTATACGCTGAGTGAAGAGGATCTGCTATTGCTCCCACTGAAGGAGCTGATCCTATTTCCGAACGTATTAAACTGTTAAGGACAGGGGAAGCACAATAGATCAGCAATGGTCGCAGTGCAAAGGGCCATCCTGGGCCAAACCCCCATTACATTACTTACATTACTTACTTACTGTAAAAATAGATCATAGATATATTTTTGGTAGTAAAATAAAAGATTATTCATTTAATTAAAATATGAAATAAATATCGTTTATCTTTAATATGAATAAGAATACACTCATTTTCAAATAATAAAAAAGTCGTACTGTATACCACCTCACAATTGCTATACTAAAGGGCCATTTGCCCAAGATTGTGAGCATATCTTACATAAAATGTTGCAAACGTAACTCAAATTGAGAATATATCGTTATATATTTAGTCTCTTTTACAAGCTATAGGAATTCAATAATC
This sequence comes from Germaria angustata, assembly GCA_963681545.1. Taxonomy (NCBI): domain Eukaryota; kingdom Metazoa; phylum Arthropoda; class Insecta; order Diptera; family Tachinidae; genus Germaria; species Germaria angustata. The sequence continues at coordinate 57,031,453 of OY812998.1, read as the reverse complement.
TCTTCTCTCTAAACAAAAGAACTCAGCTACATGAACTTTCACATGTGTAAAAATTTGTGAATTCGGACAAAGCGTTTTTCATAAGGAATTATATTTTTTTTTATTTATTTAACTATCATAAGTTCGCTTTAAAAAATTGTTTACATTAGTTTTAATAATTGCAAAATTTGAGATAAAACTTAAGAATAAGTATTGCATCAATTGGTTAGTATTTTTTTTAATAATGTACAGAAAAAAACCCCGTTTAGAAACTTTAAGAAATTTGTGTTTATATTAAGAACTTCTGTCAACTTCATTTCTGAAGCTGCAGAAAAAATTAATTATGCAAATTTCTTAATACTACAAAACTTGAAGATCTGTTTCGAACTTCGAATCTTTCTGTTAGTTTACCTATTACTGTTTTAAACATATCTTGTTTGAAATTTCTATGCAAATTAATAATAGAATACCGTCTATTAAGGTTAAAAATAATTTTCAGATTTTTATTCTGTATGATTTGCAGCTTTTTAAGGTGAGTTTTTGCACATCGTGAAAATACAGTGCTTGTTATTAGTAGTCTTGTATAGTAAATATAAGATTTCTTCCAAACTGAATTAAAAAAATCGGGTTTTCATAATTCTGTCAGGATTCCTTTTGCTGTCAATTCTGAAAAATTCCGACATTGGTACTAGTATCCATAGTATTAACTAACCCAAACGCATAACTTCATCGGAAATAAATTTAAACCCGTTATGCAGAGGACTTATTAAGTAAATGGACTTTTGTAAAAATTATGACCGAGATTTCAAATATATTTTTAAAATAACATTGAACGTACTTCATTTATACATAATATATATGTATGTGTAATAACCATGTATATATTTACATACATTCTCTTTCGCATTTTTTTCAATTTGGTATCTAGCCATATTTTATATATTTTCCGGAAGTATTGTACTTATCTTACTTTAAGCTATCATAATGCCGCACAATCTTTCCCGAAGAGAGAAACTTTCACAATGGGAGTATTTTATCCAGGCCACACAACTTTAACTCATATTCGTATTGCTTTGTTTGCAGGGTGTTTTCAGTAAAAACCATTTAATGAAACTTTTCGTTTAAACTTACAAAATCACACCAGTAGTGCGATTCTGTAACTTTATTTAACGACTGCTGAGTTAATAAAAAATTTAACAACAAAATTAACGATTTTGCTGTTCAGTAACTTTATTATTTAACCTTTTATTGTTTTTATTTATATAAGATATTCGCTACTATTTTTAAAATAACGAATATATTATTTTGCCAAAGAGTGACATGTACAATTATTTTTTAGTTTTGTAAAGACAGAAGTCAATAATAACCATTAAACAGCATATTCCATAACGCCAATAATTTTTTTGTGTAGTCACTGAAACGATTAAGGTCAGTTGTTATTATAGAATTATAAGAGCATATTGGCATATGCAACATTATTTATATTGTTTTCTTATTTAAATTTACTTTTATTGATCATAATTAAGCAAATTCATTGTATTTGGTAATAAATTTAGCTTTAAAATTTATCAGATGTTGGTTCGTATGATGAATATTGAAATCAAATCAATCATACGCCACATATTCAGCATCACACTGTACGATCTTTCGTCATATGAATGTTAATATAGAAATAATTTCTAATATGCTCATCAAATTTGTCTAAAAACTATAAAATTAAGACAGCAGTAATAAGTCTTTTAGAATAACATGTACAATTTAAGCACAGATTGCTTTAGAGTTGAATAAAATTTCATAACTTCATGGCTAAAAAAATTAAATTAATGAAATGAATTTTTCTAGAGTAGAAAATAAATCAGATTAAACTAATTTTAAAGGTGACAACTATACAAAAGAAATTAAGAAAATTTTGAGGACTTTTCGTAAAATATTATTTAATTGCTTAATATTGAAATTTATTATTCGGGAGAATATCCCGACTAATCGTTAGAAATAATTAGTTTTTTTGCAATGCATTATTTAATTGCCGTATAAAATCTTTTAATATAATAATATCTTCGTAGACTAGTAAGTAGCTAGTAGACTAGTACTACGAAAGTTGCATCTTCAATTCCTGCTGCAGACTCTGGGTTGTATTTGTATTGTGCCAGTGTTCGTAAAAAAATCCTCAGCATTTGGCAATGCAAAAGAGCTTTTCAAGTGCTAGATGATTATCATTTAAGTCTTCCTGATCGGCTGAAAGCAAAAGTATCCATCGTTTTAAGTGAATGTAATTTTATAATTTGGGATGGTACATACACAGACAAAATTTTTATTATCTTAATAGAAAGGTGTTAAAAAGTAAAGAATATCTCTGCAAAATCTAATCAATCCTACCAAATCCAACCAGACATTATCCTGAACATTTTATTGTTAAGTCTCCTTCAAGTGCCATCAGTTTAATTGTAATTTAATTTCAATTCAAAAAAGGGAATGTAAACATATAATTTACGTTATTGATACTTTTGTTATTGTAGACTTTTACCAGCCAACAAATGGTAGGCCTAAATGCTGTTAGCCTCAGCTTAAAATATGTATCGTTGGCAGAGAGATGGATAACTACTGGCTGTCTGATGATAAAAGAGTAATGGCTTGATTGATTAGTAAATTTTTTATATGTTTTAGAAAAAATGTTTACATAAAAAATAAATTAAATGTCAAACTCCAGAAGAAAAAATCCTGTTGCTCATCATATGGTTTCCATCAGGTAGTTTTCTGAGAACTCCAAACATCAAATATATAGATCATTCGCCGCGTAAACCTCGTTTTGGCATACAACGATATTTTCTGTACTCTATAAGACAGACGTTAACTTAATATACGACAGAAGAATATTTTCAAAACCAGTAAAGATATTATTTCTTATAAAAGGTTCTATTTTCGCTGTAAATTTCTTAATTTAGTTCACATCACTTAACTTGTGGAGCGTCATTAAGCTTCCCAAAACTACACGTAAAAGCAATGTGTCAAATTTAATGGAATAAATTACACATAATCTAAATGTATATTTTCATATATTGGCTGTCGTTGTTGTTGCTCTTCACAGCCGGTTAACAACACACTTTAAATACAGACTGTCGCTCCTGGCATTGTGTGGGCGAACATCACTTCAAAATACTTTTATTCTTGTTTGTAATTTATTGTTCACTAAGTGTGAACTAAAAATAAACTTATTCATAAGCATTTTCATATACACAAAATAAAATATAATTCATAAATCATACATACAACAATAAAACAGCAGTAACAGACTTGACGTATAGTACGTATATTTTTGGTATTCTTATCTATTTGTGGAATATATTCAAAATTTAATATTTTAGGGAGACATTTTTATAATGGGAAACCTACGAACTGGAAGTTGAATACTATTTGATTTTGCGAAAATATTTAACATGAAGGGGGTAGTAGCAAACAAAAGTGCAATTAAAATTATATAAATTTTGAAAATAGATTCGACGTTAGAAGTGGTATTTTGAAAGCACCAGCATGTGACGTTTTTTCTTTTTTTCTAAAAAGAAAGTAAAAATTCTTTTGCCCTTTCAAATAGAATAGTAAGTGGAACTTAGTATTCCTTATTAACCAGTTGTAGAAAATAGTACGGAATCCTGTAAGGGAATTAACATTGTTTAATTGGAGCGATAAATATAATTTTTTATACATAAATTTATCAACTAAATGTTGCACATTTTTTTAGAAAAGAAAACACCAAGAGTCTGGACCAAAGGTGGTCATAATTGTTAGAATCTTAAAATATTTAAATTTTGGCATTTTTATTGCTCTATAAGTGATTCGGAACATTTTGTTATAACTGAATTCCAATACTTCGGACTGCACAAAAGTTTAAACTAGAGAAATCATGAATCACTTCTGACCAGAGTCCAACTACAAGTAAATACCAAGATAAAACTTATCCCTGACTAATTGTTAGTGGAGTCTCTTCGGGGCTTGTGTGATACAGACTAATATTGCGAAAAGAAAATTTTTTGCAAAACAATTGATTCTCAGTCCATTGCGAGTGATTAACTAAGACTTCGAGCCAACAAGCCGGTCTATAAACGCTTCATGTCATGATATGTCAACTTATCATGTTCGTCAATAAAATGACGAAACGAATTGGAGGCTAATCTTGGATGGCTTATCCAGCCATTTATTAGGATGATCGGGAAAGTATTGAGCTCACCCAGGATAGAACTTAAAAATGAAATAAAACACAGATGAATGGTGTTAATTAAATTGAATTTCGTTCAAGTCGAAATATAATTCTTTGCCGTTTTTATTAGAATATGAGTTACAGCATAAGCCTACCTTGGCCGTACAATCAGGAAGTCTAATTTTAAATCACTTCTTTCAGCAAACGATCCCATATGTCATAACATAGTACATAGACTCACAAAAAATAGTCAAGCGCTATTAAATCGCATTATTGAGTTTGTCCATTTAAGCAAAAAATAAGTTTCAATGTTCCTCTGGAATTCGGGGTCAACAGCAATTTCCTATCAAAGGTACGACGAGTCAGGTGGTCGTGTTGCTTTAATTCTTCCACTAGCTAAATTTTGTTAACCCGCAAGACCAAATCTTTCAGCAAAATAATTTATAAAGTGGATCGATACAATCCCAACTATTGAGCACGATGACGAATTGTCACATTTGCATCTTCCTCAGTAGTACACGTTACAACAACAGCAACAGCATCATTATTAAGCACTGCACGATGTATTCGAGGATAATTGTTCTACTGCAGTGTAAAAGTGGTGTGGAAATAAACCATGTTGCTGGAATTAATTGCTCTGATGGACAAAGAGCGCCATGAAATGATACGTGATACATGTTTTTCGTTAAAACTCTGCTTAATTTGCAGGCGTTGTTCAAGTGCCGCCTATTCGTGATAAAATGGCAAACCAATCGAAGCACCAAATAACTGACAGCTCTTTAAATGGTGCACATATCAAGCAGTATTTCCAACTTGGAGCTCCATAATACCTCAAAAAAACCGTCTTTAAATATCTTTGAAAACAAAAATCTTCTTTAAATATAGTATTTGCAACAACAGGAAAAACATAAAAGAAGCAAAGTTTATAAATTGGTTATTATTGTAGATTATGTTTTAGCTAAAAGAAATATTAACCAGATCAAACTGCAAGCAAGTGTGTTTGCTTTCCACTCCTTTCTAATGGGAAAAAGTTGCAAATAAATATTTATTATCCAGTGAAGCAGCTTAAGTTGCAATTTTTCCTATCCTTTTAAAAGGATGAAACTCTAATCAGCAAAGCTTAATGGCAGTTTGAAAGGAACTTGCACTGCTTAATAATAAAACCCTATTGACAAAAGGAGGACAACTAAACAGTAAAGGAAAATGATATATAGAGTAAGAGAGGAACACTGTGTTGACAGAGGATATGAAGACAAATTATTTTTTGTTTAAATCGCATGCTTTAGAGTGTAGCATTTTATAAAAACTTTATACGAGTTTAATGCAGCTTTAATGCATGCAAAGTTGAAATGTACACAAGTTATCATTAACTTTTTATCTCACTTTTCAATGTTCGTGTCATAATGATGCTACAAGACTTAATAGATGGTTGAACAAAAATTGTGATAATTTTCAAATGACACGTAATTTGCTGCATGTTAAGTAATTAGCATGTACCGTCAGGTTGTGTTGAATGCATAATTGTAGCTTTAGACTTACTACAGAGTTGGAACAAATTCAAAATTAAATTAAAATGCAAATCAGTTCAACATTATAGAGCACAGACACGAAAAATTATGTCAGATTTTGAGATAATTAGGCATCGAATAAACAAATTAGTTTTTAAATTTATACAGAAAGTTTTTTAATATATTTGAAAAATTATTTAAGATATTCTCCCAATATTAAAATGTATTTTCCTGTTCTATATGCAAAACAATTTTATGATGTCTTATCAGCCCATTAGTAATTTTCATTTGAGCAAATATTGTTGTTTTCTCAAATGGAAATTCCCAAAAACAAAAAAATGGAATTTTAATAAGAATATAGGACATTTAGAAACGTTACCAGGCTTTATAAAAATTTAAAGCAGTTCGACTTCAGTCCAAAAGCCGTAGGCGTCTGATTTTCATTCACTTAATTCTTAATATATTGAAGAGAAGGGAAATTATGTGAGCTAGTAGTCCAGATTATATACAAATAGCTGATACCCAGGCTTAGTTTGCCCCATTTTTTAGACAACCATTTTTTATGTTTTCAAAAGTCTACGTTTAATAAACTTTCGCTTAACTTCCCGAGTGGGGTAATTACCCAAAATGTTTTATACCGTAAATGAAATTTCCTCAGAGCTCCTTCGTGTAATCACTTTGAGAATACAAAATGACTCAGTATAACACCACGATTATTTGAAATTCTGCTACATAGACAAGGTCTACAAGGGCTGCTTACAACACATACATACATACGAATATTTATACTCAATATTATTCCTTTTTTAACCGACTTCGAAAAAGGAGGAGGTTATTAATTCGTGTAGGTTTCTTTTTTTCAATTTTCGTTTAATGTTTGTACATGCATAACTTTATAATTTGTGAACAAGTTTTTTTTCGTTTACCTTTTGACCTTCGTAGACTAGTAGTGTACTAGACTCGTAGTGCGAAGGTCCCAGGTTCGAATCCTGCCGCAGAACTCTGGCAGTTTGTGTTTGATCAATAAAGGGAGAGCACAACAAGCCTTCACTGGCTTAAGTGTATGTCGTATGATATGGGCTATCACACACCTCCAATCAACCTAACCCAACCTAACCTTTTGAATTGACGGCTGATTTGCCCGCCCGATAAATTTATTATGACGCAACTTTTCCTTTTGTGGACCAATTTGCAAAATTATTTTTTAGTTGGAAAATGTGTGCTTACAGTTTGGAGCCATATTTTTTTCCAAAATCGAACGGACCATTTGCCCGCTCGAAAAATTGACATAAGTTCCAAAATTAACTGTTTGACATTGTTTGCTTGTAGTTGTGTCCCTTAATTTTTTTTCGAAAATGGAAATCGAAATATTGATTGTCACGTAACTTTTTGTTTTTGACAGTTTTGTTTCATAGAAATTAAAGTAGAAATCGGAGGAACAAAGTAGCCTCCGGAAATATTACTTATAACATAACTCTGCCATTAATGGACCTATTTGCATAATTTTTTATTTAAAAAGGCATTGCAATTTTTCATGGGTGTAAAACATAAACAAAAAATCGGATGAAATCGGGTTTTGAACCAACCCATAGTTGTTTCGGCTTTCTAATCTGCTCATTTGGCTCTTTGTATTGAAGTCGATCTTTTTGCCATTGAATCCGATGACCAAAATTAAAAAAGAATAAAGTTCGGTTAATAAAAGTGAATGAAGTCAATTTGTTAGTCAATTTCCAAGTTTCTTTATTGCAAGAGTGGATCCATTAACGGAGAGCACGTTGTTTTCACAAAATATTCTTTCAAGCAATAAAAGCCTCTAAATAAAGATACAGCTGTCCTCGAAAATCAATTTTATGTGGCTTTTGCAAGGGATGTGCCAAGAAACAGCTGCCTAGACCGGCACAATATCAAAATATAATATACAAACAATTCATGGAGAGAACTTTTGTCAGTCCCATATTTTTTAGAAGTCCTAAATTTAGTGATTATAACCTTTCGGGAAAATTTTTGTCGCCATTTGTCTGATCTCGTTCACATTGAATCGGTTAATTGATAATTAATGTACACATATCAAACACAATTTTTGATGGCTGTATATTTCTTATTTTATATTTTAATCAATGACTGAGAGAAGCTTTAAGCAAATGTTATAAAAAAAATAGTGATAAATTCCTCTGATGACTTGGCATTAGAACCAACGATCCTGTAGCTGATCCTACAAAAAATGAAAATTTTTTTAGATTTGTCCTCTTGCAAAGAGTTTAATAGTGGCCTTAAAAATTACATCTTAATTTAATTCTTTTATTTATCGCATTTATTCCCCATGTGGCTGGACTCTTATGTAAAAAAAAACTGTTGAATTTTAATGATTCCTTTGCGGATACGTGCTACATTGACACAGAAGCATTGAATACAGTTTTTCTGCTTAATAAATGCAAATTTTATCATAAAAGAGAAAAACTAACCAGTATTAATAGTTTGTTATAAATTTTATATCCTGCTTGAGCAAATAAAATTATTGAAGGACTTTTGTAACCATTGGCTTGTAAAACTTAAAGGCAGTTTGTTACTTAACGCATGAATAAAGTTTGAAAGGATTTTGATCTGAAATAAGAAAATTTATTTAATGAAATTCGATAATCAACACACATATGGCATTATATTCAAATACTTAAACAAGGAAAATTATTAAAGAAAACAAAGAGAAGTTTTATTTTTCCAGGCACAAAAATTTAATTAAAAATGGTTGCTACGCTCATCCCTCTTCGATTTTAATGAAGAATATCAACGACATACTTTTCAAATTATTTTAACTTTCTTCCCAAGTTTGCTTTCAAAACTTTAAATATTATAATTTAGTAACTTGATATTTAGAATGACTTTAAGTCCTCTGCAAACAAAATGGCCGAAAAGTTTCGTAACTATTTAAGTAGATACTTACATTTCATCACACAGAAGTCTCTTTGTAATTATGTCTATTCAATTTTATTTAAATACTTTTATTTGATTACATCGCACGATATAATGGAAAAATGATTGTTCACTTTGCCACATTTCAACTGTTTTAAATTCGTTTAACTTTTTGCTGAATACAAAAACATTCTTTCAAGTATACGAGCAGCCAGTTCCATCAACATCATTCAATTTTAGTTGGAAAACTTTTAGCTTCTTTCCATTTACATAAAATGAACATTAAATCTACAAGGATGTAAACATAGAGTTTATAAAAAGGACTTATTTTGTATTCCTGCAAAAAAGAAAAGGAATCCTCTTCTATGCAAACATGGTTTCAGTAGCCAACTATCGGTGGCAGTGTGTGAAAATGTTAAAAAGGGACTTAGTTTAGAAAAAAAGAAATGAAAAATAGCAAAAACAAAAAAAGATTTCCATCAAGTTGGGTATATATGTACTATGTATTTATGTACATGAAAAATATAACAAATGTACAGTTTGCTATGTAAATGTTGACACTACGGAAAAAAATATGTAAATTTTTCACCCATAAAAAAGTGTTCATTAAAAAATGTAATTTCAACTTATCCTCATGCCAAATAATTCTTTAATGAACTTATTCTTGCTCTGCCTTAATATTCTTAATTTATTAACTATCGTAGACTATGAAGTGTAAACACTTTTTGAGGATTTTTTATTTTGATAACTTTCAAAAAAGCAAAAGTTTCATATTTTTAGATTCTCATATTTTGGATCCTCCTCTACCCCCCATAATAGACCTTGAATACAAAGTTCTGAAATCAAATACAGCCCCGTACTGACGTTCATCTTCTAGTGAGATGGCGGAGCTCTTTATTATTAGGAGCATTTGTTCCAAAGAGCACAAAGACACACAGGTGAACGACAATGCTGATGATCTAGCCCCAGTCGGGGCGCAACTTTGGGTTTGTAATCGCGTTTATGCCAACTAGCACTTTGGCCGAGGACTGAGGAGGAAACAAATAGGAGATAGGCCATGACAATTTACTGCAACATCCGAAAAGCAGTTAAATCCTCCTCCAAATATAGAGGTTATAACCTCTTTACTATCTATAAACAGGGGACAAATATCAATACTAGCATCTTTGATAACTGAACACTATATCCTTGACAGGCATACACCGACGTTCAGAATTCATTATAAGAACTTCTATAGAGTTTCTCACAACATATATGAAGAAAAAAAGTGTAAAATACTTTTTATGTCACTACTCCAGATTAGCAAGAAGGCAAATGGTTAAATTGACGATCTATCCATTGCAGACATTAAATTGGAATGCATAATGAGGCTGCCATAATCTCTAGCACTTTCAATCTCCGCTCGGCCTACACCATATCCTGATTTTTGTTTAATTATTTTAGGTGTATGGAGTTCAACAGGCCATCCAGAACTCAATAGTCTGCTTGTTCAAGTTTTGGCAGCAGTCAATTGATAGGTGCCTCTTAACAGGAAGAGCGTTAACCTCTTTCAGTTAAGAGGCGGGAAATTAATATTTTTATTATTACGAAATGTCGGCATATGAACAGCTAAAACCACAACAAACAAAACATTATTATTAATATTTTATTATTTACTTATTTAAGAAAAAGTAACAATAATTTCTTAGTAACTACGATGAACTATTGCTCAGAAATGGTGCTTAATTTTAACATTTAACATGATTTTATGGATAAATTGTATGAACAGTGATTGATCTAAAAGAAAACTACTAACAAATGCCATCAAAATGAAAATGTGACATGTACGTGATATATCGTTTGTGGCGGTACTAATAACTTTTCTTTTAAGTTATCCTTTTAAGGAGCTTTCAGAAAAGTCACGAACCGGAAGTGGTGCCAATTCAATAAATTTTCAATAATTTAACAAAAACAGATTTTTCAAATAATTTTATATTAGATTAGGAACGATTATTTACAACTGCGAAGAGTACAAAATTTGTCAATAAGTATGATTTCTTGTGTTTCTTAAACTCAAGGGAGCGCACAACAAGCCTTCACTGGCTTAAGTGTATGTCGTATGACATACACCAAATTGTCAGTGAAACCTAAGCAGTTTGAAAACACATTCAACCTATCATGTTTATGACAAAATAATCAAATACGATATGAGAATTCTCTACAGCATATGTGTATTACAAAATACATAATCATTCAATTGTTTTGCCATGTATGTTTTCAAACAGTTTAAACAACAAATAAATTTGAAAAATTAACTATTTAAATGATTTTTGGGTATGATCCCAATAAACTTTAATACAAATTTCTAAATACTCCTTAATCTAAAATAAAAATTTCATCTTATCGTTTCAGAGCACTTCAACTATACATCTGGTAAGTCATTTTTTAAACTACAATTTAAATTTATGCTCGAAAATGTCTTAATTTCTCAAAACTACAACGATATAAAAAAGAAAAATGTTTTATACAAATTTTAAATGATAACAGCCCAACTTTGGCTACTGTTACTCAAGGAGATAAAACTTTGAATTGAAATCTATGGAATACTGAAACAAACCTAAAGGCAACATTTGTTTTTCGAATGGTTTTCCGTCATCCAACCTCAAACTTGGTTTGTAAACAGGTCGGTTTCGGCTATATGCCATTATAAGTGCTCTTTTTCTTACTAAAAAGTTGAATGATGTAAAAATTATTCCAAATACAAGCCAAACTGGCCGAAAAAAAGCCAAGTCACAACATTTGTCATTTACCAGCATTTGCCTAGGAATGCCTGTTTTGTTACAGAATATGACTGAAATTATTTGCAATGATCTAATGATCATATGTTAGTGATTATCCTTAACCTAGTTTTTAATGACTATAAATAATTTAGTTGATTTCAATTTTCTTAAAGAAAAGGATTATCTTTTTATTACCAATGATTTAAAAATGCGATTGTCCTTGCAGGATATTCTCTCTTTTGATGCCTATTCATAAATTTCATATGCTGAAAATAATATATCTTGTGTTTTTTTAAGAAATAAATTTTTTATTCAATTGCGATAAGATATTTGCCAGTAGGAATAGACCTCAAATCTTTAAAGTTTTAAGTTTTTTTCCTCCTAATTGTAATAATTATATAATGATGAAAAATATTGTGTTCATTTAATATCTTCGTTTTATATTCCATATACTTGATTGGTTTCTTGGCTATCGACTTTACTTAAATTCTTCATATAGAGGTTTTCGGGGACGAGCAATCGATCTAGCCTGGTCTCCTTACCGGCAAAAATCATTTTCACCGGGTTCTTACCCATTTCACCTGCATATTTCGGTGTCTGTGTGTTTATTATTTTCTTAACAGCTCCGTTTTGTAAACAAAATAAAATGCAATACTTTTTAATTCAAAAAAGTAGTCATGTCAGAAATGCGGACGTTTCCAATTTTCATATATTTTTTTTTTTATTCACCCCAATGATATGGGTATTAAATGAAAGGAATTTCTAGGAAGAGAAATCTAAATAAATGCAATCACTCTAAGCACCATCAACCTTATGCAGAAAAGAAAATGTCATATTTTAACTTAGCTTTGAGCTTAACATTAATCAACCAAAACTTTAAGGGTAATAAACCTTTCCTAAGAAGTCGTTTGCTTTTTTATGATTTAAGGAATTTACTTATTTCTTTTTTTTATAAAGAGAAGTAACACTCAGGCAGTGGATGCCTTCTACTAAGGTGTTGCTTCTTTTGTGAAAGAAGCAACACCAGCGCTGACGATTCTGGTAACAATACCATGATGTAGTAAACATTAGCGTAGAGGAGTATTGTCGAGTATTGTCGATATTGTTCTGTAAACAGTACTATGCCTTCATCATTTAAACAGTTCAACAACAATTAACACAACGCAACACTAATATAAATGAGAAAAACTTTGGATATTGATGACTTGTCCTGAACATGGATAAATCGATCAATCATAAATTGTTTTGTAGTAAACGCGTTAACTACTTCAGCCAACAGCAAATATGTATACCAAAGCATTTTATAGTTTGTGATTTAAAAAATGTCAATCGAATTGTCAAATATGTAAAAAATTATTAATTTTTTTTAATTATTGTCAAAAGCTTTGAGTTTCATGATACTAATGCATTAAACACATTCGAGACAACAGGCTACACGGCTACAAATGTCGCCCTGTAGCCAGCTACTTAATTATTTTGAAAACGACAGCTGCATAGTAAACAGCTGTTGCAACAATTCATTTATGTATATTACAGCGGTGCATTTTTAGCGCTTTTAGTTTATTAAAGTTTCCTTGTTTCATGGGACAAGTCCCGTCCAACTCTCAAAAAATTAAATATCGTAAAAAAGAGCCTAAGAGCCTATTCTATATTGTAAGATTTATGACCAGGAATATATTAAAGGTGTGAACGCCGTAACTCCGGAATCAAGAGAGAGCACCGAAAGAAATTACACTAAAATTATCCTGTAATTTTTTTTTAATCTTCAACAATGTTGGTATTTTTGCCTCAAGTCAATATTATATATAGCAATAAAACAAATAAATTTATTTATTTAAAAATTTTTGATGCATACATATTATAACATATAAATTTTGGAATTTTCTTTTTTATTTTGCAATAAAAAATATTTTTCATCAGTAATTTGCTTTACATATTTTGTGATATTGTCAACACTGTTTTTGCCCTGTAGCCAACAAAAATAGAAATTAGTACAATTTGACTACACGACAAAACTAGCATGGGCAACAACCTGCAGTCGTGTAGCCGTGCAGTTGTGAGATATACACACATGTATTCTATTTTTTACAGGTTGTAGTCGGTAGCCTGCTGTCTCGAATGTGTTTAATGCATAAAGCAGGAAAATGAAACAAATTTAACAAAAATATAATAGAGGTATTCACGTCAAATAATTTGTCGGCGCATTATAACAACCATATAGAAAATCATTTTGCACTAACGATGCAAGATTGTCAGGGTTTAAGCAAGTGCAAGATTATCAGAGTAAAAGATGCAAAGCAGTGCAACTTTTTATAGCATTGCTAATTCCCATATGATTTCCGTTAAAAATAAAACAATCAAGAAAGAGAATATATCAAAAAAAATTTAAAGAAAACGAATAAATTCTTTAAAAGTTCTTTATCAATTACGCACTTTGTTTGTCTATGTATATTTCTATTTGGCTTTTGCACAAACTAAACAGAAATAGGTTGTTTCACATCAAAAAGTGCAACTACGCAATTGTGCAAAGTTGCACTAGTTGACGTGAATACCTCTAATGAGTGAAAAAGACCTTGCAACATTTCTTTTTGAATATGAATATCTTTAATATTTGTTTTGATCTTATGTACATCTGTAACATATTTTTTTATTAATATATATTTCTCCTTTAATATTTATTATGAAATTCTTTGTGTACTTTAATTAAATTGCATAATTAGAGGTATTTCCAATCAAGTGAAACAAAGAATAAACTGCCTTTAAGAACTGAAAATTCAAGCTTTAATTTGAGGTGCAACATGAATCAATATTTCCTGCATCCATAGAGATATTTTAAGTATAAACTGAAATTTGGAAAACAGTAACCAAAAGTAGGTTTGCACTTGCTTTAAAATTGTCTTATAACAAATCAACTTGATTTTCCAAGATGTTGGAGAAATGCACCAAAGAATGTCATTCCTTCTTTAAAAAAAATGTTGTTGACTTCTATATTTTTCACTGGAAACCTTTGTTACATTTAATCTTGAACTTTTATAAAGTTGAAAGGTTTTTTTCTTAAAAGCGGATTTTTTTTTAAGTGAACCAAATAGCTTTAAAATTAATCACAAATAGAAGTTGTGAAGACTAAATTTAAGGCTAGCATTTGTTCAATTAAACGCCGTGTGCTTATCCCAACACGAGTGTAAATTACAATTATTATAAATTTTTTTTTTTCTAAAAATAAAACAAAAAATTTTTTGCAACATAATGTTTATAAGTAATAAGTACTTTCCTTTGGCTAATCGAGGAAACAATGATATTAACAATATTATTGTTGCAGGCAGAAGTTTGCATTTGCCTTTAAATTTTGAACTTCATCTAAAAATACGAATGTTGTAATACTTCCATCTCCTCTGAATTTTATATATCAAGTAGGTATATTCACCGCTCGAAATAGTGAGGAAAATATGTTTCAATCTCACTTTTTTGATACTAACTTTATATTTAAAGCAGCGTCGTACGCTCTTGACTTTTCGTGAACTCTCGCTGTAATGTCACTAGTGTATTTTTTTAAATACTCTATAAAGTTTTTAATCCGCAACGTCAAATGTAGCGTAACTGCAAAATCTCTTCTCATACATTTCCACTTCGTAATGGCTCCCAAATGGCTGAAATCTCTCTGAATGAATTTTGCATGAATAAGAATGAATACAACTATAATCCAAGCAGTATTGTAGTAGCCAACGATGCCACTGACACAGATGTTAAAGTATTCACACACATTCAAATAAATTATTTGTTATAGTTATTCGGGAATAAAACAGATTGCATTTTTATAACTTCTGAGCCAAAGGAAGCGATGTTAAACAAATTTTTTAATACCGAAAAAATTATATTCCCTCTTATTATGATTGTCGCGTCGACGTCACATCCAGTCGATAGTAAAAAAAGACAGCAGTTCTGTACTCGATATAAGCAATAATTAATTAATATTGATAACCACTTGACATTTTATAAGCCATAGCAGTAGTAATATCCTGTCAATAATATATAAAAGTTCTTGATAACGAATCCCCAATTGCCAAAATATTGATGTCGACTCGCTGTGACGGCGACGTCGACAATAATAATAAGGGCAATTAAAGGAAATCTCTGTTTATAATAGACTTATATACAGATCCCTGTACGACGCGTGTGTATGAGTATTTTTAAAACTAAAAAAATTACACAAATAAGTATTTCTTTGATAAATAATTATTCGTCGTAGAACATCATGTTGACGCAGTCTGAACTGTAAAAGAACTTTTTATGAAAACTTAAATTTTTACCATTTCAAATATATTTATTTGAGCATTCCAACACTCAGTGATATCTGACGGTATCATAAAATATCGTAGGCACTGTTCCCCATAATATTATCACAGACAATAGACTCAATTTGTATTGACATCAGGGATGGAAAGTGTTATTTTTCACTATCGAAAAATTACAACATATCATATGTTTATTCAAGGAGCAGGTCTTTTGAATTAAAATAAAGAATATTTCCTTTAATTAAAGAAACCTGCTGCTAAAATAAACATACTAGTATTTTCATAATTAAAAAGGGTCGAAGGATATTTAAATATATAATAAATGTCTATAGCATTGTGAGCAACAAAAAATTAGATTATAATAGCTCGAGCAGCTGAACGGATAAACAAATTTTATCTTTGAATTTTTTCGATATTGTAGTTTTAAAGTGATTTAAAAAGTACTGCTGAGATGATTATTTATAGCAGATATTTAATTTAAAAAACTTTCTTTATAATAATACAAAATTTAAAATTAGCTGGCCCTTTTAGTGTGTTAGATATAATATATATTAATAGACTTATATTTAAAGTTAATTTCCAAAAAAATGCTTTTACAAAAAAATAAAACAAAAAACTGACAATCAGTTCAGTTGAAATGTTTTTAAAGTGGTATTTTTGCGACAACTAAACCCAAACCTGCTCATCCGTTTCAGAGATATAATGTCGACAAGCAGATACACATTAAACATGTGGACCTAATTTTATTTAATGAAATAGTTTTTATTTCCTGTTAAAAAAAAACACAACAATTTGCAACGTCTCACACAGGTGAAATACAAAATTAGGGCCCATATTGTTACATCGTCAGCTAGGAACAGGAAATGTGGTATATTTCACTTATTTTTTCTATAAACCTAAATCAACTTAGCATAACATAGCTATAATTTTAAACGTCAAAAATTATAATAGCATAAACATGTAAATGTATACAAAATAACTTTGCAACAATTCTTACCCTTGAATATTTGCTCAATTGATGAAAATAGAAAATTCATGCATGTTATTGGCATGGTCTAGGAAACGTTAGTGTATCCTAGGCTTGCTACATCTACAAGATCTACAAGGGCAGTTTACAATCAAGAGTGATTGCCGTTAATACTTTCATCTTCGTTATTCACTGTAATCTCTTAAACGTACATACAAATTTAGTTTACTTCATCTAGATCTTATCCTTGGTAATCTGTTGCTTATATACTCGTATGTTAATACACATATTATAATCACATGTATACATAAATATAGCAGAGATGTAAAGGAATGATTCGTGTTGAAATGAATTTGGGAATCATTCAAGCATTGGATTCTAATAATATTGAATGCATTAATTTTTATCAAAGAATGAAATAAATTAAAATGTGAGTTCATTTATAATATATAAATATGTCTTTAACACATTTATCTGGTAACGAAAATGAATTCACTAGAAATTTAAATGGATTTATAATGAATTTAAAACTTATGAATTTGAACTCATTTATATTGCAAAAAGTAATATTAAATCAAAACCTTAATTAATTCAGTAAACGTTAATTTTTTTTAATGCATTCACTTTAGGTTAGGTTAGGTTGATTGGAGGGGTGTAATAGCCCATGTCATACGACATACACTTAAGCCAATGAAGGCTTGTTGTGCGCTCCCTTGGGTTTAACCATAATATATTCACCCAAAGGTCTAGAGAAACTCCGTGTCACTCACAAAGTTCCTTAATTTCCTCCAGCATATTCCCCGTAATCGGGTTATGTCCGGTAAGGTGTCACCTCCAAGATATCGGGACATTATTTGTGAGAAGGCGGGGCATTGGCACAAATAGTGTTCCAATGTTTGTCTCTCCTCCCCACATGCTCTACATTCATCTCCTCTCGCTGTTCCCATGCGTTTAAGATGTGCCAGTAGTTGAGAGTGCCCTGTGACAACTCCCATTATTCTACTTAGTTCGGGCTTGCTAAGTCTTAGCAGCTCCCTCATTCTTCTCTCCTCTGGATCTCCCCATAGAATTTTTGTATCGATTCCCATCGTTCCGTTATTCCAGAGAGTTAAATGGGCTCTATGTGCCCAAGTCTTTAGCTCGGATTTAACTGCATCGAAAGGTAATATAAGCATTCCAAGCTTTGAGTGACATGAAAACGTTCAAATTTTTTTATTTCATGGTAACATTATTAAAGTGAATACATTTGAAAATGCTTGGCTCATAGTGATTTTATTTAAATTTTAATTTTAAGAAATTTGTTTGTAAAATGAGTGCATTAAAAAATTTAGAATTTCATGAATTCACTCATGCTTTAATTCAATCATTTTATCTTCACAAAATGAATTCAGTCAAGTATTGTTTATTCATTATGATGGTTTTCATATTTTTGAGGAAAAAGGAATGCATTAAAATGTTTATCATCGAAGGTGAAGAGAAGCAAAAACAAATGCGAATAATTCTTTCACAACTCTCAAATATTGAAAATAAATTTAATATATTGAAAGTTGCCATCTTTTGATGTGGTTTTTTTATAAAATCACTTAAGAAACTTTTTATTAATAGGGATTTATTGTTTATGACTTGAAAGCTTCATATATCGAAATAATGTCATATCCCTATAAGCATGCACACATATACATATACAAATAAGTATTTACGTACTTATGTATTTGAAAATGTCAACCTGCTGCCAATAAGTGTGTGCCTTAAAACAATATTGTTTTATTTTCTAGGTCACAGCACATGAATGATGTGGTTGCAGGTTGCAAAGAGAACATAATAAATATAAAATTAATGCACTAAATACTACAACATGTAAAAAACAGAAAACTCTTTTAGGCTTCAGAAGCAGAAGCAAATTCTTTTGTTATACTTTCACATAAATAATAGTGAATGGTGATAGAAAAAAGCGTCAACTTAATTGCATACTTCAGATATTTTTCATACAAAAATTCTGATATATTTATTACTGAAATTTATTTGGAGATATTCCCCTAAAAATATCTATTTGAAAAATTACATTCGAATAAGTTTTTAATAAAATGATTATTTTAAATTCCAATAATAAATGTTGTTAAATAACGATTTTATTTGTCATCTTTATCCCTAATAGATACAACTGTTGGCACCCAAAGGGTGTCTAATTGTATATACCATTGAGAGAAAAAGAAAATATATAAAAATATATATCGAATATGAACTCTTTGTTGTATGAATGTATATTTCGTAATTTTTTATATGATTGAATTTTCACATTGTATTATATTGTATTAAAAGGTTAAAATATATTATTGATTTAGTCAACCCGAATAAAATGTCGTTGCAGGTTGCTCAGCCCACAAAATATATTAAATTTTTGAAGTACTAATTTTTACATGCACATATTTCTCGGACTATATATAAAAGTTGTTAGACAATTTTTATTTCTTAATACCCCAACATCTGTCTCTGCATTTAAAATTTATTTCACTCCAACAATCTGCCAAACATGAAAACTACCTTGCAACAAAAATCGTTTGACCATATTGCAACAATAATGTGTAATATTTTGTTGATAAATTAAAAAAAAATTTTGTTTTAATATAATTCTCTTCCTAGATTGTGTGGTCTTTCCATATTAGAAAACACTAAATTATTATGATTATTAAAGAACATTTAATATCATTTTTTTCTCTTTGAAAGGGCATTATCCATGACACATCTACCTTCAACAGCTGAGCTCCTATGTGGCAAAGTAAATACATACATATTCCATCCAAATCGTTTATCAAATCATAGGAGGTAATAAAGTTCGTTATAATCCGAGCAAATATTCTCTTCTTCCAATACATAAAAGTATGCGACATTGAAATAAATTGAATCTACTTCGGTATATTTATGCAACAATTTATATTACTTTTTTCTCAAATCTTATTGTCAATTATTTTGGTCGATTGTTCAAATAATAATTATTAGGAAATTAGAGAAGAAAATTTTGCGATTTTGTTTTATTCGTTGGAAATTTAAAAATTTACAGTCATTTTTGTAGTCGATACTTTGAAAACAGCGAAAATTTGCTATAATCGAAGTTCGTTATAACCGTAATAATTTTTATGAAATATTTGTACAAAGTTGTTCGTTATAACCGGTGTATGTTGTAACCGAACTGTACTGTCCCTTAATAAAATCAGTCTTCTATCGTTAATATTAATTGTAATAATTAATTATAATAATATCGATATGTATAACATAAAAACAGTTTGCTATCAAAACAAAACATTAAATTGAACTTTTTTAAAAAAGTTGTAAAAAAAATTATACAAAAGAGTATTTGAGAAGAGGCAAAGCGCTCAAAAATTGTTTAATTTCCCATTTAGTCGCACAACGGTACCCCGCTACTCACACACGGCGTAGTAGATAACATGCGGCAGCGTTCGGCGGTGCTATTATCAGTTTTTAAAAGGTTATTACCTACAAAAAAAAATTCATATAAAAGGTTTGGATTATTACAATTAATTAATGTTGACAATGTTTTGAAAACAGCCGCGTGGCAAGGTTGAATATAACTTTATATAATTACATATACATACGTTTACAATGGGACTAATAAGTAGAAAAAAATTTAAAAATAATGACACAATTCATCCATACACTTTTGTATTTTTTTTTTCTAAACAAACTGCATTCCTTGTAATTTGATTTGATTCTTAAATTAAAAATCAAACAATTAAAATTTTACTTTTGACATTTGTCACTCTGAAAAAACCTGCGTTCATTTGTCTATGAAAAGACATTCAAACGGGCTGTCCACTGCCGCCTATCTCATACATTGGCCTACCTTTATGGGACTCTTGTTATGGATGATAATTCACTTGAAGAAATTATTTCCTATTTGCCTAGACTTACATTTATAAAAATAAGTATAATAAAAAGTTAGAACAGAATCTTGCTTTTGCACAGCACACAACAATATTTGTGCCAACAGTCCTACTGTGCGACATTAGGCGGTCATTCAACCAAATTCATTTCTATTAGATTTATTATTAAATGATAACACGTATTATGAAAATTACTCTGAGCTTTTACATTATAAGAGGGCGTGCTTTGATAGATAAGCAATCTCCTTTCTGGAGTATTGACTTTTTAAAATAAAAAAAATCTGCTCGTGGGATTGGGGATGAATTTCACAAATTCTAGGAAACAATAATATAAAAATCACAATAACAACAAAAGGGCAAAATGAACACTGGAGATTGAAAACATACATTTTTCTCTTTAAAGAATCCAGCTGTGAAATAAATTATGTGGCGCTTCATAATGTTGATATTTGTGGTTTTGGTTTGGCATTAAACTAGTCGAATGGTCTAAAACTATTTTATTAAATTACCCGTTCCATTGAAAAAAAAACAAACTACAAACAAGGCAAACATGTAAATTTTTGTTCGTCCGTCTTCAATATGTTCATCCAAACGTACACATTTCTTAACATTTTACTTTATATGTTAAAATGCCACATACGAGCATTATAGTTGTTGTTGTTGTTTCTTTCATATTTATTTAGAACAAAATATGTTTGTGTTAAATGTGTTGGTTAATACTTAGAAAGTTTACATTTTTGCATTTGATTACATCATGTAATTGTATGTCAAATGACATTGACATGCTGGCATTTTGCATACGAGCGAATATAACAAAAAGTATTAACGAAAAATATTAACAAAAAATATTAACCCCTTGAGGAACGAACATGAATAATGAAGTCCAGATTCGAAAATATAATTTAAAACAATTTTTATTTTTATAAATTTTAGTGAATAAAGTCTTAAAATTGTATATTTGAAACTTTGTAAAAAATACAAGGCAATCTATTATAAAAATTTACTTTTAGGATGGGGCTTTTCATCGAGTATAATAATATCATAAATGATTATTTAAGAAATTACAATTGGCCAAAACATTAATTTCATAGTCATGATATCCCTGCAATAGCAAGCAAATTTCAAAATATACATGCATTCTCCTTTTTGAACTACTCAAGAGCAACCGGAAACCTATTTTTTAAGAGAATGGCAATGAGTTGCCTATTTCCAAGGTTTTACTTCTGTAAAATCAGAAGAAAGAGAGAGGGAAAGCTTGAATTCTTTTTTACAACTCTACTATTCCGCATATTTTTATAGCAGAATTGCAGCGCCCCTCGTGCTAAGGAGACGCATTAAGCCATTTAATTAATTTGTTTACTTTGCCGACGATTCTACTAACATTAACGTCGAAGGAGGGCGCCGTGATGTTAATGTACATTAGCGTAGAAGGGTATCAATTGATCCTAATTATCCGTAGGCTTTTTTTAAGCATAGTTCTTATGGAGGCGTAAAATCTAGCCAGAACTCGTACTAGACTTTAAAAGTTAAAAGTAGCTATTTTCATTAACTTAATTCACACTAACTAAAAGTGACAAATGTACAGTACATTTCATATAGTGTCCTTAAGTTTGGCCTCTTGAAAAACCTTTAAATGGGGCCTTAAATCATAAAGAGTTTAAGCATATTGTGAAAAAAAAACTAAAAGAATCTCAGGCTGTTAAGTTCACACAAAAAAATATATATGTATATTGGTAATACTCTATATAATATATTCTCTCTTATTATGTTTGTCGCGTCGACGTCACATCAAGTCGATAGTAAAAAAAGACAGCAGTTCCGAACTCGTTGTAGGCAATAACTAACTAATATAGATGGCCAATTGTAATTTTATAAGCCATAGTAGTAGTAATATCCTATCAATAATATTTAATAGTTCTCGGTAACGATCCTACAATTGCCAATATATTGATGTCGACTTGGTGAAACGTCGACGTCGACAATAATAAGGGCAATTGTTTTTTGCCGACAACAATTCATAATTGTTAAATATTTCTTTTATATTATTTTTTATTACGACCCAAGTAGAAAATTTAAAAGTAAGAAAATAAAAAAAATATTATTGATTAAGAAATTTTATTTAAGTTTTCATATATTTTACCAGGCTTCTCATTAAGTTTAATAAGTATTTGGCAAGACGATATTTCTAACTTTTCGTAAGAGTTTGATATATTTTACTATGCTTCTAATTAAATACAATGAGTGTTTTGTATAAGAATTTTTCTTAGTTTCCCAAACATTAGGGATGAAAGTTTCTTGATGATGTGACCTTAGCAATTAGTGAAATGTACATCTCTTTATAATTTATTCTACAAAAACTTAAACATTTATAGTAAAAAACAAGTAACAAGTCTTGTCTGAATTGTAAATTACAAATTCGCAAAAAAAAATTTAAATGTGGGTTTTCCTTAATAGTTTGAAATAGGCAACTCTCCCTTCAATATTTTTATTTCCCCTTTGTTAAAAACAAAAATTTTGTTAATAAGACTGCAATGTTTTTGTTCCACAATAGTATAAGTTTTATTGAAAAGTAATACAAATTGAAAACGAACTACACGCGGGAATAATTTTCTACAATTTACACACAAGCATAAAATTCACACACTTATTTTGTACAACTGCCCACGTTTTAGCAAAATCTGTTTATTACATTTATTCAAATACAACTACACACATATTTTCTGTTATAAATAGACTGCAATGTACTCATGCTGACTCCTACACTCTTTCGAACAACCCACGTTGTTTATGAACACTTTATTTTCATTTAACTCAAACTGTGATTAGCACACTAACATTGAGAGACAGAGATCGAATAATTAACATTAATTCAGTGCACACAACATGTTTAGAATTGCTCTAAATTGTATTGAGTAAAAATGTCAGCGGTAGTCGTCTGTTTGGCGTATGGATTTTGCACAACAAAGGGTGTATATTAATATTGAGTATACGCCATATGTTTATGTGTTATGAACGTGTAGTGTTTTAACAAGATTTATATTCGTTGCAAAATGTTTTGGGTTTTTAAAGGGTTTTCATATATGTATTCATTTCTATAGATTATTTATTTTTGCTAAGTTTCCCCCAATTCATTTCAAATAGTTGTTTTGGGGAGTGAATGAATAGTATTTCAAAGTTAAATTTATTGCAAGAGCAAAAATTTAATGTGGCAGGTAGCCAATACCCAAAGTAACATGTTTTGTGGCATTTTCTTTCGGAATGTACTTTAATTTTAAGGCTGAGGTAGACGTCAGGCCCATATCAAAGCTGTGTTTCCTTTAGAAATAAAAACACGAAGATGTTCGGGGTTTTAATAGTTAATTTAAAAAGTATTTTATTTACGAAACTTGAAATTAATTATCCTATTTAATATAAAACATTTTTTAAGCGACAGTGTATACCCCACTTCGACTTTGATTGCTGTCATTTCATTCGGACAGTCTGCCCTCTAAGACCTAGTGGAACGCAATCAATTCATAGTTTTAGTTATAAGCATTAGGTCCGTATCGTGAATTGGCCTGATACCGACTTGTGAAAAGACAAAATATTCAGGAGTTCGTCCAAACGATCAAGTACAATATACGAATACATGTAGGTTAGGTTAGGTTAGGTTAGGTTGATTGGAGGGGTGTGATAGCCCATGTCATACGACATACACTTAAGCCAGTGAAGGCTTTAATTATCAGACACAAATTGCCAGAGTTCTGCGGCAGGATTCGAACCTGGGACCTATCGTGACTTGAACCTCGATTGGTTTCAAAACTTTACAACAGTTTCCAATGTTCCCAGTTCCCAACAATGTTGATGCATGTGTCAATTACAAATACATCAGACCCTACATCACATAAGGTGGTATGTACCTCTCATTAATTGTGTTTTTTTTTGTAATGTTTGAAATAAGTGAAACATTTTGATCAATTTATAAATAAAACAATCTGCCACAACGGGATTAAATCACTCACAGCATTGTGTGTTCTTTTCTAATAAGTTTTTGCATATTAAAGAACACAAAATTTGCATTTTTGGAAACAGCAAAATTTGTTACCTATTTTGTATTTGTGTTACCCGTTCCACTTTTTTATTCTGTGGTCACTATAGAACTATGGTAACGAAAAGCAAATTTAAAGAATTATTTTTCACAATTTAGGTTTGCTACGACATGCTTTGCACTTTTTCCCAAACTATTCAATAAAGGAATAAATTTTTTTAAATTGAGTAAGTAGGGCTGAGATGGACTTCTATGTTCCTTTCACTGGTGCTCAGGTCAGATCACCAGTAAACTTTTACCCATACTTTTTTGAAAGTCTATATCTTCATACCAAACACTTATTATAGTTAATGAGAAGCCTGGCAAAACATATCAAAGCTAAAACAAAACTCCTTAATCAATTATATTCTTTTGTTTTCTTACCTTTTTCTAATTTTAATTATAGTTGTGAGAGGTAATTGAAAATAAATGTAAAAATAAAGTGATTAGAATGTAAAAAATTTTAATTTAAAGGAAATTTGTTTATTTTTGCATCAGCATTGTGGCATTGTCACGGAATTCCGATGTCAAAATTTAGTCAACATTTATAAATTTATTTGATATAGTTAAAGTTTTATATACACACATAATAAGCCTACAAACTTTTGCTCAAGAAGCTAGAAGTTTCATAAATAGAATACTGAAATAATAAGTTATTTTTATTTATTTCCTTTCAACCTTTATCAGCTGAACAAAGAAACAATTTGCAATTTCCTTTTAAAAGAATATTCAAAAAGCAAACGTCGTTAAACAAAATGTTGCATCCTTCTAGTCACAACATTGCTTTGCTTAAATTAAATAACTTTTCTTAACAATTTGCAAATATTTAACTGAAATTTATTGAAGCTTTTTAAAATAAATATAAAAAAATATATATATAAAATACGCCTTTTTATTTTTATGCCCTGAATAAAGAGCCATAACAAAATTTATGAATAAAATTTCTTCTATAGATAATTTGTATGCCACCGTAAAAGGAATTTATGCAAAGCCAGATTTCTTGTGGTTACTTTGAAAAAAAGACGGTCGGCAGTAATTTTTTTCTTTTAACTTTTTTTTAATATTTTTAAGAAGTGGCTTGTAAATAAATTTATGGTTTAACTTTTTGCAAGTTTATCGCCTTCAATTTTGTTTAGTTTTCATATAATTGTTCCAAAGGTCAAAGTTCATGGAATTTCATTTGTGGCAGCAAATATATCATATACTGCCGCAGTATTTACATAAGTTAAGGTTTTTTTTTGTGCACTTTAATATATAATCGTATTTTATTTTTGTTTTCCAACTTTTCAGAATTTGTTCGTTAATTGTTTAATTGCTGTTTTTTTCTCCATTACCTCTCTTGGGAGCATCTTCATCTGACACGAGTTGTTGCATTTGCTTTCGCATTGTTATTTTTTCCTTGTATCGGTTTCGTTAATCGGTTGTGGAACAACAACATATTGGGTGCTGCAAACTGTTGTTGCCTAGAAACAATGACCTCCGTGTATGTGGTGTAGTGGTGAGGAACCCTGCTAATCTTTGATTCTTACCTTTTTTCCCAGGAGGTGGTGGCTGCCTGACCTTTTGTTATGATTTTATCCTCTTTCCCAGGGAGACAGGAGGTCAGGGGGTTTGTTGGATGGATGTTTATTTGGACGCGATTTAAGCTACTTAATTTTAAAACTCGAAAACACATGGTGAACATTTTTTATTCTCTGCCAGGGTATGAACCTGGGGTACTTGATTTTGTAGCCAAGCACTTTAAACACTATACCACGCCACTACCCTAATTTGGGGGTAAATTTCTTTATTAATAATTGCTTAGTTCTTTCTTGCATCTAGTTTGACTTTTAAGCAACGAAGTTACAAGAATACATGCATTAGATAAAATCACTATTATAGCTTTTTTTGTATTCTGTATAAATAATCAAGAGTCTCTGGCGGGACTGGAATCCTCGATCCTCAGTTTAGTACACTACCCACAGGACTTGAAATAGCGATGAATTGAAATTTGAGATCAATCAAATTCTTTTTTAGATTTACATCAATAAGCACAAGGATAATTTGTAGTTAAACTATCACAATTTCTAATCAAATTCTAATAGTAATAGTTAAACAAATTTTATTACATAAATTTTGATTATTATTTAACTAATCAATTAGAGATTTTAATTTTTTAAAAAATTAATTAGACATTCAATTTAAAGCAATTGATTTTTATTTCAGTTACTTGTTTCTTAACAAAATTTTAAATTACAAATTATAATAATTGTTTTCATCAGGTAGCGCATATCTTAATATTTTATTTATTTATAATTTTTATATTGTATTTTTTAAGATGTTTAAACTTTAAACTGTTAAAAAGCTTTTAAGTTCTTTAAAGACAATTTGTAAAGTCTATTGGGAGGTACAATTTCCCCTGCATCATTTGCATAATGGTCGAATCGTGACCAACTATGAATTATAGAAATGTTGAGGACTCTCACTATTACAATCACCAAGATATACGATAATGAAGTATTAATTTGTGGGGGAAGTGACACTCCGATTGCTGCTATCCAGCCAGCTTTTTCTGATATAGAGAGCAACTCGCACTAATTTTGAACGCTGTCACTATTATAGTCAGCAAGATATAAGATTATTAAATATTATTTTGTGTAGGAGATAGATTTCGCCCTGGCTGCATCCTATATTAATTTAAGCGGGACCGTTTTAGGAGTATGTACTTCCTTATAGAAAAAGAGTTTTCGAAATCGGTCCGCAAACTACGAAAAATCGCAAATCGGCAAATATATAAATAACTCATTATTTGAAGTGCTTTAAAAAAAACTTCTTTCCTTCCATAAGTGATAAACAAAATTGTCTCTATATAAAGCTTTGTAGCTTAATAAGTTAAATTTATTTCAAAAATTTTCTAAAACAATAATTTTTGCCCACAGTTTATGGCTTGATTTTAGCAAAGGTATATTTTATGGGCCTGCGCCTCTAAATACGAAAGAAAATTTCCTTCAAACATTTATATTGAAAACCATAACAAAAACTCTTAAAAATATCTAACTTTTTTTGTTTTCAATGTAAATGTGCGAACGAAATTTTCTTTCATTTCTCATATTTAATTTTAATTAACGACCATTTGCCAATACAATTTGTTTCACAATTCCAATTGTCATGGTCTCATTTTTCCTTCGTCTCTATTAACCATATTTATTTAAGGAAATAAGCCACAAATTTGCTTAAATATTAACCGACAAAACTCCCTTGAACATATAAATTCATATTAAGATATTTCAAGGCAGCAAGTTTAATTCCCCCAAGAATATTTCTCTGCGCATTATTTTCATTTAAATGAAAAATCAATAGGAAATCGCCTAGAGTGATATTCAATATCCTGAAATTCAATTAATATCAATTGCACGAATTTAGAAACATAACCAGATGTTCATATGAATCAATTTATTTTCTTAGATTCCACATGCAAGAATAAACGTATTAAAAGCATTAAAGACAATAAAGTTAAATATATTTGTTCATCTCGAATTTAATTCAGACCACCCGCTACCCTCTTCCTCTAACCACAATGGATGCAAAAGAAAGATTGATGAAAATTTCTAAATATATATTCATGTTTCTGGAAGAGTTTAAGTAATTTTCGATATTGGTTCTTAAAATAGCAATCAAAAGCGCGGACACTTGAATATGCCATTTCAAGTAAGTAAATTTTGAATTATTAGTAAAATATTAAAAAGAATTAAATTTCATTAGCAGAAGGGTGCCACAAAATCACACTCAGTGTTCATGTAGGAGGGGGCGGGTGGCTATCGCGTAACCCAATAAAAACGATGATAGAGTTTTCTTAGCACACAAGATGATGTAAACTGGCAGGGTTTTATTTTCAACTAAAGTAACCCAAAAACAAACAAGTTGTCAAAGGAAACAAAAAGTTAAAAATTTCATTTTGTGATAAAAATATAATATGGTATTTGCCAGAATAATAAATTATACATCTTTGTAGATTGAAGATAATGATTTTACTAAAGCAACGTAACATACATTAAAAGTCCATACAACGATAATTGAAGAAGTGCACTTCTTCCCATCCTTTAAGGCGGTGCAAATGTATTTAAATCTACATTACAAAGTACATTTTTCATGTTTATTTCAATATGTTACTAGCAAAAATTTTCTTTATAACCAACGATTTTCTTCGTAATACAGAGTTCGACTTTCGAAAGAGATTTATTTTTATTCTTTCGCAAGGGACTTTCTTTTTCGATAGTTTACAAAACAATTAGTCGCTCTTGTGACAATTAGTAGGGTAATCGTGCTACGCACGTATTTTCAACAGACAAATGTACATACATACATTGTTATGTTTGTACATAAGCTACATACGTTGCTGTCTTGCTATCTCATTTTTATATATATATGTACGTATAACCACGTCACTTTGCTATGCATAAGACAAAACCGAAGATCAACATAAAACACTTTTTTAATATTACTCCAAATTAATACTCCGAATTAAAACACTTAAATCTCCGCTCGCCGATATCGGATCGCCTTAATTTTTGGCCTAAACTCTTCGTCGAAACCCGCACTAGCGTTTTAATCCAAAAATTAATAAAATCTGCTATGAATTTCCGGAGAAAATCGCGTGGGAAAATTATATGAAAATCGCCCAATAATCACTTTCAATACCGACTGCCAAGCAACGAACAAACAAACGATGATTTACTCTTACATACCTTACACCTAACACTTGCGTATGTATTGAAACTGATAGTTTACTGCCCTAGAGGCGCGCGTATAGATGTTAACACATCAAAAAATCTATTTCTAGCCCCTTTTCCACAAAAAAATTTTCTACCTCCGCCTGTGTATCTCCTCATTACAAACGCTGTGTCCTGTGCTGTTGTTTTGCATGTTTAAAAGGATGGGACTGCAAGTTAAACACAGAAGGTTACTTAAGAAAATAATATGTTTGGCCTTGCAATCCTATAGTGCGATCCTTTAGAAAGGCTGTAATAAATCACTGATAGTAAAAGAAAAAAATTACATATGAACACCGTGTCACGCTCCATTAAACGCATAAGGAATTTTTAGAGACATAACTGGACCTCCTCCGAAATAACTGAATAAACGCCATTTTTCCGGACGGAACGATACTCAGAATTTCCTATGGCTTGTCTCTTAGATTTCAATCAAGTCAATCATACATTCCTTTCTCTTGCAAAATTTTTACACCACCTTTAATTTTCGTCGACGTTTCCATCATACAGCCGTCAGATGTCAGACTATCCTGTGGATGATTAAGTCAAATGAAGAGAGTGAACACATGCGTGTATAGAATTATTATAAATGAATCCACTTAGCAGCAATTTTAATTTATTTGTTAATCTCTTATCATACGAGTAAATGAAATCATGATAAGCAAATAAATATAAAAATGCTGACACAATCTACTTAAATATGAGTAGATTGTGAACTTTCAACAAACAAGTATAAATCACAAAAATAATTTGAGTTGTAATTGTTGTGAAAACACAATTTGTTTGAAATAAGGCTGGTACCCAGGAGAGTGATTGTTCGAATGTGGGTGCAATATTAATTAATAAAACGAAGAACTTATTAAATATAAATTGAACATTTTTATGTCAGAGATATCTACGCATTTACATTTTTATGAAATATCGTCACTGAAGCACTTAGGAACTGCAGATGTTGTTAAAACAAAATATTGAGCGTTTTATATTGAGTGTATAATATTGCTGTCAGGTTGAACGCAGGTTATCAAATGAGTATGATAAGACTGTTGCTACATACTCGTATGTTAGTTTGCTTATAAAACATTAAGAATCTAAAAATCTTTTATATCAATTATTGCAAAAATCAATAAACTCTATATGAAACCATTCCAAGTTAAATAACAAAGACTATACATTGAAAAGTTAGAATAAATTCCATATTTTTGCAACTTAAAACTACATGTATTAAAATGTCCAAGTCTGTGCAGACAATTTTCTGAAAAACTAAATCTTTTCAATTAGACAGCATTTATACTCAGCAGTTTTCCATGAAATTTGTTGCATGAAACTTTATCTATTTGCCAATATAAAGTCACTCCACCTTACAGTTGCGATAAAGACTGTTGTAAAAAATATTATGAAATTTCATATGTTGTCTGTTTTGTTATCCCTTTTGCTTTAATATCTCTCCAATCAGCGAATAAAAGTAGTTGCATGCAATAAATTTCATGAAAAAAATTCACACTGTGAATCCAGTCTTAGTCTTATTGACTTCCAATAAATACATTTTGGACTATAAAAAAAATCTATAAATAGTAAGTTACTAATATCTATATATTTTTTTCTGTTTTAATACTTTTAATTAAAATATTACTTAAGCTCAAGGTCTTATTAAATGGTTCAAATAAATTATTTTTTACTATCGATATTTTGATATTTCATTGAGTATCAGTTACGTTTGATTTATTTCCTAAAGATAATAATCAATGGGTAACGAAATATCGAAAGTAACAAACAAAATTGTTTGACCTTTTAACAAGATCTTGAGCTTCAGTAATAATTTAATTAAAATATTTAATATTGAAATTTATTATTTCGGGATATTCTCCCCAACTAATTGTTAAAACAATTGGAGTTTTTGCAAAATGTGTTATTTGTTGTGGCTTTAGCTGTTCGAATGCCGACATTTCATTGGTCGCTAAACCAAATTGTCAGTGAACTTTAAGGAGCTTCAAAACATTCAACCTCGGATCTTTATGCATTACGAATCAAACACAATATGAGAATTCTGTATTCTATATGAATCATAACAAAATACATAATCATATTAGGTTTGGGATGCTTTTATTCAAACAACACAGCAAACAATTATACTCAACGTGTGTCTATTTTATTTTCCTTGCAACATTCATAAAATTAAAGGCCTATTGTTCGTTAACGATTGTATTCACTCAGGCAAAAAATGAAAAATAAAATCTTTATTTTAAATATTTAATATTGAAATTAATTAATTGTTTTAACAATTGGAATTCTCATATTGTATTTGATTCGTATGGCATAAACATGGAAAATGCATTTTTTACATAGTTGTTATTGCAGTTACAAAAGCATAATTTTACTTATTTCTACTAGTATAAGTACTTATATGTATGTATTTATATATTTTTTTACTAGTTACAAATTTAATTTTCTTTTCAAATATTTTAAGCAAAATGCATTCGTATTGGCATTCCCGTCCATGTCTTCATACGGCACTTGGAAAAATATATTATATAAAGTTGTAAGTGTTTCTCTATGTAAAAATTGCATATTGCGAGTAATACCAGCAGAATTTTCACAACTACTATATTGTAGCACCCAACGTCTTGCAACTCATACAACAACTTGTGAAATGAGCATTTATTATAACTTAATCTATCAGGCAGTATAAGGATACTATCATCCATCCGTTATATTGAAACAGACAATACTTGAATCGAGTTTTAAAAAAATCCCACACTGGTATTATAACACACTACTGACCAATCCACTGGGCCAAACTAAATTCATAATAAATTTCTTGATATTTATTATATATCAAGTCCCATTGTGCATCAATAGAAACAAAAAGAAAACAATACAACACTACCTTTTAATTAGTTATTATTAATTTTTTGTACTCATCAAATCTCCCAACTTAAAACGTAATTGGACTTTCATAATAAATGACTCTTATTATATTCCAAAGAAACTTTTATTTGTGGAATTCTGCTTTAAAGCATGTTTTTCGCAAAAGTTTATATTTCATGGGATTATGAGTTTGTTAGCAATAATTTAAAAACTTTTTCATAATTATTTTTATTCCACAGGATGATTTTGTGTAGGAGTGAGTTTTAAGATTTTTTTTAACTCGAAAATGATAGAAATTATTTATAGCAATTAAAACTTACACTTGGTTACTTCCATACAAAAGCTTTTTCATAAAAAACATGATGTTTTAAACACTTTAGAAAATTAAAAATATTATTTTGTGAGTGAATATAAATATGCATATTCAAAATATATGTTTGAAGTAAAGGCTAATGTTGAAAGAGCTTTCGGATTTGATTAAAAAAACAAGGCTTAGAGAAATACATGAATTCTTTATTTGAGTCGATAGAACGATTTATATAATTCAATGTTTAGAGATGATTTCATGTAAATAATGACCGCGGCTACGCCTCAAATATTTCATACGCTGGGTACTCTCTCCATTATATCAGTCGGTATCTCATGAAAAAATTCTTCAATATAGGTTTCCAGTACGTAAAACATTGCGGACTTGTCTCTATAGACATGAGCCTTAACATAACCCCCAAAAAAATATTATAAAGGCATTATATCGCACGATCTAGGCGGCTAAATATTTGGCCTCAAATATGAAATAAACTGTTCACAGAACTCGCTCTCAATTGGGCCATTGTTTCGCGTGCTGTGTGGCATGTGTAAACGTCTTGTTTAAACCACATGTCAACCAAGGTCAGCTCTTCTATTTTGGGCAAAAAAAATGTAATCATTGCACAGTAGCGCTCACCATTCACAATAACATTCCTGCCTTCGTCCATATTCCACACTAAACAGTGCATTTTTCGGTGTCCAATTATTATTATATGTCAGTAACTATTTAAATAAATTTAAAAAAAAATTGTTTTTAAACACAGACAAATAAGAGAATGGAATGAATTTTTCAGATATCATATGCTCGTTCATCATTTTTGGTGCCGTCTATGGTGTGGTTTCAGGAAACCTAGACGTTTGTCTAAAAATCTTCTGAGCCTCAATTATTTCAGCGATCAAAACATCGTCTTTAAATAAGGCTAGAAAATAATTTGTAATTAAATTTCTAACACGCATTTAACTCAAATAAAAACTAATCGATTCCAATAAATACAATATTAAACATTTAACAACCCATTTAACCTTACAATTCTCATTTTCTTATGACCTTTTTAATCGAATTTTGCTCATAGTTTTTTTCGATATGAACTATATACATATTTAGTTGCATTCAAATGTGAACAATAATTATGCATTTAATCGCACTTTCAATGTTGTTGATACGAGTACATCAACGATATTAACTTTCACAAGAGTTGGCAATAACTGTGTGTTCGAGTCAAAAGCACTTTAATTGCATCGCAAGGTTTAATATCAATAACAACGTAATTGAATGGATTTAAAGTTGAATGTTGAATGCGGTTTAACTTCAACAACTTGGCAGCAGATTTAAATAGTGTTTTCGCGTTTATGTGACAGTTGTGAACAGATACTAAATATAATACCAGACATGACCACAAATTATACTCGTAATTCTTTTAATAAATAGATTTTTATTATTTTGTTTTTAGAGTTTGTTCCTTAAAATTTCGAAATTGCATGTGGGGGGGGGGGTAACTTTTTTATAAGCAAATACAAACTTCTAAGCCACTTGAACTTTAATACTATTATTTTTTTTAAAGTAAGTTCTTAAAAATTTCAAAGTTGTACATGGCGGTTAAAAACCATAATGGACAGAAAATTTTTTTTTAACAAATGCAAGCTTCGAAGCGATTTTATCTTACCTGTAGAAACACTCAGAGTGTTTGACAGGAATCGAACCCATAACTCTAGGACTGCTACTCTAGTACAATAACTACTCGTCTTTGGGAGCACTCTATTTCATTATGAAATGTACTCTCTTATTTGCTTTGGTATGCACGAAGGGATGTAGAGAAGATAATAATATCAAGGGACATAAAATTTATAGTTTTGATCAAGTCGTCCACATCACGTTCTGTAAGAATGCAAAGCGGATCGGACATGGTATTTTTGTTCGATTACAGAGCATTAAAATTTCAACTAAATTAAAGAAAAATATTGCAGAAAATGATTTATACCCTTAAGTCCGTTGTCTTAACACAATTCAAGCCAAGAGGGCTGTCCCGCCACAAACTAGAAAAAATTCTACACAAGTTCTCAAATATCAAAAAAGTGAATTGTAAGTTCTGGTTTTTGGGCCGTTCAATTGGTATTAATCTAATCAATTTATTTTTTTAGCCTTAAACAAAATTTAAAAAAAACTTATTGTAAATAAAATGATCTTTATTTTTGATATTTGAGGATTTTTGTAAATTTTTCTCTAATTTAAATAAAATTTGCTTTTTCATTTATCAACTTAAGTTTTTTGTTCAATCTTAAGGTCTCCCTTTTTTTAATTTTATTACTCGATACTACGGCATATTTGTTTATTTTATCAATTATTTATCAATTTAGTTTAGTTTCTGAAGGTTAAGGTCTCTCTATTTTTTAGTTTTATTAATCGATACTTTGGTATATTTGTTTA
This sequence comes from Germaria angustata, assembly GCA_963681545.1. Classification (NCBI taxonomy): domain Eukaryota; kingdom Metazoa; phylum Arthropoda; class Insecta; order Diptera; family Tachinidae; genus Germaria; species Germaria angustata. The sequence continues at coordinate 56,996,540 of OY812998.1, read as the reverse complement.
TTTTATACAAAATAATTAAATATCCCGAAGGTCGTACTTGAAGAGTATCGAAAATTCGATTAATAAAATTTAAAAAAGAGAGACCTTAAGCTTGAAAAAATAAATTAAATTGATAAATAAAAAAGCATATTTAATTTAAATTAGAGAAAAGTTTACAAAAATCCTTAAATATCAAAAATAAAGAGCATTTTATTTACAATAAACATATACATGTTTTATTAATATCATGTTTATTTGCTAATTACGAAAACGTTACTACTTACGAGTAGTTTCGTACTACATCCTGAAGTTTTCAAGATATATATTCATAATTCCAGATATTTATTAATCTTTTAGAGATCATATAATCCTATATGGACTACCTAATCTATACAAAATTTCCTGTTATCTTAATGTGTCTACCAGGACAACTTACTTGTATTGCAATTTGTTTATTTTCAAACACAATGAAATTTTCCAAATAAATTTTTGCAACTTAAAGGCATACAAAAACTAGACTTGGAAACAATTTGCCATCCATTGAAAGGGTTGTAAAACTTAAGAAAAAAATTATACTTTTACAAAATTTTTTACATGTCAAAAAATAGTACAGCAATAAGATGCTGATTTGCGTGTGTTTCTTATCCCTTTTCTATTATAGTTTTTTTTTAATGTTGCACATTTTGGAATATTCTTCCACCATCTCTAATATAATTTTCCATCTCTTTTATGATCCCTCTTACTTTTCACTCATACACTCATATGGTCTTAGTTTTCAGTAAAAAAAAAAGCCCAGATGGTTGTTCGAGAATTGTACTTTAAGAATCCCAACATTTATCTTGATTGCCAATGTCAATACCGAAATATGTCAATATAAATCACAAGGATAATAATAGTAAAGTGTTAATAAAAATCTCATCGATCACACGCGGCAGCTTCAATATTTTTAATAATACAACAATTAAAATTGAAGTGTATTATTTTGGGATATTCTCCCCAACTAATCGTTTAAACGGTTAGAATTTTAAAAAATATATTGAACAGCTAAAGCCAAAACAAACCATTCATTTTTTAAAATATAATAATATAAATTCATTTTGATGTAATATTGGTTTTGTAAAAAGAGTAAAAATAGTTTTTTTAAAGATTTTGTATAAGTATACGAGGTTGAACGCTTTTCAAATGTAATGGTTGAAATCTACTGACAAGGGGGTATTATCCCAAATGACCGCTTGACTTAAAACAAATAGCTAAATATTTTTTAATACCAAAATATGTGGAATTAGTAATATTTTCAGAATCAGCACACTTAATAAGAAAGCAGTTTGTTAAATTTTTTGCACAAAAACTTTCCCATTGTTGGCCTGTATTATCATTCGCAGATCTGTCTTGAGCCTTTGGACGAAGTAGTTTCAAATAAAGCAAATTTTTTTTAAGTATATATTTGTTAATTTTTTTTAATTTTCTTTCAATAATTAATAAGAAATCGGACACAGAAATATTCCTTTTTTCTTTAAATGATAGACCAGCCTCCGTATTGTTATTAAAATATTAAATATTCTTTAATATGAATGATTGTCTACAGTGAAACGCCTTTGTTATACTCTTTTCAGAAAATATTGAGCCATTTGGTCGTGTTGCAATACACGTAACATGCAATACACGTAATTTAAAGGCCAAACAAAATGTTAAGACTTGCAACAATAAACAAGTTCATTAAATCTTAAACTAATTTTTGCTAATCAAGATCTTTATCTCATTACTTGGAAGAGAGCTTTTTGAAAATTGTTAAAAGTTTAAAGAAAAAAGTTTTAATTGTGATGAACAAAGTGCTGATTTCATACGCCACCATTGTGTCTTTTATTTCACTTAAATTAAAATCAGAGTAAGAGTTTATATTTTAATTTCATTGTGTGGAAAAATCAATAACAAAGGAGACAAAAGCAACACAGACACACACTCACGTACATACGTGAGTAATCAAACCAAATAAGTTTGTCTGAAGTAGAAGATAGGAAAAGGCAAGGTGCACAATAAGTAAAGCAATAAATAAAACCAAAAGAAGAAGGAATATTTGCTGTGTATCGTGTATTTTGATTACTTTCTAAGGGACTAATGTTTATTTCATAGACACATTCAATATTCTCGTAGTGGCACCAAAGACAATAATGAACGCTGGTGGTGATGATGATAATGGTGTAGGGATTTAATTATGATTGGTTTTATCAATTAAAAATTATTATATATTTATATTTAGAATCAAACAATAAAATAAGCTTAAATTTGTATTTAAAAAAACAAGTTCTCTGATTTCTTGAAAATTTTCGTTAATAAATTTCTCTTAATCCATTTGCTTCTAAAATATAGCTGACAGTTAACAGGCGCCTTAACTAATGTTGAACGAATAGTAGTAACATAAAGGCTGCCATTAAATTTTATTAAACAACCTGGTTTTGCAATCCTTCACTGCCAAATTAATAATTTTTACATATAAAGGTAAAGGAAAAATTGTATTCCTTAGAAATGTCCATAATAATTTTAAACATCTCTAAAAAGTCCTTTAACCCGAAACTAAAACGATGGTGGCCAGTAATCTACCTCAAGCTATAATAAACACTAAAAGGTTTGAGTCAGAAAGAACAATGGAAATATTGAAAGTCCACATCGAATGCAGTGATTGAAAGCCGATTCCACAATTGACAATGAAATGAAAGGGATCAATATTGGATCCAAATTATTATGATCTTTATAAATATATTCCCACACGTGTTTAATACGAGTACAAAAATAGTAGCCTCTAATCAAAACACACTTAGACTAAGTTTTTTTACATGATATACTCTTTAAGGATGCATACATATATTTGTAATATCTTAGGGTTAAAAAACCCAACATACATTCCATTTGTCTTGGTTTACAAAGACACGATCAAATTGTTATAAACGAGCTTTTTGTAGCATTTTGGTAGAACTATCTCTTGATAACTGTCGACTGGATATGCAGTCACTGATAAAGGGAATGGATCCCAAAGAGATTCAGACTTTTAGTTGTTTTTGTTGAACTCTAACAATTTTCGACAACCTCTTTCAATATAGCACTCGGTTACTAGAAACGGTTTAGTTTTAGCTTCACACCCACAACTAAAATGATAAACAGCCAGCAGTGGTTTTTTTATTTTCTTGTGGTCGCAGCCAGTCAATTAATCACTCTTTTTATAGTCATTATATAGATCTAGATTTTTCTGATTTCGTAGGAAAAAATTTTCTTTCAGATAAAAATTAAAGCTCGCTCATCAACTCGAAAGAAAAATTTTTGAATTTCCTTATATCGACCTCAAGCGTATCTTAGAGGTAACAGATAACAACAATAAAAACATGGATCTGTCTACAATTAAATAGAGATGATCGATTAACATCATTTTTATTCCATCTTACAAGGCAAGAACTCTATCAAATCAAAAGACATTTAGTGTTACTGGAGGATATTATTCACGTCCTCAGGTGAACTTTTTTTATTGTCAATATTTTTTTTACTTTTTTATGCTATCCTTCACTAATTAACCGAAAAAAATTTTTGTGTGTTTCACTGTCTGTATACGGCAACCAAGTCATCAGTACACTTTGACCAATTTGTTTTCAAAGTATTCCATCTCGTATGCTTATATAGAAACTTTTATATGTCATATATGGAAACAAAAAAATATATAACCACAAATTTACGACAAATAATTTATATTCTATATCGCACTTGATCAACAAGAGGGTTTTAACTCAAAATTTTTAAAATATCACTTTTTTCAAGAAATCAGCTAACAACATCAATATCTATCTACTGTAAAAATTTCAACGTATTCCGTTTACTCTTTCATCTCGAAAACCACTTTTGAGACCATATTCATGATAATGTAGTGATTACCTTTATTTAAACAAAAAGGTATTATTTCGAGTTAATACAAAAGTTGAAATAGGTATGAATCGTATATTTTCATAAATAAGGTATTATTTTGATTTGAGCCTTTATTTATGTTAAAAATAATCAAACTGTTTTATTTATATTTGGTTGTATTTCGAGTTACTACCTTTTTGTTGAAAAAAATTTTTTTTAATTTTATTAAAATTTCAACAAAAGCGTCATAATTCAAAATAATACCAAAAAAAAATCGATAAATTTCAAAAAACTGGTGTTAACTCAAAAAATTGTTTTTTTTGCAATGATTGGGAAAATTTAAAACAAAAACAATGTATATATATTTTCAAATGGAATTTGCTTCCTATGGTATATTTGAATTTTTAAATTCTGTTTAAATGTGGACACAAACATTTTTTTGACTCTACTGAAAATTCAAAAATTTTGAGTTAATACCCTCTTGTTGATCAAGTGCGATATATGACTTTTTCTTCCTTTGTTGAGTGAAAGGTTGGAAAAATAAATAGATTTATATCTCTTTCATTAACTTCTTCCCAAGAGTCTAAGTTTTAACCATCATCCAGTCATTATAGTCGTATGAAAACGATGAAATAAAAATAAAAGTAAATAAATAGACACAAATCAATGAGGGCTGGACCCAGCTCAGTATAAAATATAAAATAAAATATATGTTTATATTTAATTTTTTTTTAATCAATTACTTTTTAAAAGCCAACCTTAAGACTGTTTTGTTTCAATCTCAAACATAAACACATTCTTTGTTTGTATGTCCATAAATGTATTTGTGTCCATAAAAGTATTATGCTCGCGTTCTGAAGAGTTTTATATTGCCACATTTGTTTATCACAAAACAACACACAATATTAGCTCCATACAAGTATCCATAACAATTATGCCACTATTATCATTAGTGGGAGTAGTTACATCCACGTTTTTACTACGTGAATGTATGTGAAAGAAAATAGAAAATACTACAATATAATGGGGAAAAACGATTGCAAAACTCGTTGTTTCGAAAATTATTGTTATAAAAACAGCAAAATGAAAACAAAAGTGAAACAAAGTCTACCACTTCTTCGTGTTGGTTTATATTAACTTTTTTGTCTTTAGTTGCCATAATTATCAACGTTGATGTAGAAGGACACCATTTGAAAAATAAAAGTAAAAGTTTTTTCTCTTTGACTGCTCCAAAGGCTTTAATTTAATTCAAGGATTTCTGTGCTTTGAGTATTTTAAACGTGCCTGCCTGCATTCAAACACCACATGGAAAGTTGTTCCTATTAAATATATATGTATGTACTCGTATGTATAACTTATATTTGTGAAAAAGTATTATAGGAAATGTTATTTTTGTTTTGAAAAGTATCCTTCCGATAAACAATTTCCTACGTTGAAAGAACAGCTTTGCTAAATTTTATATATTAAATTACTTTTTAAAACAAAATTACACTGATAAGCGATAACTCTTACACTCCTTTTCACTTTAAAAGTCTCATTACGAGTCCTATGGCGGCAGAATTTTTATTATAACTACCTGAAAGAAGGAAATAATGGTATTTATATGACACATAAGGACGAGCGCTGATAAAAAGAAAGAGTTTGTTTACAATAGCACTAAGATAAAGAGGAAATGTTGAAGCCAAGAATGGATTCGAGTTGATTTTAAACAAAAACTGAAAAAAGTTCCAGAAGACCATTCTAGTCGAAGAATGGTGTTCCACTAATTTTTGTAATCCAAGGGGGTTGACTTTTTTCTATTTCCTGCCTGGAACAGACTTCATTTAACAACTTTTAATGCTTAAATTTTCATATCCTTTCTTACATTTAGTTATAATTTTTTTTATTTTACGTATAGGTCATGACCCAGAAACTGAATAAAAATATAAGTAAATTACATAGCATAAGGTCGATAAAATTAATAAATATATACATAATTTTTTTATTTGATATCGGTTTTCAACCCAGGCCTCACCGCATGTTCTTAAGCAAAATCCTTTCGGCTTCATCCACAACAACATTTTAAATATCGGCAGCAAAATCAGTACACACTTTAAGTAACCGAAACTTTTTTACTGAGATTTAAATTCTAGGATAGATTTGAGCTTTTTGTTTTAAAAATTTAAAAAAAACGACTGTTACTAAAAGAAGAAAAAACTTGAATTTCGATTGAATTTTTTTCTTCCTGTACAATAACAAATATCTATCCGTAACCTTAAAAGTTGTGATTGGTTCCAACGACTGGAAAGGAATCCCATTAAAATACCAAGAATATTTCTAAACATTAAAAACAACAACTTAAAGAACACATTAAGCTGAATAACACTTAAAGGCATGTGTAAAAGACGTATTTTCTCATTCTCAGATTTAAAAAAAAAAAAAATTTGCGAGCTTTAATATACTTGTATATGTATACATTTGTTTATGTATTCTGTGTATACAAATGTGATAAAAAACATTTACCATTCAAAAGCATCACAGTTTTGTATTTATTAAATAGAAATTGTTCTTCACATTTTATTACTTGTCTTCAAATTTTCTTTGAGTGTCGACACAACCAACTCAGATGGTAATAGATTTGATTGTCAATAGGAAAAAATTTTTAAAAAGAAAATCAAAATATATTGTATTATTAAGTATGTACATATATTAAACATACCAAACTTTATGAATTAAACACTTGTATATCGATGGCAAGATATTAGCAACACGCAATATGTTGCCATCTTACATTTTTAATTTCTACAATAAGTTTAAAATAATAAAAAATAATTTTGTTATGCCGTATTTGGTGTGAAGAGCAGTCAAAAGCATTGCATCCCAAAAAAATCACTGTTTGGTGTGGATTATTGGGCGGTACAGTACCCTGCTTTTTCAGAGACGCCAAGGAAGGAACGTTACTGTGAATGAAGAGCGCTACCGTACGGCGATTACAATTTTTTTCCCAAAATTGAAGAGCCGGACTTGGCTTGACATGTGGTTTCAACAAGACGGTTACGCGAAACAATGGCCTAATTGAGAGGCGAGTTCGGTGTACAGTTTATTTCACGTTTGGTGCGGATCGATTGGCCGCCTAGATCGTATGATTTAACCCCTTAAATTAATTTTATGGGACTATGTTATGGCTCATGTCTACAGGCACAAGTCTGCAATGGAAGCCAATATTAAAGAATTTATTCGTGAGATATCGGCCGATATGTTGGAAAGAGTATGCCAAAATTGGAGCCAGCATATGAAGACAATTGAAACGTAACCGCGTTCAATATTTACATAAAATCATCTTTAAACGTTGAATTCTATAGATTGTTCATCGACTCAAATAAAATAAAATTTTATATATGTTTTTTATCAAATTTAAAAGCTCTTAAAAAATCACCCTTTAGAAACCGCACTAGCCAAATTTCTTTGGACCAGTTTTGTTATCTATCACAAGATGCCCTAAAAGTATTAATTTTCTCCTCCTCTAACAAAGCCACGTTAAAGTGAAGGGTGGGTCCCTTTGATAGAAAATAAAAGAACTCGATCCAAGTGACTAGTCACATGACATGTTCTGTATCGGTTCCCTTCCCTATAAAGGTACTTTAAATCTAGATATATAATTTTGTAGAATATGTATAAAAAAGGTATATTTCTGTACCTTGAAGAACTACAACAGAGAATAGCGAAAAGGATTGTGCACGGCAATACAGACGACTTTGTGATGGAAGTTAAAAATTTTTGTACATCAATCCTACACTTGTTTAGGCATTTATTATTAGTAGGAAACTTTTAGCAGGAGCTACAAGTTGTGGAAAGGACTGTTGGCGATTATGATACTACTGAGGGATTCAGTGACAAAAACAGCATCGAATATGAAGCTAAGTCTACTTGTTATTACTACAAGTCCAACGTGATTTATATGAACATTATGGGACTTTCCAAAAAAAAAAACGTCCTTGAATCGTAAGTGCTTAAATCACGGTTAATCAGAACTCCCTCTGATACCATGCGAACCACTTCTGCTGGGACTTTCCAAAAAAAAAAACGTCCTTGAATGGTAAGTGCTTAAATCACGGTTAATCAGAACTCCCTCTGATACCATGCGAACCACTTCTGCTGGAAGTTGTTCCAAATATGTTGGTGGTGAGGCCCTTTCTTGTAACTCGCTTAGGCGTGCTGCTTAAAAACTTGGTTTTCGAACCCGCAACTGACTGCAAATTTCTAGTAACCAATAAGTGTTTGGTGCCGTTCTTAACCAACAGCGGCAGTGGAGTCAACTGTGCAGATACTCGTATGTATGTATATATAAAAATTGCTAAATGCCAATGAAGATGGACTTTAAAAAGTAGGAGCTGTTACATTTTAGATTTTTTAGTGACTGAACTTCTTAGACCTGGAAAGTTAAGAGAAAGATCAACCAGTAAGTAGACCTACAGAGTCTTTAAACAGGACGGTATAGATCTTATCAGACAAGTGTTAAGTCAGTTAGTTACAGCAAAAGGATGCTATGTGCTTGATATGCAAATTATAAATATATACATAAAATTCTTCAAAGAAGTTTAGATACACTTTATGGGTATCGAACTTGTGTATGCGATGGTTGAACACACCTAATGTCACATGCGTGTAATTATGAAAGAATTAACAATAAAAATGAAACTTCAAGCTATCAGTGAATTGCTAGAAAAGAGTAAAAGCTGCTGATGTTACTCTGATCGAACGGCAGGTCGGCCTTAGAGTTGACTAAGTCAACAATCATTCAAAAACTCGCGACAATAGAAGTCGACTTTAAGTCGCTTTCGTAGACTATTGAATAGTAGTCCGAAGGTTGCAGGTTCGACTGCTGCCTCAGACTCCGGGTATTTCTGCAGACCATCCAGGTAGCTTCGTAGTTTGTGTTTGTTAATTAAAGAAATAATAATAATAGTAATTTATTAGTAAAAAGCCCATCTATCTCAATTAACTTGTCTAAGATATACAAGTTCTATACTTGAATTTTTTTTATACATTTTGCCCATGACTCTGTGTTTCAGATTATATCTCTAGCTGTATGTATATTTAAGCATGCACATATCGCTCCTTTAATGCAACAACGCCGTATCTCAAAAATATCATATCTTAAGCTCATCCGAAGTCTTAACAAAACTGTCAATATGACTTTTGAATTAAAATATTTCCAAAAACTAAACATTTTTAAATTACCCAGGAAAGTGTTTCTCAATATTCTCATTATATATATACAAAAAAGAATCGGAATTATATCAGAAATTACAACACAAAGTTTCAATATGGATGTTGAAACTTTAAATATTTTTAATCGCATTCTGCCAAATTCGTATTTATTTTATATACGTTGAAGTAGCGCTATTTATGTATGATTATGCAGGTAAAGGAAATACTCAAGCTTATTTTTTTATAATTTTTTTCTGATGCAAAAATTTACCTAAAAGCTTTGAAATACTAAAATCCTTCGCTGCACTTGACACAAATTGATTGTCTGATTACCAATATGCCGGCCTAGGAATGGAAATAAATAAGAGAATTATTTAGTTTTGTTTTAAATCACGTTTTAAAAATTTACTTATTTCTCTCTGTATTTCAGTCTTTATCTTTTAATTCATATCGAGTTTATTTGAACTATTAAATTATGTATTTGTAAACTATTTTTCACTATGGATTTATTTTGCTTTAGTTACTACTCCTTGTAAAATGAACGAAAAATCCTCTTTATCATAAAATATCAATTTCTTCAAGCTTTTATGATGGAAACAATTCTGCAAATACTCTTTGTTTTAGCATTTAAGTGGATGATGATGGGGTTGTAATAAAAATAAACATTATTATCGTTTAGTTTTATTAAAGGTGCTCGTAAATAAACACTTTCCTTTCAGACTTAAAATATAAATACAGTGAATTTGCGGGTAACGTGAACTTCCAACTTAACGAAGTATCAATGAATTCAAAGTTTTTGTGCATTCAATAGAACAATCAAGTCATCCGTACTTAAATCAAACCAAAGTTATTCCAAAGGTACGGTAAGCACGGATTTTTTTTAAACGTAGTACGGAAGGCTTCACTAAAAATGGAGTTTGGTATAGATTTTAAGCAAAAGCGCAAAACTAAATTCAAGTAAATTTGACTTGAATTTAGACAAAAATTACCTTTGGCTAGATTTTTTTCATATATTCCAAGCGATACTGTAATGGGGTATTTATTTTTCCATTTTAATTCTGTAACACTCCTGATTTAACAATTGTTAATACTTAAATTTTTATATTTTCCCTTCTTACATTTTTTCTTATCCATCTTGAACCCAGGCCTCATCGCATGTTCCTATACAAAAGCCTCCTTTACTGCAGCCACTTTGTATATGTGAACTTTTTAAATAGTAAAATAAATAACAATGTGAAAAACTTTACGTGAAATTTTGGGAACTCTCCACTCGCTAATAAAATTAAATTAATTTTTTTTTATAATGATCAATTATATCGAAACTAAGAAATAAAATAAAAACATTATTTTATTTTTTTATTAAGCTTAAGGTCTTAAAAACAAATAATAAATGTTCTGAAGATGGTACTCGATGAGTACCGAAATATCGATAATAATTTAAAATAAAAATATAATAAAAAAATAAAATAAAGCTTATTAATTGAACGAAAACGGCAAAAAAATAGAACGTATATAAAATAAAAACGTTAGGAACATTAGCCCACTAATCTATATTAAAGAGAGAGATCTAAACTACATTCGAATTAAAACAACTAAAACACAATTAAACAAGTTTGATTTTAGCAACTTTTAGGGCTATTTATCATTTGGGATTCAGAGTTTTCACACTGCCTATTTTATATGCAAAGGGCGGCTCTATTCGAAATTTTTTAACATTTAGTCACATTCCATTCCATTCTTTCGAAAATCGTCCTTAAATACCTCATAACCATTATTTAAAACTAATAAACATACAGGACAGTACACTCCCGGTAGTAATAATTCAGTGGTTTTTTGATAAAGATTTGTATTTTCTATTATTTTTCCAAGTAATCGGGTAAGGTCCACTAAAATTTTGTGCTCATTTTCTTTTCTTTTTGAGCCATGGAAAAATATTTCTAAATTTTTAATTTAATATTCATATTCTTCTTAGTCTTCCTTCCTTAATACTATAATGCTAATTCTACTTCTAATATTTCATTTGTTTATAAATACCAGAAATATCCCACATTATTGATTGAAATGCATGAAAATAAATTTTTTTCGAAGTTGATTATAATAAAACCTCCAATAATGATGCTTCCAGTCAAATTTAAATGGGAAAATTAGAATACAATAATATGGGTTTCCTAGGATAAAGGACATAGTTGATTTACAAAAGGTAAAAACTTTATAGAATCGTAAATCAATACTTCTAACATTGGTGGCAAGCATGAGTGCAATAGCAGCTTAATAAGGATTATCTTTTATACTCATTACACTGTTAAAGGAAAATATCAAAAATGTCTTGTTTAATCTAAAATATCCTCTCCCAATAGTCCAAGCTGAAAATGCATGTTATAAGTAGAAAAAGTTATAATCAGCCATTATGGTAACCGCCTCATCTTTTAAATAAACATTTTTCATTCTAAGTAAAATTTGCATTCAAAGAGAGAATATTTAAGCGAATGAAAAAAAATTGGTAAAATGTCACGTCGAGAATGTTCGTTGCAACAAAGAGACGTTTATTCATCGGTTTGTTCATCACGATTTCCCTTAATCCTTTAGACAGCAACTTTAAACAGTTGTGATTGCACATGATAAATGATGCTCGTAAGTATGCAGATATCAGATGCAATGTATCTACTTTCCACCCGCATCACATATTTCATATTAAACAGGAACAAACTTGGCAAAATTGCCAATAAGCAACAAAAAAGTTCTATATCCTTTGCTTGGAACAAAACAACGACTGCATTAACTGCAAAAATATATGAAATTATTTGAACATGTACACGTATTTTACTAAAAAGACATTTTTTTCTTTAAATACTCGTAGTTATTACGTGTTTACAAGTGCGTCTATTAGACATTATCAAACAGATTGTATAGAATGATTGTATGTGCATGTATTTTGACAGGATATTGAACGTTTGAGAAATTAAACAGGAAGATGAATCGAAAGGTTAATAAGATATCAAAGGAACGAGTTTTTTTCATAGATGGAAGAGCAAAGAAAAAAAACAAAATTTATTACAATTTTATTTTATTGAAATTCATTGTTGAAAAATATTGTTACAGAAACGTGCTGTAAACTATTAATTTAAAATTTTTTTATAACTTGAATTTTTGCTTAATTCAGTGTATGCATACTTACCACCCCTGTCTACACATTAAATGATGCCTAAGCCAGTCGAATACCACCAATAGTTCCAGTTTTAGAACCGTCCAAAGTTCGACGTATCGGGCCTTTTCGCAAAAAGCTAGTAACACCAAATACTGCATAAATTTGAAAAACATTATGAAATGACAATTAGGCCTTCGTAGTTTAGTAGCTGGTGTACTAGACTGGTAGTCTGCAGGTCGCAAATTCGATTCCTGACGAAGTCTTGGAGTGTTTCTGCTTCTCTGCAGAAAATTTTGCAGTTTGTGTTTGTTTTAAAAAAAGTGGTGTCGCGATCCCGATGACTTCCCTATGAGAATGTCATTTAAAGCACAAAAAGTTGTGTTTTAAATATTTGAGAAATTTTAAAAATATTACTTCAAAATAAATGATTTTTGCGACAAGAAAGGTCAAAGGTGTCATCGTGTCCAATGCCTATCACAATATTGGAGCACTTATTTTGATCACAAAAGATTTAAAAATTAAGTGTTTTTTCCCCATTACAAAATTCTTTGTAACTTCAAAAATTATGATGTTTTCAACAAAAAAACCACTGTGCATAGTGCCTCCACAAAGCTATGGTCTATAATGATACTCATTTTTATTAAAATATCTTTCTTACCTTAAAAGTTATGATGTTTGTAATAAAAACAGTCGAAAACAGACACTGTGCAGTGTGCCGCGCCTACCCTATCACAGTGCAAATCATGTATATTAAAGCTAAAGGAGTTTCCTTTTAAGTACTTTTTAAAATTTTTAAATATCTTTTTCAGTTCAAAAGTTATGATTTTTGCAACGAAAAAAGTCAAAAAGCCCCACTGTGTGTCGTTGAAGCCATTAGACTTCATCTATTTAAGTAATTTACTTAAATAATAATAAAAAAATAATACCGTGTTATTTGCAAGACTTTAAAATTTTGAAAATGACCTTTATTGCTAAATATTTAGGCTCTTTTGTGTTTCTTTATTTGCCGGAAATTGCGAATTAAGTTTTTTTGGCATACAAAAATTGTGGTTGTTTTACAAAAGTTATTTAATATTTTTTCCTATCTGCAACAATAATCTGCAACATATACGAGTATGAATATACTGCACTCGAAATTTCAAAATAAGTATTGAATCGACTCGTCTACATGAAAAAATATTGATTGATATATTTACAATCCATTGAAAGCCCGATTTGCAATTTTTGTAAAATAAAGATATAGCAGTTGTTCACTTCGTATAAATAAAAAAATTAGATCCTTTTCAGCAGATTTCAGAATAAAGGACGTTTTCCCATTATAGATGTCCTTGCAACAAGAAGGCACGATTCTGCTATTTAAATTAGTTACTCAAAGAGAAGAGACGCATATTTAGAGGATTATAATATGGGAAGAATAGGAACTATCAGAATTAAACATCAAATGATGTACACAGAGCAGGAGAATATGTATGCTTATTCTTTTAAAAAACCGGTGAGGGTCAAAATCCAGCCTGGGTCAACAAAGTATGAAATTAAATAACTTTTATAAGCTTTAAATTAATTTAAACATCTAAACAACACTAATTATCACATCAATAGAAATAGTTGGGATATATACCACATAGTAATCATCAGTTTACCACAACGATTATAAGGCTATAACTATAGCCTAATCTGTTGCCTTTTCATATGTAAGAGCCGGAGGCAAATGTCTATTTGAAGTATTAGAAAACAATAGTGTAGAAGCACTATTACATACATATTGAAATTATTTTTCTGAATTAATAATCATCAAAAGGGATAGTTTCTTGTAGTGACAGTCTTTCGTTAAAATTATCGAAAAGTATCCAAATTTTCAATTCTTTTGGACCACAATATTTGTATTTTATTTAAAAAACAATGTTTCATTTCCCTTTCCTTATTTTAGTCTTTCATTTCTATTGTAGATATAGATAATTTTGAATATTTTCTTAAATATATAAAACTTTGAAATGAAATTAAAAATTATTCTTCATTTCAACCAGAGTTGTAAGAGAATAACTCTAACTTTCTTTCTAATTCATCACAAATGGCACAAAAATTTATTTAATTAAAATATGATATGCATTCATAATGAATTAAAAAAATTTGAAGGCATTCATTTTACAAAAAACAAAATATGAACTTAATTAAAATTTGAATTAAAGTCTTATGAATCAGTAAAAAATCAAAATTAAACTTTCAAAATTTTTTTGTTTAGTATATGTTTAACTGTTCATAAATCGATATTTCATTAATGTTAAACAAATCAGCATTGAACTCGAGAATAATCAGGAATACGAATATGAATATTCGTCGTCACACTATTAGTAAATACTATATGTATATCGGGTTTTCCAATAGGGTCTTCCGAACCTTAACAGTTTATTGGGGCAATATTGTTGGAGCTGCAGCTAGCAAATCTGTCTTGCCAAATCATCATGCGCGGATATGGCGTTTAACTACAAGTGCAAATGATAAAATTGTTTTATGATAATGGAAAACGTTTAGCTCGCTTCGCCCATTTTAATTTTGCCATAATCATCCTTTATTACGGAATGACGGGGTGCGTCAACAAACAAAATTGTCGAATTCGGGATGATATCGACCCACATGAGATCGAAATTCATACCGAAAAAAGACAATAATTGATGTGGATTTTGGAATGGCAGCATCATCGATCCATATTTCTCTAAGAACGAAGTTGGCCAGCGCATTACCGTCGTTGATTTCTAACTTTTTTTGGCCCGAATTGGATGATAATGACAACGTTATGAAGTTTTAACAGGACGATGCTACATTCCACAAAACTCAAGTAAAATTTTACATTCTGCACGAATGATTTTAGGGCATGGTCGTCATGTTACATCACCCCCATGTCCACTGAGATTGATCTCAAAGTCAACATAAAGCATGATATCGATCAAATTCAGACTGATTTATGTGTCAAAGCTATGGAAAATTTAATTAATGCAAGTATTTTCTTAAGAATTCACTAGTTTTTTTTTATTATATTACCTAGAAATTTTGTTTCAGTGGGTCTTCTTTGAAACCTCTTTTTGTAGAAGGACTGTGTGACGTCATACTTTTAGTAAATAAAATAACATAAAAGGCAGAAATTAGTGAAAACACTAACTTCTGTTCATGGAATTAGTCTATTTATAAATAGGATTTTTTGGAAAGGAGAGCATGTTATACATTTTTTTAATTTAGTTCAACACGTTTAAATACATTTTCCAGCGTATAATTGATATTAGAAACGTGCATTAATCATACGCCTCGTATAAAATAAATTTATTTTTGACAATCTCTATGGGCTTTGAAAATTGGTTTTAAATTACAGCAGGGAACCCTCGCACCATTAAAGTTCTAACCTAATTATATGGACTCTACTCCTGTAACTACATTTACATGATACGAAAACGTCATGTGAATAACTTTTAATGGTCAAGGATATAAAATATACAAATGGTAATTCGAAAAAAAAACATAACAAGTTCAGTGGCAAATGAATGATTAGTATTAATTGCACGTTCGATACTAAAAATCACATAAATAAAATATTACAGAAAGAATAATAACAAACTACACGTACAATCTTCAGCTTAATATTGTTGCCTGAAGGAAAGATTGATAGCAACACACATTTGACAATATTTTTCTCAATGAGTGTAGTTTATGAACCCAAACTACACATTGTTACAATAATGAAACAACGCAATAATTTTTTGACATTTAAGTATATTCTTAAATATCATTACGAGTAAGTGTTTGTGGTTGATGTCGTGTTTGTTTGCTATTATTGTTATGTAACAAGTGCGTCACTGTTTTGTTTTAAATTGTTGTTAACTGCTCGTTTTGCTATAATTTCCTTTGTTTATTTCCCATCAGTTTTTATATCAGTTTTCCGTTTGTGTGCTCTGCACACAACTTCTGTTACATGTTTCTAATCATAACTTTTGAATAAAATTAAATTTCACACTTTAATCCCTAAAGTGGTGAGCATTTGTACTCGTACATTAGCAGACACATGTCACCAGGACTGCCAGATTTATTATGGCCTTTTCAATCAAATTCAACGCCAACAATTGTGGCAGAAGAAAAGCCTTCAATACAAAGAGCCAATCGATTAGTTTAAATTGAATTGAAATTTGAATTGATTTCTAGTCTACATTTTTTCTAGTTTTTATATTTTTACGTTATAATTAATATTTCGGGAGGCCACTTTATCCCTTAATTTTTACTTACATTTCTATGAAATCAAACTTTAAAATAAAAAAGTTTTTTCATAAAATCGGTTCATAAATGGAGACATTATACCATAATGTATGTTTGGAGGGGGGCCAATTTTCGAAAAGATTAAGGGACCAAAGTACAAGCAAACCCTTTAAAACAAAAGATCATTTTGAACACCAATCTGTGATTGTCCAGCATTAGTAACAAATTTAAGTTGTTAACTTGTGCATAAGATAAAGTGTTAAGTTCAGAAACAAATATTAAAAACCGTAAAGTATATTATCTATGATACGAGGGCGGGTTAATAAGTAAGTACTTTTTAAATTTCTCGGTTCGAGCTTATATCAATCTTCACCTGTCAGTTGACTCCTGTCAAAAGTTGCGTTATTTAGTTTATGTTTGACAGGCGTTCATAGCAGACTATCGAATGATTTGAGGAGAAAATTGCATAAAATGAATTTCGTGTGCTCCTCAAACATTATTTTTTATGGAAAAAAATCCATCACATAAAGCAAGACCAACCTCGAGAAATACCATGGGTATTCCGCACCATAAATTTCAATCGTAAAAAAGTGGTTTACTGAATTTCGTTGTGGCCGTACAAACAAGGAAAATGTAGAACATTCTGCATGCTCAGTTAAGATCTCTACACCCGAAATAATTACTAAAGTTCGCTATTTGGTAATGGTATAAGAAAGCCTTCCGCAAGATGGGTGTCGCGTTTGCCCACACACCAAAGAATAAACAACAGTCGAAAGAGAGGGTTTCTTGAGGTGAATTGGCGAAAAGGAACCCAAGCTGGGTTTGTAAGCCAAGAAAATTATGGCGACCGTTTTTTAGATTCCATGCAGCTTTCAAAATGTTAAAACACTCAATGCTAACTTATTAGATCGATTTAATGAGGATTTGAAAAAAACGAACCGCATTTGGCCAAGAAAAAATTTCATTTCTACAAGGATGATGCAGAGGTGTACACGCGTGCAGTTTTCATGGAGAAATTCCATGTATTAAGCACTAAACACATAGACGACAGCAGACAGCAAGCAGCAATATGTCAAAAATAAAATCCATGTATTTAAATGAAAACGATTATTTTGACGGCAGCACAGCAGCACGACTGCACAACAGCATTTGCTGCTGCTGCCAATTTAGGCAATTTTCTATTTTGACGGGCAGCACTAAACAAATATAGTGTTGCCACTATATATATAAATTGGATAAATAAATAAAAAATTTTTTTTTTAATATGAAACATAAAAGAACATTACAAAAATACAATAGAGAAATAAGTTTATGTGTTTTTATAGTTTTTGGTGATATTATTACATTTTTTTATCAATAACTTTAATTTTATTCATTATAAAATATATATCCGGCATCCCTGAAATTTGTATTGCTAAAATACACATCAGCTGACTATTATGCTGTTGCTGTCTTCAAAATAATTATGAAGCTGACTTCAGAGCAGCATATGAAGTTGGCTGCATTTGAAGTCTGCTGTCGTCTATGTGTTTAGAGCTTTAGGCTACGAAGTGCTTCCTCATTCACTCTATTCTCCGGATTTAATACCGAGTCACTATTTTTCGTTTTCTAACCTGAAGAAATGGCTCGGCGGAGAGATTTGAGTCCAGTGATGAAATCATCTTACAAACAAATACCGCGACAAATCTTATTTTTTTGGAAGGGATAAAAATTGGAAAAGACTTGGACAAAGTGGGCAGAGCTCAAAGGAGATCATGTTGAAAACTAAAATGATTCTTATGCAAAAACATGCGTTTCATTTAAAAATCATGATGGACTTATTGAGCCGCCGCCGTAAACTATATAAGTTTTTTTCAAGTTCTATTTTTAAATAAATGAGTTCATTCCATATTTTTACAAATAACTAGCGGGCCCGTTGCCTGCTTCGCACGGCAAAACAAAATAAGAAAAGAAACACACTTGTTTTTAATAAAGTTGGTTTTGTTCCCAAAAACACACTCACTTCACATACGCACCGCACACACATGCGTTATCGGATTTTAACCAAACTTCATATAAACCATATATAGACATATAGTGTATAAGTTTGGTTGAAATCGCTCGACGCGTTTATGATTAGTTCGGCGACGTACATATACGGACTTATTTTTATATATATAGATTGACATGAATTTTTTTTTGTGGCACTACATGAGTTTTGAAAGAAAGAAATAAATCGTAGATATATAAATCATACATATATTTGTATTATTATTCTACTTTTTTATTATAATATCTATATTGTAATCATGGTCTATAAAAATTTCGTTGTTCGTTAACTGAAATAAATTAATTAATTAATTAGTTACTTATGGTGGCTTCTGAATAAAACATTTTATTTTATTAATTGATTATTTCGAATGTGTTGTGATTTGTAGTCCAAATTATTACATGAGGTAGTTATTCCAGGGTGAACAAGAAAATTTCATTCACAGTCCAAACTACACAGCAAAATATAACAATGTTATTTTTGAGGTCGCTACTCCCCCCCCCCCCCCACTCTTTTTTCAGTGTTCAGGTGTATTTCATACTGGTGACAACTTTTTACGTGGCCATAGATCATGTAGAAAAAAGGATATTATTGTACAACATATACGACATTAAGAGCATGTGATTTTGTTCTGATTGCGTTTTTTATTTTATTATTTTTTTTTATTTTATATTCATTCATAATTACCATTAGTTGTAAAAGTAACTTCTTAACAAACAAAAAATATCACTGAATTGAAAGAATAATCCTTTTGTCTGATTCAGATTCAGCCTGCCATCATAGTTGTTTATTGTTGTCATAATAATTAATTGATTGTAACTACTTTAAGTAAATTTAAACACAAAAGTTTATGTAATTTGTTTTGTAAACAATAATAATCTGCGTTGATTACATACCATCTGAATAAATACTACCATCCAGCCTTCATACCCCTTAACCTTTCATCCCCAAAGTTGTTGTTGCCTAGAAACTCATACGAAATGCTTTGGTACACTTTGAACAATTTCCAAATAAAACGGCTTCTTTTCATTAAATTCCAGTTTGTTTTTGTTTGTAAAGCAAATTTAAGAAGAGCGAATTTTCAATATCTTTCGTCTTAGTATTCACAAAGCATCATCATTTTCAATACAACCCCAACACCCACTCATCTGTAAGTTATAACGAAAAAGTCTATAAGAACGATTAATGCGACTTCTTTGAAATAAATCAACAAGTAAAATATTTTCTCCTGCCATCCATTTGTTTAGTCATTCACTCATTCATTGTTCCAGACAGTTGATTGGTACTCAGCAATTAATATAACCATTGTCATGAAAACTATTTATATATTCTCATCACAATACAAAGTTCGATGAGATAATCGATAATGATTTCTAAGACACTTTGCAACAGATTCAATAGTTACAAATATGTGAGTTTGCTATTGCGTTTGTAATTTTTATATTTATTTATTATAGGATTTTGTAGGTGGAAGAGACTATTTGACGCAAATTAGTTGTAAGTTGTTGCATGTCATTTTCCAAAGCAACGAAATCATGACAACCACATCTGCCAAAAGTAACTATCTCAGAAATATCCTAGATATAGCCAAGCAACGATTTTTTTATATCTTTGTTGCCCCCCATGAATCATGAATTTAAAACTTTTTTCCAAGTATTTTTACTTTTGTCCTTCATAAGCATTTTCCCACAAAAATAATCGAAAATTAAAATCATAATTATGATTAAGCCCTATTATGATTAAGCCCTTATATTGTTATAAACGCCTTTTGAAACACAACACTATATGTATATGAAGTTGTTCTTAATAATGACGTTCTCATATCTGAAAGAAAAATAATGCCACAAAAAGTACAACACGTTATACATGTTACCAATACCCTTGCAAAGTGATGATTTACAATAGAACAAAAATGTTTACTTTGAAACATTTAATGTCCGTCTTAGTGATATAGAGATATTAGTCTCTTTTTAGATATTTGTGAATATCTAATGTAATATACACGATTCACAATGCGAATATTGAATTTAAAACTTATGGTTCGATTTATATACTTGCAAAATTAAATTTTTTGGAAATTTAATTGAAGAAATTCTTTGCATAAATACTCTCTCGCTTATGTAAGTTGTAATTTATACAAATCATTAAAAAAATTAATGGATGTCGTTTGATTACTTTTAAACGCAATACAAACTAAAATTTTTTGACACAAAGTTAATGGGCTATTAATAATAATAAATTTAAAAAATATATATATTTTAAAATTTTTTAGATATACAGACAATAACTCACTTTCTTGTCTTTCATAATCATTGCACAAAATGTATACGAGGTCTATTCAATAGAAAGCTGAATTTTCATTATTTATTTATTCATCAGTTTCTATTTTGTGTTCCTCAAAGTCTTCCCCTTTATAATACACTTGTTTCAGCGTTTTTCCCAATCCTGGAAGGAGATCTGATATTCACCTTTTTGTATGGTCTTGAGCCCTCTCAGCAATTCGGTTTTTATCTCCTCAATCGTCACAAAACGTCCTATCATGGGTCTCTTTAAATTTGGGAACAGGAAAAAGTCGCAAGGCCCAAATCTGGTGAATACGGTAGCTGACACATGATGACGATATTCCTTTCGGCAAAAAACATTCGCATGATGATGCAAAAACCACAATTCGTATTGCATCTAGAAAGCGGCGCATATAATAATACACTATATTAACCGTACGACCTCGTGGTAAGAACTCATGAAGAGCTACGCCACGGGAATCGAAGAAAACAGTGAGCAAATCCTTGACATTTGATCGAACTTGGCGTGCTTTTTTGGTCTTAGCTCTCCATGGCTCTTCCAATAGGAAGTTTGGACTTTTCGATGTCATAACCATATACCCATGATTTAAGCAAATCTGGATCGGCTTTGACGTCATTCAACATTTCCTAAGCGATTCCCATGCGACAGTTTTTTTGTTCAAAATTCTGAAATTTTTTAACGAGCTTCGCTGCCACACGCTTCAAAAAATTTTGGCATGAGCCAACCGATATGCCAACATACTCAGCAACTTCTCTGTGATAGTGATTTGATGATTCTCCATAACAATTTTCCTCATTTTTGATGTGATAGAGCTTCTAGGACAATCGTCGTCTTTGAAAAGCTAGTACCACCTGTAAACATTTTTCTGACTCAGAGTACCACCATCAACATTTCAAATGCTTTTGAGCACTTACATCCATTTTTTACAGAAAATTGGATACAAATTCTTTGATTTATTTTTGCCATAGCAGAAAATCGCCGAACAAGCAAACACGTCAAACTGTTATGCCTCTGACAAACAAACTAAACTAAACACGAACAAACTCAATTAAGAACATATGTTCGAGACAAGTGTGCCAACATAAAAAATTCGCTAATCGAATGAATGCACGTAGCCTGAGAAATTTCAGAATTCACCTTTTCAATTGAATAGACCTCATAGAGCTCAAAGGAGACTATGTTGCAAAATAAAATAATTTTTTATCCTGAGACATGTGTTTCATTCAAAAAGTCTCAGACTTATTGACCTGCCCTCTAAGTTGTGACGAACATAACAACATGTTTGATAAAGTCATTGATGCCATCATATATGATAATTTGCAATTATATTTGTATTAACCAGGATTTTTTTCGTGTAATTTCCTAGAAACTGACCTGGTACTTTACCATAGTAATGAGAAAAGAGGCGTCAAATTAATACTGTTTAGATATTTAGATACAATAGATATGAAGCCCAAAATATTTGTCCAATGCCATATATTATTATTCCAGATTCATAACTACAGAAATAATATTTACGACTACAATGAGGCATATAAAATGACAAGAAATGAAAATAAATCCAGCTATATATATTTGTGGTAGTAAGGAATAAGTGCTTAAGTCGACTTAAGTTCATACTAAGATAATAGCACCATTATGATGCGCTACTTGAAAAGTTCCCTCGGCTAAATTAAACAATTTCTTGTATAATTATTTCCGGAAGCCGAAACATACCGAATTCTTCCTTGTTTTTTATGTACAATTTCATTTGGAAAAATAACTCCTCAAGTTGCCCATTGTAGAATGTAGAGTTTACAATACCCTGCGTTAAAGACCGGATTCGTTCCTCTTACTCCTCTGGGGAGCATAGGGCCGCAATAAGTTCATTCCAATGAGCTCGATCATCAGCGCGTTGTTTGACTTCGTTCTGTTTTAGACGTAGTTTGGATAGTTCTGTTGTGATTTGGCGTTTCCAGGTGTGTGATGGTCGCCCGATGCGCCTGCTTCCCCGGGGGGTTCTAGTCTACGGCTTTCTTAGTGATATCATCTAATGGTTTGCGGAGAGTGTGTCCAACCAACCCCATTTGCGTCTTATTATTTCTATCTGGTTTGTGTCTGACCAGAGTTGGGCGTTGGATATTACGGAGGGTCAGCAAACACGCAAGATTCTGCGCAGACATTTGTTAACAAACATCTGTAGAGACTGGATATCGCGTGGTGCCATATTCCACGTTTCGCAACCGTACAATAATCTGGATTTAATGTTGGAATTGAAGATTTTAAATTTGGTGTGTCTCAATATATTAGACAACTTCCAAACAGTATTAAGTTGGGCAAATATATTGCGTGCCCTATTAATGCGACTGCAACATCTGCTGATGAAGCACCGGATTTACCTAGTATACTGCCTATATACCAGAAGGACTCCACATCTCCAATTTCCTTCCCATCTATCAGAAATTTTCGCGCTACGTTAGCATTTAACCTGAGTCTTTTGGTTTTGGGGATGTTTATCTTCAGTCCAGCTAACTTTGTGGTTCCGCTAACTAGATTTAGCTTTGACTGCATGTCGGAGAAAGAATAACTTAGTTAGCATATATCATCCGCATAGTGCAAGTTTTCCAATCTGTCTTGCAAATCCCATGTAATCCCTCTCCTATGACTTGTTGACATCTAGGGCACAGCTAAAGAGGAGTGGTGACAACACACTGCCTTGGCGAACTCCGATTTCTATGTTGATGCTATTGCAAGTAATAGCCAAATTACAAAAAAAATTATAAAACAACACTACCTTCATATTTAATTAAAGATTAAAAGAAAACGAAAATATTCCTTCAAGGCAAAAAACATACTTGTATAAAAATGAAGAGTTTGTAAGATTCGACATGAACTGAAGAAAATCCCATCACCTGTTGACGTTTAAAAAAAAATTCCTTAAAACAATAACAATAACAATGAAGGAGGGAACAAATAACTTAATAACAATGAATTTGTCGAGTGTGTTCATTTAATTTATGAGCTGATAAAACAAGTGAAAGTTATTTTAAACAATTCCTTGAAGTTTTCTATACCCAAGACTTGACTTTACTTCCAGTCTCAATAGTATAAACAGCATTCATTGATGATGTTATTTATGTACGAGAATGTGTGTATACATATGTATATAAAAATAAATACATACATATTTTTTTCTTCCTGGCAATGTGTAATACGAGTAAAACAAAATGTTCAAAAGCAAATATTAAATACTCGTACAGTTGGGTACACAAGAAGAGATTTTTAGTTCGAAATGTATCGTGTGGGCCGTTGATAATAAAAATTAAAAATATAAATATATTTTTCAAATAAAAGTGGATGTTAGATATGGAAATTTCTTATTTTCTCATGTTCATAAAATATTGAAAACTTTGCTTTTAGAAATTTTCGATTTTTTGTATTTTTGATAATATGGAAGCGAATGGGAGCTTTTGAGATTTTTTTAAAAAGAAAAATTGTGCTCAAGTCAGCGTTTGCTCATTTCAGCCATATATTGATCTATTTCATTATCTATAAAATAGTATATGATATGTCTGATATATCATTGTTATGCATATGAGAAATCGTTTAAAAAAAAAACGTAATCATGTGACACAATTTTAAATGACTTCTAAACTAATAAGGATCTATATTATTTACCAGCACAAATGAACTTGGCATATATAAATCTCTATGTAAATGTGAAAATGGATTTTGTCTAACAAAACTGGCTGGCAACAAGTGCTAATATTTGAAAAAGTCATAAAATTTAAAAAATTTCTTTTGAAATGGGGAAAATTTAATAAAAAATGAAATACGATTAAAAATAAATTTTTCCATAATTTTTCACACATACTCGTACGTAAGATCGAATACCGCTAGAATGAAAGTAGTTACTCATCAAAATATGAGATTCTCGAAATCAATTTATTTCAAACTCTCGTAGATATCACGCTATACGAATTCTTATGAAATTATTCTAAATTTTTCATTGCCTTTTATTTAAAGTGCCTTTCATTCAGCGTTAAGATGGTATTAAAAAAACTATTAATGTCAAAGGCCTATCGATGCCATTTTGTATGAAATGTAATACCGTGCAAATATCTGTCCATGACTCTGGCCCATGAATCATGCTGAATTTGTCCGGTGGAATGGTCATGTTGGCTTTGAGGGGCCACTAAATAAAGCGGCAAGGAAAATTGTAATGGGGTCAAATCGGACGATTTCGGTGGAGAGTTAACATCACCTCCACGTGAGATGACCATGCTCTCAAATCGCCTGTGCACAATGTTCAATATGAAATAAGATTTATGGCACGGAGCGCCGTATTGTTAAAACCACATGCTGTTGATGTCCATATCATCCAATTCAGGCCAAAAAAATTTGGTAATCATCGATTTATAGCGCTCCTCTTTGATGGTGATGGCCTGGCCAATGTCGTTCTCAAAGAAATTTGGTTCAATAATGTCATCAGCCCAACATTTACAGCATAAAGTAGTCACGCTCGTCCCAAAATCGAAAATTTGATTTGTT
Organism: Germaria angustata; assembly: GCA_963681545.1. Taxonomy (NCBI): domain Eukaryota; kingdom Metazoa; phylum Arthropoda; class Insecta; order Diptera; family Tachinidae; genus Germaria; species Germaria angustata. Next base: position 56,971,242 of record OY812998.1, on the reverse strand, counting down.
GACGTTACCATTCGTCCAGAAATGGCGATTATGCTGACAGTAAAATGGGCGAAGCGAGCGAAATGTTCCCCAAACAGAACACTATTTTTGATAAAACAATTTTATCATATGCACGTATGGTTGAATATCACAGCCGTCTACGATAATTTGGCAAAGTAAACTGCGACAATGACAGCCAATGTAGTTTCAACAATATGGCAGCTATCAACTGTCAAAGTTTAATAATCCCTATTGAAGGACATGATATATATATATATATATATATATATATATATATATATATATATATATATATTATAATTAAATGTATATATAAATTTATCTATCAGACTTTTGTCTATTCAGTTTATAACTTTTTCAAACAATTTTTATTAAGGAAGATGGAGAAGCCACTTATTATACTACCAGAACGGAACGATACTGTTTTCGATGGTCGCTACACCATTATCATTACAGTGACAGTTTTTGTGGTATTCTTTCTTCATAAATAAGCGTGTTAAGTAGTTGATACTTCTCAATTCTAGAAACCATCTAATAAGTGGTAAAAAGTGGATTTACGGACGTTGATGCTGATGGTAAGGCGACCATCGAAAGCTGTACTGTTTCGTTCTTCTAATGTAATAATTGGCTTCCTCCTCTTTTTCAATAAAAATTATTAATCAGAATTGACAAAATCAGTTATCGAACACGACCCACACAAACAAATTTCAATTTTATCAAATATTAACATCAACTGCTACTGCTAGCAACACGTCCCTGGTGAAAACAAAATCAAACCTTTATTTATTTTTATCCACTAAATGTAAGAAAATAATTAGAAACTAGATTTTTACACAATTTAGCGAGCTTAGCAACAAATGCCAACTCCAGTGGTAGTGAAGGCCTCTGCAGCATTTGGCGATAATCAGACATGCATGGACATCATAAATTTATTTGATAACAATTACTAACAACAAATTTCTATTTTTCACTAATTATTAATTAAAAGAGTTGTGCATAAAATGCAACAAAAATTAATTATTACATGTTCGTAAATATGACACATGTATTACTCGTATGTAATTGAAATTTTTTAGGTAGAAGAAGGCTCAGCGTGTCGAAATTGAATTTTCCATACAGAAGTCGTATTTTAATATGCAACTACACTCGTGCAGTGTAGGAACTAAAACCATTTATAGTGATAAAATTAAGTTTCATTTGCTATGCATTGAAAACTTGTATTTTTTCCTTTTTTTGCAAAAGATTTCTCCAAACGTTGGCACGTGTTTTAATACCCTACACCAATTTAGGCGGCAGTAGTTACATGTCTATTGTGGTAGGTAATGTTTTGTTATTGTTATATGTCTTATTATTAGCAGCAAGTACTTAAATTTAATTTAAATTTAATAGAAGATATCGTGCTTGTTCAATTGAGGTTCTAAATTTCTCATTTTGTCTTAATTTAGTAAATGCCAAATTTAGGCAAATTAGTCCAAAAATATATTTTGTAAATTTTCAGAATATATTTTTTCTTATTTTTTTATTAATGGAATGTTAAATATAAATTGAACTTAAAATAAGGATACAAATCTTAAATCTAAAACTATCTAAGTCCAGCCAGTGCTAGACGAAAAAAATTAATTTCTATAGTTTCTTCTTCCATATCTCTCGTGTTGGCCTAAAAAAGATAGTATCGCTCCTTTTGAGCCGAGTATGGCCTCTCTAGTATAGAATATTCCGGGCTAGTGGTTTTGGATGGTTATCAAATTGACTACTATCTTAAAATGTAAAATTTTTTACATTTATTCTTATTTTTTCACGCTTTTTGTTCATATGTATGTATATATATATATATATATATATATATATATATATATATATATATATATATATATATATATATATAATCCCTCTTATTATGATTGTCTTGTCGACGTCACATCAAGTCGTTAGTAAAAAAAGACAGCAGTTCTGAACTCCTTGAAGGCAATAATTAACTAATATTGATGGGCAATTGTAATTTTATAGGCCATAGTAGTAGTAATATACTATCAATTATATTTAATAGTTCTCGATAACGATCCCACAATTGCCAATTTATTGATGTCGACTTGTTGAGACGTCGACGTCGACAATCATAATAAGGGCAAATAATTGAGCTTTGGGACAATTTCATTTTCAATAAAATTTAAATTCAATCTTTCAACGCCTCTATAGTTTGTTGTATTCATTTTAATAAATATTCCTGAAGAATGCACTCAATGGCAATAAAAACAATTTTTACTTAATAATAATTTGATTCAGGTTTAAATAAAAAATATGGAAATTAATACACAAAAGAAACGATTAAACTTTCAATAACTGAAATCGGTGAAATAAAAATTTGCTAGTACGAGTATATCCTTCGAACTTAGAACACGAACAAATGGGTAGGAATAATTGCATATATAAATTACTGTCCATGAATCATCTTAGTGGCTTAGCGAAATAAAAAAATTAGGGTTAGGTTAGGTTAGGTTGATTGGAGGGGTGTGATAGCCCATGTCATACGACATACATTTAAGCCAGTGAAGGCTTAAATGTATTAATATGAATCAGTAAAAAAGGGACACTGAATATGGCACATGGCCGAAACCAGTCTGTTTACAAACCGAATTTAACGTGGGATGAGGTAAAATCGTTCCAAAAAAAATTAACCATTTACTTGAATCTGACATTAGCCATATAATGAACGACTTTTTAACCAATAAAATGCTAGTAATGGACTCGGGTGAAGTATGATCAACGACTCAGTTTTTTTATTTATTTAATTAATTTCTTTTTTCTTTTTTTTTTTGAAGCGCGGAACTATTTTGCGATTGCCAAGTCTGCATTTGCTATATTTTATATCATTACTAGTCCACACTAATGATAATCTAATGGTATATACTAAAGACCATTTTTGTTCTAGTGTATTTAAATATTCGGGTAAGGAAAAATCTACACAAATATCTATACTCCACTGCATGTAAGAAGCCTATATTTACACTTTTTTGTAACTAGTTCTCGGGAGATGTCCTGTACACTGTGAGAGGGAGGGTATTGGGAGAAGTGCTCATAACATTCGACTTGATTTTTCCACTGTGGTGGGAAAGACCTCTGCAGGAAGTCTATTCTACTAATTGTTAGAGTAAGAAATTTCTAAATAGGACAAAGTGCAGTTGGATGTGCACTTAATTAAGAACGTGCTGCTTGCAGAGGGGTCTTTGATTTCATTAAATTATATTCCTTTGTAAATGCTAGTGGTAAAAGATTAAAACACACAAAATGTCACGTCGGTGACTCTCAACTGTGTATTCCATGTTTTCAATGAGTCCAGTAACTTTAATTTGCTCTTTTAGGGAACAGATAATCTGCCTTTTCCCTGAATGCAAACTTGTTCATATACATCTGCACATAAATATTATGCCCAGTTCCACAGAATCTTTGACTATTTTTATAGAAAACTAGCGGGCCCGTTGCCTGCTTCGCACGGCAAAACAAAATAAGAAAAGAAACACACTTGTTTTTAATAAAGTTGGTTTTGTTCCCAAAAACACACTCACTTCACATACGCACCGCACACACATGCGTTATCGGATTTTAACAAAACTTCATATAAACCATATATGGGCCACTGCCTACGTAGTGTATAAGTTTGGTTGAAATCGCTCTACGCGTTTATGAGTAGTTCGGTGACGTACATATACGGACTTATTTTTATATATATAATATAGATATAGATTAGAGTGCACGTAATTTGCTTAAACAGAAATTGATTTTAACTTTTCGAATTTGTTTGGTGGCTAAACCAAATCATTAGTGAACTTTAAACAGATTGAAAACATTCAATCTCATATGTTTAAATCAAAATAATCAAATACAGTATGAGAATTCTGTAAAGTATATGAATATTGCAAATATATACATAATGCTTTTCTACAAACAGCACAACAAACAATTTATATTCGATATGAACCCCTTTTATTTATCTTCCAACCTGTATACGCCCTTTGTTTATAATTGCAATTAATTTCAATGTCAAATATTAAAAATAAAGATTTTGATTTTTGTTTTAACTGATAAATAAAATCATTGGCGCCAAAATTATTAAGTTATTCCAAAGAATTTTTTGTTTTTGTGAACACTCCATTTAAGAAACTAAAACTACTTTCGATTGGAACTGATTTCTGTGACATGGCTGATAGTTTCCATAGAAATTTTCTGGAAAAAAGTACAAAAACTTAAGCATATGGCCGTTATGTTGTGCGATTTTGACAGCTACCAGTCGCGATCGAAGAACGAGCCAGAACTGTAAAGACGTGCTTGAATATCCCTCTTCATATTCGTTTTAGTAAAATCATGTATGTAGTGTGTAGAATTATACAAACATATGGTTGCATATTTTAAAGCATAAATGACACAATAACCATTTTTTTAACAAATAATCATTTACTTGCCGAAAACTTGTAATAAATTTATAAAATATAAAAAAAAAATTATCTACAAAATTTCTCCTCAAATTGTATACATAATTCTGTGTTAATCAGAAAACAGAAAAATTATTATTTTATATGCAAGTTTTGGGCGCCTAGTATACAATGTAATGTATACTCATAAATGATATTAAATACGTTGGCAGCATTTACATATTCTATTAAGACGGTTTGATTTATTGTTTCAAAATATGTACTCGCAGTCCAAAGGCATGAATACATAAATGCATTTCCCTCAGGACACATTTACGAACACATATACACATATTTCATTTTATGAGAAATACACATATATTTAGAAATGTAAAAGCATATAATTTGGAAGGAGTAAAAAGGACCAGTAGTTACCATGAGATAATAGACAGACTTACGACCAAAAAAATATTTGATTCAGTTTTTCTTTTTGGTTTTTTTTTATCAACCAAACTCATTTATGCACTTGAGAAATACCACCATTTGAACTGCTTTTAACTATTTTGATTTTGTGGTAGGCTTTTGTAAACGGCAAAGTAGCAACAATAACAAAATTTCATTGATTTTTCCCACTTTCTTGAACTGTGGGCTATCATTGGTGTGTGCTAAACAATAAAAGCTTGACTTTAAGGATGATATGTTATTAATTTTTTTTTTCACAATAGATTTTTTGCATATTTTTTAAAAAATATTTCGAAAAAATATAAATATAATGTCTTTAAAAACTTACGGCTCCAAGATTTTCAAAACCATATTTATTGGCCACTGTGTGAGCAAAGTCATTGTCAACACTGCGGCGGAAACGAACCAGAAATGAACTCGTAAAGACGTCATTTCCTCCACCTATTGGACGTAAATGGGTACTACCACCACCTTCCGACGACGTAGGTGCTGCTTGAGCTGCAATATCAGCCTTAATATCCTTCGTACATACTCCAACAATGATAAAAGTGCATAAAAACAGCAGGCCCATTATTGGGTAAACGCATGCTGTCAAAATCATTGCACGCGTTTTGGTTTCTCTTTACCCACGGCTTTCTAATGTTCCCTTAAGTTGTTTGTCTGTTTTATATTTTCGCACTTAATTTTAATGAGTTCTATTTTATTTTATTTGTGTTTTCTCTATCACTTTCCACTTTAATCTATCGACTATTTAAGTCTATTTTAATTGTTGTAATTACTTTATGATTTTCATAACTTTACGATTTCTGTTGACTTTTTATTATTATTTGTTGTTATTGATAATGATACAAATAAAATAGTGGTAACAAAAATTAAGTGAAATCAAGGTTTAATGAGTTTTGGTTTTTTTTAGTTATTTCTTGTCCTCCTTAAAGTATACAACACTGGTTTTATTTATATTTCACTATCTCAAAGCAGAACGACTTATGACAGGTATTTTATTTTGACAGTTGCCGAAAAAGGAATTAAAGCAGAATTCGTTTTCTTGATGTTTCTTCTTACTTTTTTATATACACGCACACACTCGTATATACACAATATTAACAAAGAAAAAATTTTCGCTTTCGTTTAAATTTGCCTAAAAATATTCTACGCTATGGTTTATAATTTCAAAAATTTTCTGAGAAATTTTTGTCGTTTTTATAATATAATGAATTTAAAATCACTTTGTTCGTTTTTATTTTCAATTAAGTTCGGTTGTGTTTTGTTCTAGTTTGATAATATCTTTATTATTATTATTATTTTTTTTTAATTATTTTTTCATGATTATTTACTGTGTACAACGACTTCACTGATGTGCTTACCGAACAAAACTGTCATTATTCGACAAACTTCTGCGCCATTATGAATGCTCGTGTTTTGCAGACTTGAAAAAGCTTTCATTCTGCACACAAAATGAAAAGCTTTTCCATTGAAGCATTAACTACCATTTCCACTTGTTAATCCTATTACGTGGTTGCCATGACATGGGAAGATAAATATTTATCGGATTTTTTCTTAATATTTATAAAAGAGAATGCTTCACATCAGGCTCCACACAAATAACAGTCTATCACATGCTTAAGCCGATGGTGTTTTTATTTTCTTTAATTTTATTCATGATAAAATTCTATGGACGTGGAAGGCATATTAAATCGCCTTGAGATTGTACTAAGTACTAAGGTTTTACAAATGTTACAGCATTGTTCTTGAAATATCAATTGTTCAAGAAATATCAATTAAAATTCTATTAACGTTAGAAAATTAAATTCATACAAAAACTAGTTGTCGATCTACCCTTCAACCTCTAACAGTTTCAACCTCCAAAAGTTTCAACAGTTTATTGTTACTAATATTTACCGACTTTTAATTGCTTTATCATGACGTCATTGTTCTCAGTTTAATGCTTCCAGACCTGGCTGCCATTTCAGTCTCTTCCAAGTATAACCTTCCAAAATAATTTCCTTATCTTTTCATAACTCTCAAATGACAAATCTGGTGTTCCGTCATTCGGAAGAAATCACACCCACATTCTTATGCGACTGCTTGGTCAAGGATACTGTTTCTGATGCTCTCCTGCGTTCAGTCAATGAGCAAAGTCCCCTCTACCTCTATCTTGTCAAATTTATATACAATGAAGATGTTTTCAACTCGTACATTTTGCTTTGTATCATTCCCTACCAGTGAATAGGATGTGTCCCTCCCATTATTAAACCGATTGCAATAGCTGGCTAGAATGCGCAGAAAACGTATTTGATTGTTTTGGCACAAACTTACAAGATTGAATGTTTTCGAATTGCTTAAAGTTCACTGACGATTTGGTTTAGCGATCAATGAAATGTTAGTATATAAACAACTGGAGTCACAACGAACAATTATGAAAATTTTTGCTATTTTTTTGGGTACAATCCCGCCGATGCATTTCAATATAAATATATACAACAGCGTACATAATTTATATAAAAGCTGCCTTTATTTCGTCAAATATAAGTTAGAATTGATCTTTTATTATCTAAGAAATAATCACTCTCATTCCCGTTCTCGTCGTCAACGTCGCCATCATCATCAATTCAATAACAATTTTGTATTCTATAACAACATGACGACGACATTGACTGTTGGTGTGAGCATATCAAACACACATCTCTCGATATTTCAAACAGCTGTGTATGATTTGTTTATTGATTTTGAACATAAATTTTATTAGAAATTAAAAATGTTTTTTTACTTGTGAGATAAATGGGAGTGCCTCCACGAAATTCCACTGCAAGAGAGGGACTCTTCTGCAACTCTTCCACTAATTTTTCAAACTGCCTTGCAGTTGTTATTTTAAATTGTTTCGATTTTCCATTTTTAATTACTGTATGTATTTTCAAATAAGCCCAAGTCGTTATCATAAATGGCGACGACATTTTCAAAGTCGTTTCAAGACAATATCGCCATAAATTTAGAATGTAAGATGAATGTAGATGACGATGTTGTCATCGATAATCTTCGATAATGGCAACTGGAATAACATTTTGAAGTAAACAAGGCAAGACAATATCGTATTGTTTTCATGTTGACAACTGGAATAAGGGTGAATATTTTATTAAATAAGAAACAAAATAGTTGCCGCGTTTATTTCATGAAATATTTGTATGGTCCGGAATTTGATTCATATAGAAATATTGGAACTAACTTTCAAAAAAAAGCTGAAATGTGACGGAGAAAACTGCAAAAATTTGAGAAATAGAAACAAATCATGTTTGGTGCGAGTTTCATTATGTGCAGTGAACTTACACTCTCCTGAGACTTTTACTCCAGTGGGACACCAATCGCAATGATTGGTGTGATGCAGCACTACAAAATATTGCAGGCGAATTGGGATAGACAGCTGAATGGAAATGAAGTATTAATAGCGGTAGTCTGTAGTCTTTACACTTCTGGTAGGTGGCTGTGTTTACAAACACACACACATTTATTTTTACCCAACTAACGTAAATTTGTTGTTTATTTCTGGCTACGAAAATATTGTTGATGCTTTTATTCTTCGACTTTTTTTTTATCTGTTGGTATTACAGATAGGGACTAACAATATGTTTTCTCCGAATGTGGATGTGTAAGTGATGAACAATTTGTGGTTTCTTTAATGCCTTAGACGTCATCAAATTCTGTTTCATTTGTATTTGTTGGGCTTTTCGTTTTCTTGGCTTACAGACCTTTCTGTTCATTCAACGTTGTTTGCATATTTAAAACTGTTCTTGTCAAGTTTAGAATTATTAATGTCGACATCTAAACAGATTTGTGCTTGTATGAACATGCACACATTTGCATATTCACGTACAAACACATTTACATTTGCTTGTGTGCATGTATTCATATAGATAATTATATTCGCGTATGATTGAAATTTTTTTTTATACTGCTGTAATAGTATATTTTTTGCTTCACCCCCCGTTCATTCTTGTTGCATCATATTTCGCTTCACTGTGATTGGTGCTTCTTATTATTGGCCTCTTTAAGACCATATGTTAGCCTTAATAAAACTGTGCAGATCATGGCTATAAGGAGTTCGACTTGCGCTAAATGTCCTTTTGCGGTTATTATTCGTTGAACAACAACCTTAGATTTATTTAAGATTTCGCTATAGCAATAGACAAAAAACACTTGCTCCCAAAAAAGTATGTCTCGATGAATTTATATAATTTTTATATGTGTGTATACACAATTAGCTATTTTATTTATCTTCAAATGTTTTTTCATTATATCCAACACCTGGTGGCATGTACGAGGAGTGTTCAAAAAGTACAATGGCTCTTAAAAGTTTGTCATTTTCCTTTTTTTTTTTTTTTTTTTTTTTGTTGAATCCTCTATTTTGGTTTTATATAGCATTTTTGTTTCAAGGATCAAAGAACTAGCATTAAATCTTGTGCAAAAAATATAATTAAGTGCTTCGAAACATTTCAAATGTTGACAATTACAAACGGCGCGCCGTTTCTATTCTGAATAAAAAGTGTCTATGTGTATGTAAGTTCGTACAAGAAGTCCGAAAAGTCGCCAATGACGAACCTTGTTTCTGAACAACTGATGAAAACTTTGAAGTGAAGCTAATGGTATTGAGGAATAGCCGAATCGCCATTAGAGAAGTTACTGATGATTTCGGAATCTCAATTGGCTCGTGCTATGAAATTATTTCAGATATTGTGGTAATAAGACATGTGTCGAATAAATTTGTTTCCAAACTGCTCAGTTTTGATCAGAAGAATCTTCAATCTATTTTTTTTTTTTTTTTTTTCAAAAAAAAAACCTTTTAACTCAACTACCATATTTATCAGTTTTGCCACAATTTCAAAGGACAAAAGTTGGCAAGGATGAGGCTATACAAAAAAATTAATAGCAAATTGATAAAAGCGTTGGCATAAGTAGCTTCACTACCTGATTCAGCTGTTTTAAACACCTTTTTCTTAGGTTGTTGATCATAAATTTTAGAAAAATATTCATATTCGTTTTTTAAGGAATCATTCAAATTAGACATTGTCTGCGATATTAATTGAGTGTCCTTTAATATATGTTTAACAAATCTCTCTTAATCTGTTTAGCATTGTCAATTTTGAGTCAACACTATTTTAACTCAACGTCAATACTAATTTAATATTTCCTAAAAGCTTTACGACGACGTTGACTGTTTATCGATTGTTTTAATAAAATACTACACATATCAAATATTTAATTCGGCTGATATATTTTGTTTAAAATTTTCGTTCAAAAGGTGTATTTTCTTATAAAATATAATTACTTTTAAATTCAGATAAGATTCGTAACGTGCTATTCCCAAATTAATAATATACATATCGACGCCTCCAAACAATAGTATGCTAAGTCGACTTAGCATGTTTTCAAGTTCTTAACGTTTTAAGATTCTACGGTCCTTAACTTAAATTCTCTGAAATTTTGGTAATCATCGGCCAATCCAAACAAAAGTTATAATCAAAAATGTACTTAGCATGGGACTTAAGATTTAAGAAACTTCCATACCATTATGTGGTAAGTACACTTAGCATATTTCGGCTTGGAACTTTTTGAATTATTTCGGATGCTAAGTAGACTTAGCATACTACAGCACGGAGTTTTTTTTATGACGTGTTCGCTATGTATACTTGGCATTGTCGTTATTTTATTTTTAGTGTTTCTAAGTACACTTAGCATGCTTTTCCCCGAACTTCACAAAGTAGTTTGTGCGTGTAAGTATACATAGCAGAGACCTGCAACCGGTGATTAAAAAAAAATCAGATTAATCAAACACTCGAAAAACATGTCATTTTCGCTCAAACGTTCAAATATGCCTTTATCAACATTGTGTCTATTCTATTTTATGCTAAGCAAAATAAGGGTTGTTTGCGAACATGTAAATTTAATCTGTTGCCGCATGCCAGCTATTCAGTTTGAGTGTTTAAAAACTGTGTGTGCATGAATTTTTGGACAACTCTTCAAAGCACACATTTTTATTTAATCACATTCATGATCGAAATCAAAAACTTAGAGGCATTAATGCAAAAAGCATAATGTGAAAAAGGCAAAAAATCAACAATTGTACATTTATGCACAAGGTGCTGTGTGTTTATAGAATGGTTAGGCAACACGGTTGCCAGACTTAACAGTTTAATAGCATTTTTACGACGATACGCTGAAACAGATAATTAATCAAGTAATATATTTTTAAAATTATCCCGATTTTTACAATTATCATTTTGTAATTATATAGACATGTGTGTATATGTGTATACATGAAGGAGGTTATATTATAAGCAATGCGTTTTGTATTCTTATTTTTTGTTAAATACAGTAAAGTATTTTAAGCACTTATATATTAAACACTCTCACTGTCGCTCACAAAAATATAAATTAGCCTAAATCTACCACAGCTACAACGGTGGTCGTGTAGCCATGTAGCCGTGTTGTCGTGAAAATAATCATTTTCATATAAACGTGTAAAAATTTTGCGCTGTTGAATAAAATAATGTTGAAACGGGTGTATTTTATTGTACAAAGATTTTTTTCTCACACTGAAACAAATAGATTTGTTGAATTTGCTTCGGTGCCGCCAAAAATTAAAAAAAGCACCGAAATTTAAAAAAAAGCGCACCGCGCTCAGAAAAATACACTTAAAGACCCTTCTTTTTAAGTAATCTATGTACCAAACCAATAAAGCGGTATTATTCTTGGGAGTTAAAAACGACTTTAATTTCAGTAAAATTCAATAAAACAAACAAATTTGGCAAGGTTGAAGTATTTCTTATAAAAATAACAAGTTTTTTTGAATGAGTAAAAAATAATCCGATCTTTAAACGATTTTAAACCGAAAATTGCGATTTTTAAAGTTTATTGTAAAACCGACGTTTTTTGGTAACTTCGTATGGCATCCTTATTTCTCAACCACAATGTTTTAACAACCTACATACCTACACACTCAAGATTATGTGCCAGCATATATCATTGCATGATTTTTCTTAATATTCTTTGCAAAGAAAAGGCATGTTGAATAAATGCCATTCGTTTTTGTGTTTAATGAATGCAAACGCTCAAAATAGCTTGTGTGTTAAAATCTTGCTTGAAAAATTCATATAGGCATTTTTGTATTTGCCTTCCTAATGATTAACACAAATAAAGATTATGAGCGTACGCGCATGCTTGCTTATGTGTTTGTGAATAATTGGACACAAAAAAGTTATGCATGAGTGAAGGCATAAAAAACGTGATTTTTGCCGGTCTCTGATACATAGCATACTATAGTTTGGAAAAAATCGTCGACTGAGAAAGAACGAAAATTTGCACATTTTTACAAATAATATGAGTTCTACTGCGCGGAAAAAGCTGAAATTGGCACAAAATATGTATGTTATATTTAGTTTTATATTATGTTATTAAGCTGTTTTCTCTTCTAAAAAGGAGAATAACTAATAAAATAACTACGGAGACCATGCTAAGTAACAATGAGGAAAATAAAGGTAAGAAATTTAAGAAGACATTAGTTCTCGCGTTTATAAAATATCATTATTATTTCAATTGGTTTATTGCAATAGAAAATGCACTGAAAGCTATTCTTGTAGACGATTTGGTGACACCTCACTCAGTTGGTACGTGATATATCACATGGAATATCGACCGATTGAGAAGGTCAGAATAGTGATCACAGTTCAGTAGGTATGTATTATTGTTTATTATTTAAAATAATTATAATAAAAATGAATTACGTTTTTAGAACCATTCCCCAGGAGTTCAAGCGAATGTCATATTCATTAAATGATTCTGAGTCATCATCTGACACAGAGTCCACTGCGGCGTTCAGTTCCATCAAGCCATTGTGTATTCCGGCGTGCTTCCCGTCTATATTTTACTGTATTTGTTTTTTGTTATTCGACCTTAAATATCATTTCATCCCAAGTTGCTTAAAATTAATCAGGCTCGAGGTCACCTCGTGAATTAATTAATTTGATTTTTTTTTATAAATTAAAATACGTATGTGTTTATGTTTTATGGAACTTTTATTTAAACTTATCTTTGACTGGCCATTACTTAACTCATTTTCATTTGTTTAATGTACTTATGAATGGATGTTATTAAAGCCATTTTCATCTGAACTGAACAAATATATGTTAATTTAACTTTTGCTTACAAACACAATTTTAGAAAATTATGAGAAAATTGAACTGAATGAATTATTTGACCTTTTTATCAATAAAAATTTAAAAAACTATTATAATTTTTTTTTAATTAAATATTTAAATCTTACTTCGTCTAAGTATAAAGAAAACAAAATTAAACACCATTTTGCTCCAAACCAGAACATGCTATGTATACTTAGACGACTAATCAGAGTAAAAAGGTCCGTAACAAAATATGCTAAGTCGACTTAGCCGACTACTTAAGAAATGTTTGTCTATGCTAAAGTATTCTAAGTCGTTTTTAGCTATGGTCTGCTAGAAAAATTTTAAATTTAGAAATACCAGCAAAGGTATATTTAAATTTCGTTAAAATCAGTGAAAGACTCAAAGCTCTATCTCATACCACTCCCGAGATAGAGCCTGTAAACTTTGAGAGCTTCTCCTGAAAAACTCACTTTTCAGACTTAGCATACTATTGTTCGGAGGCATCGATATATATGTATTATAATTTACTTAGTAAATTTTTAAGTTTTTTTAATACATTAAAATATGTTAAGGATTAAGCAAAAAAAAAAAAAGAAAAGAACATAATTAATGAGTTTTGTTTTAGGTTTGATATGTTTTGCCTGGCTTTCTATTTCAAAATTTTCCCAAAAATTTTGGTAAAAGTTTCCTTTTGAGCTCGCCTGAGCAACCAGCGAAATGTAGGTAAGACTAGCTCACCCAGTCTCTTTAATATATCCATGTATTTTTAAAAAATTTAGTAATTTACTAAATAAGTAAATTGTTGATTTGTGAAAAAGCACGTTATAAATCATATCTGAAATGTAAATTACAAATTGCCCATAAAACATTTTAATACCTTTTTTACTTAGAAATTAACAAATACTTATGATTTCTTCCATATTTAAACATTTTAATTTTATAAACACAAAATTAAAATATTTCTTACCAGTAAAAATTTTACTAGTAGCAATTTCGCAACTTGTTTCGTCTCTTAATTTCTTACACTTTTTTCACTCTCTCCTTACAAATTTTTGGAATTCCTATGCTCCTGCAAGGAACGACGGAACTTTTAGTAAACGAACAGTTTTAATTTCTTGATGTGCTTAAGCTTTGTATGGATAAGAAGGCGAATTCACTTACCAGGTGGTGTGTGTAACACAGCTTTGGATGCTCGTTTGTTAAAAAAAGACTTAATTATGAACAAATTTAAATAAGAGTGATAGACAGAAAAAATTTAAAAATAAAATACAATAGTGCACAAATTTTTTTAAAAGAACCATAAAAAGTGTTGCATAAATTAAATATTCCAATTATTTGTTACAAGACGCATAAAATTGATTTGAATGAAAAAAAGCTGAGATGCGAGCAAACCAAATACACACATTGTTTATTTTTTATTTTTTAATTAAGACCACCTTATAGTGAAATCGCCTTGGATAAGACGACCAAATACATATTGAAAGTCCTATTAATAAGGTCTATGCAACAGCCTAGGTGATAGATAAGATAATTGACAAACTGCATATCCAGAGCTTATAGTCAAATTGTGCTATCTACAAAAACACAATTGTTCAGGAGACCAATAAAACCGTTTAAATTTCTTATTAATAGAGATTTAATCAAAAAACAAAAACATGAAAATTATGGTGATAGAAAAAAATTTTGCACGAAATTGATATCATAGATGCAGAATGGATTACTAGAGTTTGGCATCAAAAACCCATTTTAGACAAATCTGCAGATAGCACAATTTTACTATAAGCCCACGATATATAAAAATATGCAACATATTTTTCAACCTTTTTATAAGGAGTGTTACCATTGCATTCTCAGCTTTGTTGTAGTCCATTCGACTTTCATAGGCCTCATAAATATACCTTGAATATTTTAGAAAAATACTTAATATTGAAAATGTATTCTTTTGGGATATTCTCCCCAAATAATAGTTAAAACAAAAAAATTAAATAGGCTCACGTTGAGTATAAGTGTTTATTGTGTTGTTGGTATAAAAGCATTCTAAGCCTACTGTGATTATGGTTTTTGTAATAATCATATATAATATAAAATTCTCCTATTGTGTTTATTTGTTTTAGCATAAACATACGAGGTTAAATATTTTTAAACTGCTTAAAACTCGCTGACGATTTTGTTTAGCGACCAATGAAATGTGGGCATTGAACAGCTAAAACCACAACAAACAAAACATATTTTAGACAAAATTAAAAAGGTCATCAAAATTCTTAACAAATTTTAAGAATTATCAAAGCTTAGAAAAAAATTAACGAAATCGGAAAAATCTGAAAATGGTTGAGTTACGATTGAAAAGCTTTCATTTAGGGAATGTTTTACTAAATATTAAAAACAGTGTGAACATTTTTATTGAAAACAAAGACAAATTTGTTTTTTTTTTTGTTTTTATTTTGAATATAAATTTGAGTTTTTTTGTTATTTCACCCTTTAATTGTTAATTTTGTAATTTTTTAACCTTTATGTCTTTTTTAAGCAAATATTAATTTTATTTTCAATATTTCTCTAACCTAGTCTTCAGAAAGTACGCATCTTTTAACCGATGTTATAATACATATATTTTTTATATTTTTAAACCTTAAACAAAACTTACATAAAAAGGTTTTTTTACTCTTTTCCGTATAAGTGTTGAAAGGAAATTTTCTTTCGTGTTTAGTGGGACAAGTCGATAATTAAATATCATTTTCTAAAACATATATACATATGTAGGTAGGTATAGGTTTGACATTTCACTAATGCTTGTACAAGATTATCAGTCGACCTTTAACCATATTTTAAAAAGTTCAAAAAATTGGTTTCTTCTACAAATGTTAATAAAAAACCACTGAGAGTTTTTATAATTGTATTACGACAGAAAAATGAAATGAAAGTAACGAGTAATAGTTTTTAAGTGTTCTATGTTTTTGTAAAAAAAAATTTGTCAAGAATCTAAAAATTTGGAAGGAAAAATTTAAAATCTAAACAAATAAAGCGAGCTTTTTCAAACAAAAATTAAATAAATAAAAATTCGGAACTTTATTTAAAAAAATTTACAAAAACAAATCATGCACCGAAAAAATCGATGATTCGCCACAACATGATATTTTGAATATTCGAAAAACTTTAGATTAGGTCAAAAATTCAAAACTCCACTGGAACCGCTTTGAAAATTATTTTCATTTCTATTTCTTTTTAGTATGATGTTCATATTTTCATGTCGTGTACAAGATATAAAAGAAATGTTTACCAATTAAGTTGACAGTTAAAAAAATTTCAACATTCTTGTCAAAGGTATGCTTTCCAAAAATAAAAATTTATTTTTTAGAGTTTTTCAATGAAAAAAAAGTACGTTCGTAAATGCAGCAATGCTCTGCAACAGAAAAGCAAACTTTCTGTGCTATACCGATACATATCAAAGGATGCTCTTTTATTGTGTGATTATTTAACATATTTTTGAGCACCATTTGCTTCATTTTAATTTAATGTTGCAGCACAGTACCGAAAACATATGAAAAAATATTGTATGTAGACTTGAGTGAAATAAATATTGATAGGTAACAGGTACCGATTGTGCCAACTTCATGACCATCTCTGCAAATGAGAAACGAATAGGAACTTAACAGTAACAATTATATTACAAAATGGTGTTCAGATTATGAACTTACAAAATTGTAAACTTAAATTTAATATATTTTTTTTATTTCATATTTGAACTTAAAATAGTGTTCGGAATTTCAGTTGTAGTTACTTATTACTAATAACTTAAGTTAAAACGTATACAAAACTCAAACAAATATTATAACGCATGTTTGTTTGTCCTGCTATATTTTTTTTAACAATTTTTATAAAGGGGAAGATAATTCATATTGTGTTTTACGATAATTTATTTTTTATCACAATTTAAACAACAAATTTAATAGTAACAAGTAGAAAATTGTTTTGGTCATATCTAAGATGCTTTACCAATGTAATGGTAAAACAAAAATATTTTAAAAAGAAATTATTACATTTAAAACAAAAAAAGCTGAAAAAAATTAATAAGTACTTAAATCATAGAATTCTTTTATTTTTAATTAAAATTCGAAAGTATTTTGAAGAAAGCTATGGTAAATTTAAGTATATATGTACGTATTAGTAGTAATTTAAATAATTTTTTTTTTTAACAAAATAGTTCGTAAATATTTGATTATTGAAATATTTTGCTACTGGCTGTGCATATATTTTCTGCATCTGTTAGAATTTTATAACTGTCTTCGACTCCGATCTGTAATTGTGAAAGCAGTGAAAATCAGAAATTAAATGAAGAAGTTTACGTTTGCAGAACATATATATCAAGATATATAAAGAAGCTTTATTACCATTTAAATCCACTAGCCTTGCCTGTTTGTCTAATTTTCATTGGATTTAAATAACTTACGATTTTATAACCATCATTATATTGAAGAATAAAAAAAATTAAATTTAAAGCTTTCTTAAAAATTAATTGAAATTGTATAAGGGCGAATGAGATAGTACATATGCATATTTCTGCGGTGATGCAGGACACATTTAACTAAATTTTGAGGAAGCTCAAAATAAGCTTACGGCACAAAGTCTAAATAATTTCACTTGGGTTCACAGCTTTTGCCATCATGTGATACCAGTGGAAAATTGGAAATAGTTGCGTAAAGAAGACCGAGAACGGAAACACAGAGTATACGAAAGGAATTTGCGAACCTTTGATTGCCAGTCTTGTATGCTAATCACCAGTCTATGAGGGCCACAGAAAATATAAATGGATTTAATGAGATGACAAACAGAAAACTTTCTCCACTCTTTTAGTTTTAAGAAAATTATATCGAGTTTTATATACTCTTGAATATGGGGAAGTATAAACATATTATATACGTAGTTTACATTGTTGCCTTTTAATTGAACCCATTAGTAACATTTCTTGGGGTCGACATTCTCATTTATTGTTTTAAAAACTATATAGGCTTAGCAAACGAGTTTAGGAAGGCGAGTGCAACATTTATATACGAGTATGTATACAAAATTGCTTTAGGTAAGAAAATATATCGAAACGAAAACATTAATACGATGTCGAAAATTGGAACTTACAGCTTGTGGCAGCAGAACTAAGAGTGTGCGTACTTGAATGTCTCTTAGCTTTGGAAAGATTTGAAGAAGACGATGCAGCAGTACCTTCTGAAAGAACCAGGGGAGGTTTTGATTCCAGTATGCAATTATCATTGTTGTCCTTCTTGTTTAATGTTACGCAGGATTTTGTTGATGTTTCTGCAGGCATAGACTTATAGCGCTGGAAGGAAGTTCGCGGTTTTTTGTCTTGTGTAGCAAGTAAAGCAACCTCATCGAGAGATACAAACCAGTCGTCTAGGATATCGTCTTCAAAAAATTTCGCGCAAAAAGAATGTTTTTCCTTATTTTCACAAATTTTAGATGTATTTGCTACAGGAGATATAGCAGGTGGCGTAGTAGTGGCGGCAGGAGCAGAATTGGCATGTGGTATGGAAGAGCACTGGGAAGAAACAGAAGACTTGGGTGTAGTGCTTGCAAAATTTATGAAAACTGGCTGGGTTTTTGCTTCAATTTCTGATTCAATTTCCTGTGTGGCTTGAAGCAAGAAGCAATCAGAGTCTGAGTCATCGAAAAAGTCTTTTAAAAATTCTGGCTTTTCTGGTGTTGGGACTTTTACTGAAAGTTTTGTTAAAATCGAAGAAGTTGATTGCTTCTTCATTTTTATATCGTACGAAGTTGAAATCTTGTCTGAATTACTCTTTGCATTCAACTCACTTAATTGATTATTTGGTTTCGATTTTTGCGTTCCAGCGCTTTTTAACTGTTCTTCCAATTTTGCACAACGCTGTTTCAACTTTTCTTCAGCTCGTGAATTTTCAACTCGTCTTAATTCCTGCTCCAAAAGTTTTCGTTGATCTGCTTTCCGGGAGACATTTCGTTGCTTTTGATTGCGGTCGTTTCCAGCAACTTCAATGCTACTGGATCCAGCTGAGGCAAAACTACTATCTGCAGCATATGCTGAGTCGGGCGTTCTTAATGAAATTTTGTCATTACATCTTGCATCGCCACTAGTTCCATTACCCGAATTCCGATTCCATTTCCAGCCAACTTCCGGACTATCAATGGATAAGGTTTGTGACTGGAGAGAAGTTGGCGAAAAACTGTTATCAAATAACTTCGGCGAAAAGTCCATACTTTCGTCAAAATCCAAGGCCATTTTTTTGTGTGGCGGGGTACATTCAATACCACCATCAGAACAAATGGATATTACTGAAGGAGATCGTTGTAAAGTCTCACTTTCAGAATTTATTTCATGTGGATTTATAGCACCTTTAGATGTGGAAGTTTTTAATCGATTTTGTGGCGATGCTAAAAGAAAACAAAATTAGCGTCTGCTTATATAAATGTATAGTTTACTTAATAGTTTCTGCCAACAAAATCTATAAATATACATATATTTATTACCGCTGTGTCTTTTATGATTCAGACGCTTTGATAATGACAAAGACGCTTTCCGTTGTAATTTTGGAGTTACGTCCATGTTAAGATTTTCAAACAGACTTAAATTTCAATATCACAAATTATCTATGTCTGTGTTTAATTTCTTTATTTCCACAAATTCATAAAAACACTTTGTTTGAAAATATAAAAGTGCGCTACATTTCTTTTGCACAAAAAACTAACGAGTATAAACACACGTAGTTGTACTAAACGTAAAGTGTTGTATTAAATAGTATTAAAAGGCAGCTCGATTGTTCTTTCACGTTATTTTTCATAAAGTTTATGTATAAGAGATAATAAATATCTTGGATGTGTCGTGATAGAATTAGTTATCATGACAATTTTTTTCTAGATATAAAAAGTCCAGAAGTGCAGATCAAACTGCACCAAATATTAAAGAATAATGAAGATGGTATTTTCAATAAAGAAAATTTGTAAAAGATTTAAGTAAACAGGTTCATCATATTAAATGTAATCAAAAATTAAAAAAGCAATTATTTAGAGCTTCCAGTTACTGTGAAACTTAAAAACAACAGCACATTTAGAAAACGAAAATATAATAAAATAAAAAATGTTTTTTGTTGTAGCTTTAGCTGTTCGTATGCCCACGATTCATTGGCCGCTAAAAAAAATCTTCAGTGAACTTTAAGAAGTTTGAAAATATTCAACTTCGTGTGTGAATGCCTTTACATGGTAATTTATATGCACAATTCATGTACTTATGTATATTGGCCGTGATGGCTTTTATGTTTGAAATAGATCCAGCACTAAGCCAAATCATTTAGTTAATACAGTATATATGCCTTCATATCAAAATTTTACGTGTTATATGCATATGACATTTCCAAGGCGAATTTGCTTTGCAACAACCATGTGTTTGCGTAAAAAATTATTCCTCCCAAAAATGAATGTCGTATGAAGCATCAGAACTTTTTTTCTATTATACTTACTTAATTTTTTATACTCGTTTTTATTGTTGTATTCGTACTCACACCATTAAAATTTGATTATATTTATATTATTTTTATATAAATCTCATTCTTTGTACAATGTGATTAGAAAAAAGTAAAATGATTACAACTTCGTAAAACAAAGAATTGCAGAAACAAAAATCTCCCTTGGGAACAGGAATCAACAAAATCATATCTCCTATGGTTGTGTTTATATATATAAAACAAAATTTTGTACGAATATTTATATTGAATTAAAACAATAACTATAAATATAAATGTTTAAAGGAAATTTTCTTTGGAACCTACTGAAAAGCGGTTAAAATCCGAATCTTTTCTTATTACATTTCGAGATCTGGCAGCATTATTATAAAATAATTGAATGATTTGGACCAATCAGAAACTGTTTAGTGTGTAGAACGTAGAATCAAATAAATATAATCCAATAGCGTTGTGTAAAATAGTATCATATATGAATTATGTTTTAATATGTTTTATACATTTAGAAAAGTACATAAACAAGTAATTTTGGTTAAGAGGAAATTATTAAAATTAATATAAAATTTTTATATATTCTGAGCAGATTGTCTCAACAAATATTTAGAAAATAAATTACTTTTATGAAATTTAATACTATCTTAGACATCCATGAGTAAATGACTTCCACAAAGTTATAAAGAGGCGTTTTTCTTACATTCTCTTCATTTTCTAATTAAGTCTGAAGCAAAGCAAACGGGTTCTCAGTCGCAAAGTTTTTGAAAACAAATTAAAAAAGAAAGACTGCATTTTAAGCAGACGTGGCCTGAAAATAAAATAACTTTCTTCTTTCCATACATTGCTTTTTACAAATATTTTATGAATTAAAGTGCAAACAGTATGAAGTATTTATTGCTGTTGGGATTGTTATTATTTGCGGGTGAGTATTCATGTGTGGAATATGTAAAACTTTAAAAGCCGGCTAAATTTTAACTGGAATTGAAAATATAATAACTATATTTCTTAGGTTTTACCCAAATTAAAGCTGATGATGAGGAAGAACAAACTGTGGCAGAAAATGTTGATTTAAATTTAGGTGCATTCAAAGAAGGTTCTAGAACAGGTAAGTATTTTTTTCCTTTTGTTTATAATATTTTGTACAACTTTGAACACGTCAATCATTTTAGATTATTTACGATAAGATTGAATACAACATGCGCTTTAATATTGATTTGTATTTTGACAAAATATTTATTTTTCATTAACCTTAGACTCGGAAGCCGTTGATCGGGAAGCAGAAGCTATTAAATTAGATGGCCTTAGTGTGGCACAAATGAAGGAAATTAGCGAAAAGGTAAGTTTGTCGTTTATCTTCTGTATACATACATACATACATACTTAAGTATGTCGCACATTTGTTGCCGACGTCATATGTAATTCAGACACTAATATTGCAAAAACGAGTTTTCATTCACCTTAATTGAAAAACAACTGTCTGATCTGCCGGCTTAAATCGTCTTAATATCCAATAAAATATTAAGCCAGCTAATAGCGAGTTTGTTATTCCTGATTTTTTTAGGTATAATATGTATATATGCCGCTGCTTCAGGAAATTAAAATTTTTTCACTACGTCGATACAAATGAAATTATTTCAATTAGTTGGGGATAATATCCCAAAATAAAAATTATACCTATATACCCGTCGCACTCGTATATGAATTACGATGTTCGGACTCGCACTGCATTTTTGAGTCGTAAATTCTTTGAATCGTTTTTGCAGTTAGCGGTATATGTGCAATTTTGAATGCACTTTATTTCATTTTTATAGTTCTCCATGTACTATAGCATTTATAATAGTTCTGAAAAGATTTAACTCCTTGACAAATACATATTTCCGCATGACGAAAATTCGTCACTGCAAACAGTCAACAAGTTAAATTATGAAAATTCGCCTCTTGCATACGGCTGTAAATATTTGAATATTGTTACTTTATTTATGGCATAATGTGGCTGACTTCCTAAACGTATATTTACAGTGTATCAATACAGTATTAATACCAAGTTGATGCATTGTGTATATGCTTTTTTAATACTTTGCATAATGATGGTTTGCATCCGTTATATCGCTTAGGAACATTTATATGCATTATACCATTCATAATAGAGCGAACAATGACGGATGAGCATATTTTATTGCACAAAGAAACACGGGTATCAAAAAGGATACCAAAAACAAGAGGATTTGTGCAAACACTTGATGCACTAATTTTTTTTTTTTACTAAACTTATTTTATGCCCCTATTGCGGTTCACCACTCAACTCAGTTTGGTCGTGGGAGAGTCAACCCAACTTATGCACAACCACACTCACTTTAGTTATTGCGATACACAATAACTAAAATGAGTTTGGTTGTGCATAAGTTGGGTTGACTCTACACGACCAAACTGAGTTGAGTTGTGAACCGCAATAGGGGCATTAATTTTTAAAAAACCTGTATTTTTTGAATGGTTCACACAAAAAGCTATTTTTTACTTTAATAAAAAAATTAAGATAAATAAAATGAATATAGAAATATGTATATTAAATTATCTTCCTGCGTCGCCATTGTGCTGCGTATTGTATTCATTTTGCATCTAAATTTTTTTGGTTGCTTCTCTTGCTTTTTCTTGCGCATTAACTACACAGTAATGCAAATGGGACCAAATACATTGTAAAAATTTTTTAGGGTGGAATTTAGGAATACGTTGCAATGTATTACTATAAAGCAACATGCGTTTAGGAAGTCAGCCTATCTTAAAAATAAATGCGTTAAAATAGTGTATATTGGAAAATATAAAAAAAAACCTGTAACAATCCCCCACATACTGTAATTTGCTTCTTGTAAATGTTATTTTTTTTATAAAATTAAAACGTCGAAGACAATTTCATCCATTTTATGAAAAGGAAAATAATAACTTTACTTTCCGTAATTTATTTTTTTCTTATATTCCCAAAATTTCACTGAAATATTAAAAAAACCTGTCTTCAAGATCAGTGCTTCATGCTCTCCACATAAACATTTCAAATGGACAACAGAAATGTCTAATAATGGGTAGATATATACTTATATCAATGGACGTTTCATTAGTGCAATAAAACAATTACGAAAAAATTACATATGTAATTATGTATATGATTTCTGCCTCTTTAATCTTTTCGTTTTTGTTCCTAACGTTGATAAAACGTTAACCTCTACGTTTTTGGAAACAGGCTTTTTTATACTCTTTATACTGGTTTGCGATAAAATGTCGGTTTTGGTACGTGAGGTATTTTGCTTCTATGGAGACAGACTTTTTAAAGTTTGACCGCATATAGTGAAGCATGCTTATGGTTTCAATAATATTTATTCACATATCTGCATCTCGTATTCTTTTCTAGGCTACAAAATATGCTTTTGAAACTGAAGTAAATCGCCTGATGAAACTCATTATTAACTCCTTGTATCGCAACAAAGAAATTTTCTTGCGTGAATTGATTTCAAATGCTTCAGATGCCATTGATAAGATTCGTCTTCTAGCTTTGACAAACAAAGATGAATTGGAAACTAATCCGGAGCTAAATATACGCATTAAAGCTGACAAGGATAAAAAGGTCTTGCATATAATGGATACTGGTATTGGCATGACACATGACGACTTAATAAAAAATTTGGGTACAATCGCTAAGTCTGGTACAGCTGAATTCTTAGCTAAAATGCAAGATCCTTCAAAGACTGATGGGCAAGGAATGACTGACATGATTGGTCAGTTTGGTGTTGGCTTCTATTCCGCTTTCTTGGCGGCAGATCGCGTTGTTGTGACTACTAAGCATAACAACGATACACAATACATTTGGGAATCAGATGCCAATAACTTTAGCATCGTAAAAGATCCTCGTGGTAACACGTTAAAACGTGGTTCTGTTGTTTCACTGTATTTGAAAAAAGAAGCAGAAAACTTTTTAGAAGAAGATGTTTTGCGTGACTTGATTCGCAAGTACTCACAGTTCATCAACTTCCCCATCATGTTATGGTCCAGCAAAACTGTCGACGAAGAAGTACCCATTGAGGATACAAAACCTGCCACTGAAAAATCCCAAGATGATGAGATTGTCGATGAAGAAGAAGATGCTAAAGTTGAAGAAGACGCCAACGAAGACGATAAACCAAAAACGAAAAAGGTGTCGAAAACTGTGTGGGATTGGATGCTGATTAACGATAGCAAACCAATCTGGACTCGTAAACCAAATGAAGTAACCCAAGAAGAATATAATGAATTCTACAAAACTTTAACCAAGGATTCCAGTGATCCTTTAATACACACCCATTTCATTGCTGAAGGTGAAGTTACATTTAAAAGTTTGTTATACATTCCAAAAGTGCAACCGTCAGAATCTTTTAACCGTTATGGAACCAAATCCGACAATATCAAATTATT
Source organism: Germaria angustata (assembly GCA_963681545.1). Lineage (NCBI taxonomy): Eukaryota > Metazoa > Arthropoda > Insecta > Diptera > Tachinidae > Germaria > Germaria angustata. The sequence goes on along the minus strand of OY812998.1, from coordinate 56,946,279 downwards.
CGTACGTCGCGTCTTCATTACAGATGAATTCAATGACATGATGCCCAACTACTTAAACTTTATTCGTGGTATCGTTGATTCGGATGATTTGCCACTGAATGTTTCACGTGAAACTTTGCAACAGCATAAATTGATTAAAGTTATTAGGAAGAAATTAATTCGCAAGGTCTTGGACATGATTAAGAAAATCGATAAGGATGCTTATAAGAACTTCTGGAAGGAATATTCCACTAACATTAAACTTGGTGTCATGGAAGAACCCAGCAACCGTTCCCGTCTCGCTAAGCTCTTACGGTTCCAGTCATCGAATAGTGAAGATATCACATCGTTGGCCGAGTATGTGAGCCGCATGAAACCCAAGCAAGAAAACATTTATTTCATTGCTGGCGCCAACCGTGAGGAAGTTGAGAAATCTCCCTTCGTTGAACGTTTGTTGCAAAAGGGTTATGAAGTTTTGTATCTTGTTGAACCTGTTGATGAATATTGTATTTCTGCTTTGCCAGAATTCGATGGCAAGAAGTTCCAAAATGTAGCCAAGGAAGGTTTCAAGCTTATCGAATCTGAAAAGAGCAAAAACAAATTTGAAGAATTGAAGGCCACTTTTGAACCTTTGGTGAAGTGGTTGAGCGATGTGGCCTTGAAAGACAAGATCATGCGCGCGCAAGTATCTGAACGTTTGAGCAATTCTCCCTGCGCCTTGGTTGCTGGTATGTTCGCTTGGACCGGAAATATGGAACGTTTAGCTATGGCGAATGCCCATCAAAAAACTGATGATCCTCAGCGTAACTTTTACTTAAATCAGAAGAAGACATTGGAAATTAATCCCAGACATCCTTTGATGCGTGAATTACTGAGACGCGTCGAAGCCGATGAAGCTGACGAACAAGCAAAGGAAATGGCTTTAATGATGTTCCGTACAGCTACTTTGCGCTCTGGTTTTATGTTGCAGGACACTGCCGATTTCGCAGACACAATTGAAAAGATGATGCGTGAAACTTTAGGTGTTCCATTAGATGAAGAAATAGAATTAGATGATGATGAGGATGATGAACCCTCTGCTACTGATTCGACTGAAGAGGTAGATCCCTCCTTATCATCTCACGACAATGATGAAGATGAAGACCAACAACACGATGAACTTTAAATATAGTTATCTGTCTACCAATAATTAGATAAAATTGTACGTGTATCAATAAGGAAGAGATATGTGCGTGCGTGCATGTATTATACTGAATTTAGTTTCAGTTGAATGCAATGAAAAAATGCATTAAATGAAATAAACATATATTAAGATTTTTTTTTTAATATTCTTACTAAGTAAACATCCTTTTTTTGTAATATAATTTAAAAAGATAATTCAAAGAAATCTTAATTTTCTTTTGCAATCTAATTTTTTTGGATTTTGTTAAAGAAAAGTGTGGAGAGTATTGTATAAAAGAAAACGAAGATTTAAATAAATATTTTCTATGAAAAATAATGGTAACAAAATGCCAGAAAAGTTTATAATTATTTCTTAACAGAATGTTTGTGTTAGTTAAATCATTCACAGAAACTGAGAATTCGTCATAGATTAAAAGCTGTAGTCTTTATCCCTTGTTATAACTTAAAAATTATATATAATTTTCTTTAACAAAAAATATATTTTCGAAATAGAATATGAAAATAGTTACTACAACAAAGCACAGCTTTTCTTTTTATATTTAACTTACAAACAATGATCTTCTTATTTTAAAATGAATACTTCGTTTTAATCAAACATAAAGGAATTATCATTCTGTTCCTCCATATGCAATTGAAATTCTTCTTGTGCTTTAACTTGGTCAATCGCCTGTTGACGGGTAAAATTAAATTTTTCCATGTACACGCGTATTACCCACTCAGGAAGAAGTGCATTTGCAAATAACGTTGCTTGCTGTAAAATATTAAGATAAAATTTATTGAATTAGAAATATGAGAATTGTACAAAAATTAATGTGAAGTTAGTTTCCCAAGATACCTACTCCTCACTTGTTTTAATCTTATTTTGGCACATTCGATAGCTTTTGCATCTATAATGCACCTGCCCACTAATCGTTGCTTGTGACTTGGCCAAAAATAATATCAAAATCAAGCCTCAGCTAGGTAAAGACTGTATCAATTGGAGATCTTAAGAATTTATCAAAAAAAAATGTCAACTTGTATACACCTCGTACGTTTTTATAATACTAATTTGTTTTAACGTTTATTTCAAATTAATTTCGTAAAAAATCTAACAAAATTCAAGTCGGTTTTAAATACTCTGTTAACTGACATTTGTACACACAATTTAGGTAATGAACATTACTATACAAGAGGCTTTATTGCTGTTGTTGTGAATATCGCTTTTATTTTCGAAATTTTAAATCAGAATAAACAAATATTTTCAATCTAGTACAAAGTGTCGAAAATGAAGGCTAAGAATCCCCAAACGTAACAAAGGCTTAATATTTAGTCATACTTACGGTTGCACCATCCGAATTATTATAAACTTCAGTTAGTTTTTCCAACATTTTCATTTGGATACTTTGTTCCAACAGTCTTATTACGAAGCAGTGATTAATGCCGCCATGCCCCTTAATATAATCTTTTTTGCAATTGGTCTCATAAATTTCATCTAGTTGTGATTTGTGCGTTAAAAATGTATCCAATATTTCATCTAGAGGAATATCTCGAAGAGATCTAAATTTAAATGTATAAATGTAATTAGTAACACAATACGTAAGAACATAATATTTATTACAATATTTCTACTGCTTTTGGCGGTAAAGTATTCATTTTATCCAATTCAGCTCTAACTCTTGCGTTTTCTTTTTGTGTTAACTTTGTTTTACTTCTTATCAACTGTAATTCTTCCTTTGATGGCAATTCTAATGTTATTGGCGATTTTGGATGATTCACTGGATCGCCATCATCGTCCTTTCGCGGTTGTCCTTTTAAGGAAGTTTTTAATGGCAGAGGTTTAGATAGTGAAGATTTCGTTCCACTTTTTGATGACTTTGTCGTTATATTTTTTTTAGACAACCATTTGCTCATGCCGCGTTTTTCTTGTTGACATTCGTTGCTTTTATCATGTTTACGTTTCTTTTTCGCTGACGCAGAAGACGATGATGATGTGCACGGAGTATATTTCTTAGTCACAGGAGTGTCATATGTTGATGATTTTTCTTTACTGTTGTATTTTTTTCCACTATTGTTCTCAAAAAGATCATCTTCATCGTCATCCGTGCCAAAAAGTTCTTTGTTTCTGATAGATTTATGCTTTTTTGGTTTCGATTTGATTAAGAAATCTGGCTCTTCATCTATAAGTCTTTTTGGTTTACTTGGGGATCTTTCAGAGCGTCTCAAAACTGCTGTAGTCTCCTTTCTACTGAATTTCGGATTTTTTACTCCCCTTTTTATATTTCGCGGAGACGTCTCCTTTGTGGAATCAATTAGACTGTCGATCTCGTCAGGCGGTGTTACATTAAGCTTATTCGAAGTTACCTCATCTTGGGATAATTTAATTTCTTTATCTTCAGGCGGTGTTTCATTAAGCTTATTCGGAGTTACCTCATCTTGGGATAATTTAGTTTCTTTATCTTCAAGAGCATTTATTTCTTTTAAAGAATGAACTTTATCATTTTTGCTTTCCAACGAGTTATGATTTTTTGTTGATTTTTCATTGCCTTCCGTAGAAAGTACAACAGGGATTTCATCCAGGGTCCTCGAATGCTTCTTGGCCACATCTATGTCATGTTGACTCTGTTTGATTCTACTTTCTTGCTGCACTTTGGAGTTTTCATCATTTAGTTCTAATAAAATATCATCTGACTTAGATCGTTTTTTATGCATTGTTATTTTGCTAGTTTGCAAAAGTGTTTCCTTTGTTGTTTTAGGGACAATACGATGTTCCATGTTTTTCGACATTTCAGTTGATTTTGTTCTAAAATATTCATTTTCCTCAGAACCAATTTCATCTTCGGGACTCGATCCGTATGAACCTCTTGAAGTATGTACTGCCCTTAACCGGGATCCTGTTTTATAATCCGATTCAATTATATTATCGGTTAACGAATCACTATCACTTGAAGTACAAATTTCTTTTGTTGGTGTCAGTTTAGGCTTGTGTTTTTGCTCATTTGATCCCAGTTCCATAGTATGTATTTCATCACAATTGGCAAAATCACTACCAGAAGATCTGACTGAATGGATTTCATCGGTTTTACACACCTTATTTGATGTCTTATCTGATAATGCATCATCTACAGAAGTTTCAATGTGCGGTTCATATTCCTGTGAATCAACGGTAAAACTGATTGGAACCTAAAAAACAATGTCAGGAAAGAATTCAATTATACAAATTAAGTTTTAGATGAAACATATCTGCAAGTAGAGTGTTTTAAATAAAAACTAATTTTTCAAACGTATGGTTAGTGCTTTGAGTGATTACTTAATTATATATAAAGGTCTAAGAGAAATAAAAAGACACGGTTATAATTGTGTTGTGATTGTATAAAAGTTTTCTAAAACTATTATAAATATATGTTTTACAAATCACAAGTAGAAAAATATGATTGAGTTCTGTGGAATTCTCATACAATATTTGTTTTTTTTAAGTATATGAGTTCAAATGCTTTTCAAACTTGATTTGGCTGACGAGTACTGATGGCTTGATTAGCGCCAATGAAATGCAGGCATATACTGAGCCAATGCAACAACAAGCAATAAATTATTTAGTATAAGAGATCGCTTAGTGAAAAAATAAAAAAATGATTCCAAGTAAAGGTCAAAAAAGCAAAAAAAAATTTCCCACTTCAAGTCTACTTTAACTGAGTAATTGTGTAAACAGCTAGAAATCTTTGAATTTTTACATGACTCTAAAACCAACTCTAAAATCAAGCCCATTTTGAGACTCGATTAATAGATCTTTAATTTCGAAATTATAAAGTTGATCGCGAAACTGAAAATCGATTTTTGAACTTTTTTTACGGTCAGAAGATATGTAATTTAGATCATAATTAAAATAAATGTGAAAACAAATTTCCGTCTACACAATTGATTGAGTAGTACAAGCTTTGTAAAAAATATTTTTGCCATTGGATTATTGGCAGACAATTATTATTATACGGATTGGCTCTGGCAGATCTCAGCCTAAACTTGCTTGCACATACATATATTTGTAATAATACCTGACATATGCATACATATTATTTAACTTCAAAATTCTTTATCACACATTGTATGGTCACCAATACAATAATTATTGCTTCAGTTACTATGTCCTTATTTTTACTCCAGCACAAGAAAACCAACGCCAACGTTTCTCATTCAATAGTAGCTTCAGTAAACTAAAATGAGGTATTACCTGAGATAATTTATTTTATTAGGAGCACTTTTTGTGTATTTTAAAAGGCTTTTATATGCAAGCGTTAAGCAAAAACCTAATGGAGTAACATTTTATATATAATAAACAAGCTCATTCCAATTTAATTAATCAAAATTTATTTAGTTCAAGTGAATTTTCTAAACAAATTCTGAAGCCATTTTAGCTTGCTACAGAGGCCGCATACCTTAGATTAACAGTGTAGTACAATATTAACTTATCTGCATACATACATATGTACGTGGGCACCTTAGGTATGTACATATACATACATACATAGTACATCAGAACATTGGAAATCATTACTCCATAACTTAATGGTCTACAATAAAATACATTTTGAATAGACTTACCTCTAAATGAAAATTAATTAGGCACTCCAAAACTAAATTGTGTTCTATGACATCACTTTTACAGCAATGATCAACTGCATCCCATACCTTGCAAAAGTTTTTAAATGATAATTCGGATTTTTGTATTTTTACCTCAATATGTGGTTTTATATTAAATTGTAATCTCTTTCCCCCATTCATACTGTCTTTTGCGGTTAGTAGCTTCTCCAGTTCGGTATCGAATATCATCCATTGTTCTTGGGATAAAAATCTGCAGTTTTTGAATTTTTGACTATTAGGATTAATTTTAATTTGGCACAGCACTTTCCTATCTTTGAGCTGGAAAAATATTTATATTACAAAATATCCTTAATGCGTAATATATCAAAGAATACATACGGAATACAAATCCCAAATAGTTTCACTGTATAAATTCATTTTTACATCTAAATTATTTAATATAAATCATGGACAATATCAAATATGTTGTTCTTTTCAATCACAATAGCGTTGACGCAGTGATGGAAACGCACCAAAACTCTTGTAAGCAATAACATATGGGTAGAAAATATTACACCCAGCAAGCATGGAGGCTTAATTTCAAACAATGATATGTAGTCAAACTCTTACTCAAACGTTTGAAAATGATTGAAAATTGAGAAATTAATTTATTGTCAAATTTTGCTTAAATTCAGCTGCCAAATATTTTTGGAATTTAATGTGTAACATAAATGAAGCACAATTTCCTTTAATATTTGTTATTCTCTGTCTTAAAATTTTAAATTGTCAATCACATTTCTAGGTGTTTTAAATACATATTCTTTAATTTTGTTCAAAATTTCCTTGTGGTTATTCGTATCGGTTATTTTACTATTAGTACAATTGATTTTTGAATTT